>JAZDUH010000327.1:7182500-7915000 GCA_036419115.1 Scarus forsteni
TTTAACTACGATGGAAGGTTTGGTCTGGCTGTGTTTTTATCCATTTCAAATACAGCTCCCATTAGGCTTTAAGAGCTCCTCTCTTGTGTGAAAGGTGTTAAGGTTGTGAGACTAAAACAGAAATGGATATAAATAGTATTCTGATACACACTGCGTTCTTGGAAATGGCATGTGATAAAAGCAACATTGTGCATTTACTTTGTCCTCACATTCAATTTTGAGTTTATCTGTAGATTTTCGTTATGTGACTGATGAAGGGCCTTCGAAGACCACGAGAGCTTTGGAAACAGGTAATCACAGCTGACCATCTGAAGATTCAGTACAGATTTTAAAAAATTTTATCCCCCTGAAATGATACATATTTACATCAAATGACAGCAGTGGAAGAACTAAGATATGTATTTAAACTGTGAACCTGAGGTACTTGTGACCAGGCACAACACCAAGATTTTAAGTTTGGATGGGTACTCTTTCCATGCTTGTCTATAAAGTTTCTGGTTTCTGAGGCCCCAGAGTCATACAGGAGCCCACAAATAAAAAGCAAAGTAATGGACCATTCTTAACTCAAGCAAAGAAATCTTTAAGCAGCATTAAGTAAGATTCCAGCTTTCATCTCTCTCTATGGTCGTTGAGTGTAACTGCACTGTCATACACCAACGTGCATTTGTTGACATACAGAGGGAGGCGAAGCGAGCGAACAGGGCATCCTGAGAGACGAATAAACCATGTGGACTGATAAGGTACAGCTTGATCTTGTTTCTATACAAATAAATCATCATGTACTTACAAGTCCAACAATAACAGGGCCAAATCAGCATCAGTCGGACATCCCTCCTCGTCTTTCAGCTCACGCCAGCGAATGAACGGTGGGTCATTAGCTTGTTACTCTCCTACATTCCTTTATTCATTTCCTCCAATGAAACTTTACTTTTCTTTGTGTTTTTTTTTTTTTTTTTGCTGCTTCCACCAAAACAACTCTATATTTACCCTCTACTTCTTGTTTCTTCTTCTGGCTACAGGTGGCAGCCAGAAGAGCATTACTGCCACCCACTATGCAGGAGTGTGAGCCAGAGGTCCCTTTTTCCATTAAGCGCATATTTACTTTAAAGTAAATTCTGTTCTATAAATCTGTTTTAAAAATTCAAAAACTGCTTTATATTCCCTTTTCCCAATGTTTAGCTATTGCCTCGATGGGGAAGTGGTATTATGTCATAAAGCAGTCAAAGCAACAAAAATGTGTTGTTTTTTAGTGTGGAAGAGTTCCCACCATCCACATTGAAGTTACGTAGTGCCAGAGAAGGTGATGCAGATCCTTTCAGACCATGACAGAGGCGTCAGTCAAGCTGTTCTAAGGTAATGTACCAGCACAATGACTCTAGAAATATTTTATTAGGGTGGAAAAAAATATTTAGTGTTGGTTTAACATTGAAGCATCAATGTACACATTTATTTGGTTTTTGCCTGTATGAAAATACAGAAATACTTGTATTGCCTTTTGGTAATGAGACTTGCAAAAACCTAGCATATATGACAGCAGGGTAAAACTTGTCTGTTGTCCATAATGTGTACAGACATGATAGAACCAATCCTGGGCCCATTTACGGGGTTTTCAGGGGCTCAACAATGTCTGTGGGAAGCCCTTACTCTTTCTGGTGGGATTGTGTGGTATTAGGTTATTTTCAGATTGACTGGTGGATCTTGTGAAATTACCATTCTTCAGTTCATTTAAAACTCAACTTCATGAACATAACTAAAAATAACTCAAACTAAACAAAACAAGTTTAATAATAACCTCAAAATGAAAGTAGGGTTCAAGCTTTACTGCCTTTGTTAACTAATGTAACTAGTTATTTTCAGAGGTATCTGCTTTTCTGTACTACTGATAAATGCCATGATTGGTGCATTGATTGATTGAAGTCAAGACTGCACTGCTCAATTTACAGAAATATGTTCCCAAAAAGTTGGGATGCTATAAAAGACTGTTATCTCAATTTTGATTAAGGAATGTACACTGTACTAAATGTAGTATTAAATGTTGACCCCAATAGATTTACATGTTCTGTTAATAATATATGCTCAAGTTGAATTTGCTGCCAACATTGTGCCACAAAAAAATTGGCACAGTGTGGAAAAAAAATCATTATAAAATGCTTCCAGAAAGACATGGTGGATAAATACTCATATTGGCAACAGATTTAAAACAAGACATAAGACAGCAAAAACCTTGTACCTTATCTATCTAAAAAAGAAAAAAAAACAAGAAAAAAATGGAATTTCCCCCTGTGGGACTAATAAAGGTGTATCTATCTATCTACCTGCAAAAATTTCTACTGCATCAACTACTGATAGTTGATGCAGTCGTGGTGCTCAATCTTTAGAGCTCCTATGATAAACTTCTTGTTTTACAACATTTTTTTGTGCCCTCCATAGATGGAACAGTACTTCTTGTTTACTTGCTGAATCTGGATTGATAATTTTTTTAACTGAAAAATAAAAATGTTGGCAAAGCTTTTGTGGTGGTTGGCATCATATATAATGCCCTGGGTGCCTGCTGAACATGGTTTTGTTTTTCACGAAACAAATTTAATTTTTAATAGTTTGTTTTCTTAGATTTTACACTTTTACATCTTTCACATCCATGCCCACATGTGCATGTCTTAGCAGTTATAGATGATGGTAAATAAAGCACATGACAGATCCAGAGGACTTAACCCTGATCTTATGAGAGGGAATTTATAATGCTATGAATAGTGAAATATAAAACTTTACATAAAAACACATTTTAATGCAAGTTGTACTGATAATTTCATATTAAATTCTAACAAATGCTGTTCAGGAGCCCATTCCAGATGACATTGGACAAGAGGCAGTGTATGTCCTGCGCCAATCACAGGGCCACATAGAGAGACAGACAACCACATTCCTAAGGGAAATTTTGTTGTCACCAATAAACCTGCTCAACATGTTTCTGGTCAGTGGGAGGGAGCCAGAGTGCCCAGAGAGAACCCATGAATGCCTGGGAAAAATATGCCTGTTCTACACAGAAGGCCCTGCCCAACCCTGGAATTGAACTAGCAACCCTCTGGTTTTGAGTCATGCACACAACCTACTGTGCCATAGTGCCACCATCCAGAACAGAGCATGATCTATTCTCAAAAAATCTAACTTTTCAACAAAGTTTGAAGCTCTTGTGTTTGTTGGTTTGATTTCAGAAGGGCTACTGCCCCTTTAAGAGAGAACTGCATTGTGGGATTTAAAATTTAAAATCAGTTGGCTGTTTTTTTTGCTCCAGTGATTCAGCAAGTGTGACATGTGCTTACTGAACACAAGTGGAAATGACTGACTTGGATTACATTTATTTTGGCCCTCATAAGATAATTTCATGTCTGAAGGTTCTGAACATGTTGATTGAAGTGTGAGGGTGAACATGGCAGCAAAAAAGGTAAGCTGTGTACTTATGTTCTCAAAGAGATTCTCAAACAATATTTCACACACTTAAATGAGACAACAAGCTTTGAGAAGTAATTAGACAGTTTTGGCAAACATGCTGTGTAAACCAGGACACATTACGTTGCCATCTTTTTCCCTCTCATATTTCCCTAGCTGATTTCACATAGCAATAATCTGATTAATCTGATTCACAGCACAACAGAACGTTAAATATTATGAAGGAGGAAGACATGTGCAATGTTAAGGTGTAACATATGGAATGAATAATAAGTCTGATATTCTAACAAGTAGATTTAACTGTTGGTTTATCTTCGGCAGCCATTTTGTCACACTGTTTTACACAAGTTAATGCCTGAGATGTACTCAAAGTGGAACTCACCCAGTGCTGTACAGACCAATTCTATATCGTGTGGTCCACATCATTTTGCATTATGGTGACATCTTTGTTGAAATACATGTCATGTATGTCATGAATGTGAGATGGCTTCAGTATCATTTCAGATGTATCCAGACCTGCAGTGTAGGCTAGTGCACAGCCTTAACACATATCATATAGGCTTAAGGCCTGTAGCCTATACACCGAGTCTGCTTCTTTGGAGAGCTTTGCGGCAGTTTTAATCTGTAATATGACAAAAAGACTATTTTGGACACAAACCATTTACACAAAATCTGGTTTATTAAAAAAAATTCAAACTGTGGGCCGCTGAGTTATTGCAAATGTGTCATATGAGGTTATGAAAACTAAAACCTAAGCATAGGCTACTTTAGATTTAAAAGGATAATGCTAAATTACATGTCCAAGTCCCAGAGCTCATAACATAGCCAGGAGATTAAACGCACCATTTTTCTAAATATACTATATATATACATATATACATACATATATGTATATATGTATATGTATGTATATCACAACAACTCAGCATGTTAAAGCAGGCTTTCAAATGTACAGTGACCTTCAGGAAAAACAACTACATCTCTCTGTAACCACATTCTTTATGATTCTTTTTGAATTTTCTCAGTGAGATCAATAACTCTATTTTTAGCTCTTTTTGGAGCTTGCTCCATGCCCAAAGTGTATTATGAGAAAAGGCAATCTTTCCAAGATCTGTAAGAGCTCAAGGTACTGTAAAGAGCAACTAATTAGAGCAGCATGACAGGAAGAGTGAAACAAAGGAAGATGCAGAGGTATGAATATAATTTACTAAGTATTGCTTTGTAGATATAAAATGTGCCAGTGCTGTTGTCTGCAGACTGATGCGGATGTCCAGCCTACAAGATCATTAAGAATTCAATAGTGAGAGAGGGTCTTTGCATTATCAATAAAGCGAAGGGATGCAAGATACACTAAATCAAGAGTTTGTGAAACTGATGATGATGCATGCATTTACAATTTGTCACCATAATGTATCCCAGACAGCAAAGTAGCTTTAACAAGATTTATTTTTGGTAATAGAGTGAAGCAACTTTTTTCTGAAATTAAAGCCAATTTTACCTGAGCACACAAGTTTGTTAACATGCACATTAAATGACAACTTCTCATCAATCCAAATGCCCAGATACTTGGACAAGGTGAACATTTCAATGGGTTTTCCATCACAGGTAAAAAAAATTTGAAATTACTTGTCTCTTGTTAATGTAATTTAGAAAACCTATTTTTAGGTAGTGAACTAGTGCAACATATATAGCCTAAGCTAGTTTGCAACACTTCTGCTTAATGAGCACCCTGAATACACAAAGCCCTGAACAAAAAAGACACAAGAGGTGGCTCAAAATAAAATAAGCAATGAACAGATATGAAACATGAGAACACCAAGTGTTGCAGCCATATACCATGAAACTACCTATTTTAAACCATCATATCTCAATTCCTCATCATAGATCATTCTACTTTTCTTGGTTATACACAGTGAAATGTTTAAAGCAAAAACCTGTCCCATGTGTTTGGATGCATTTTTACAGACTGAGTGTTAAAAATGTCTCATTACATTGATTTCAATTGCTTCACTCTTTCTGTATTTTGTCTCGTCCATATTCACAAAGCACTTAACCCTCATGATCCTTCATGTACACACTTATGTTTGTTGGATTAGACTCAAGTACTCTGTATCTTTTACATACTGTGGACTGATTCAAGTCTAGGCTCTTATATTCCCCTCAGCAGTTTCAAAGCTTGTTATCTGATGTTTTTATAATGCTACTTTTTATCATTCTTTGAAATGCAAGGTTGAATTTGTTCTGTTCTTTGTGATCAGTTATGATTTTCTTACTTTAGGTTTCTCTCGTTGTGTTTTTATCCATTTTTATTCTCCAATCAAATATAGATTGGATAAGTGCAAAACGAGTATTAGATTTTGTTGATATTCTTTCTTAGTCTTTGTGTCCAAACCTTTTAATTAATTAAGAATAGTTACAAGTATTTTCTTTATTGTGATACTCAGGGTCATGGGCATTATGTTTCCGTGATCATCTTGTGAATATAATATCTCAAGAATGCTCTGAGGGATATTCTTTCAGTTGGCTCTGATTTAAGGGTGAATAAGAGTTTTTTTTCAGGTCACAGGCCAAATGTATCTGTTATTTTTAACACTTAATTACAAGCCTGATACCTCAAACATGCACCTACAGATAGTCTACAAATAGACTTATGGTCTGGGTCCATGGGTCTTATGTAGCTCATGTACTTGTGAAAATGATATCTCAGGAATGTTTTGGGGATTTTTTAAGCTTTGTTCATGTATATCCATCTCTGCCTGACACCACTGTGGCATCTTGGTATAAGCATGAGGAGAATTTGAACCAATACTGCAGGCTTTAGCAGTCAGCACAGGAGTTACAGTGTTTATATCATACATTAAAGGGCTCATGAAGCCACAATTCTTGTTTGAGGCTTTTTGACACACAGATACACCACCTTATGTTGCCTTTAAGTCCATGTCTAGATCATAGGGACCTCAATGGATCAATACAATGTAATCAAAAGTGTTCATTTTTTAATAAGAGCTGTTGAAAATGTCCTAATGTGTCCATTAACGTAAGCTTAACTTTTCACTGCCCCTTTAAACTACTTTAACTCCCCCACATAAAAAATCACTACATTAACATGATTCTTGATGCCTGGACTCCATTGCAGTGATTGGGAGTGTGTTTAGAATAAACCCAAAAACAACCTGCTTGTCAGAATTGATAATATATCAGGGGGATATTTTGCCTACAGCACAGTCTAGCCCACTTAAAAGCTTAATATGGTTTACAAACTAGATTAGAGTCTACATCCACCCTGACTCACTGTTGAACTCATTGCTGATGGAGGTCACAGACCAAAAAACAAGGTCTTTAGGCCTCACAGTCATGATTTGATTGTGAATATGACAGCTCAAGAACGCAGGATTTTTTTTTTGTTTTACTTTGTAGATGTGTGCACCCTGACTGAGAGACAAGTTAATCATTTTCAGAGGTCATAGATTGAAGATCATTGGTTATGTCTCTTCTGTGAAAAGTAATGTCAAAAACACTTTGAGGGATTCCCTTCAAACACTGTGCAAATATCTGGTCTTACTTGAAGATATTCTGAATACATTTTTTGGTTCAAAGGTCAACGCCATCAGGCCTTAGGGTCATCCCTTGCTTGTAATCCTCTGTGGAGTTTTTTGCACAAATCAAATCAGTTCATCTGAATGATGGATAGACTGATTTGACTCTAGAGGTCAAATATATCTGTGACTTCAAATCTTTCAACAAAACATAGACATACACTATATAAAGAATCAAATATCTAATAATCATACCACCAGAAGACACCTTATTGCCCTTACTCTTGACCCATTGCTGTGCTTTCACTGTCTGGTAGTTTTATTGCCCTTTGGGGGCATTTAACCAGTGTAGCTCGAGCTTAAACGTGTATCTCACAGCAATGGTCCGTTACAGTTGTTGAACATATTGGTGAATGTCTTCATCCTGTCTGGTCAAACCTTTGCTCTTTTTAAGTAACAACTGCAGATTGTAACAGGGATCTGCCCAAGCTTCAAGAAAGCTTCTTATCTCTTTAAAGTGTTGATTTTATCCATAGAGAGTCTTATCTAAACCCAAATGCTAAATTCATTTGCTATCATATGCAAAATCTTGCCAATACTTGTAAAATATCGGGCAGGAATTTGGCTGTCTGCCTTTATCCTCACTGTGCTGTTTTCAGGTATTCTCTCACTGACTTACAGCCTGCAAAAGTCTGAAAATGTTGCTCACCTTTATCTCTATGTTGGATAGCCCAGCAGATAATTGTTGTCTTCAAAGAAGTTCTGAAGAGCCTTGACTAAGCTCCCTCTGCAGTGCTTTTCTCAGCAGGGTATTTCCTGAAACATTGGTTTTGATTTGAGTTAGCTACGTGGTTTCCAGCTTATTTCACCATATCCTTGTGTACCCACTTTCCAGTATTCCCATGCATCATTTGCAAGTATGATTCAGGAAAGGCCTGTGCTGTCTGTGTGGATTGCAAATAGGTACAAACAGAAAGAAATGCTCAAAATCCCTTGGCTTCAGCTCCAGCTTAAAATGAAATCTCCACCGTGGATGACAAAAAAAGGATGAAGTGGGTTAAATTGCCCAGAAAGAGCTTCGGTATAAATTCATTTTTAAAGACATATCCATATATTTTTATATGAAATTTCAGTTAAAATCAATTATTTCAAACGAGTTTAATCTGACGGTGATTCGAAAATTAAGATTACAGGCTTTAGACTAGGTTGAAAGATTGTCTCCTCTGAGAGTAGTAATTTGATTATTCACCACCAGATAATCTGTATGAAATGTTAAGTCTAAATGGGGAGGTTTTATTTTATAAATTTTTTAAGAAAGGAGCATTTGTATTATTGGTTAATATCAAATATTACAGATACCCAGGGCCACCCCTGGCCAAATTGAGGCCCTAAGCAAATTTCATTTTGAGTAGTTTAGATAGTTTAGTTTAGATTTAGGGGCGTCGGTGGCACAGTTGGATAGTACGCTTGGTCAGTGATCCGGAGGTTGCAGGTTCAAGCCCAGCTTCGTGCAACACATGACAGTGTGTCCTTCAGCAAGACACTTAACCCCAAGTTGCTGCGACAGTAGTGTGTAAATGGGCATCAAAGGGCGTGAATGTGAGATGCTGATGGATAATTAACAAAGACACTTTGAACCATTTGTGAGCGAATAGACTTGCGGTGGTGAAAGGCTAGAAAAACTGCTATATAAGCGCAAGTCCATTTACCAGATAGTGTTGGTGTTTTGCTGCAACATTTCTATCATAAGAAAATATACATCTGTTGTTTAGTTCTCCTTTTTCATTGAAATTGCAAAACTTGTCTTTTATTCTGGGATTTTTACTAGAAAGCATATGAGCTGTGGTATTGTCCAGATCACTTTTTTTGTTTCTTTACTAAGAAAAACAGCTGTCATATGTTGTAATTTATCAAAAATAGTTGATATGTGCCCTTTTCTCATTTTCTGTGTTGTGTTGTTGTTAATGTTGAGTAAACATCAGGGAGCTCACAAAATGTAGAGGCAGTCAGCTTTACCCTCAGCTTAAATGCCTGTTTGTTTTACGTCTCGTTTCAGGACTTTTGCCATCACCCCTCTACTCTCATTCTTCCAGATCCTTAGCTCCCAAAGTAAAAGTGGCATGGCAATCTCTGGGCTCATCGACTGCAAGGCCTGAGGGGCTTTGTGGTAAAAGTCTAAGCACGTATTAGCTCTGCAGCGCTGGCTGACCCAGGCAGGTCCCTGGCCACATAACTGGTGTCTCATGCCCACTCAAAGGGGCTCTGTGTTGGGATGTGTCGGCACGCTTGGCCCCCTGCGGACCATCATCCGAGGGATATATGCAGAGCTGGCAGGCTGACAGGCAGGTATGTAGGCACGAGGTGGCTGGAAGGCTGCCCTGCTGCCTTCTTAGATCAGGTTTAAGAGGCCTGTGTGAGGGATTTTATTCCCTTCTGTCATTTTCTCAATCCACTCTCATTGTTGGTCTTTTTATGTGCAAATTGCTCCTTCCAATCTTATTGTCTTGCAAATCTCTATTTCCATAAATTTCTGCTTTCTTTTATTCTACCTGACACATATCTGAGGCTTTTTCACAGCTTGCTTTGTCAAAGTACAGGGTCGCCAGAACTTACTAAACAAACAAGCAACCAATGCTGTGAAACAAACCAAAAACAAGCAACTCTGCTCTCCAAATGAATGAATAAAGTCGAAAAAATAATTACTGAAGTCAAAACAAGCAACCATATCTCCCAATATTAAACACATACATCCATTCACCCATATGTTTTAATACTTATCCTATTTGTTGTTGTTGTGCAGTACTGGAATCCATCCCAGCTACCACTGGGTGAAACTTTAAGTCAATTACAGGAGTGATATATAGAGAAAAACAGTGTATTTGCTCTTTTTTATCTTTGTTTTGGTGATATATATACAAGTTATCTTGGAAGTTTTTTTCCTCAGTTGACCAGCCAAAAAGGATTTTTTGTGAAGGGGTTTAAATGTATTATTATTTTTCTACCCTGAAATTATTATTTTTTTTCATATGAGTAAATAATTCCAAGACTTGTCAACATCACAAATAAACATTCTCAGGTCTTTAATATTGTTTCTCTGGCCCTTCATACATCAGTGTTGTGCATATTTTGTGTGAACAGGTTGTATTGCTCATTTAGTGTTGGCAGCAAACAAACTCCTTGACAACCAAGTGAATTCAGGGAAGTGAGAAACCAGAGAAGTGACATTTACAAGAGCAGTGTTGTTCAAAAAGTTGAACTGGTATGAACTCAAGCTAAACCCAGGTATTTATTTTTCTGCTCAGAATACTGAGCACTGAAAATGTTGGATAACTTTGGCTTTGAATTAAAAATGAGCACTGCAGGACAAAAAATAGATGACTGGACACTGGCACCCGATCTCTATGAATTCATCCAAGAAAAAAAAGTGTTAAGAAAAAAAGTATGGATTTTAGTGCACTCTGACATTATCAAACATGACCTCCAATAGCTTTATAATTCATCAGGTACTGATTAATTTATAAGACTTGCATAAATCCCATAGGCTTTGCATTTTGATAGCAGGTTGAGAAGTCGAAGGCCTGAATTTGAAGTTTATCTCCTTCGACATGACATTCCAAGACTTGATGGGAGTTACAGTAGTAAGTCTTCCAAATCAATCAAATCTTCATATTATTAGGGTAATTCTTCCAATTTATTGATTTCAAAACTGTAACTGCTACATTCATTTCTTTGATATATAGGCAGCAGGCATTTTTACATTGTTGTTTGACATCTTCATGTAGGAAAAAAAAAAGTTGCTAATTTGTGCCCAAGTCTCTTTATATAATTCTGTCATAATAAGCTCTCTATAATTAATGGCAGAAAAATATTAAAATAGGATGTTTATCTTTAATCTGTAACATTACTGACAGTATCAGGACAATGATTCTGGTGACAATAATCAAACAAGAAGCAAGACAACTCTCGAATAAAGCTCAAAAAGTTGCTCATAATCAGCAGACTTGGCAACGTTGTCATAGACAGTCTCTTGCTGCTGTTGCATAATTACTAATTGATAAGTTCCCAGACGTCCTGTCATCTTCCGCTGCACTTTCCTTCCGTCTTCCCACCTCTCTTCTGTAATATGCTTCCCCTTTCTTTGTTCCCCAGCCAGTCCCCTCCTCCACTTTTTCTCCCGTGCTCTCAGTTTGGTCCTGCCTTTTACTCTCAGTGTTATTCTGTTTCCTCACCTAATTAGGGATCCCCCTTTAGGTGTTGGTTAAAAAGCAGAATATTAACAGAGAGTAGTTCAGCCTGAGGTTTCTGGGTCATGTAGCAAAAAAAAGAAGACTCAATCTAACTGAAGATTGAGGCTCCCTTTGAAAAGTTTAAATCTAAATAAAACCTGTTTGTTTTTTATTATTTCTCTAAGTAATAAAGTATTGTCAGAGATAATTGTTTAATTCTAGGTAATCAGTCATACAAAAATACTGTGGACAGTATGCAACTGCCATTACAGATATGTTTCAGCAGAACATTTAAAAACACTCAGTTGACTTGAAAATTCATTTCACTCTGAATATTTCTTTGATTTCCAACTAAATGTGCACACTCTAGTGCACACTGCTTCTTACAAACTGATGCAAAAAGCCCACTTCAAGACCTGTAACCACAGCCTCCCACCCTCATCACATCAGTAAAAATAGTGATCAAAAATATTTTGACCATAAATAAGATCAGTTATTGAGGGATTACTTTTTATTTTACCTGCATTTTGTACATTTATGGGACTTATCACTCTTAGCACTTTCTGAAATACTGAAAAACACCTGCAATAGACGAAGTTCACATGGAAAAATATGTGACACAACATATAAGTTAGTAAATATAAATAGATTGAATACATATTTGAAGTATTGGTGAAACTCCTGTAGCAGAAATATGGCAACTAAAGCTGAAACATTTTTCACACAAACACGCAGACAAAAGCACCGCTTATTATATTATATTATGTGCCACATTATCTGTTTGATCTTTTGATAAATGTGGGAAGCTTTTACTGGAATTTAAATCAAAATTCTGTAATTTCCCAGCCCTACTTTGGGTGCTGTTGCACAAGCTTTTAGCAAGTTAATAAAAGTCAAGTTAAATGAAAATAGGTTAGGGTCATTCCCATCTGTTTCTTTCCAGTATGCTAATCCAAAATAAATGTATTCAAGTTTTTAAGATTAAATTATGTAAATGTTAAATGACAGTGATCATTAACTAGTGGCCTCAGGGCCTCATTGGGCCCCCACAGGTTTCCATCTGGCCCCAAAATATTATGAAATCACAAGTCCAGAAATGTGAAAAGGAGAAATTTGTAGTGGTTTTAAGGGAACTTTTTGTTTCTTTTGAAATCCCTACATTGATTCAAGCATCCCTCAAAATAATCAAGGTTGAAACAATTTCATTTTAAGTGGCCTTCTGTTCAATCCCTTTAAGAGGAGCCACCTATCAGCCAGTTATATGGGAGTAAGGGTATTAATGTCGAACCAAATGATGAACAATATGGCAGCCCAAGAAATAAGTAACCAAGATATTTTGGTTGCCTCCTTGTGGCTTAAAACAATATTAATGTTTGGAACAGATATCTGCTTAAAATCTAAAAAGATGCATTCTATGAATTTAATGTGACCAAAATATTCAGATTATTAGACTTCACTTCAAAATCTGCTCCCAGTGACTTTTTGGCAGACAAACCCAAAAAACAAGCCCATACACCTTTAACTAACTGAACATGAGCATCAAATGTCATGTTCCATTGAACAGCGATGCACGCCTGTTGTCCACATGAATCCCTCAAATATTTAATTTGGTACCCTATATTTCTTCTTGTGGACAGTACATAAAGTTTTGCGTTTGAAAGAAACTGTTGTGTAGTGCTAAATATCGGTGAGTGGTTGGCTTCACTTCTCATCATAGCACAGCTCTCAGTGAGCCAGATAGTTTCTTTCTTGGTGTAAAAACTGCAAGAAAACCGTTTTACTGACAGATATAAATGAATCCCCCACAATCTCAATGCACTAGATAGAGAGAACAGCTCGGTGCAGTTGATGATCTCTGCCTCAGAGGAGGGACTTATTGTAACTGTCATTTTTGTGTCAGGCAACAGGTCAGTGTAACACACACAAACTTCATCTTAGAAGACATGTTTGAAATGGAAATTTATAGTACTGTTTGACTTCTTTCAGACTGAAGCCTGAAAAGCAGAGCTTCAGTTGGGCTTATTAATTAACAAGAAAAGACTTAAACAAAAAGTAAAAATAAAACAAAATGGAGACTATAAGTTGGTTTCCCCCTTACTTTGCGACTCCAAATTTCCAAGTTAAGTCTCTTTTTCACAAGATGTATGAGATATGGGTTTCATTTTTGTACAGTATGAAAAAAGGAAGTAAATAACAATTTTAATTTCCATGGATTTAATTTGATCCATACAATTCTAAAACTTTAATTATTTATTCATGAAAAAATGAATAAGACATCTCATTTAAATTTTACTTCTTATTATGCAAAGTTTAATTTGATGCATACAATAATACAGCATTTTCACAAAATAACAAATCTAATTTTCATTATATGTATTATAAGGGAGATTGCATTGTGAGCCATCCAATAACGCAGCCGCTTTCTTATTTATTTAGTCATATAGCTATTGTATTTCTCATTAAAACCGAAAAGTTCTGTTGGAGGAAATCATTAACTTTCAAGTTCTTAAGTAATTGTATTATTTAGAGTGACTGTAAGCTCTACATTCAATCAACGTATATGCAGATTAAAAATCACCAGTAAAATATAAAACAAGTAGTCGGAGCTCCTTCATCCATATTGCTTGCAGTGTTTCATTAGATGAGTGATAGGTGACAGAGGTTAACCCTGGCAAGCTTGATTGACACAAATGGAGAGAAACGGGCGTCTCCCCGAGGGTGTTGGGGTGTGTCATGATTTCAGAGTGATGCAATTAAAGAATCCCCAACAGAGGCTGTTACTGCTGTACTGGAGGCACTTTACAGGAGCAGAACCTCGGAGGGAACAGTAGATTAAAAGCTGCTAATTGACATGTTCTGCTGCAGGTCTTTAATACCAGCGACCAGAACTACTGATTTGAAATTATGTTAAAGCTACAACTGAGTGGAACAGAGGAATCTTGTTTATACTGTGGTCATGTCCAACTACCAGCTTAATGTTGAAAAGTGGGATCAATGTGGGATGGCAAAAAAAAAAAAAAACAGTCCCTTGAATGTCCGCTGGAGCTGTCTGCAAAAACACAAGGATCCTGTTAAGGTTCTTGCTCAGGGGGCAAAAACATTCGACAACGCATTTTTAGACCCCATCCACACGAAGACAAAACGCTTAACAGTTTCCAAAACGATTGTCACAAAGACGAAGGTGTCTCAGAAAATGTGTGCGTCTATATGAATGCCCTTGGTACGCATGAAGATGCTGTAAAACACATGCTAGACCTCTAGGGGCGCCGTAACGATATGATAGAAACAAGCGGAAACAGACGAAAAACCAATGAGCATGCGCACTTGTGGCAAAAGTTGTAAACAGAGATTGTGATAAAGTGATCATAAAGTGCTGTAATGTGTCCTCGATAATTGTTCAACTCGGTGGTGATTGAGAAGAAGGAGATTTTGCTGCAACAGGGATAGTAGGGTCACTAGCTTCATCAGTCAAAGAAGATATGAAACTATGACGTAAGCGTATCTGAAAAGTTCCGGAGGGCCAGTAATCACGGAGCTGCGTATACGGCATTTCAAAATCTTTCCACTCTGGAATCTGGTTTCAGACCCCCGAAACGCCGTCTTCACATGGATGATATGCAGATTCGGCAAAAAAATTGTGCTGTTAGACCTCGGTTTGGCTTCGTGTGGATGGGGCCTTAGACATTTTGCTGCTGGATTTCACATTGTCTGCCTAAGCATTGTGTCCACACAGTGGCTTTGCTCTGACAGATGTTGCACTTCTTCGCATGCTGAAAGCATATTTAAAAAGCTGCACACCCAAGTGCAGGCATTGAAGCTTGACACAAGATCATTAAGATCACAAAAGAACCGCAACTTCACATGCTAATTGTGGGTTTACAAGAAAACAGAATGGGGAACATGTAAACAACAGGTTATATGTCCTGCCTGAAGGGGATTTGCTGTGGGCATCAATGTTATTTACACTCTTCCACTGTATTATGACATAACCCAGAAACTTTGAGCGCTTGTTTTCCTGTGTTAGGTAGACTTGCTTGACGGGCCTTGACCTAGAGATGAAGCAGAAGCCACTGAAAATAAACTTTCTATGTATTTCCAATGGGAGACTGCAGACAGAGAGTGGAGCAGGCTATAGAAATAGAGCTATTGAAGAGACTTGGGGTGATTTGATGTGGAGCGTGCAACATGTCGGGACCTCTGCACAAAAATTATTGAAATTGGGGTCAACCGAGATTATACCAAAAATGTGGGAAAACTTAAGCTTGCAGAGCAGATGGACCTGCCTGATTCACTGTCTTAGGTCTCACATGTCCATCTTGCTAACTCCCACTTTCCAACAATTTCATGGCTAAATGCTTAATGAAAGAAGAGAGGCTGGAGGTGCGGACGTGACAACAGCAGGAAGTGACTGCATGTTTGAAAACAATGCTCGCCTCTGAAATGGTTTTGGTGGATGTGACAATATCTGCAGTTTTATCAAAAATGAACTCTATTTATCTTTAAAAAACATTTTTAATGCATGCATTACTCAATGTAATCATTGAGTAATGCATGCATTAGCTTGAGTTTGGGCAAAGTCTTACTAAAATATCATAAAGATTTTATAATTTCTGTAGTCTGATACCGTCTTGCATCTAAAGACAACTTCTCTAAAAAATTTTGTCTCAGTCTCTAAGATTTGTGAATATTCAAGACGGTCACTACATGCAAGACTGCAATTCAATTTTATGCATTCAAGCCTATGTGATCTACTTATTTTTGATGAAAATATTTTTTATCTACTCTTGCTGCTTTTATTGCAGTTAATATCAATCAATGTGTAGTATGCTTATGGAACAATGTGTGGCATGTTGGTGCATTAATTATATTATCTTTGTTTATGCTGAATGTGTTGGGTGTAAGAGACATTATTACAGCGAATCAGGATGAGGTGGCAAATACTGTGCAGTTTTAAGCCGCCTACACAACAAAAGCAACTTGACAACATGGGCAACAACTCAATATGTAAAGTCATTGTACAGCCACGATGGGGTGGGGTTAACCTACCTGTGATGTGACTGACATGATCTGAGCGACCCTGATGCTTGGCACCAAAGTTGAAATGTTTGAACTCTTAAGGTGATGGTGTGTGTGGCTGTGTGGCAACAGCCAATCAGTGGTTTGTGGGTATGTGATGGTGGCCGTGATGGACTGTTTTTATTCCGGTTCACAGAGTGACAACCCATGTCAGTGTGGAAAACATTAGTTCATAAGTACATAAGTACCACCTTGACGGGACCACAGAGAACTCTTAGACAATGCTGCTGCAGGGCCATCAGCTGCAGTGCTTTGTGGTTGGTAGGTGAGTGAAAAGGATACAGTTGGAATAATGTCAGTTAATAAATCATATTATATGATATGATGTGATCGAGGTGAAGTTTGTACAGACATGACATCACTGAGCGATGACGATGATGATGGTGACAGTGACCAAAATGAGACATTTATGGACTTGCAGCACTTCGGTAGACGTAATTACAGTCACAAAGTCGCGTTCGGTGTGAACGCAGCTTTAGTGATCAATATTGTGTGCCAAGAGCTAAATAAGGATCTATGAAGTCTTAAACTTATATTTTATCATTCTCATCTTTCTGAGGTTTTCATGGGATGTAAAACATGTCATTTTGTAGAGATCGTGAAAAGCCAGTGCTACAGTTCCCCATGATAATTAATACTAGTTGACATTCTTTTTGTCCTCTGTGCTGGGCACTGGCAGCTGATCTCGTTGCATCTTATTGCATCTATAGTGTTTCAGCCCCTGTGGCCCAGCACATCTGCATATGTTCCAGACAAAACCAGTTATGATGTCCCTGTGTCTGCTTTTTTATTCAAGTCTTGCAGCTGTGGGCCAGGCATTCTTGCACTCCATTCAAAGCAAATTGGAAAAGGTCAATTGATTTCATAGCAAAATTGGATGTGGCAGTTAAAAATAAATATCTAAGAGGAAATGTGTATGAAGCCTGCAAAATGAAGGCTTGGTAGCTATCAAAATGAAATAACCAAAGGTTACATCAGAATGCTTTCAAGGTTTGGTCAGCATAAAGTCTGATAAATAAAAATGTCATCATGATGTTTCAAGTGTAATTTATTATTGATAATTTTAATAAATCAAAATGTGGGGGAGAGGTTCCATAACTCTGTTCCATGCACTTAATGCATAAAAAAGATTTATTTTTCTTTGGTTGTAACTTGCTTAATGGCTCAGAAAATATGTTTTTTTCAATATGACAAATCCAATATGCCTACTGATTAAATTTCAACAAATTAAAGTCTTTGGAGGAAATGTGTTTTTTTTCATTCTAGCCATGTAAAAAAAAAAAAAGGCATTACAACTAGATTTAACCAGTTTTTACTTTTTCATTCAAGCTCTTAGACGGTTGTAATACATCATTAAAATGACTGATGCCTGGATCTTGCAAGGGAAAATGCAACAAATATATTAGATTATAAAAATTTTGAAACACAAATTTTAAAACATTTTATAAAACTGAACATGTTATTGTTATTGGATATATATTTTGCACATGAATAGAGAATTTTGAACTGCATTTAACTTTTTTACACCCAAATTTTAAGTTACTCACTCAGTTAAGTCAAGCATAACATTTAAACACTGAAACAACTTTTTTTCTGTTCAGAAATGCAAGTAAATAACTATAATTTTACATATTCAGTCAAGGAACAAAATGCACTTTGCGATTTTATTTTTTCTTTTGAAAAACAGTAACTTTAAACATTCATGGATAGCAACTACTGTGTTTTAACATAAAAATGTAATTATGGTTAAAGAACTTCTACAGTCGTGGAAAAAATTATTAGACCACCCTTGTTTTCTTCAATTTCTTGTTAATTTTAATGCCTGGCTCAACTAAAGGTACATTTGTTTGGACAATTATAATGATAACAACAAAAATAGCTCATGAGAGTTTAATTTAAGAATTAAGAACTATTCATTTTCCATGGTTTTCTTGATAATAACCAAAATTACTTAAATTCTTACATCAATAGCTATGGCATTGTACCGCCAAAAACACTACTTTTAAGCATTCCATGTTTTCTTTTCTGTTTGCTTTAAACACATGATACACACAAGAGTTAATACTTGATTGCATAACCATTGTTTTTGATGACTGCAGCCATGCGTCTTGGCATGCTCTCCACCAGCTTCTGACATTGTTCTGCTGTCACAGCAGCCCATTCCTGTTGGACAAATTCAAACAAATTTTCTTTGTTTTTGGGCTTGTGGTTCTCCATTTTGAGTTTGATGATTTTCCACAGGTTTTCAATTGGATTAAGATCTGGTGATTGAGCAGGCCAAGGCATGGTGCGAATGTTGTGGTTCTCCATCCAGGCTTTCACTGACCTTGCTGTGTGGCAAGGGGCATTGTCTTGTTGGAAAATCCAGTCATTCGAGGCAGGAAAGAGTTTTCCAGCTGATGGAAGAAGACTGTTTTCAAGGGTAGTCCTGTACATGACCTGGTTCATTCGGCCTTCACACAATTGCATTTGCCCTGTTCCACTCAGACTGAAACAACCCCGGATCATGACTGATCCACCCCCATGTTTTTACTGTAGGGCAAGACAGTCTGGGTTGTAAGCTTCTCCAGGCTTCCTCCTAACCAGTAAGTTGGCTGGAGTGGGCATCAATTCAAAATTGGATTCATCACTGAAGAGACCCTTAGCCCAATCATCATTTTTTTGCCTACTGATTAAATTTCAACAAATTAAAGTCTTTGGAGGAAAATGTGTTTTTTTATTCTAGCCATGTAAAAAAAAAAAAGGCATTACAACTGGATTTAACCTGTTTTTACTTTTTCATTCAAGCTCTTAGACGGTTGTAATACATCATTAAAATGACTGATGCCTGGATCTTGCAAAGGAAAATGCAACAAATATATTAGATCATAAAAATTTTGAAACAGAAATTTTAAAACATTTTATAAAACTGAACATGTTATTGTTATTGGACATATATTTTGCACATGAATAGAGAATTTTGAACTGCATTTAACTTTTTTACACCCAAATTTTAAGCTACTCACTCAGTTAAGTCAAGCATAACATTTAAACACTGAAACAACTTTTTTTCTGTTCAAAAATGCAAGTAAATAACTATAATTTTACATATTCAGTCAAGGAACATAAAGTATTATGTGACCAGCTGCATTTTTTGTTGTGTTCATTGTATTATACAGTTTAGTGGTACCAGATATTAGAATGAACAAGAAATTGAAGAAAACAACTGTGTTTTAACATAAAAATGTCATTATGGTTAAAGAACTTCTACATGCTGCTGTATGAAACATCACAGAAACATTAAAACATGTTTGGTAATGACCAATGCTGTTAATTTAGGGCGGCTGTGGCATCAACCTTACACTGGGTGGTGGTCTAATAAATTACCACTATATATTGTTGGCTTGTCTGTCCCCAAATGAGAGAGAGTGTTGTTTTTAGATAATGATAAAGATTGTGATCTTTATGAAGTCTGAACTTTGGTATTTATATGATTAAATATTACCAATTCATCGATTCTTGTTCCATGAGCATCTTCTAGTGTACACAGGATATTTGATTGCATACATTTTGTGGTTTTCACAGTTGTATTGAGAGCTTTGAATTCTGTTTTGTAAACAGCAGAACTTCATAATTGTTATCATATATATGATTAATTTCTGCTGTGTATTTTATTAAACCTTTCGTGTTTTTTTTCGTTTCTTGGTACAAGAGGGCCCACTCTCCTGTTAGTAAAGAGCATGTTTTTTTTTTTCTTATATTGATTTCCATACGTGTGTTTATCCTTTGAACACGTTTCACACATGGTAGCCTGCTTTTAACATACTGTATGTGTGTTCTGTATTCGCAGGATAGCACCTATAGAGAATGTAGGTGTGGAGTATCATGTTGGATTTTTATATCTTGTCTATCAGCAATAGGAGGGTGTTTTTCAAGCTGTTTACCAAAACCCACAGCAGACTATCACATGAATAATGCAAGGCCTCAGGTGGAAATTCAGCCTTGGGCATTTTTCTTCCTTGCAGTTTGATTCAAAGGGAATCTGATTTAAAGTTACTGATTTTCATATGGATGTGAGGTACACTGCAAATTTGAGGTGGGCTGTTCTGTACTTCGGTTATAGCTTCTATTGATCATGGAAACAGTCCTTAGGGACCAAACTGGAAACTGAGGGTAACATCTGATTTTCAGATGGTAGATGTAGAATGGTGCTAAGACTTTATTAAGTTGTAGTTCTGGATGCTTGGTGTGGATATAGCTAAATTCGTACCACAGACAGTTTGATATTCACAAGCTTAGACTGCAAATAGAGTTGGTCTTGGATGCCGTTATCTGCACTGGTTTGGTAGCACATAATCAATCCATCATGAAGACTGCCTGGTCCGCCAATGTGATCCTTGGATATCGGCTTAAATTTTAAAGCAGTGTTTATCATATCCATCCTTTTTAATTCCACAGAAAAGATGTATAAGCCGTTAATTACACAAGACCGTGACAAGTGTGGTTTACAGCAGATCACTCATGCATATTGATGCATGAACCTGGTTCAGTCAAATTGGTTTCTGAATTTCAAAAATGTTTTTTTCATACAAGATGTGAAAGACACAAAGAGTGACAAATTCAAGAAATTGGGACAGCTTTAAGCCAGATGTACAAAACTATCCACCCTGCCCTGAAAACAGCTCAGTCACAAGTCTCATGATGAGAAACTGGAATCAAATCAAAGGGCCTTGAAGTCCTCTCATCTTTTGTGTACAGGCCAGCTGAATCAGTCTCCCTCCTCCTCTTCCTTCTTCTCCTGTGATAGGCTGGAGAATATGCCTTTAGCACTTCCTCAGAAATCAGGGGAGATTTCCACTCAGTAGCTTGACCTCACAGCCTAATCACCAGATCTTAAAACTCCAGCAGGGCTTCAGGGCTGCACCGAGAGGATAAAACCCCCTGCCCTCAGACTCCTGCTCATGCTCAGTCTCCTGCTGCCTCCCTCCCTAAATGCCAGGACACAATTAATTCAGACTGCAGGCAGCCTTGGACGCTCCCAGAAGTCTCCTCTGTATCCTTGCACTGATTTTTCTGCCTGTATTTGCATAATTTCAATTAGGTTGGTAATGTTTTCTAAAGTAACTCAATCTGCAAGTCAGCATAATTATACATACATATGTATGTGTGTGTATGTATATGTATGTATGTATATATACATATATATGTATATATATATATATATATATATATATATATATATATATATATATATATATATATATATATATATATATATATATATATATATACAGTCATGGAAAAATTATTAGACCACCCTTGTTTTCTTCAATTTCTTGTTCATTCTAATATCTGGTACCACTAAACGTATAATACAATGAACACAACAAAAAATGCAGCTGGTCACATAATACTTTATGTCCTATTTGACATTCTTAAGCTTAATTGATTCCCAGGGTATATAAGAGGCCATTTCATGTCACAAGCAGCACTGCACATGCAAAGGCCTAGAGTGGTTTCCTGCTTACATTCAAGCCGTAGCACAACTCAGAAGTTGTCAGCTCTCACATAATGCCTAAAACAAAAGAATTATGTGAAGCCACAAAGGCAGCCATCTTGGCACTGCTGGAAATTGGCATGAATGAGAGACAGGTAGCGAAAAAACTGAAGATCTCCAAGACAGCCGTTCATTACAACAAAAAAAAACAAGCTGAACATGGCACTACCAAATTGCTACCTGGCCGTGGCAGGAAACGTCTTTCTACCCCACGAGATGACCGTGCACTCATCTGTTCCTGTGTCAGGAATCGTCGTCAGACCTCCAGGGACCTTAAAAATGAGTGGGCACTGTTGAGAAATGTGACTTGTTCAGCAAGGACAGTTCGAAACCGACTTGTTGAAGCTGGTTTGAAGTCACACAGAGCACGCAAGAAGCCCTTCATCAATGAAAGGCAGAGGAAGGAGGTTACTCTTTGCTCGAGACCACAAGGATTGGACTGTTGATGATTGGGCTAAGGTTCTCTTCAGTGATGAATCCAATTTTGAATTGATGCCCACTCCAGCCAACTTACTGGTTAGGAGGAAGCCTGGAGAAGCTTACAACCCAGACTGTCTTGCCCCTACAGTAAAACATGGGGGTGGATCAGTCATGATCTGGGGTTGTTTCAGTCTGAGTGGAACAGGCCAAATGCAATTGTGTGAAGGCCGAATGAACCAGGTCATGTACAGGACTACCCTTGAAAACAGTCTTCTTCCATCAGCTGGAAAACTCTTTCCTGCCTCGATGACTGGATTTTCCAACAAGACAATGCCCCTTGCCACACGGCAAGGTCAGTTAAAGCCTGGATGGAGAACCACAACATTTGCACCATGCCTTGGCCTGCTCAATCACCAGATCTTAATCCAATTGAAAACCTGTGGAAAATCATCAAACTCAAAATGGAGAACCACAAGCCCAAAAACAAAGAAAATTTGTTTGAATTTGTCCAACAGGAATGGGCTGCTGTGACAGCAGAACAATGTCAGAAGCTGGTGGAGAGCATGCCAAGACGCATGGCTGCAGTCATCAAAAACAATGGTTATGCAATCAAGTATTAACTCTTGTGTGTATCATGTGTTTAAAGCAAACAGAAAAGAAAACATGGAATGCTTAAAAGTAGTGTTTTTGGCGGTACAATGCCATAGCTATTGATATAAGAATTTAAGTAATTTTGGTTGTTATCAAGAAAACCATGGAAAATGAATAGTTCTTAGTTCTTAAATTAAACTCTCATGAGCTATTTTTGTTGTTATCATTATAATTGTCCAAACAAATGTACCTTTAGTTGAGCCAGGCATTAAAATTAACAAGAAATTGAAGAAAACAAGGGTGGTCTAATAATTTTTTCCATGACTGTATATATATATAGATATATAAGTACATCTATCTATCTATCTATCTATCTATCTATCTATCTATCTATCTATCGATCTATCTATCTATCTATCTATCTATCTATCTATCTATCTATCTATCTATCTATCTATCGATCTATCGATCTATCGATCTATCGATCTATCGATCTATCTATCTATCTATCTATAATCAGATTGGTCAAAACATATACAACATCTCACATGGTGCTCAATGATCGAAGTGAAGGCTTTCACTGAGCAGAGTGTGGAGAAGGTTTATGGGCCCTAATTTTGTGGCGCAGCGCGCGCAAGCCTGGCGCACCCCGATAATGATAATGATAGTGATAATTTCGTGCGGCGCACCACCATGCACCGCCAATTTGACAATTTGGTAGACCGTCTGCTCAGAAATGGGTGTGACGGCGCACCAGGGGCAAGTGCCGACAGATTCAGGTTGGCGCAGTGACAATTTCGTGCCAAAAAACTGCAGAAGGTGCTTTGAAAGCTCGTCAGCTCCAACCTGGTCTATTCTCGGCGCAGGGCGAAGCGCACCCTCCGCAGCTGTAATTTGGTGATGGCGCACATGTGCGCACACATCACCAAACCCTCAGAGGCAGGTTTCCAGAGTGTCAGGCACATTTTAATGCAATAAACAATCACAGCAATCACTATTTAATGTGACCGCCTGACCCAGCATATACATTTGTATCTATATTAACTGTCCTGTCACATCTGATGTCGGATTAAAGCCGTTTGTCATAATGGAAACTTAACCTGACAGCAGCTGGAAGTTTGATGCACATCTTACAAGTCAACAATAAACAGCCTTAACATCTGATACTGAATATATATCTGGCTTTTCTCATTTCATTAAATTCAAAGAAAAGAGGGAGAAAAAAGAAGAAGAAAAAAGAGAGAAAATAAACATATGTCACTAAGAGTTTACCAATGATGTCTCATATTTTTCTGTTTTAGTCTTTATTTTTAACGTGATCTAAAAAGATGGAGTACATTAATTCATGGAGGATGAGGTGGAGACAACGGGAGAGTATACAGTATATCACTAAAGGCTCTGCTATTTGTGATGACAAACCAGGAGTGCAGGTGGATCACAAGCATTATGAATGGATAAGCCAGCTGCTGTGTAACTGTCTCTAAATTTTGTACTCCTATTAATGGCAAAGAAACAGATTACATCTGTCCTGGGAGCTGGCCCACACAGTGACGCGCTTCGTGGCCAGACTGTTCTCCCGGTTGCTAAATGGACAGCAGCTCTGACCGTCTCCGCTGCTGGGTCTTTCCAGCACACTTTTTCCGCAGTGGCGGGGATCATTCAGACCAATCAGACGCTGTGCCTCGGCCGCAGCGCATTTAAAGGCAAGGAGAGGCGCTCATTTGATTGGTGAAGACAACATCTGGCTGTGTTAAACCCACTCACGCCTTTTCTCCCCCCTCTCTGGCACTTGCGTGGAGGGGCGGTGATGGAGGCGTGGATGCGCCTCTCTGCACCTGGAGTGCGACTCTCTTGGCACTGCAGGAAACTTGCACCCTGCAAAAAGTTGGCAACCTCTTTGCACTATGCGCCTCAGCACCCGCTGATCCCGCTCCGTCAGTTTACGAGGCCTACCACTTTGTGGCTGAGTTGCTGTTGTTCCCAAACACTTCAACTTGCTTATAATACAGCTGACAGTTGACTGTGGAATATTTAGGAACGAGGAAATTTCACAACTGGATTTGTTGTACAGGTGGAATCCTATCAAAGTTCCAAGCTGGAATTCACTGAGAGTGACCCATTCTTTCACAAATGTTTGTAAAAGCAGTCTGCATGCGGTGCTTGATTTTATATACCTGATTCCTATTATTTGGATGGGTGAGCGAATACTTTTGGCAATATAGTGTATGAATTAAATTTTGAAAAACCACTTTGTCTCACAATGTTAAGAAATCCGATGAAAATTTTCTGGATTGGGGCGCCAGTTCGGCAGAGTATAATAACACTTTCCTTTTGCTGTGACACAAATTACTTTAAAAATCAATTAAGAATCTTTGAGTTATTTTGCTTATAGACAGACAAACAAATGTGGGTATAATCATAACCTCCTTGGCAAGGAAATAATCTGCAATAGTTTTAGGCTAAGAAGTAAAAAATGTTTAGTTTCTCCCTATCAGCTAATGTTAATGCATCCTTTAAAACCTCCCTGGATCTTCAGAAAATCAAAATCTAATCATTTGTCCCTTGTGCCCTAACCAACATTCTCTAAAAGTGTAATCACTGAGAACTTATTGAGTTTTATTTTGTTGTTGCAAAAACTGTGGAAAAAAGCCTGATTTCACATAGCTAATGAATCCATCCAAAAATTCCTTAAAAATTATATTAAAATTGTAATTAGTTATTGGGTTATTCTGCTCACAGACTAAGAAACACATAACCGTCTTGCAGGAAGTAACAATAAGTTGCAGTGTTTGAACATGAAGGTTCACTTCACTCCATGCAGTTTCACCTACTTGCCCAACATTCCAAACAACTTTTTGGTTGTAGGGAAACTGCAGAACATTTAAAAAACTTAATATTTACAATATAATGCATACCTTCTGTTTGAAACTCTTCTTTAATTACTTTATCCTTGATTTCCTTGGACCACACAGCCCAAGGCACTTATCTACTTTTTCTTTTCCAATAGGTAAAATCTACTGTGTGTGTTCATTTGGGTGAAGAGATAGGAACAGAGCTGCTAGGAGGTCTCTCTCTCTCCTTCTCTTTCTTCTCTCAGGAGAATCATGTGTCAGTGTGTGGAGGGACGATGGAAGGAGGGGTGGTGGTGGTGTTGATGAATTTCATCACAGATAGTCAAACTGGCCGTGGGCTGAGTAGGTGAGTGAGTAAGTGGAAAAAAGCCTCTCTGCCTTCGCTAGGGTGAATAATCACACCGTCCTGCCACACTCCTCCTCCTCCTCCTCTTTTTCCTCCTCCTGCTTGCGCTGGCCGCTGGAGAGAAACACACAATGAGTGAAAGTGGGTGATGGAGCAACAAGAAAAATAAGGAAAGAGAGAGATGAGCAGAAGTAGAGCAAATATGATGAGATGAGAAGAAACAGTGCAACAGTGAAGAGGAGATTAGGTGAGGGCCAAACTAAATCTAGGAAGCTTGTCCCCAGGCGGGCTTCTTCCACTGGAGCCAGAATCTGTATTAACAAAGCATGCAGGCAAGATTGGATCACAGTGCACCGCATGGCTAAATATAGATTCAGCTAACAGTCAGAGTCATTTGGACCAATCGGAGACGGACAAAAAGGAGAGAAATGTGTGAATCTCTCCCCTCTTCCCTCGCTTTAAAAGCAGAACATCTGTGAGCATCTGTGTGCCAAGTCAAGTGAGTGGAGGTGTGGATGGTGATGAAAATGATCCCACTCAAGACCCCCTTACCTGCAGGCAAGGCAGAATAATGAAACCGTGGCAGTGTGGGTCTGATTCGTGCATGCAATACATGAGTGTTTATCTGATATTGTGATGAGTGTGTTTCTGTGGGTGTGTGTGTAGGGAGAATCCACTTTTCACTTCAAAGGAAGGTCAGGGATCAAGAGTGGTTACAGAGGATCACTGCTCCAGCAGAGGGGAGTATATTTTCTTGTCTACAAACACTTTAACAAGGAAAGCACTTGTTTTTTGTAGTTTTATAGATTTTCCTTCTTATTCAGTTTGTGGGTTCCCCTTTCTAACTTATTTTGACCCTGTCCCATCAAATATTAGATCCAATGTATCTTTTTCAGTTTGTACAGCATTAAAGTGCTGCACAGAGGACTTTATTTTGTTGGCCAATCAGGAAGCTGAAATGAAACAGGTACCACTGACTGGAGTTTTGTCCAGTGTGTTTTATTTGGTGAATGGGGTATCTCTCTGCTTCTACAATCTACTACTCCACTTGAAATTAGGAAGATGCGTACGTAATCATTCCAACGTAAATAAAAGAAAGACACAATACAATGATTTTTAAATCCTTTTTTGACATATTCAATTGAATACATTGCAAAGAAAAGACACTGTTCAAACTGAAACTTAATTTTTTTTGCAAATATTCACCCATTTTGAAATTGATGCCTGTACAAAAAAGTACAAAAAAGCTGGGACAGGGGTAACTAAATACTGGGAAAATTGAGGAATTCTCAAAAAACACCAGTTTGTAGCCTCCCACCAGTGAACAGGTTCACTGGAAACAGGTGATTGTGAGAAGGATAAATGAGCATCCCTAAAAGGCTCGGCTATTTACAAGCAAGGATGGGTCTGATTCGTTACCTTGTGAACAACTAGGTGAGCAAATAGTCCAACAGTTTAAGAATGTATCTTAATGTACAATAGCAAGAAAGTTTGAGCTTTTCTTGCCTGCCTGCAGTCTGCACCCATTTCCCATTAAAATGTGAAGTGGAAAATAGGAACAATGGAGATGGCAGTCTTTCGAACAAGTGAGGTCATACTTCAGGCAAGACGAGGAAATTATTCCACCTAAGCTTCAACAATGAGTGTCCTCGGTTCCCGTTGTTTATTGACTGTGGATAAAGAAGAGGTGATGCAACACAGCAGTAAAAATGTGAGTATGCCAGCTTTTCAGAACCGTTAAATTCAGAGAATATAACATAAACAAACAAATATGGTTTATCAGTTTGAACATGAAATATCTTGTCTTTCAAGTGTATTGATAATAAGTTGAAAAGGATTTGCAAATAATTGGATTGTGTTTGGAATAGGGATTTGTAATTTCCCCCTAAGTAGTAAGTGTTTTTTTTTTTTTCCCTTGTTTGCATTGTCTTTTCAGCTGGGTACTGTATCTGATGACAGCATTAGAAAGACCAGTGCATTTTTTTTTCTAGCAGTTGGAGAAATGCAAGGATGATTCACTGCTGTAGTGACCATCACCAGCCCTCCCTGTTGGCTACTCCATCAAATCAAACTTTATTTAAGCCTCTGGCCTGCCGTGGGGGGGTGGGGTTGGCTGGGTGCTGGGGGTGGGGGGTGGCTGGGGCCGGGTGGGCGGGTGGTTGGTTGAGGCGGGTGCTGTCTGCGGGGTTTGCCCCGCCCTGGACTCCGGGGTGTTGTCCTAGGTGCCTCTGGGGGGCGGGTTGGTTGCCCCCCTTGGGTCCGGGGGCTGTTCCCTGGCCCGGTGGCTTTTGGGGCCTGTGTGGTGGGCCTCTGGTGCCCTGGTGGCCCGGGGTGCCGGCGGCAGTGATCTCCCGGGAGGGGGGAAACTTTCTGGGTATTCGGTGACCACTTCACATGCGTGCTTGTATGGACACTCAAGCTCCTGTCGAGACTTACTGTAAAGAAATAGTTCTTCCCGTAAGTAGTAAGTGTTTAATCTCAGGAGGTTGACGTTTCATCCCTTCCATGGTCTTTATGGCGTCAACAAAGATTGCAATTTTGAACAGATTTTTTCAGAATTGGAACAAATTATAATTCAGCCCTGAGCACTTGCAGATCAGTGTCATCACATGTATCATGGGGTGCCTCAAATACTCTGACATCTTTTCAGCAATGCAAATATGGTTTAAGAAAAAAAGAGCTAAATCATTGTACAGCTAGAAGTTGTCACAATGCTTGTGCATGGCCCTTTAGGTAACATATCCTATAGCCCCTCAGAAAATTATTGCAAATGGATGTGGCATGTTTTCCCCTGTGATAACTAAAAGACCAGATAAGATGTTACAATCAAGCACATGTCACATCTCAAGGCTAACCATATGATTGACTTAAATTTAGTTATGAAAATGAGGTGACACTGCTACCATCATTACACATGGGTTGTTATGTACCTCATTGGTTTTGACTATGGATTTTTTTTTTTTTTATCACAAGACACCCAAGGGCATGGCAGCTCTTATGCAGGCTGTTCAGACCATGTTTGTCTCATGGGTAGTCGGCAGATGGCTGTTGGCATCTTAGACAATGTTCTTTCTCCTGGTCGCAGTCACTGATGACTCCTTTAGCAGTGCTGGTGAGAGCTTTGATTGCCTTCCAGTGGGACTGCCCTCTGATTTTTGATTGTATCAGAGGTCTATCAGCAGGGCTGACAACAAATCCTGTACGGACAGGCTGGCCCTCTGATTCGGGTACCAGGTCAAAGTCTGGGGGCTAGTGCCAAGTCCTATTTGGGATATGGAAAATCTATCTTTGGTGTTGGCACAGTTTAACAGAAAAAGTACTCTTTGTTTCCTAGACTTTAGTTTTTTTCACACATTGGTGACACTCAGCTTGGTTATTTCCAGAAATACATGGAAAGCACTCTTCTGTCTATTATTAGCATCACATAAACTGTCAGAGGAGTGACTGTTATTGGTCAGGCCGAAATCCTTTAAGGAACTTCTGTTCAAGCCGGAGTGGGAAGGGTTTAAGTTTGCAAATTTGCATCAATGTATTTTTTTTTTTAATTTTACTTGTTTTAATTATTTCTTGAGAAAATCTGCACTCTTGTCATTTTTGTCCATTTTTTTCTAAATAATGCAGAGTCCTGGAAACAATATATTCACTTCTACTACAGTGTGTATTTACAGAAAATTGTGTAAATATTGTAAACCTCTCAGGAATTGAAGCAAAAAAAAAAAAAACAAAGAACACGAGCTTTATGGCAACCAACATTTAAGCAAGAGGATAATTAACAAATAAAATCAAATACTTAAGCAAGAATTGAAGTTTCAGTGAACGTTTCAAATACTGCAAGTTACTGTTTGTGGGTAAGAATCCTCTCAGAGTTTTTTAAAAATAAATTTGATACTTAGCCAAGGACAGATCAACAAACTCACACAGAAATTTGCATCTCTGTGCACAAGCAGGAAGTGTTTGCAATCTGAAGATCTCAAAGTACCACACAAATTACCCCCACACTGCATTCTCAGCATCTCTGGCAACACAGCTGTCTTTTGGAAAAGCAATCATGATATCACACACAACTAACAGAGTGGGCTGATCCAAACCAAGCAAATCTTTTTCAATAGCTGTTCAGAGTTTTGCTTATATTCACATGCATTCTTTGGTGATTGTTGCAGAGGAGTACAGAAATAGTGCAGTCAAAAGTGAAAGTACAAATACTCTCATTAAATTAAAAAACTACTGTAGTTTCATTTCATGTTCATACCTCAGAAATACATGTCTATCTTTTCTTTATGTGCAGCACAAAAAGAGAATAATAATCTTCCAGCATCTAAAGCACATCCCTCTTTTAAACAAAGTTTAATGTAGCAGCAGAGTTTGATGAATTCTATGCAAAGTAGAGTCAGTCTCTCTCCTGACTGCCATGTGTTGGTGCAAGTCAAACAACTGGTCAGTTCTATAGAGCAGATGGAAAACTTGGACCTCATGTTAGGGGCTTTCAGTTTTGTAGATTTTCTCTGAAACAAAAATAAACTCCAGAGAAAGAAAAATGACCAATTTTGAAAACCAAATAGATAAAAGGGCTGCTGAATAGCAGCAAAGCACAGGGAAAGTTTTCATCCCTAGCAAAGACTGCACAGCAAAAACTGCATAGACAAATGAACACTATTAGAGTTAAAATTAGCATATGTAATTAGGAACTCATTTAGGGGTTAACTTGAACATTTTATAACACTTAGCAGCGGGACTTTTGATTGACACTCCTTAACATTAGAAGAGACCTTCAGAGAATATTTTTTTTCACTCCTTAAGTGTTAACTCGATATTAACACTAAAAATTATAAACATTTCTTTAATTATTCATTGTATTTTTAGTTTTGTTTGTTTTTTTGTTATATTTTTAGAGTATATAAAAACATTTGCTCAGCAGTTTTCATGACTTTTGGCATCTGTTGGCACTTGAAAGTTGGTGAAAATGGGGGCTGGGATAATTCATTCCTGAATGTTATCCCTCCAGAGTACAGTTAACTCTGCACTTGATGTCACTTTCAAGTTTCAGTTCTTCTCAGTTTTCTGTTTTCAAGTTAAATATCAATCATATCATGTACAAACTGTTTATCTATAAACAGACATTTGGTCTCCTAATAAGCCCTGATTGTTTTTTACATGCCATTTAGTGTGTTAAACATGTCTCCCCTGTGTGAAAGAGCACATTAGTAAACAGAGTCAAATATCTGCAGCACCAAAACCTCTCCCTCTTCCCCATTTTTAAGGCACCACTTCACATTATAGCAATATATGCTATATCTATTGTTATAGTACAACATTAGTGATTGTGAACATATTCTAGAAATCACCGAAATAAATGTATGAACCAGATTTTTCGGCTAAATATGGACTCTTTAAAGTTAAAGTGTGCTTAAACACAACTTCGACTCACAAAGTTGATTTTAAATGATTTGATTCTTTGATCATTTCCACTCCAGTTCACAGGGGTCCTGGCCTCCCCTGGCAGCAGAGGGTCCTTGGTTCAAAACTGTCTTTGACAAAAAAGTCCCACAGGTCACCCTTTCATGCTCCTGGCCTACTCCAGTTTGCTCGTAAAAATGTTTTCAGTGATAACACCCACAGTCACTTGACCTCAGAGCTGAATGAGTGTTTACAACTCTCCCACTGGGCCATGAATAAGACATAACCTCCTCCTCGTGTGTTTGGAATTGAGCTCCACTATTCTAATCAAACAGTTGTAGCAGACTCCTATGGTAGTTACGGAGAGATCAGATGAGGGTCTGCATATTCTGATTATGTAAATAAGAGCAGTGTGGTGGAGCATTTTAATATGGGAATTCGGATGTGTTAATTCAATTACACAAACGCCTGCATAAGAATACATGACTGCTAAATGAATTAAAAACATTCATCAACACTTAAAATAAAAGATGTATCTGATTTGACCTATATATTTAACAACTGTTCATAGGAGATGAAAACAAATATTTGCCTTATAAAATATGTATAGTTCAGGACATCTCTTTATGCTAGGTCAAGCTTTATCCACAGTATTAGACTTGTTGTCTGGAGGCCAAAGCTTTAATATTTCATATCTACTTAAACATTCAGTAAACACTGGTATTTGTTGAAGATTCAAGTGCAGGGATCAGACATGTAGCAGTGTGCTCCAAACACACCACTGTAAACAACAGCTTTCTTAGATAAATTGTACTAATAGCATTAGACATGGCCTGTGGTTGTAAAATCAACATTTATTTCACAGCAACAACTCTGAGTAAAACCCCTCATTCTGAATTTGTGAGGAATTATAGATAAACTCTGCAGCTATAATAGTGGTCTCACACTTGGGTCAGCTCGAAACAGATCCTGTGCAATAATCTTGTTGTCTATACAGCATCTTGATCGGTAACACCTGTCAGGTGGAGGACCTTGTCTGAGAGGCATCAGTGCCAGAAAGAGATCAATGACATATTAGCCTTTTCAGTGAAAAGGGTCTTGAATCTCGATTAATCCATTTTAGCTTGAAATACACTGTACAACTTCAAGGACATTTTGACCTTTAGGCATATGACTGACTGTGAACTCAGAATGGATTTCATCCCAACACTGGGATGTTTTATCATGCAGTGAACACATGGACACAGAGGGCCCTATTTTTTGACTGGCACAAAGTGTTTTGGCGTGAAGTGCAGGTGGCATCATTAATTTACTTCTGACATGTGTCATTTATTCACTGAGTGCCCACATTGTTTAAATTGCTAATCAACATGCTCCCATGCACAATGCATTTGTGCCCAGGGGTGTGTTTGTCAGAAAATGAGGAGTGGTTGGGTGCAAATCTGACATCGGTACACACCTATGACATGAAAACACACATATTTCAGTTAGTTTCTCAAACACAGGATGCACAGTAGTACACCTCTACCATTAAATATAGGAGCATTTGTTGGAAAATTCAGTTTAAAGTTCATAACAGGACAGAGAACTGACAGTATGCCTTTTTCCAGCACCCCTCAATGTGTATAATAGCACATGCGACAGAGAATAGAGCCAGGACTTCTGTGAGGAAAATAAAAAAAAAAATGCTGAAACCCCACAGGCATAAAATGTAAAGTAAACAGGTCCATCATAAACATACGGAAATCTGGTCTAACTAGAAATTTTAATAATCAATTAGGTTTCTTTTTACAGACATTTCTTGTCTTTTAGATAATTTTTATGATTTTATGTTTCAATGAAAAATCTTACTTTAATATGACCATTAACATTTTTCATACAGGGTTTGGATAATCCATCCAAATTCACACCAAGCAACTAAAATGCTGTGTAAATAATGAAATGCTATTCACCAGTGCACACTGATTGAGAGGGAATGGAGAAAACACTCTGATTGGTTTGATTATGTTGGGCCCAAAACACACCCATGTATAATCAAAGCATATTTTTTCGCTGCATCTGGCTCTGAACCAGGATCATGTGTCCTCAAAATAGCAAAATCTAGACTGACACACCCTAAACTGCTGTGTCCTACATACTTTAAACAATCCGATTCACACCATCAAAATAGGGCTCTGAGTCACAATGGTGACAGCAAATGATTTCCGATATTCTGACAGGCTTTACATTTTGGTCATACAGCGGCATTCAGTGACATAGTCAGAGCTTTGAGCTGATTCTCCAACTTTTCTTTTTGCTCTTTTAGGCAGCATCTGAAATCCCCATGGTAACAGCAAGAATGACAGCTTCAGTGGACAGGCAACATTATCTTTCATGATTTAGCTGATGATGTTGTGGTGCTGATAATGCCATCTGGGTGTGTACATCATAGCTACAGCACATTTTTGTGTGTGTGTGTTTGTAAATGCTGCAGTGACTGCTGATAAGACTAATGAAACTTTAGTGATATTTTTCAATTAATGGTCTGGATTGCACACATACAGTTTGAACTCTTAGGTTATTTCTTTCCAGTTTTGTAAGCACATACAGTGAATTGTGTATGTTTCCATACATCATAAATCATGACTGCTGTTAGCACAACATCATGCACTGTTTGCCTGGCTTTTTGTTGGTGACACTTAAAATTAGCTGAATTTCAGAATATCCCCATAATTAGAAAAACAATTTAACCGTTAAATGCTCAACGTTTAAGGCATTAAAAAAAATCTTCCTCTCAGCCATTACAAACAAGATTTCACCCAGGAGTTGGAATATATGAGTGTCACACTCAATGATTGACAAAACTACAGCCCATAAATAAGCTGCCAAAATCTCTCAGTTGCCTCCACCTGGTTGGCAGTGCACTCTACTAGTAATTGGGAGATTGTGGGTTTGAGACCAGCTCTATCTGTCATATGTCTATGTGCCCTTGAGCAAGACACTTTACTCCAGATATCTCCCACTTTTGCATCAGTGGTATGAAATGGGTATGAAGTTGAGTGAATGGGTTAACAAAATGCAGAAAAACAGAACAGAATAGACCAGGCAGACCAATCCAAATAAGCCAAAGAAAGTCCAAGATTGTAATGTTTCAAAAAATTATCTTGACAGATTTTCGAGAGGTGTGTTAAGAATCGTTTAACTTTATCTTTAAATTTCCAACCATGTAAAGTATCCGATATCCTTTTGTGAAGGAGCATCCCCAGTGCCCTCAACAGATTGTCTGGTATTGGCAAGTAAAAATATAAGTAAAGTTATGGGGCTTTTCCACTACATGACATCAGCCTGACTGGGCTTAACTTTGCTAAATTGTTTTGATTTTCCATTAGCAGTCTTCCTAAGTGCCTGGCACAGTTTTTTGGGGTCACCAGCAAGCCAAGGCCGGACCAGACATTCATAAAGACACTGCTCACCTCTGAATGGACAGTATCACCACAAGTCTGGGATATCTGACATGGAAGTGTTAGCTTTCTGATGCTGAGTGACTCCCCAAATTGTTCTACACGTTTAGATAGTAAGTCATTTTGCTGCTTGATACAATCTATGGAAAAAAGATAACCCCCTTACCAAAACGTGTGGAGTGGAGTCAGGTTGACCAGATACCACAAATGGAAAAGCACAATTAGCTAACGAAAGAAAAAGGCACAACAACTACAGAAAATCTATTTTACTTACCTCCAGCTCCTGTTGTGACATACAGCTCTATGCCTATCATGACTTCATCCAGTATTTTTGACTTTACTCTTAGATTGTTCACCATCAGGTTTTCCCTCTGCCCCTCATATAAACCATTTTTGTCAGCTTCAGCCATGAAAGATATTGATTTTAAGTTTTTAGAATAGGGGCTCTTATCAATGTGTGGTGTGCCGTTTTGGTCATATCATTGCTCTCCATTTAATTTCTAAGCAAAAGTATTTATCTGCCATTATTTGTCATCATCTAAGTCTCTTGTATTTTCATTGGTATTAAATGTGTAAGTGTACCAGGCTTTAACTGTGCTAGATTTTGATGTAGCAGACAACCTATCCCAAATGTATGTTGCAGATTTCTATTTATGTGCCATGTCAGACACTTTTATCTTGCTGTAGATCAGAAGTGTAAAACTTGTGAGAGGCAACTAATGCTGTAAACAAGAGATGTATCTCATCAACAGATGAAAGTGAGTCTGTGAGAGACTAAACTGTCAGGATAAAAGATATGCTGATGACATTAAGCTCATTTGAAAATAAAAATTAACATATTTAGATTTGGAGCTCTCAAGAGGTGAATGCTGGTTGTGAAACTGACTAAACATAAAACTAAAGCTCCTCTATAACCTACAAAAGCAAACTAGTACAAAGAGTACACAGAGATGATGGCCCTGAAGAGCAGGGAGTAAACACACACTTTGATTCACATTACAGGTGTTTAGGGCTGCACGGGGGTGCAGAAAGTAGCTTTTCATGCTTCACAGCAGGCCACTTGGTCCATTCCCAGATTTATGGAGGGCTTTGTGTGGAGCTTGCATGTTCTTCCTGTGGATGCATGGGTTTGCACCAAGTAATCTATTTCCTTCCACGGACCAAAAACATACTTATTCAGTCAAACTGAGACTTTTAGTTGCCCTTAGCCAGGAGTGTGTGTGAATAGTCTTTTTAGTCAGCCTTGCAACTGACTGTTAACTAGTCCAGGGTAGACCTCATCTCTTTTCAGTATCAGCTGGGACAGGCAACAGCCCTTTGTGTTACTAAGTGTGGTATAGATAATTGATGGGTAACTGGTGTTTAATACGAGTTACACTGTAAAAAAAAAAAAAAAAAAAGTAATATAACAGTATTTTAGTGTTGATTTTAAAGTTTATTTTTCTGTGTTTTTAAAATGCCAATTAATTCACAAAAATAAACTGTGATTTTACATGTCAAATGTAATATAACAGGAAATTACTGTAACTGTGAGAAAACACAATATTTCTTTTCTTTTACAAAGAAACCCCATTAGAAATATGAATATTTATTGTTAAAATACGTAAAGAAGTGTATTGTAATTTTACAAATAATTTTCTGTTATTTAAGAGAATAAACTATAAAATTCAAATTTGCAACTCTAAAAAAAGGGAAAAATAATTTAAAATTACATAGAAATTAATAGTAAAAATATTGTTATTTCACTAATATTTTTCTGTTATTTAAGGGAATAAACTCTAAATTTAAACTTTACAACTCTTAAAAAAAAACTTTTTCTATAAAATAATGTCTTTAAGGGGTGCTGATGTGGTGGAGTGGTTAGCAACCAGGCACCCCATGTACATTCTTCTGCCGGTCCAGGTTCGAATCCCGCCTGTAACCAGTTTGCAGAGTGTCTTCCCCTATTCTCTCACCCCCTTTCACAAGCCTGTCCACTGTCTCTCTCCTATTAATAAAGGCACAAAATGCCCCAAAAAATACATAAAAACATAATAATGTCATTATAACCAACTATTAGCAGCACATTTCTGTAAATTTAAGCATAATTCTTTGTATTACAATGTCGATTTACCATCTTTATGGGTAATTTAATTGTTTTTTAACGCTGAATGTTTGTAATTAAACGTTAAAAAAAAACTTAAATTAAGGCAAAATCTTGTTAAAATTACAACTACAAACTGTATTTTAATCACGGAAAGAAACTGTATTTTTATGAGAAAGCAATTTTCTGTTATTTCATGTTTTTTTTGCCGCCCCAGCTGCCGGAAAATTACCGTTTTTTTTACTTTTTTTTTTTTTTTTTTTTTTACAGTGTATGGCTATTAAAAAAACAGGCTAATGTTTGAATACAATTTTCTTTCTTTCTTTCTTTCTTTCTTTCTTTCTTTCTTTCTTTCTTTCTTTCTTTCTTTCTTTCTTTCTTTCTCTCTTTCTCTCTTTCTTTCTCTCTTTCTCTCTCATTATGTTTTCTTATTATAATTATTATTAGTAGTAGTATTAGTATTAGAATATTGAACACTTTTCGGTGTCTTTCTCTTTCAATAGTCTGGCTCAGTCAGTAGCCAGTAGTTAACTAAAACCTTGTAGTGTCTCACACGGGCCTAATGATGTGAGTCTTTGGTTTAAGCCACACTGATGCCATGACTCTGTTAAGTTATGGAAAATCTTCTAATCAGTCAAATGCTTTTGTCTGCAAAGATCTCAGGTATCATCACAACTTTTTGCTGGATTGATAAAGATTTTTTAAGAATATTTGAGTATCCCAGAGAACAAATTGCTCTGCTTAACTCTATTGATTTAGCACCCTCATCACGCCAAATTCATAATTATCATTTCCTCGATGACCAAGATCCCACAACACTAGTGAAAGAACAGACAGAACACCCACAGATTTGCTCCACATGCTCATTAGTAAATTTAAGCATACATAGATCATTACAAGCTGCTTGATATCAGCATGTTCTCATTAAGAGCATATTAGCATCTTCATAAAGACACTTTCTTTAAACCGTTGTTATGTCTACAGACATACAGAGCAGACTAATGTAGACTCTAACAGCAGGCATCTTTACATTTATGCTGGAAGTTAATAGAAATTGTAAGCATCCAGCAGGGATGGTGTTTAAATCCAGTGGTGCCGGTGAGGGGTAACTGTGGATGCAAATAGTAAACAGTGGATATTGCGTCTTGTCTGCTATCCTTATCTACACAAAATGAACTAAATGGTAGACACTGCTCTACTGTACAACAGTGACACAATTAATCTTTATAACAAAAACTACCAAGTTTTTGTTGGAAAACAAGCCCAGGGAAGAGACAGTTTACAAGAGGAGATGATTTGATAGAAAGAATAGACTAAAGTTTTCCTGTTTATGATCAGTTCTTATCAAAAATGACCACCACAGATGGTAGTTCATGAAAAATATCATTAGGCTTGCACAATGTCCACTGTTTAAACATGTGCTCATGTACATTAGTACAAAAATAGATAATTAAATAAATAAACAGCCATTAGAGAATTACAGTTTTTAATGATCTCAAAAAAAAAAACTATCTGACAAAGGGGCATATCCACACAATAATGTCTTTGAAACTCTGTTTAAAAACTAACAGCAGCACCAAATTAATAATGAAAAATAAAAGTTGAGTATAGCCAACAGGAGATCCTAAAAAATCATTATAGTGATTGCAAATATGTCAACTGCAGTCAGGACCTGTAATTCCTGGAGTGGAATTAATATAAAAAGTCATACTTTTCAGGCCTAAATGGAGCTCCTTTACTTACAAAATTAGTCATTATACTTGGGGATGCAGTTGTGTGTTTCAGCAACCTGTACACTATAGTTCAGCTCCATATGTGTAGAATTTCCAAGCTTGACATGTGAAGTGCTCACAGAGGCACGTCATGTCTTCTGTATAAGATGGAAATATTGAACTTACCTTAATTTTAAATAGCCCTAATTCTAAAGGCATATTGGGACACTTGATAGTAAATGACAGTAGTTGTAAGGTTTCAGTGTACTTGGAAAATTTTACAAAGATGAGACAACCAGGCCTTTTGTTCGTGCTTTTAAATGCTGGGGTGTTAGTGGCTTCGTCTGGTGCCACTCCATCATCAATCAAAAGGTTGAGGATTCAATCTCAGTTTCAGCTGCCATATCTGAAGGTATCTTTGGGCAAGGCACTTTACTCATATTGCTGTCACTGCTGGGTCAGTGGTACAAATGATAATGACAGAGCGTGCTTGTGCTAGCTGATACTGATGGATAACTTACAAAGACACTTCAAACATATAACATATGTAAGTGAATGTGGAAGTGAATAGATGAATAGGTGTGACTAGGTGTGCTGTAACTGGCCAGAAAGAATAGAAAAGCCCTATATAAGCTTAAGTGTATTGACCAAGTCTATTTGATATTGTAAAATGTCAGGCTCCAGGTGATATTTATTTATGGGTAATTTCCTCTTGTTCTTTACTTCCCTCAATGACATTTCTCTGCAAGCAGTCATATTTGCACATGTATGTTTGAAAAGCACACACATGTGTAATGTAAATATTGGATTATCATTTTACAGAAGCTTGATTTCAAAAGCCTGGTAACCTAAATCCCATGTGCCAATGGAAACAGACTGCAAAACTGAGTCACATATACTGTATGTTAAGCACTTTTATTATCCTGTTGAAAATCAGTCCTTTAAGAATACTGTAAACTATCAATTTCATCCATTATATAAAACTTTTTATATGGTTAATTCAGGTAAAACTTGAAAAGGAGTTGTTTGGTGCAGTGAAAGGAAGAAAGAAAGAATCAATTTATTTATACAGTGATTTTCAGAGACTCAAAGGCACTTTACAAGATAAAGGGATAAGAGCACAGGTTAAAAACAATATGCAGAGATAACAAGTGACAATAAGAAAAATACCAAGCCAATAGGCACAAACAAAAAGCAGCTAAAAGCAAAAATTATAAGTTAAAAGCAGTACAAAACAGGTGTGTTTTTAATTTGGTCTTGAAGGCGATAGGGTCAGTGGTGTTCCAAAGGGAGGGGGTGGCAGTGGAGAAGGCTTTGTCCCCCCAGGTTGGATGCTTGGTCCAAGGGACGAGCAGGAGGTTTGCGTCAGAGGAGAGGAGGGTACAGGAAGGGATGTAGGGGTGGAACATGTCTTTAAGGTAAGAGGGGGCCCTGGTTATGGAGGGCTTTATGGATGAGTAGGAGGATTTTGAATGTGATAACAGTGTGCGATGGGGAGCCAGTGAAGGTTCTGAAGGACAGGGGTGATGTGACCATGAGAGCGGGTGTGTGTGAGGAGGCAGATTTTTGGATGTGTTGAAGTTTATTAAGAAGATTGTTTCTTTCTTTCTGGCACAACCACCAAAGAAAATATTTTGAACAAGATTATTTTTTGGATTGTGAACTCTGGATGCACAGGGAATGTGAACTTGTTCTTTCTAGGGTGTGTGAACTGAGCTCCAAGTCAGCTTATTTAAAGTGCAAGCCTGCACGTCAGAGGCTCTGGTTCCTCAAGTCCTCTCTGGCAAAATCCCCGCAGTTGTCTTTAAAATTCTCCACCATGTTTCTGCACCTTTGGGGCAAGAGAGCACAAGACCTGGCATTGACCATGCAACAACACTCCCAGAGGTTACTAATAGAAAAAATGAGGACCCTCCAAAGTTGCTGAATCACACCTTGCTGAGCATACTGAAGTGAGAAGAGCTGTCAGATACAGACACAATCTCTCATGCACACACTGACTTTGCAATGCATTCACTGATTTATTCAATGCGATCTCTGTCTCCTGGCATATCTTTGTCAAACTTACACACTGAGATCCTATTATTGAAGATTTTATTTTTCTGACCAGAAGTGATGGTAATGCTAATAAAAAATGTGTGTGTTGTTTCATAACCCTGAACAAAAATGCTTGAGGCACAGTCTCTGCTCTTCCCCAGCCTCATTTCTTTTTTTGTTTGTTTGTTTTTTGGTGAAGCAGTTTGCCATGGGACATAGGAAGAAAGTGCGGTAGAGACGTCAGACAACAAAATGGGCATAACGACTTTCCTGAGGGGAAGAGGGAGATGAAGAACAACAGATAAGTGTTTGACAGTTTTAACCTCATCAACAGGGGTGCTACAAGTTCTGTAGCTGAAAGATTTATTAAAAAGTAAAGGTTAAGAATACTTTCATCCCATATGACCCCTCTACCAGAAATTTAAAGGAGCATCTTTATGCATGAAGTGGAAACTGATCCCGTCTCACCTCTTTACTAATGTGATCTTGGGTTGAAATACTGCAGCCATCACACACATCCCACTTTCTCTGGTGTATTCAAAGCCCACTTGATTTTTGTGATTAACTACTAATTGCCTTTGTCCTTCTGGCTTATAGAAGTACTTTACATCAAACGCACTATTAAAATCCCCCTTATGCTGTTTCATGCATAATCTCCACATAAACACCTTATTACACAGAAGATGATGCATTCAGGCCGACATATGAGTAGAATATGTACTTTGTACCCACACAAACATGTTAACTTTTGTGTTCATATAATTTTTCTATCTTTGTAAGGACCAACCTTTCTCCCATATAATTCTCCAAAGATGAACCTTGGAGGCCAATCCTGGATCTGTGGAACCTAGAAACCTTTTCATCATCTTATTGTTCACAAATGGATTTAAAAGATTTACATTTCAGACGAAACATTGTTGTGTGGGGAAGTCTGTTTTCTATTTGTGGTACATTTGCTCCATTCAGGTTTCCAACAGAAGCAATCTAAGAGGTACTAATGCACTGTATCTCTATACACAGATTTCTGCATGTTACATCAGGGTATAATCCGCTCTCAACCCAAAATTTCAGCTAGAGCAACAATACTGTCTTGGAAGCTAATTAGAGCTCAAATTTCAAGTATTTTTTAGAAACTTCCACAGAGGCTTTGTTTTTCATCTGACCACATAGTCTCCAACCAGGTCCCAACAGAGCTGCTACTACAGAGCACAGCAAAGGTTTTGCCTCTGCCAAAGGCATATCTGACCCTCTTGTAATAGCCAGTGGGTTCAAAGATTGACCTCTGGTTTACCCAACTGTTTGGTACAGTGTCTTGGAGTCAGGACAGGTGACTTGAGCAGGGGCATCACCAGAAAACTGGTTAGGGATTATCTGGGACTTTCCTGAAGTCGGTTTGCCACCTAACTCAAAAATCAAGAGCTTTAGTTGTCTGTCCATCAGAGACGGACTCGTGCTTTTTTTTGTTTAGTTGTTATTCAAACACAGAACAGTTTTATGAATTTGGGCAATGATAGCAATGAGTGAATAATGGTTTGAGGAAAAGAAACAGAGGTTGTCAGGCCATCCACTTGAGAAAATGCAATGACAGGGTACATAAACTGACTATTTCGTGACTAGACCCTTGTTTGATAATTTTTAAAATAACCCTTTATTTAAAGGTCCAAAATAACATGAACTTTAGGCATGGATTTACAATATCCAGCATTAATGAGTACACCCTCTATTAAAATAATGTATTAATCAATATCTAAATGAACAAAAGAACAATGTCCAAAGCTTTGGCAAAGCTGAGTTTATTTTTCTTTTTTACCATAAGATGAAAATATGGGTGATATAACTAAACTTTAGTTTTGCTCCCACCACTTTGATTGAGGTGTAGTCATTTTTGCCATATCTTAAACTGAGAAAAATATCTTTTGTGTGCAACTTAAAAAACTATGGCTTGTTATCAATGACCTACAGTTTGTGGAGTACTTTGTGGTATAGTATGCCATGGAAAATTTGGATTTTGATAGGATAATAAATGTTTTCTGACAAATCAGAAAACTGCTTAGTACTGAAGTATTATGCTTGGTACTGTATTTGTAAATGAAGCATGAATTGATGCATTTAATCATGGATATCAGGATTACACTTTTTTCAAGTCTGCCATCATTCATTAATTAATACAGTAACTTCAGTTTTCACTCATATAAATGAAGTTCACATTTTTTAACTGTTTTATAGACAGATAATTTAATTTTTATGTAAAGGTCCATGAAAATGATAAAATCATTAAAGAAGTAAACTTCATTATAACATTTGAAATTCAGCAGACTGATCATTTCTTTGTCTTGTCCCTTAAACTTCAGACTTACCTGCATGCAAATCATTGTCTTCAAATCTGACAAGCTGGATGGACTGTTTCTTATAGCCATGGCATATATTACACTAGATCCTCTGTGTACCAGCAGAAGGGCAGAAGTGATTATACAAACATTCTGTCAAAATGTCTGTTGTCAAAACCTGTTTGTAGACCTGAGACTGTCCCAACTGTAGATGGGGAGGGGCAGGATACACCCTGAATTGGTCAGCAAATCACATGGGCCACAGAGACAAAGACAATTACACCCACACTCAAACCTAAGTGCAATTAAGAGTCACCAATTTAACTAAAAAGCATGTTTTCAGTTCTGTGGGAGAACACAGGAGCCCTTGCAGTTAACCCACACAGGCACAGAGAGACTATGCAACACACACATAAACACACAACGACCCAGGTTGACACATGGGGCTCTAATTTCATAGACCAGGCGCAAGCGCAGGCGCACCTGCAAGTTTTTAGACATTTATTTTCTCTCCTTTTTCTTCGTCTTTTTTCTCCCTCTTTTCTTTGAATTTAATGAAATGAGAGAAGCCAGATATTTACTCAGTATCAGATGTAAAGGGTGTTTATTGTTAACTTGTAAGATGTGCGTCAAACTTCCAGATGCCGTCAGGTTAAGTTTCCATTATGATAAACGGCTTTAATCCGACATCAGATGTGACGGAACAATTAATATAGATACAGATGTATATGCTGGTTCAGACGGGGACATTAAATAGTGATTGCTGTGATTGTTTATTGCATTAAAATGTGCCTGACACTCTGGAAACCTGCCTCTGAGGCGTGCGCACATGTGCGCTTGTCACCAAATTACAGCTGCGGAGGGTGCGCTCCGCCCTGCGCCGAAGATAGACCAGGTTGGAGCTGGCAAGCTTTTAGCGCACCTTCCGCACAGTTTTTTGGCACAAAATTGTCACTGCGCCACTCGAATCTGCCGACACCTCCCCCTGGTGTGCCGTCACCTCCCCTTGGTGCGCTGTCACACCCATCTCTGCGCAGACGGTGTACCAAATTGTCAAACTGGCCCCGCACGGCGTTGTGCCAGATGAAATTCACACTGCGCGGGGTGCACCAGGCTTGCGCCCCCTGCGCTGCGCCACGAAATTAGAGCCCATGGAGTCAAAACCAGCAATCTCCTTGCTGTAGCCCAGCTCACAGTTTCCTATGCAAAAGCACCACAACCAGGCTTTTTTATATGTATAAAAAACATCACAGGGATGTACATAATCTGCCTTTAAAAAGCAGTGTGAATTGGTCATGCACACTAACCTGTTGTGTTACTGTGCTGCCACTTAGCCGTGAACATGAGGGAGTGATTAACTCCCTTGCCTTCAACCTTTCCCAGATTTCAAATCTCTGCACCAGATTTTCTCATAAGTCACACCAGTCTCAGGTGGTGGGATTGAAATTGACAACTTTAGCATTTTTTTTCTCATTTTAGAGTCTTTTTATCCTGGACTGGAACATACACATCTTATACAGGTTATAAAGAAAAGAAGAACATAGCACCCACACGTGCTCAAGCACCCACAGATGCACATTTGTACCAGCACATCTACCACGCAAATCAATGTAAATCTATTTTCATGTCCGATGACTCTTCCTTTGCCACTATACCTTCATCCCATTTGGGAAATGTAGATGACACATACATAGAATTAAATCCTCATGTAAATGCAGCAGCTCTTAAGCATTTAGCTTCCTATTGCATTTGGTTCACTGTGCAAACATAAAAAGAGGCAATTACTACAATTTCTGCCTATCTCACCTGAGCTCAAAATAAAGCTAAATGTAAAGAGGACGAAGCAAATGGATTGCTTATTACATTTAACTTTGGTTGGTGGGGGATATTTTCAACACCCACACAGCAGAAGAAATGGGTGCACACAAGAGATATACACAGTGGTATATTAAAGAAGATGATGTTCTCTCACGTTTATGCATGAATAAATATGAATAAATAATGCGTCGGTATATCAGGTGAATGCATCTCTTATTCACATGTAGACGGACAAACGCTATGTATTATGCACATTCACTCACATATGCATGCACACATTTTCCCAAATGCACATAAACACACATCATATATGGATGTGCAGACAAACATGTCTTGCAGTGGAGATAAGCTGCAGCGGTATGGCTCTGGATTCAAAGCATCTGCTTAAAAGGCCAAAGGAAGCAGTGAGCAGTGGGAGCTGACAGAGAAACAGGCCAGTTCAGACACACACTTATTCTTCTCACTGTTTCATCCAGCTGATCTTCAAAACAATCAACAACTGTCTCAGCTAAAAATAACCTGGTTTGAGTTTTTTTGTGCTTATATCAATTCAAAGGCTGATCAACAAATATTTTTCTTTGTCTGATTGAGATTTTTTTTGTCTTTGGGTTTCTTATTTTTTTTAAAGTTTCTTTGACAGGTTTGTTACTTAATGTCTGGCCAGAACCTTAGAAAGTAGTACGCTGCTTTTGTGTGGCAGACTAAACAATGCAAAAAATGTAAGTAACTAGAAGCGGCCTTGAGTGTTAAAATAATGATCTGCTGTGAAAATGTTATAATCCACTGCAGTGTTCACTTGTAACTGGCTCTAAATCTTAAAGATATGACAAAACGTGGCTCAGGGCCATGACAAATATGGGGAGAACATCAAGATTTATGGTAAATTATGTTATTTATTGTCAAAGAAATTAAACAACAAAAGCTATAACAACAGAAATGGAGTGTGTTCAGTCAGTTAAATCTGTGAATAAAGTGATGGGTGTTGTCAAGCAGAAAAACTAAGAAAAAGGGTGCATGTGATGGCTGAGGTGAAGGCAGGTAAAATAAGGGGGAGTGAGCAAGCAGAGAAGTTGGGCTTTTATACCCAGCAGGCACCAGGCAATCCAAATCACAGTACCTCACTCTAGAGCTTATAAGAGATGTTAGCCAGCTCTGTAAACCAGAAGCAAAGGCAGAGGCCGTCACAGATATTTACAACCTTGTGTTACAAGAAATGTTCTGTTTATGGCACAACCCTAAATGTATCTACAAACCAATCTTAAATTTAAAAGCAGACAAACAAAATGCTTAAACAAAACAGTTTTGCTTAATCCCCATTGACACTTGAAACCCATGAAAAAAATAATGCAAATTAATTTTCAAACCAGATTCAAGACACTTCTAACTTTGCAGAGTAGATGGACTTGCCTGATTCATCGTCTGAAATCACACAGATCCATCTTGTCAAGCTCCAATCCTCTACAACTTCACTTGGCTAATAGCTGAAAAACCCAATCAAGGGAAAGAGACAGGAGCTGAAGACTTGACAACAGCGGGAAGTGACTGCATCTTTGAAAACAATGGCGGCTTCTGAAGCAGTTTCCGCTTATGTGGCAATATCTGCAGTTTCATCAAAAATGGACTCAATTTCGTCTTTAAAAGAGGAGAAAGAAACACTTACAGCTTTTCTTATGGGAAACAATGTTTCTGCTCTTCTCCCGATGGTTTCGGCAAGAGTCTGATCTACTGGCTCCTCTGGTTGTGAAAAGATGGGAAGGACTCCAAACCCCATTGTGATAATCGTGTTTCTGCTGGTTGCCCTCATTGACAATCAAATCAGAGCAGCTGGGGATCTATTCTGAGAAAGTGGAAGAGAATGTGAAAATCGTTCGTGGATGATGCTGGTCAGTTCATGGTAGTTGTGGTTAAGTAACCACGGCTATCATGCCTGGCAAAATATGCTCTCATCAGAAGTTTACCGGATGAACTTGGTGGGGATTGTCATTGACACAATTTAATGGTAAATGTACATCTGTGTGGTATAATTTAATGTAAGATGGTAGTCTAAGGACTGAAACATAGTTCAGCGAACAACTAACAACAGGGTCGTTTTTGAAATTTCTACTTTCTAAAAATATTTTCCATTAAGTCTTCTCCAGACGGACTGCTTAACTATTTCTGTGATGGACATATGGAACTGTCCATCTGGCATGACAGATTAAGACATGTCTTGACCAACAAAAGTTACTTTTACTTGAGAAAAGCCAAGCTAAGCGTACATTGGTGGTGTGTATTGAGTGAGCATAAGAAAATTATAAGGTTATTAACAGGGATGTACTTTAGTTTGTTAATAAGTGAATAAGCATTTTAGGTCTCACTGTTTTTTCATCTCAAAGTCCTTTTAAAAATCAGCTGATACACAGTATATCTCAATTAGGGAAGACCAAAGTTGAGTAGACTATTATTCATTTTACAAGTGTCAAAGAATTAAAATGTGAAGTGTCTTTTGTGATTAGCATTTTTTAGGGATTGGACTCCATTTGTGGCATCTTAATGTAGTTTAGGGGTATTGAGGGAGATTGTGAGATAGAATACTCCCCCTGGAGTCTAGACACTGGTGGTGGTGGTGAGGGACACAGGATAAGATGAGGAGTAGACCTCTGAGCAGCTCACTGGGACCCTAATGTGATGGACTGAGGTGCTGATGAGTCCAGACTTCTGAGGAGTCAGACCTGGACACTGATGAGACGACTGGAGGTGCCTGGGGTGGAGGAGGGTTGCAAAGATCACACAGTACGCCGACTGCGGAGGATCAAAGACACGATTTAAAAACATAACAGCAGCAGGATGATTGGTCAGACAGGCTGTGGCAGAATCTGGTTGGCTCAGTGCTTAAGTGAGCATACAACCCTAATCAGCTGATGATTAACATCACCTGTGGAGGAGTGCAGGCAGAGTGAAGAAATGAATGAGAGGTGACTTCAAATCAGCAGAGTGACTGAATGAATATAAAGGTCTTACTTCTTAAGCTTTGAATATACATACATGTCTAGCACTATATGCTCTCAATACTCACTAGTCACTGTTGTGTACTTATTGCTGCCCCCCCTCTGTTGCCATCTGAACTGCCTTAAATATTCACGGCACAGATTTAAAAACAAGGTGCTGGAAATAATCGTGGGAGAATGTAATCCATATTGACATGATGGCATCATGCAGTTCCTGCAGATTTGCTTGCTGCACTCCATGGTGCCAATCTTCTGTTGTATCACATCCTCTTAGATTACAGGAGTGGCAGAGTTGTTTGAACTACTTTTGCTTTTTTATCATCCGGAAGCTCTCTGGCTGTTTGCAGAGGCAGGATCATCTTAAACTTTCCATCACAGGACCAGTGCTGCGGGAATTGTTAGACCTAGAGCACATCTGCCATAATCTGAAAATCCAAGTCCTCCCCATGGTGACTTTAACAATTCAAAGAAATATCCTCCACCACAGTAGCCACAAAGATCAGTTATTTCCATGCTTTAAGCCATACATCCCAATAACCTCCTTTATTTTGCCCTCATAGACTAATAGGCCCTGAGTTAGTGACAATTTATATTACACTGAGGCTGCTGTTCTTGGTAATGCGGCCAAATGAAATAAGTGCCAGTTAGACAATGGAGTCTGGTCATGGAGAATATACTGTAAGCACAGTACAGAGGGGAATAGCTAATGGGTCCTCTTTGTTGGACAAAGGAGGGAAATGAAGGTTATTGGCTCCAGCTCCTTCTTTAGTTATAGCAGTAATAAATATCACGTAAGTAGATATATTACATGAGCAGAAGGAGCTCAATAAGCTGGCTGGCATCTCGAAGGGGAACGCTTAGTCTCAGCCAGGTCCTCCTCGAGGTTTTATATCATGCAGGAGGGAAAGGGAAACATATGCATAGTCTGGTACCTCCCCAGCACTGCTCTCCCTGTGGCAGTGAACGTCTGCCAGAGATGAAGAGTGCTGTCTGCAGAGCGCCGGTGCTCAGATCAATAATACCTACTTCAGTCAATGTTGATTTTACATGACAGCAGAAAAAAAATGCTGAACCTAGACACATGTGCACACTCTTTTCTCATGGGATGTTTTATTTCCTCTACCAAGAAGGTTGTTTTTTGCCAGCATTTCTTTGCTTGTTTGTTTGCTTGTGAACAGGAAAATTCAAAACGTTATGAACATGATTGCTGGTCATGGCAAAATGTAGAAGTGATTGGATGTCGGTGGTGATCTGAATTTAATGTTGTTCCAGTGTTTTTCGCAAGCATTTCTGAACTGTATGAGATAGGAAAGTCTTCCAAATTTTGACAATAACTTGCCAAAAAATGTTGTAAATGTCCTGGTGGAGGTTTGTCCTCTTGGGACACTTTGAATTGGTGTAATAATTATAATTTTTTAAAAATATTTTTGAAGCAACTTACTTTATTAAGTACAAATGGGCAGGTATATGGCAGGAAACAAAGAAGCTAACAATGTACACTGCAAAAAAACTAGTTTTGGGAGTCATGGATACACCAGCACTTACAGTTTCTAGCATTAACCTGTTCATCGTGATGTGATAAAGTTCTGAAAAGCAACACAATGAAAAAAAAATCCTAACTACTAGTTCAAGATAAACAAAGGAGAAATATATTTTCAATAATGATTTTAAAAACCCTAAAGAAAAAGAAAACATATGGTTAGTACTGCTGTTTTCTACAGACAACATGTATTGTTAGTGTTTCTCAATTGTTTTTTTTTTTTAAACACATGCAGGTAAAATACATTTATGGCATTATGAGCAAGGACTGTTCAGTTATAGCATCATTATACTCTAAATGTTCAAGGTGGCATAAGAAGTTAAAACAAAATAAATTAATATGAACATTGAAGGAGATAAGGGCTGCACAGTGGAAGTTATTCACAACAAGGTTGCTGATTCAATCCCAAGTCGGTCAGGGCCTTTCTGTGTGGAGTTTGCATGTTCTCCCTGTGCATGTGTGAGTTCTCTTCAGGTACTCTGGCTTCTTCCCACAGACTAAAAATATGCTCATTAGGTTAAATGGTGTGTCTATAATGCCCTTAGGTATGAATGTGAGCGAGAATGGTTGTCTGTCTCTCTCTGTGATTGGCTTCAACCAGTCCAAGGTGTACCCTGCCTCTTGCCCAATGTCAGCTGGGAAAGGGTCCATCTCATGCAGCCCCATGAGTAGTGTGCCAATGGATATACATTTTCACATTGGCTGAAAGAGACTTGACACTGATGAATGTTATACAAACATAGAGTAACATCACTCAACAAACTTAGGATGAAGCACGCTATGTTTAATAGCGTTTTGAATCAAACATACATTTTTAGCATGCGCTAAATGTTTTGATGTGCCTGCAACATTAGCATTGCCAAACTGACTTGATCTAACTTCTGCATGGCCTGACTTTGCTGGATGGGGCTCAGCATTGGAGGCTGTTATCCAGGGTTTGGTTTTGAATTTTAATGATTGTTCCTTTCCTGCATGTAATTGCCTTTTCTCTCTCTTTTCAGTTTCAAAGTCTATCAACCTCCCTGTGCCTTAAATAATAGCACAAAATGCCCAAAACTGAATTCAACAACATCTACCAACTTTGCAGTCCAGTAGGCATAAGAAAATGAGTCATATATCAAAATGCTGAGGATCCAGTGAGTTTTTTTTAACCATTACTGTTGGTTACATCCTGTACCATTTACTCTTCTAGTTACAATAACACATTTTTCATGCTGGGATGTATTAATAGCTCAATCAGCTCTCAATAATCTATTTATAGTGCCCTGATTATTGTCAGGAAGAAATACACGGCAGACTATTTTTATCAGATTTTCAAACAGAAAAGTGGAGCAGAGATGATATTTGGTTGACTTAAGAAACATATAAGTTCAACTTAAAAATAGATCTAGAATACCTTTTTTTGCTCACTCTACGACCCACATACGCAAACATCCCTTAAAAATAATTATAGCCTCACTGCTGATGTCTTATAAGAATGAACTATGAGATATATTGTGCCCTGTTTTGTGCCTTGTGCAGTGTTAAGGCATAGACATCGGATGTTTTTCTTTTTTGTCAAGGTCAGTCTCAGACCCATCCTTCACTTTGCAGCTATACATATCATGGACTTTCGCTCCTGTTAACGCCCAGGGATGTTTTCCTTGAAACAAGAAAATGTCAGTAGCAAAGCTGGCATAACCCTATTTTGAGGACTCTGTAAGCAACTGTGCCCTTACCACAAAACCTGGTTAAACCTGGTATTTTCTCTGTGAATTTAAGCAGAGGATGTCACCACAGAAGTTTTTAGAAGGTCTTTATTTGATGTTAAGAAAAACCAAACTGTTGTTTTAAAAAAATAAGGAAGTTGGGTGTTTTCTCATGCTGAGATATGTGTCTTTTTAAATATAATTGATGTTGTGGAAATTCAGTGTTTTGTTTTTTTTAGCAGCTTAATAAATTGGAAGAAATCAAATGAGATGGCCCAGAGTTTCCACCAGATAATATCGCTCACTTCAAAGATAATAACAGTGGGCACAGAATGATTTTTATATTAGAACTCCCAAGAACTTGATTATGACTATCACATTAAATGAACCTCGGTTGCTGTAGAACTCTGACTCTTCTCAAATATGTACTTACAATTAATAAAATTATTATTAATTCAACAATGTCATAAAACACAAAGATGTTAAAGTGTTTACTTTGAACCACCATAGAGGTCAATTTGACCGGGTGCACTTTAAACAGTGTATGATAGTATATATAAGTATAGAAACAGTATATTTTCTATTTCTTTTATTTTTCCTATGTTAAATAAAGAATGTCACTGTTGCTCCCCACCTTTTCTGTCATGACATTTTAAAGTATTCCATTAAAAACCTTTAACTGTTTTAACTTCTGCTACAACTTCTTAACCTTTTTAGTATTTCATTAATCAATGTGTTCATAAAGTATATCAAATGTAGTAGTTTGATTTTAAAGGGACTGTGAGGAGAATCTATTTCCACCGACTTTAAGACTCTGCTACCCATGAGCACGCGCGGCGACTGTCGTAATGCTGCGTTCCTGTAACCTCGGAAGTGGGAGTGACATAATCTCCGACTTATTGGCGTTCCAGTTGAAGTCAGAAAAAACATGCTGATCTACCAGGCTATTGTTAGCTGTTGTTAGCACGCCTGTGTCGTTGTTCACAAATATCACATGAAGAATGTGATTATTACTATGGCAGCATTTTTGTAAATATAAGTCTAACGATACTATGTATACAGCTGATCTAGAGCGACACACCCCAGTCAGAAGTGCAAATGAATTGATTATTACAGGAGCTAAATAACTGTTCACACTGGGGCCATCCATCTTCGATTGTCAGCTCGGGGTGGTGAGGTTTCACCGAGTTCCCAGTAGGAAATTCAGACTTCAGGGGGCGTTCCAGTTAAGTTTCCTACTCGGAACTCGAAAATTCCTACTTCAGACTACAACTTGAACGCACCACAAGCCAAAGCATGCTTGTTGTTTTGTTGCTAATGAATGCAGCTGGGACCTTCCTCAGAACTCTGCATTGTTTTACAACTTCTTTTTTCAACAACTTACAGGATGCAAAGCGACGAGGTAATGTATCTCTTTCTAGTTGCGTAGCGGTAGTTTTTGATGTGTGACAACAAGCAATTTTTGGAAAACTTATTATCGTAGTTTTGTAGCCGGCTTTATATCAGTACTTACAGCCCGGTGCTCCAAGACATGTCCGAATAATATAAATTTGCTCTAGTTTTAATTGTCTTGTTCCCGAAGTTGAGTATCCAGGCCAGTCCAGCCCTGTCCGACCCGACCAGAAGGATTTGATGGAAGGAATAGCATTTATAGATAACCTATTTTGATGCTATAAAACTCATCTTAAAGTGTGTATTTTGATCAGGCATATATCTAAAAGTGAGACTTTTTTGTCATTACTTAGAAACTCCTCACAGTCTCTTTAAATTGGAATGATAATAATAAAATAAATAGCCGTATTTGTAAAGCACTTCCAAAACGGTTTACAAAGTGCTTTGAAAAACAGGCAGGAATATACAGACTGCAAAGCACAATAGCTTCAGCACACAGGGAAATTTAAGAAACAAAAAGCTCAGTTTAAATCAAAGAACCCTCACAGACAAGCACAAAGACATAATTGACACAAGCTTGAGAATAACATAAGAGAAGAGCATTGGCATTTCTGTTGTCTTACAGACCAATGGTGCTCATGCAATGGAGAAAATTTCACAAAACATGATAAGGCCTCGATTGTTGTCCCTCAGAAAGTGGGCACAACAATCCAGGCCCACTGAACACAAAAACACTGAAGGCCCAAAACCAATGGAGCCAGAGACAACAGAGAACACCTCATTAAAACGTATTGGCCCACACCACACCAAGACACAACAGTGTGTGACTATGCTCCGAAGAAACCTACATGCAGTGCAATCTCCAGATACTCCAGGCCCGTCAGTCGAAGGTCATTTTCATATGTCATAAGAACCCAGATCAAACAAGAACCCTGCAACTTAAATGAGACCACGAGGACTACAATAAGAGCAAAAACATAAAATCAGTAAGAAAAGGAAAAGACAAAAGGAGGGTGAGAGCAGAAAACAGGAGAACAAATATAAAGGACAAAAATAATAATGATAATAATGAAAATAATAATAATAGTAATAACAATAATTGCAATGGTAAAATAGAACCACAGAAATTAGTAGGAGCTAAAACAATTAAAAAGTCTAAAGCTAGTCTATAGAGATGAAAGATTAAAAGTAAAGGAGCTGACACACTGCTCAGTTTGGTTTCTGTTTCAAAACACCAATGCATAATGAAGGCACAAAATCCATTCACTTTGTGCTCTGTGAATGGTCTTGCACCAGAATTGTATTCCATTTATACAAAATATTTGTGCCTACAGGTGCCTTAAATCCCTGTGCAAGCAGTCACTGTCACTCTGGCTGAATACAGTTAAGTTTCAGTGAAGTGTCCTGGTCTGGTTTGAGATTTTGAACAACCTTTTTGCAAAGAGCTACCCATTCCTTTTGTTCAGGCTTCCAGAAAACATCAGTAAGGAGTTCACAAAATTTTTATATTGATACAAAAATAGGCCTCTTTTAAACTGTATAGAAGAGGTAAAAATCAAAGCTGCTCTGGTGGCATATTCTCATTTATCCTTGTCAGACATTTTTCCCATTGCAGCATTAAAAGAAAAAAGAAACTTTAAGAAACTTCAAATCTTCTTTCTGATCATCTGCTTTGCTCTTATAGCTCAAAAGGCATTGGGATAAATTCAAGTCAATTCAATAAACGGTTAAAAAGTCTTCACAAGAGCTTTAATTTATAATCAGAGAAATGACTTGGTCCGTTGAATGATCACACACACAGTTGGATCTTAAACATAAATGGTTTTCTGTTACTTTTTGCCCACAGAAAAACTGAAATGGCATGTGTTTTCAATGTGAAAAAAAGCTTTTGTCAATAATAAAATGACCTTTTTGTTACACACACAGAAACTCACTGTCTCATGAAATGGTTTTTATTGCAGGCTACATATCAACCCCGACACAAAATCAATAGGATATTAGTCCTTATGTGGAACAGCCAGGTCATAATCTAAAATATTTATCCATGCATTTAAGCTATTGTGTGACAGCCCGCAGACCACATCATGGATTTATAAAGGGAACTCCTGTCTATTAATTTTAGTTGCCTTGAATGCTGGCCTGCAGCTGAGCTTACAACAGGCCATAAACCAGGTGTGCAGTATCTAGCTCTCGAAATGGCTTTTCTTTTTTACATCATTCGGTATCAATCAGGTAACCACCAACACACATACACATTAAAACACACCGTGTCCAACTGCTCTGAATGTAAAATAGGTCCAGTGAACTGTAGTATGCTTTTGTGGTTGTAATTAATTCCAATGTTCTCAGATTATGCTGGCCTTTTTGAATGCATGCGTCAATAAATTGGTGGTCCTTATTTTTCCCCTCTACATTATGACAAAGGTTGTCGTGGGGACCGCTTATGACGGTGTAGCAATCCCACAGACCTCCATTAGAGAGAAACAATCAAAGGTCAGACTAGCCAGCGCTCCTCATGCCTGTACAAGGCAGAAATACTGTGCCCTCAAAATAAATGTATGAACATTTTGTTCATGGTCTATAAATAAACTAGAACAGCTGCTCCCATACTAAGGCTCTTTGCAGGTCAAAAACAAAATCCTATACTGGGAATCTGATATATTTGCACAAATGTCACCTATTTCATTAGATGAAATATAGGTTGAAATGTCTGGTTGTACAGCATAATATAAAAGTAGATTTATAGTCAATTAATGAGTTTAATTAAACAATCACATTGGTGAATGCTGTTGTACGGGGTGGTGTATTTCAGCCTAGGTTGTTGTTTGTTTTGCTCCAAAAGCCATCAGTCTAGATAAAAATGTACCACATTTGAAATCAAGTTTTATGATCCTGTTTGCTTGATAGCCTTAAATTGGCATACATCCATAAGCATCAATTTATATGTAATGACTTTAATTGAGCTCTTAACTTAAAAGGATAGTCCAGTATTTCTGTAATAGAGTTGTGTGAAGAATATGACAAACATTTAAAAAGAGTTAACTCACACTACCAGTAAAAGGTACGCTGCTGTTGATGGATAGGCTACAGTTATTTTAAATAGTTGTTTTTTAAAAAAAAATACCACAAAACTATGTTGGGTCAAATGTATGAATGGATGAAGGATTTCCGACCACTTGAACTTTGTTCTGGAAAGTTTGTTTTGGCATTATGTTATGATGCAGCTAACGGCTATGCAACTCTGTGCTGAAAATATGCCCACAGGTGATTATACCCTTATTGTTGAAAATAAATTTGACTATTTGCTGCCCAATCTGTTTCCCGATGACGTGTGATGCCAACCGTAAAACAACAGAGATAACAGTGACCGTTGTTTTAAGAGATACAGCAGCCAAAACGAATGGGCGACACCTTGCTGGAGCAATCACAGACATGGATTGTGACACTTACAGGATCACAGGTTAGCATTGTTTTCCCACCCAAAGTCATACATAAACTCTTCTTTTGATAAAACAATGTCAATACAATGCTAACCATACACTATTGTCTCACTTTTGATATTCTTTCTTGTATATTAGGAACTACAAGATTAACTAGAAGTATACTGCAGGAGGAAGCATTTAACCACAGACTCCACATATCAAAGCATTTTTACACTCTAGGACTGTGGGTATTGTAGTTTTTTGTACAGAATTTCAAGTGAACCATATTTAACAGTAAATGAACCTAATGAAATATGAACCTGTCTTCAGTTAAATGGTAAATGGACTTTAGCTTATATAGCACTTTTCCAGTCTTTTGACTACTCAAAGCTGCTTTACAACGCAGGTCACACCTACCCATTCACACCCATTCGCTCTCACATTCACTTCAGTGATGGTTCAGAGTTTCTTTCTTCAGTTACACATTATTTTTTTTTACCATGTAAACTTAATAAAGTACAAGGGATGTGCACAAAAATAGAGGGAACAAACAAATGTCATGTGTGAACAAAAATCTCCAAAGCTAAAGAAAACACACTTTAAAATACCTGTATGTGAAGACAGAATTGTTTTAGCAACATCTCAAAAAACATCTATTTATTCAAAGGAAAAATAATTATTTCAGACAGTCAATCAATAAATAAAAGAGAAAAAAAATGGCAGCAACATTTTTTGGTACCCATAACCGAGAGGTGAACATTTAATATTATGACAGCCCTCGTGAGAATGTATTTTATTGTGCAGGCACAGAGTCAGATTCCTTGAATGGTTAAAACTATTCATAGTGTGTGTAAATATTGTATATTCAAGTCAATATATTGAACAAGCCCACGTGTAGGAGTGGTGTATGCACGGTTTCTCTGTCTGCTGAGGACCTAACCCATCGTATTTGATCTGCGGAAAGACTTTGTAGTTTGAGAGCCTAAGGCAATGCTTTTAAGAATAGTTCTCTCTCTCTCCTTCATTCCATCTCTCTCTTTTTCTGTCCACACATCAACACACACACAAAACTGAACATATATATTTCATATCCGATGAAGACACTTCCTTCAAAGGCTCAAAGTTTATTGCTAGGTGTTTGATCACATTTCGATCTGCCTCATGAAGCACAAGATGAAGAAACACAATTTTCACTTCATTTGCTTTCACAGTGGAGCTTTAAACCATAAACACCACAACAGGAGACCAAAAAACGGGTTATCTACCACAGGGACTGTACACAAACATATTTTATTATGTTTTAAAATCAAAGTCTGTAATGCATTTGATTTATGTATCTAATATCTTCCAGCTTCTTTATCCAATAGCACAGTATTTGTTTTTTGAATCATTAATCCTTGCAGAGGCATATGCAGTACTGTTACAACACATGAACACATAATCTGATGAAAGACCCGTCACTCTGACAGGATATTTCTTCCTGCTGCAGTAACGACCTCTCATCTCAAATGAGTCGTGCCATAAACACATTAAAGCCTGTCAGTCTGCTATCCTCCGCGTGATTGCCGGGGTGACACAGACCTTAACGAACACCACATGTTTTTGTGTGTAATTAAGCGTTGTAAATTTACCAAGGAGAATGTTTCTCCACTGCTGTAAGTGAATGGCAGCCAATGATACACCGATTTAAAGGACAGAGGTGTGAAATTTCTTCACTGTGAGGAGGGTGGTGGGGGTTAAGAATTTTCACACTTGTAGATATAATAAGTAAATGCATCTGTTGGCAATTCATGTCTGGTCTTATTGGCTGTGCAATTACATATATGTATAAAAACAGGTATTACCAACTAGCCTTGGGAGCTCATATGCATTTACTAACAGTTAATGCATTTTTGAGTGCCTCTGAGGATTTTTTCAAGTATAATGAAAAATATGATGGAAGGCCAACATCCGCTGTTTACACATGCCTCCAAAGGGACTCACTGAGGTACATCAACATCCACACCCACATATATGATACCTATGTAAAGTGTAGTGCACAGGTGTTCATTATTATACAGGTACATCTCAAAAAATTAGAATATCATGAAAAAGTTCAATATTTTTAATCACTCATTTCAGAATGTGAGACCCATATATTATATAGATTCATTACGGATAGAGTGAAACATTTCAAACATTTATTGCTTGAAATTTTGGTAATTCTGAAATGAGTGATAAAATATATTGAACTTTTTCATGATATTCTAATTTTTTTAGATGTACCTGTAGATCTTAAATGGTTGAATGACTTATTCAACAACAGCAACTAGAAAAATAACCTTATCAGTGAAAGCCAGTTATGATCATTCTCAAAACAAGCTCACAACATAGCTTTGCATGGCAAGAGATGTCATGAGCATTTTTGTTCATTAACAGTACTGCCTGTATGTAGCATCTGTTACTTAAGGAAATTACTTGGGGCCACAATCTGTAACTACCAGTTGTGTTAGAAGTAAACTTCAAATATGGTGATAATTTTGACATCAAAGTTAACAAAAACATGAATAATCAATTTTATCATCAAATATTTGTGAACAACTAATGACCAGTGTTCAGACCTTATTATAGGCTCTCACTTCTTCCTTTCCTTGGAGAAGTTTCATAACTGTCTCGGTGTTATGGTCTAATGAATGACTGTGTTAAGTGGCGACTTTCAGCCAACTGTGCTAACAGATGTTGTAATTAATGCACTGACAGACACAGAGGGTGTACTCTCCAATGCTTTGATTTAAAGTGTTCTCTTCAGTATTGTATCAACACTATTGCTTAGTAATGCCACAGAAACTTAGCTGACACAAATGCATCCACAGACAAATTCATCCATGATGTCAACTAAAAGTCACTTGTTAAAGTAATACACTAATGTATTTCCCCATTATCTGGCGTCTAAAAGACAATTTCCCATCATCAACCAGTTGAACAGATGTGCTTGTGTCCATGTAGTCTCTTTCAATATTCAGGTGTTGATTGGTTCAGTCTTGAAAGTATTTGTGGTAGTTTTTCCTGCTGCCATGTTTAGCCTGCACTCTGAGGCCCAATCCCAAAGCGCCCCCTACACACTACCCCTTCACTAACGAGTGTCACTCCAAATTTGAGTCACACTCGTAGATATGGAGGGCACATCCACTGAAGGGGGAGGGTATGTAAAAAAGACGGGCAGGAATGGGAGGCCCTCTTCACTTCACCGGAAAAGGAAAACTTCGTGGCCATGGCAACAGAAAGACGCCCCGTGTAAGGCTGTTACACTGTGGCAAAGATTATGACCTGCTAGGACATGAGTTACGTTATAGCCTAATTCAAATAATTTAAGCGATTCCACATGTCTTTCGATCCGATTACCATCTGGCAATTCCAATCAAAGAAATTAATAAATGTTGCCAATTGCGCTCACATTTTATGGTGCCAGGGCTGCAAAATCATATCAAACGTCAGCATGATTTGTTTGTTTCGCTTAAACTTTAAAACCACGCTTTATGTGATTTTCTGTCAGTGTGAAAAAGGTGTGGGGAACATATGGACACATGCGGTACTTACATTTATGCTGTTTCCTCTCCCATTTAGACGTTGCACTTCCTGCCAAAGTCGATGGAAGCCTGCATCGATGCAGACTCGCTGTTTAAGGGCTGAACGGTCCACTCCCCCTCCGCACTCTGTGGAATGGGACAGCCCTTAATATGGCGGACCCTCCGCGAGGACGCGAAAACGGAGGGGTAGTGGGTAGGGAGAGTGTGTAGGGGGCGGTTTGGGATTGGGCCAGACTCTATTGGTCAGATGTAGACTGCAGCTTACATCTGTATCAGATTAATTCTGGATGGTGCACACAACCAACATGCTGAAACGATGCAGAGGATGTGTGGCAGACATCATGCATCTTTGTGTACATAGTTTACAGCAAGTATCTCCAGCTTTAAACTTGTACTTTGAGAAATATTTAATGTATCTGTTATTATCTTTTGAAGGTTGGGACTAAAAAGAGAAGCGAAATATTTGTCAACAAGTCAGTCAATCAAATTAAGTCTATAGTATTAGCCATTTAGCTTGTTTGGAATAATAACAAGCCTGATAATTTGTGATTTATTACTTTTTATTATCTAACTGTGAGAATAAATCTGTATCATCTTAACTTATGACATTTTGGAGCTATACAAGAGGGAGAAAATATGTCTGGTATATCAAGCAGTCATTAATTGCAGCTGTATACAGTATTAGCTATTAGCTAAACCCAGCTTGGATAAGTTGTTCTTATTTCTTTTTATATTATATTATATATATTAAGGCTTAGTGGTTTGATCATAAACAAACAGCATATTGGAGCTAAAAAGAAGACAAAAAGTGCCCAGTGCAGCAGCTGTGCACTGTGACTTTTGGTAAATTTGACAAATTATACATATAAGCCCAATCAGCACCCATCTCTGCTATCATTTGCTCTCCCCCTTCCTCACCATGCATAAAGGACAAACTATCTCACTAATTGGCACTGAGCGGAAAAATGGAGCGTTCAGTTCTGAGCTCTGAAGTCAAACCTGCATCGGTTCATTAGCACCGACTGCTTTTTTCATCTTTCCAATCTGCCTTTCAAAGAAAACATTTGACAAGTCGCACTAGGAAAAACTGTGAGTTTTAATAATTAAATGAATGATGGCTGCTGCTGTTATTGTGTGCGCCGATTCTCTGTCACACTGTTGCAGCAAACTGGGTTATTTGAAAGAACAGAACCATCTGTAATCCCATTTATGACACATAAGCAATCCATACTTGTCTAAAAGCACACAGATCTTAAAGTGACCTGTTGGCAGGAGGTTAGCATTGAGAATGAAATAATACCCAATGTTTTGACACTTAAAAAGCTGTGTAAAATAAAGATTACCTCTTTTAGCTTTTCCCCCATTTTAAAACCCTTCTTTGTGATTTGGGCAGTAAAACATGAACAGTAAAACATGTTAAATTGAAGAGGAACTTAACAGAGACCAGATTAGCACTTGAAAAAAAAAGCCTAGATCTTGCTGGAATACTTTGATTGCTTCTTAAAAGAGCAGAGCTGTTTTCTACCACTCAGTGTTGAACTATTTGCTATAAATAGTTTATTCTTTGGTCTAAGTCTGTCTGACTGAACATCTTCATCAAGCATCTTCATTCCCAATTTCTTTGTCCATTTTGAGAGTTTTACATCTTGACAAGACTGCAAAAGAAAAGGAGCCTCATGCTGATTGGTTAACCCTGGCTGCTGTTTATAGAACCATCGTGCTATTTTGAGGTTTTCTGCCCTGAATGTTTTTTCTCTGCTTTCGAGGTTCCGAATCTGAATCTGCCCGTAAGTTGAAGTTTTGTATGTGGATTCCTTGTTCTGGCTGTTTCTGCGTGGGTTTCTGCCCAAGGTACTCTAGTTTCCATCTGGACTAAGAGTTGCCAGAAGGAGTAAATGAGAGATTGACTGATTTTCTTTCTATAAACAGTGGATAAGTCCCCTGAGAAACCACAAGGCACCTCTTATTAAATGCAACATGAAACTCTTTACAGTGAAATACAATCTCAAAATATGCTTTCAGTTAAATGTCTGGGAGACCAAGGGACATAGTATTCCTCCTTGTTGTAGTGAAAAGCACAACATTTTTAATAGTTTTATAATTTCAGATTAACCCACATTAAGCTTTCTATCAGGGCACTCACACCACACATTACACACCAAGTATTTCTTACAGTTTTCAAAGCCAGACAACAATAAATACAAAAACATTTATAAGAGCAGGCATACATCACTTCCAGTTCATCAGTAGGAAAGCGATCGCATTTTGATGGAACAGGCCCTGGTAATTTGTTAGCAGTAGATGAGAAAATGCTGGATGTATTGTGATTATATGCTATTTGTGCAGTTTTTTGTGCATCAGCCACATAAAAAAATAAACAAAATGTTCGTTATCTTAAAGGATATAAGTGTAAAATAAGAGCTCATTGGCTTTTGGCTCAAACAATTGAGAACTAAAGACTGTGAAGCTGTAGAATAATCCTACATGCCTGATTGCTCTGTGGCACCAGAAGCTGTTGTCTGACTGATTCTTCATTTTTTCACTTACATACACATGCCTCATTGACAGCAATGAAATGTAGTAGAATGGTGAACATATGCAAAAATATGTTTTGTAGATTTATGACTTACCTATTCACAAGATGGGTAATTTGTCCAGTTTAACAATAAGACTGAGCAGAGACTCATAAACATGTGTTCATTATTTCACTATAGAATGCCAATCCCTGTTCAGCATAATACCAAAAAATCTTTACCTCCATTGGCCATTGGATTTATGCTCCTTTAAACCTTGTAGTTATTTAATTTCATGTTAAAATTTTTAAACCTTTATTAACTAGAAAAGCACTCGTAGAGCGCAGACCTCCGCCAGCGCCACAGTCCTCACCCATATTATGATTTTCACCATAAATATTAGTCCTACCTTTATTTCATCAAAATATTTAGATTCCTTGACCATGAAAACATACCATTAGCAATGGGGTTCATAATGATATCTATTTTAGTTCAATAGTTATTCACGAAAATCGCATTTTTCGTCACCAAAATCGAATCAGTTCTTCCTTTCCCCATGCTGAACATTTCCTGAAAATTTCATCAAAATCCATTCATTACTTTTTGAGTTATTTTGTTCAAAGACAGACAGACAGACAGACAGACAAACTCTCCCAAAAACATAACCTCCTTGGCGGAGGTAAATATCATGCAGTTGTTTGGAGTGTTTGCAGTCCTGCTTCTTTTTTCCTAAGTACCTGTATGGACTGCTCTCATTAAAAAATGTAAAGGTCTGAGTTTGAGGCCATTACAGAGCCACCATGACAGACACAAGTTTGTTGTTACTGATAAACTGAGACTATATCTGTTTATCAAACTAACTAACTAAAGGTTCTAATGTCTCCACTTTGTTGGTCTGTTATAGAAAGTGTTCTTCCATATTGCATTGTTTGGTTGTCTTACTTTTTTCTGATAAAAACAGACTTGTAAAACTGGTAAAAGTAGTGAGCAACGTGATTTGAGTACAGCATCTCAGCTGCAGGATATCCATAGCAGATGTATCATTAAAAGGGCCCAACAAATTCTTTACTGTCCTGGTCACCCCCTGTTTGCTGAATTTGATCTTCTTCCCTCTGGCCATCTTACAGTATCCTGCAAATCAAAACTAGGCATGCCAGAACTTTTTTTTAACCTGGTTGCAATTGTGTGTAATTTATATATATTGTGGATTGCACTTTTTAGATTGCAGTGCCTGACTATTTATTGATTGTTTATTCTCACTAACTTATTTACCTTGATTATTCATCATTGCTATTCTTGTTATCCACTGCACACCACTTTAATAACTGAATACTCTTTATGAAGTGTGTTTGATCCTTTAGCCTCTGGCACTTGGTGCTTTGGATTTTTCAAATGCTTGTATGTTTCATGGACTTGTGTGCTGATGCCTGTTGCAAACCTCAACTCCTTTGAGATGATAATGAAGTTGAGGTTGAAACTTAACATTTAAATACAATGTCCTTTACAAAAAGTGGGACAACAAACCTTTTCGAGGCTGATAAAAACTGTTGCTTTATGTTAAAAAGTAATAGACAACTCAAGGTTAGCTTTACAACTTAGGGCTTTCTATTGCTCTAGGACACATAAACATAGTGTAAATAAAGCCACTATTTCACTACCAGATGCTTTGACTGCAGATCAACACCATCACTCTGCATAACAAGTCACAGTGAGCACATACTATGATGTTGACTATGATGTATATGACAGGCAGCATCCCTGATCTTTGTCCTGCAAGCAGTTGTGTTTTATTGCTTTAATATATAAAGGATGTACTCTTTACCTACGTTAAGCAAGCAAAAGGCTTCTGCACTGCTGCTTGAAAAGCCCCTGAGTGAATGTCAGATAATATTTCTCCCTCAAGATTTAATGACAAGTCCTCTGTATTCGGTTCTCGTCTTTAATCTCAACTCCCCAGTTGCATATCAAGCTGCAGATGTTGCAAGCGGAATTGTGGGGCAAAACACCACACATTTCATCCATCGACTGAGCCTCACATGTCTGACACCCAAGCAGGCATGTCATGAACTGCCGTGGATCAGTAGAAACCCCGCTCTCTTCAGAGACTCTCTGGAAAACATTGAAGCTCTGGGGGGACTGGCTCGTCAGCTCAGGGATCCTCTGTTGCCTCTTTTTCTCCCAGCTTGAAGCTCGTACAGGATTTCCAGAATGTTCAAAGGTTGTTTTCCATCATTTTCGGTGGCAGATACAGACTTTTTTAGAATGTCAGAATTCAGAGTCACTTGTGTAAGTTTTGAGATGTTTTCACTCATCCTGTCCCCATGATGAACCGCTGCCTCCTTGACTCTCCCATCACCTCTGTTCTTGCTGTCTTCAACCTTGATTCTTTTGTTGCCCTCCAGAGTTGAGACATCAGTTTGTATTTGAATGTAAGTGCGGGGTCTGTGTCCCTTCTGCCTAGTGTTGCTTCTATCCCTGCATGACTATCCACTGTTACTCTATTAACTTAATCCTTGCACCCTTGTGTCAGGTACTGAACATGCATCAGAGTATTTAAGAGTAGGCAAATATAGCTCTACATGTAGAGCTCATTAACAGAGATTTCTGAAGAGCATTTTATGCTTTATTTGTGTTAACCTTTCCTCTCATTGTTATTTTGATATATATAATCAGTTTAATTATAACTTTGAACCACAAGGGCAACATCTGTACAGCTTGTGATCCTGTTTTGAAATATGAAATGACAGAGTGTAGATGAAGTATGCATTATAAAAATATAACTATGTTTTTCAGCATTGAATATACATTGTCACTATGCCCACCCCATTGTTCGACTTCATCACATTTCGTTTATACAGCTGTGACTATAAGCAGGTCGGGGTTAAAACTTTAATTCCATTCCCTGTACAGATAAGGCCTCCGTTGTCTTTGATGCCCATATATGCTGATGATATAATTCAAATCACAAGAAAACTCAGCTGATGACATTAGCATATGCTCTGTATTCAGCTGCTGACATCATGAAACATGTATGACATTACTTGCCATGGGTACCTAAAACACTTATTGAAGTCACATGAATGTACTGATTTATGATAAAAATCACTTACTTGAATTAATGTTGCTTTTGATGTGAGAATGAAAGTCAACAGTCCAGCAAAGGAAAAATTGCACAGTAAAACCTCATGTCCTCAAGGAAGCTCAGTAAACATTTAGATGCTTTTTAAAAACATATTTTATGGAAAAGGAGAGAATGTTGATTTGACTTGGAGAGGTCTAAAGGAAGTGATTTGAGATCACAGGGTGTTCTGTGGTGCTTTGCCTTTACCTGATATATAAAGGCTGAACAGTGAAACTACTGTAGTGGGCCAGTTTCTTTATTTGTGCAAGTTTTCTGACAATATTTGATGTTAAAATGAATCTAATTTTGTACCTTAAAAATGTAGAGATGAGTCATTGAATCAGAGTGTATATTTGTGCCAAGTTTGAATAAAACCTTTTCGAGAACGTTCTGTATATGACATTCACCATCCAGGAATAAAAATAAAATAAATGACCTGTGCCTTTGACTTTAAATCTGTAAAATCAAATCAGTACATCCTTGTGTAATGGTGGACAGTTGTGCTTTTTTAAGCCAAAACCTCCACTTAAAACTTAAATGTCATATTCACAAGCATAGTATGAACATCAGCCCAAAACTCTGAACTTGACCCATAACTTACAAAACCCGCCTTCATCCTTTAATCAGAGAGGACAATTTTCAAAAGTTTGAAGAATATCCATCAAAGCTTTCTAGAAAAATCTGATTCTTAAACAAGAGATGAACATCAGTAAAGCTTTCTTGGCACTTGGGAGCAAGGGAGAACATGGAGCCAAGTGATCTTGACCTCTTATCTATGACCTACAAAATTAAATCGGTTCAATCTTAAGTTAAAGGGTACTAATGAGCAAAGTTAGTACAAAATCCTATGAAAATTTCCTAAGGTATCACATTTATAAGCAATGACTATCAGACGCCATGCCCCTAATCTGTGACCTGCAAAATCTAACCACTCCACCTTTTAGCCCAAGTGGACCTTTGAGCAAAGTATGTAAAAAAATTCCCTGAAGCACGTCACACTCACAAGCAAAGGACATAAACATGAGGCTTCAAGACATTGGCCTTTGCCTTGTGATCCTCCTAATTCTAAGTCAAGGTCACAACAGCAGACCTGAAATCTACCTTGAATCACAAGGAAATTAAGTAAAATATGCATTTAGAGTCTAGAGTTGCTGAAGAGTTTGCATGATGACTATTGGCAGAGGCAAGCTAAAGCAATACCCATATACTCCAAGCATTTGAGCTAAGCTAATTAGCAGTGGGTGATCTTTGTCCATCTCTTCCTTGTCACTGGAAGTACAGGCAAAAGAATGGTTTCTCACTGCTTACATGGACTCAGAAGTGAGGCAAGACACAAAGACAACAAAATGTTGGAGTGTACCTTTAACAAATTAAAATGTGGTCAAGAGAGTATTGAGAAAATGTGATACACCTTACAAGGGCAATACTGTATTAATATCTAGAAATTACTACAAATGAATAAGAATCGGAAATACATTGCTCATCCTCAATGGGAAAATATGTTGTTTCAGTTGCTCTGATACACAGCATAGAAGTAGGAATATCAAATGAAGACTTTTAAATAGATAAGAATATAATAAAACTTAAATAAGCAAGAATTACAACATGCAAATTCTTGAAGATATAACAATTTGTCCAAGTGAAGGAAAAACTAATGAAAAGCAGTTAGTGAGACTGTGAGCAAGGCTAAATAATTCACATTATTAACAATATTAATACATACAATATGAATTTAAATATAGATGTACTGTTGAACAGTAAGTATGTGTGTTATTCTTGCATTATATTGATAACTGCATTATCACTATACCACTGATATTATCAATTTAACAGATCCTGTATTGTCCTATATGCTACCTGGAATCCCAGCCCTGGTAAATACCATCTTGGGGTCATGAATCTGCAAACATTAATCAATGATAGAAATTATTTTTATGGGTTGTACGTCCCCTTATGTCAAAGTCTGTATAATACATGTGCTCGTGAGAAACCTCAGCCATGGTTTTCATTATATGAATGTTTACATGATAAAGGAAATTATATTGATTGTAAAGTTCTGGAAACAATCTATAGTTTCACAAAATGAGTCTTGACCACAAGATTAGTTTCTGCAGCATATAGCTAAATCCCTGCAAAAGTAAGAAGGGTTTAAAAAGGTCTTGTTTGCTTTCATCAATCAGAGCATGAAATAAGGGCAGAAAATATATTTACTACTTGCATGGTATCACATGCTTAATATCCACTCTGGAGAAACTAGTCAGAGACTGCAAAATATTTAGCAAGCGTCAATATTAAGTGGGTTCTTGTGCATTGATTGTTTCGCTTCACTAACGTTGAAAGTAATTGCAGTTGGTCGAATGGAGGCGTGCGCAGCAGATAGTTTGCTCCATTAGTCAGGTCATGAAGCAGCAGTTATTGAAACAACACGAGCAAGTTGCTTATTTAAGCCTCTCTTACTCACTTAGGATGAAAAGGTTAACCACACAAATATTGAATTACTCATAGAAAGTCATATCATATGAGGCAGCGGATTTGTGTGTTTGTGAATGTGTTTTGTGAGTTGATGGTTGTACTGTGAGCTGATTGCAATGTTTCTTAGGTCTAGGTTTCTTCTCTAACTTTAGAGTTGTTGGTCAAAAGTTTTTTCTGAAAGCCAAAAAGTTTAAAAAAGAAAAAAGTGATCATCTAGGGTTGCTCCGGCACCTTGTTGCTTGATCAACTGGTGTTTAAGCTTCTATGAGGGATTTTGAGATCTGAGATTTTCAGTCTCAGTGAGTTTTTTCCGGTTAAATAAAGATCATATCTAAAATATAATGATAAACCGTTTTTCCCTTGAAACATCAGGTCTTCGGAGAGGTTTGGTTTAGGAGAGCTGTAAAAACCTTTTAAATGAATTACACCAAAAACATACCTTAGAATCAAAACACAATTATCCCATGTTGCAGTGTCATCTTTGTTGTTTAAGTTTGTTGAGGTCTCCTTCCTTCCCTGAGAGGTTTTATTTCTGTTATTTTATATGAATTAACATTTGAATGTTGTGGAACATGCCAGCTGTATGTACCCTCTTGTTCTACAGATTTTTGTTTGCTTTGTTTTTTTGTTTTTTTTTCTTTGTGTGTTGTGATGTGCAGACAGGCATGCTAATGACAACATGAAGATCCCAGACGATCATCTGTGTGCACACATTCATGGACTCGTGTATAAGTGAGTGCATGTGTATGATGAGCTGTCAGCTGCAGAACAATCATGAGCCTTCTGTATAACCCTTGGGGCCATGGAATATGAATGTATGACCACATTTCAGGGGCTGTGGGGCTGTCGAAGGGTGGTAGCAGTGGTGGCATGGGCGGCTGTGGCAGTATGTTGTGGTCTGGATTCCTCCCTCCATAAAAAAAAATCAGTATTACAGTGGCTGTCTCCTCTCAGGATGGAGGCAGCGATGGGTCCTACAGAATATGCATGAGTTCTTTTATAATCTGCCGTGTCCTTTGGCAGGGAAGCGAGGCCGTGCTTATCTCCTCCATGTTCTGTCTGCTGCCCACAAGACACCTGGTACCCAATTTGTAACTGCCAGGATGGCCTTGACAAGGGGGAGAGGAATTTAAAATGGATGTAGAGTTAATCCTTTGTTCTGACAGTACTTCTTTTGGTCATTTCTTAAGAGTTGTGTCTTCTAATTAACCTCCATCTGGATAATTACAAACACATTGTATATGTCCAGAGACTTATACAGTATTTGATCTTCAGTAAATGCCCCAACAGGGGATTTTAAAGGCTTGTTAAACTTTACAGGACTAAGCAATCAGTTCAGTGTCCTCCCTCTCATTCTGTCTCAAAATGAAACAGATAAGAACAAAAGGATTGGTCAAAGGTTTTACATTCTGAGTAGCAGTCCATCTATTGGGATTTCCTATGAGGTTTATTAGGTGTGGAAAATTGCATGTAATGATTTGATGTATCAAATAAATAGAGTCATAAAAAGCCAAACTAGCTTGTATATAGTTATCGGCCTGCAATGAGGGTCTTATAAAAGCATCTGCCCCTGTAATATATCCTAACTTGACATCTTTGTGTGGAGTGACACTTTCTCTTAACATTGTAGCTTTTAGACAAAAGGCCATACTCTGAGGGCTTGAAGCATGTTGTTTAAAGTTGCTTTTACACCTACCACTACAAACCCAAATTCCAGTGAAGTTGTGATGTTGCATAAAACATAAATATAAACAGAATATAAACAGAATATGATGATTTGACTTAATATTCAACTAATACATTGCAAAGGCAAGATATGAAATTTCATACTTTTTTTTTTTTTTTTGCAAATAAAAAAATCACTCATTTTGAATTTGATGCTGGCAACATGCTCCAAAACTTGGACAGGGCAAACAAAACATTGGAGAAGTTGAGGAAAGCTCAAACACATCTGTTTGGAACATTTACAGTTTACCAACAGCATTTTCAATTGCAAGGAATTTAGAGATTTTATCGTCTACAGTTCATAATATCTTGAACAGAATCAGAGAATCTGATGAGATCTCTGCACATAAGTGGCAAGGCCAAAAACCAACATTGAATTCCCATGACTGTTGATCCTTCAGGTGACACTGTATTAAAAACCAGTTTAATTCTGTAAAGGATATTGCCAAGAAGCTCAGGAACATCTGGGAGACCATTGTCCTTTATCACACTTAGTCTCAATATATACAAGTACAAGTTAAACTCTATCATGCATTTACTCTGCCAAGCAATATACAGCACCCAGTACCTCCACCAGATTCTTTGGTCCTAAGCTGAGATGTGCTGACACAATTTGGAACAGTTTGCTGTGGTGATGAGTCCACATGTCAAAATGTTTATGAAAATCATCGACAACTTTCCTCCGGGCTAAAGACGAAAAGAGCTATCCAGATTTTTATCTTTGCAAAGTTTAAATGCTAGTTTTTGTGATGGTAAAGAAGTGTGTGAATGCCCATGACATGAATAACTGACAAGTATGTACTGGTCTGGGAGAAACCTCCATCCAAGTGACATCTTTTAGGGGAAATCCCTGTTTATTTCAGCAAGACAGTGCAAAGACATCTTCTTCACTTGTTACAACTGGGTGGAGTCATAGTACTGAAAGACTGGCCTACCTGCAGTCTAGGACTGACTTCCATTGAAAGTGTGTGGTGCATCATGAAGCACAAAATACAGCAACAGAAACCCCAGACTCTTTCACAGCTGAAGTCATACATTAACTGTGAATGGAAAAGAGTCCAACCAACTGTTGGTGTCTTCAGTTACTAAAAGCATATTAAGTGTTTTTAAGGGAAAGTTGTTGTAACACAATGGTAAATATGCCTCTTTTACAGCTTTTTTGGAAGGTGATGCGGGCATCATATTCAAAATGAGTGAGTATTTGCTTGAAAAGTTACATTGTACATAATGTCCCAACTTCTTGAGAATCTCTAAATGAGATTTGTCATTTGTCTTTCTCATTTTTAAATTTGAAATTGGGTCTTTGTTGAAATTTAGTTTGATTCTTTTCATTTTCACTCTGCAAAACTGTAAAGTAAAGCAAACATCAACAAAGGACTGTTCTCACATTATAACAATACAGCCAGCTTTTCTTTCAGCAAAGCCAAACAATCGTCATGGTCAATGAGCACATTTTGCATTATGGAATGCTTGGTGGCAAAATGTGTCTTGGTTTTTAACTTGGTGCAACAAGGATCTCAAGGCATGGCATTCATTTACTTATTATACCTGCTTATATACGTATCAGTATTCTCGAACACATGCATAAACATACCTGACACATGATATTATCCTAGCATAAATATCAGTAATATAAAAGATGTTAAAAAATCAAACTCCCTGGTGCGTGAGAACATTTGAGAGTGTGTGCATCTGCATGTTTCTAAGTGTAAATCCATGCTCGAGAGTGTGTACAGAGGAGACCTTTGAAACAAACAGAGACATGTTCTCCTTTTGCTCAATAATAAAAAAAAAAATGCAATTTATTATGGAGAGGATGTGCGGTTTTGAATCGAGTGCACAAAGAAGTAGACAGTGATGGTGTATTATGAACTGTCTGATCTTTGTCCTGTGTCCTCAAGATTGGATCCCACCAGCTTTGTACCTGATCATTCTGAATTTTAAGACAAAGACACCACTGGATGCTATCATGAATCAGTTATATTTGCTTTTCAAACATTGGAAGTGGGCAACAGCAGGATTGCAACTGTGTCAGGGTTCTTCTAATGAAAACTCTTTGAAGATGTTTATGTGAGTTTGATTCTCTATCGACTGTTTATATTCAAACTAGTGCTGCATTGGTCTTGAATCTTTTTCTTACAAATGTAACAGGAAATATTCTGACAATAATTGACTTTTCTGTTCAGGGCTTGACTGTTAGACACTCACCCCGGGGGTCTTTCTTCTATTGTCACACCATTCAAGAGCTCTAGAAACACCATACACGCTCTGCTGCACTGAATGATCACTTCTAAAGGAAAAATCAATGATCCCTGTCTCATTTGTCACTTTTTTCCAGTCCTCACCCCCCATTCCACACTCTTCTTACCCTTTCTGTATTTACTTCTCTCGCCTAATGGATTGATGATTTGGAAAGTATTATGAGGCCAAAAAAACTGGCTCAGTGAACCACACACAACTGCATAGCCTGATCTTTGATGGATATCCCTCCTCTGATTGCCTGAGCTCGGTGCCTTATACTATAAGGGATCTCTTTTAAGTCTGGGAGACTGATTCTGAGATCAGGCTATCTTGTACTGTAGGGGATCAGCAAGTGGATAATGAAACTCACCAGCAGACGTGCAAGAAAGCACAGGCTGCCAGAAACACAAAAAGACAACTGTTCCACACCGACCAGCTTTTCTCTCTGAATTGCCAAGTCTGGAGGTGGCTGTGGTAGTTTTGGGGTGCTAGATGGGAAAGTGGAATAGTGATAGAGTGATTTTACCAGAGGTTTCGTCACACCTCCACAGTCAATTTCTGGCTCTCACCAGCGCCATCGCCACATGGAGGGACTAATTTTTCCTCCCATTGGTTTCATTTTTGTCCTCTTTTATGAGCACAGCTGGATTGTCATGGACACTGTTTTACAAAATATCTTCTACATGTGGTCTCATCGTGATAATACTTCGCACTTAAAATGATATTATATGACTAAAATTTTTATCCAGTACACTCAAGCATTGTGTAGTGTCCTTACAACTTGGTGAATTGAAGGAATGTCAGGTAACACTTGCTCTAAGCTATACAATCCTTGTGTGTGTGTGTGTGTGTGTGTGTGTGGGTGTATGTGTGTGTGTGTGTGTGCGCTTGGGTACATGAGTTAGCATGTGAGTACCTGTCCATGTTAAATGTGGGCTGGGAGGGTGGGTGGGGTTTTCTATTTAATCCTGTATCCCCTTACTCTGATCTACTTGTTTATTTTAATGTACAGCACTTTGTGCTGCATTTTATGTATGAAAAGTGCTTCATAAATAAAGTTGTTTGATTGATTGACTATACTTTGCTTTCTGTTAACATGAGGGGCTCTAATTTTGTGGCGCAGCGCAGGGGGCGCAAGCCTGGCGCACCCCGCGCAGTGTTAATTTCGTGCGGCGCACACCGCCGTGCGCTGCCAATTTGACAATTTGGTAGACCGTCTGCGCAGAGGTGGTGTGACGGCGCACCAAGGGGAGGTGATGGCGAACCAGGGGGAGGTTTCAGCAGATTCATGTTGGCGCAGTGACAAGTTCGTGCCAAAAACAGTGCAGAAAGTGCGCTGAAAGCTCGCCAGCTTCAACCCGGTCTAACCTCGGCGCAGGGCAAAGCGCACCCTCCGCAGCTGTAATTTGGTGACAAGCGCACATGTGCGCACACATCAACAAAGCCTCAGAGGCAGGTTTCGAAAGTGTCAGGCACATTTTAATGCATTAAACAATCACAGCAATCACTATTTAATGTAACCGTCTGAACCAGCATCTACATTTGTATCTATATTAATTGTCCCGTCACATCTGATGTCGGGTTAAAGCCGTTTGTCATAAAGAAACTTAACCTGACGGCAGCTGGAAGTTTGATGCACATCTTACAAGTCAACAATAAACAGCCTTAACATCTGATACTGAGTATATATCTGGCTTCTCTCATTTCATTAAATTCAAAGAAAAAAGGAGAAAAAAGACGAAGAAAAAGGAGAGAAAATAAATGTATGTTACTCTGGATTTACCTTTTATTTCCCATATTCCTCTATTTTAGTCTTTATTTTTAACGTGATGTAAAAAGATGGAGTATATTATTGCAAGGAGGATGAGGGGGAGACACTGGGAGAGTATAAAGTTTATCACTAAAGGCTCTGCTATTTGGCGATGACAAACCAGGAGTGCAGGTGGATCACAAGCATTATGAATGGATAAGCCATCTGCGGTGAAACTGTCTCTTATTTTTTTTACTATTAATGACAAAGGAACAGATTACATCTGTCCCGGGAGCTGGCCCACACGGTGACGCGCATCCTGGCCTCCGATGCGCGCCCCGCTGTACATTCTCCTGCTGAAGGGACTTTCCAGGACACTGTGCCTGCTGTGGCGGGGATCATTCAGACCAATCAGACGCTGCGCCTCGGCCGCAGCACATTTAAAGGCAAGGAGAGGCAGTCATTTGATTGGTGAAGACAGCGGTCGGCTGTGTCAAACCTATTCACGCCTCTGTCTCCTCCTCTCTTGATATGCGCTGAGGAGGCGTGGATGCGATGGTCTGCGATGGTCTGCGCCTTGAGTGCCCCTCACTTGGCACTGCAGGAAACTTGCAAAGTGCGCTGGTCACACCCAGTGCGCATGGCGAAGGCCGGCGCAGGGCCGTTGCGCCTGCGCTTGCACCTGGTCTACGAAATTAGAGCCCAAGGTCATTCCTCTCACCTACTGAGTCTCAAAACTTCCATCCTTGGTTATTTTCTAATTACTCCTTATTACTTTTAGCTCTTTTCTTCTTTATCCCAGTGTTCAGATGCTGACAACTGGTATTATTATTATTACTGGTATTTACACCACCAAATTCCTAGTCTGACATGTTTGATTCCTCCACTTTAATAGTACCACTGTCATACAAACAGACAAGTGTTTCACTCAAACTTCACCTGAGTAATTTCCTCAGACCCCCTAGTATTGTATTATTCAAGTGATTTCTGAATGTTTCCACGAATTATCAGGTTAATTCACTGAGGTGAGTGGAGAAAGGTGATGACATCTTCCTGTGTGACTGTTGTGAACCGGGACAAGGGAGACTTAACAGGACGGATCAAAACAACTACTGCTGTGCAAGACCTTTATTGATTATGAGGAGAAATACAAACTGTAATGTGTTTCTAGACATTGGAAGTCTTGTTTCCACTGCACATCACCAAAGTTCTGTAGAACATCTGCTCTAAAACAATCACCACCAGGTCCCGTGCACATTCAAAGATCTGCTTTTATGTACAGAGATAAAACTCTGCAGCTTTCTTTCTACAGTGTAATCGCCGCACACGTAATGATCCTGCTTCATGTTCACTTCTGTGTGCTTCAGTGGTCCTCTCAGCTCTTTAATTGATGATGTTAATACACTTTTTAGCATGTTACAGGATGCTAAAGGAGGATATATGTTGTGATATGAATTATTGGTCTGCTGTGATATTATGAACACTGACTTCCGCTCCGTACAAAAGTATATTTGACATTGTGTGCTGCGTATTCATGACCCTCTGCCCCACTCCAACATTCCTTTACCATCCAGCAGAGACTGCTCCCTGCTGAGAGGAACAATGGGAACAACCATATCAGTGAAATACCTGGACAGGCTCCGGATATTATCCTGATAATATCAGTGCCTGTGTGGAAAGGGCTCATGAAAATGTAATCATATCACTACATTTTGCTAAAACATTCCCACAATATCAGAATGGAAAATGGAAACAGACCAGTCGAAGGACATATTCACTGGACACACAAAGCTTAACCAGTACGTTAAAAAGAATATGTGGAAAAGATCTATAGACAGAACCAGAATTGCCAGGTTGTATATTATGATAGTGTTACAATGTCAGTGTAGTGGGTTTTAAACATTTAATACTCTTTCCTCCTGTAATCTGTTATATTTTCTGATTTGTTCCTTAAAAATCAGCTGAACTGATGTATTTACATTTGGTAGTGCAGAAATCAGTAGCACTCATTATTTATTAAAAAGCATTTTAAGTCAACTCCCTGATGCTTCTGAGGATGTGAAAGTATGCTCCTGCTTTGTCTGGGTGTATAATGGGTGCTGAGGAGTGCTCACTAAGGAGAGACTGTCTGGAGTTGTGCTTTGAAAGAAACAGGCACACTGTCCCTTAACCCTCTGTCTAGGGCTGGGCAATTAATTTAAAAATAATCAAAAATCAACATTTAGACCCTCTTACAGAAGTAATTTTACTCATGCTGATTTTTCTTATTTTTTTTCCCTGTGTAAGTCATGTGATCAAGCCCCCTCCATAGGGTCTGCGTTCACTTTCGCCAAGAGCGAAGGACACGCTGCCAACATGGAGTAGACACGCAATCTATCAGAGGAACTTGCAGCCAAGAGAAATGCCATCTCCAATTTTTGAGCACATTTTGGATTCTGTGCAGAGGACATCGAGCAGAATGAAGTTAAGTGTAAATACTGGAGAAAGACCACTCATTTCTTCCAGCATAGCATGAAGTAATTGTTCATTAACCGTTATCGAGGTAAGAGCTACATTTAGTTGTGATATAGTGATTAGGTAATATCGCCCAGCCCTACCTCTTTCCCATTTAAAACTTTATTTAAATCCTTTCTAGGCAGTTGCAAAAGGCTGAGTGCTCCTCCTAAGCAGCTGTTGTAGGTGGAAAGCAGACAAATGAGCCCACGGATTTTCGTGAATGTGAAATAAGCCAGCTGCTTTGCTCATTGATCAATACACAACCTGGTCTTGTTTTGCCATGGGTGGTATGGAGCCCACATTGCTTCCATGGAGTGGCCATGCATGTCCTCAATTTTCTTGAGTGGTACTTTATGTCGTTGAGGTCAGGGGAGCAAATGACAGTTTGGTTATGCCTTCTCTTTTGGATGGGACAGTGCACTGCTCCAGGTGCCATAATATGCTGTAAAGCTGTATGTTTTCAATTCACATAGATATTTACAGTTTGAGTAGAAGGTGGCAGCCCTACTAGATATGACTTAAATAATTCCTACATTATCTACACAGTGATCACACGCAGTATTTAGATTAAAAGTATTGAACAACAAACTACTGAACTGGTTTCAATAAGAAGTAATGGTGTGGATATTGAGGAATGGGCATGGTGGGACTTAAACATCTAAAAGATACATAAAGCTCTCTTGTCCTACATGTTGCTTTAGATTGCTTAAAATGGATCTAATCTCATTCAAGTTTGAATTCAAAATGGAAACTAAGTCTTCACACAGCTGCAGTAAGACCAAGGGTGCTGCATGTTTTTATCTGATTAAATGTGCCTCAAACTGTGATACAACTATCTAATATGCAGACTGTCTGAGGGGATTTGACATGCTAATCATTTCAGCTTCACTTACATTAAAAAATCCAGCTGTGTATCAGTTATCTGAAAATAGAGCATGGTGTCTTACAAAAATTATGTTCAGTTTATTAAGCGATGGGAATTTAAACTTGCACTGTAAAGAATTTCACTGTAAAATAACAGTAAAATACTGGCAGCAGAGACGCCAGTATTTTACTGTTATTTTAACAGTATAGTACTGTATTTTGAATTACAGTATATTACCATAGGATAACAGTGGTGGTGTAGTAATTTTACAGCACTTCTACTGTTATTTATTTTAGCAGTATACTACTGTATTTTGGATTACAGTACATGACAGTAGAATTACTGTGTTATAGTAATTTTACAGTATACATTTTGCATTTAATTCCTATGAATTCTACAAATTAGCTATAGCTAAAGGGCTTTTGAAATTCTGGGCTGAAAAACAAGTCAATCTGGACCCATGTCCATCCATACCTCATGTTTATCATGACAGGAGGTAATATCCACTAGTCCCAATATTAACACAATACATGACTTTTCTTGTATTTTACTACCTCCTTGTACTTTCTTGTGCTGGTGCTTCTACCTTAAGAGACTGAGAAGAGTAACACAGACTGAACAACCACTCACTCTGATGCTGTTTTCAAGAATTAAGAACTGACAGAGTACAGAGTGCTCACACCAACGCCATTTCCCAGAATAATCATAAGTGAACTGATTTAATGCGTATTAAATGTTATTGCCAATCATTCCTGAACTCTGACCTTGAATAAAAAACAGATCAGACCTTTAAGAACAAGTAAGAACCCCAGGTATAAAACACAAGAGAATACATATTCGATGACATTGCTTTCCTTTAATACAAACCCCCAGCAGACTTTGTAATACTACAAAATACATTTAGAACATATGTATTACGAAAAGAATACATCCCATTACCTATTTGGAAGAAACAGCGTACAATAATAAAATTCTTAATAACAGGCTTCACCAATCAGGCACTGTGTTAAAATAGCATCAAAAGCAGTACAAGAACAGTCTAGCTTGTTAACAAATCTTTTGCACATATAGATGTGAACAACAACAATGGAGAAAAAGTGGAGAAAGAGAAGAGAAGGAGAAAGACAGGCATTACTACAACGAGGTATAATGAAATATGTTTAACATGGTTTTAATGTTGCTTCTGAGAAGAACACACCAACACATCACACCTTTACATCTGATGAAATACTGGCAAGTCCATGTCCTCACTCCCTTTTGGCGATCCTCCTGTTCCTCCCATTTTTTGGTTGTACAGTCAGCTCTACAATAGCACAAATAAACACAAGTTAATCTTCACACTGTAATTCGCGATCAACTGTAAAAATGCATGTTCATTTAAATAAATAACAGTAAAGTCAGTCAAAAACTTTTCAATGAAACTAAATTATTAAGTGATAAGATGCTAACACACCTCACAAAGGTCAGCAACAACATCAGATTGCTAAAGTTAGCGAACTAAGCTTAAGCATGCTAAGTTACAGAGCTTACTTTGCCAAATTTAGCAGCCTGACCAGGTCAAACAGACCTATTGAAATAGGCTAATGTTTATGATGTCAACTGTTTAATAAACATGCCGACAAAACAGTACTGGACACTATTAGTTTTTGGAGATAAAAATAACTTTACCTCTTTGGTTGAAGTCCACATGGACTGCTCGGAAGCATGAAGAAGCTGTGCTGTCCAAAGTCAGGTTAGGGTCCTCTCACATCTTGTCACTCAAAAATGACTTGAGTAATGTGAAATGTTTGATCAATAAAGAAGTGGTATCATCAAAAAAGAAACATAAGCCCACAATTATCAGTAAGATGCTGATGGATAGTGACAAGACCTGTGAAGGAATGTGGTGCCTATCTCCACCGCATGACAGGAAATACTGTTTTATACTGTTAAATTACAGTTTGTTATTCTTAACAAAGCATTCACAGTTAATTTACATGTGGGGATGAATATTTAACAGTATTTTACATTTTTCTTTAAAAAATACTGTAAGATACTGTTCTAGCCTCAGAAATTTACAGCAAGCCATAGTTTTATGTTGTTAAAGTACAGTTACCTACTGTTATTGTTCACTGACTGATTTAACTGTTAATTTACATGCTGTAGATGAATATTTAACAGTATTTTACAATTATTACAAAAAACAGTACAATACTGTGGTAAATTCACCGTAAATTTACAGAAATTTGTTACAGTGTGGAAAACAAAACCAACTTATCTTAACAAAGAGCATTGATGAGGCGAACGCAGTTCCACCCACACACAACACCAACACCCACACACATACCAATAATACCACACTGTATTCATTACAAATGAAACACCTACAGAAAAAACACTGGGGGTTTTGTTCATTTTCTGCACCTTTGAACTTCTGCATAGTTGTTTTTTTTCCCCTGCAAGCCTTAATGACTCCACACACAGGAGTGGAGTAAGTGACAGTTGTGCAATTATACAAATTGTTGTGACGCAGATGGTTTTGTTTTTTTTGGCTCCAGAACTCAGACAAAGACAATAAGGCTTCGATCAAAAGATCTGGTACTACAACACACTGGATGTCTGAGAAAGGAATTTTTACTGACTCTCCAAATGTTTGTTACGTTAGAAGACTGCTCATTTGTTTTAAGGCTGTGTTTTAAAACAATCTTTTTCAAATTAAATACATTTAGGAGGAAGGTTGATGATTCTAGGCCAAAATAGCATATCTTGAGGTGTTTTTACACATGAATACAACACAGGGACAAAGGTATTATGCCAGACCATATAATTTGTAAAAATAATGAGACAGCCTGTATTGTGTTCATTTGTTTTGCTGTTAACAAAAAGAAGTTTTAGCTGACAAAGAACAGAATGAAGGGGAAAACAATTTCAAAATAATGACCAACTATTTTTGTTTGGTTGTTCTGATGTTATAATTATGAATAAAGGAAAAATGTTAATACAATATATATTTAAAGGTAGGATAGGTAGATAGGGTGGTGGTTCATGGAAAGGTATAGTTGGATAGCTGCATAGGTAGGTAAGTATATGAAGGTGGGCAGCTAGGTGTGTGTGTGAGTGTCTGTAGACAGGCAGGTAGATAGATGGGTAGGTCTAGTCAGATCTGTACAAGTAGGTAAGAATAGGTAGGCAGACTGAACAGCAGATGTCAACAGATACTGTTGGTAAGATATTGGTAAGTATGTACCTTTCTAGGTAGGTATTAAGGCTGTCAGTTTTTCTCAAAATCGAAGTCCAACGGTGTTCGAACATACACTGAAATAAGAAAAAACCAAACATATTCGATTATTTGCTGTTTCACATATCCATGGGACATATTTCACCTACACTCATATGGGAATCAACACATAGACTTGTTTCTTGAAGGTGATTGAATAAGTGTTCTGCCATGTAACATTCACTATTGGGTCAGAAAACATCTGATGTGGTGGGTGGACCCTGCTGCCTAGGAGTAAATTAGATGTTGTGTATTGAAGAGCATATCAGAGTCATTTCAAATCCACACAAAAATAGTTTCTATCTAGAAATGCTGTGAGTGTTGTTTTTGCTCTTTCTGTTCGAGGGAAATGATGCCTCATTCTGACAGAACAGCTTCTATTGCTGCATCCAGGCTGATCTCTTAACCTTTCCTTTTCAATTAGCCTGCAGTTATTTCTCACTCGCAGCAAATCAAAACTGTACTAGAGATGTGTAGCTACTGCCCCTTTCTTCTCAAAAGGAGCTGATTGTTTTGATTGTTTTCTGGCTGGAAACAAATGTATCAGCTTTGTTTGACAAATCCGTCTGATGACAGACAGTGAATGCAGCTCTTTGGCAGTGTTATGAGCTATGTCAAAATGATACAAAGCAAAGTCACTCCAAAAAGCCTAATTCTGGTGCAGCATCTTTTAGCTCTATATGAAAATCCTTGGGGGTTTCTGCCGATTGGTTTTGCCTTGTGAATTTCAGGGCAAGTTTTCTTTAGAGTCCCTAAAGCAATTGAGTCAGCTATTACACAGAAGCTACCCAGCCATCCTCCACTGCAGCCTCATTTGATCTTCTGACACAGGATTCCTCTTTTGGCCCCTTTTTAAAACTGATGACAATAGGGGGTGGTTGAAGAGTAGTTAAACTGGAAAATTCAGCAACAGCCTTGTTCGAGCCTACATGACTGCCAAAGAGGTCAATCGTGCCTAATGACCTCAAGCTCCCTTTCCTTTCCTTGAGTAAACTACACTTAGAGATGCTTGACCCCTTTTAGTAAAGGCAGTGGCTCTAATTCTGGATCTGGTGGAAATAGTCCATATTTTTTATAGCTTGGGACCATGGCCTCAGACATGAAAGCTTTGGCTACCACTGGGGCATTTGTAAACCACTTGAGTGCATGTAAAAGGTTAAGATCTAAAAATCACATTATCTCCAAAGTCAACACAATCTTTTCCATAGCTAGATCACAGTCCCTAAAATTGTGAATCAGATAAATCTCAGGGACAATCTATTATGAGACCTGCATGAACTGAACTGCTAAAATTTCAAGAAAGGATAGAAACAGTTCAAGGCTTTGGAATCAGAGCTTTTAGCCCATTATATACCTTTGTGCTCACTGATTTTACAATCTTGCCTATACCTACCACTTTAAAAGTATGCCACAGTACCTTTTGAACTCCCCTCACATTAACACATCTCTGGTCCTAATCAGCTTTTTATTTTCTTTAGACATCCTGGTTTATTTTGCATACCTGTTTCCACATAACCCATCAGCCTCATCATAATGCACTACTTCCAGAATTTGGGTTCCACTCCAACCTTGCTGCTGGAATTTGAATTTGAACAAAGTGTTTGTCTGCCAGCATATATTTCTGTTTTTTTATGTTGTTTCTTCAACCAGTTTTCAAACTTTCCATGGGCAGGCGAGTTGTGAGGACAGTTGTGAAGCTGTAGGGAGCCTAACACATCCTTCAGATGATGATCACTGCAGTACAGTAGCCTACAAGATGGGCTCTAAAAGACTGCCTTAGAAATCAGTGGGTTACATCACTGTAACTGTAGTTAGAGAACAGAACTTACATACACACTCCTCATTTTTGGGAGGAAAATGTTGCTTCTGTTGATTATTCTTCCCTTTACCAATTGGTATGTATTTTGTATTGTTGGACAGCCTGATTTATCTGTTTTACAATGTGGTGCAACTTGTAAGACTTGTACATTTGTGGAATGAGATACACTTCGAAATGTGTGAGTAGCACCCCACAAAAAAATGTGCTGGTGTGTCAGGTTGCGAGTCACCTTCAGGAAACGTTTTAGTAAGGTCCTGCCCTCCATGAACACTTTATTTGGGCTGTAGCCCTTATGGATATCTGGAATATATCTTGGAGATTGTAGGAGTTTTCTATCTGGCATGTCAGGCTTTGTCTTGGCTTATCTCTCTTCCCCTCAATGTTGGAGTTTCCTGGGGATCTAAACTTGTTGCTAGACCTTCAAAAATCCACCAAATAATTTGAGAGGTGGCCAGTTTTAATTGCTCCTGCTGGCTGTCACCAACCATTGGTGTGTTTGCAAGTCAGTAGTTATGTTGATCTTGCTTTCCTGCCTACCTACCACATCACTGGACCATCAAATATAAAATTTAAATTGCCTCAGTTTGTCTGTAAGCTCCTGCATTTGAGTCCCTCATTCCTGTACACACTATATTCATTGGACATGTTTTTACCAAAAAAAAAAAAGACAGAAAGGGTTAGTGTATAATCCCACCCACTTCATGCAAAACATGTGTTAAGATTAAATGAGAACACAACACAGCAGCTCTGTTGACATAAGGTTCTATGAGTTTAAGGCCTGCATTAAGAACTTGATAAAACTGAGCAGAGAGACAGACGTTGCAACATTTTCTTGGTAGTTAGTGCTAGGTTTATTTATGGATTGTGCCAGACTTTTATTTAGTTCATGGTGGTTTTCTCTTCCATTTTTTATTTGCAGTCCCAAAGAGGACCTTGTGGTTATAGCCCTTCACCATCATGAAAATTACATAAATTGGAGTCAGAAGGTTTTCACATGCAACAGTGATAAGCTGCTTATCTACATGCGGCTGTCATCAGACCGCCGTTATCCCTTGGTGTACCAATTAAACAGAACAAGGCGTATACTTCTGCATGATCAAGATTCTGCCAGCGATTCACCTGTTTGTGCTGCCGGCCTCAGCAGACGAGTTGTGATTCAACCAGTGAGAGACAATCACTATCTGGAGACTCTGTGTGTGCATGTATGTGTGTGTTTTGTGTGTGTACTTGTGATAAAGCCAGGGTTCAGACTGGTGCCCTTTTTCACACACAAACACTGAGAGGAAAAGAAAAAATAGGAAACAGCTGGGATCCATAACTTCTGGAGAATGCGCTCAGAAATGTGGAAGCACTGAAGCACAACCCCATGAAAGTGGTTAAAGATGCTGCCGACCACATACACACACTCTGATGCACACAATGATCTTATACACATGGAGAATCCATTTCCATCACAAACAGAAAAGGAGGAAGACGGTTTTAAGGGTGAAAACTTTTATAGGTGTTTGTAAAGGGAGACCCCTTTGGACTGTTTCTCTCACTGCTAAGCAACATCCAGACTGAATTTCTTAATCTTCTAAATAAATAATGAAACAACAAAAGCTGCACATTTTTGCACAGAAATCCTCATAGCATATATCCTCATAGCATGGCAAGCCTCATGCTATCATCATAGCTTGAGGATTTATAGCATGTTTGTTTTCCAAATTTATCTGCAGCGCATATACATTTTCAACTATTAGAGAACCCCTAAATGTTTCTTACAGGACCCAGTGTCCAAAAATTACATGAGGAAAAAAACAGTCAAAATTTATTCTTAAAGATTCTCAGTTTCCTTTGAAAGTAATTGAATTATGTCTGTTAATTCCAGTTGTTATAAAGTACTCCTGTTATGAACTGGCATGATGCAAATACAGATTCACTGACTGACTGACTGATTGAATGACAAGTACACACTGATTTTTCTTTAAACATATAAAAAGTTCTGCCTCAAAGTCATATCTAAAATCACAAATTTTAAGTGGCAGTCAGGCAGAAAATGGTGCAAAATAGAACATGGCATAAAATCAAAAATTGAAGCCTGGTGTACTGAGCCAATTGCTTGCAGTTGTACATTGTATTGTTTTTATGATACAATAGCCAGATTTGCAAGAGCTGTGATTATGACAGGGTTTCAAGAGCTCTAAATGTGGACAAAAAAGTCCCCAAAACTCTTTTTTGTCATCTGACAGTATTGTAGACCTTATTTATGTAATATCTTACACATTTAAGAATCAATATAAATGTACACCTGAGTGGAAAAATAAGGCCATAGAATCAAAAATGACATGAATATCATTCAAATAAGTTTTCAGGCATCCAGAAGTCCAGCCTGCATTAAATTATCAAGAATAAACATACTATTAATCAGTTCTCTATCAAGGAGCCTTGGGGTTTAATGCTAAGGATAATTTAGCCCTTTTAAATCAAATGAAAAGCCATTTATGCTATTGATTAAATGTCACCATGTAGCTTAAAACTGAATGCTCAAATCTCCCTACAGTATTGGTTATGGTAATCTAGCAGTTGTCACTGCTCCAGTTAAACCATACTTTACACAAATTTAATCAACAATGCAAAGGCCTTTAGAATCAAATATTCCCCCAAGCAGAAGTATAAATGAAAAATCCACATGCTTTAACAAACACACATTTTCCAGACCCATTCCCCCTTGCACACACACTCAATTTCCCTGTCGCAGCCATTGAGAATAAGTGCTGTTATCATCTGTCAGAAAGAGCCGAGTTGCCTGCAGCTACGTTAGGCAGGGAGACAAAATAAAATATTATCTGCCTGCAAAAAAGCCCCAGGCAGGCCAGGAACAGAAGTAACCTGTGGTCACAAGCTAAGTTTAAATCTGTTTTATTAGCAGCAGTTTGTCTACAGACCTGCCAGTATCTTTGCTGCCCTGAATACAGACCAGCATAGAAATAGTCCTACTCTTCAAACAAATGTTTTAAAGAAAAGATAGTCATACTATAATGGTGTTTGTGAAATTTATCATTTTTGTATTTCTTCACCTTTACTTTTCCTGTAATGCATTTTAATAAACGTGATCTTCGCTTAAGTGTGTCTCTGATATTAGCTTTTTATCTGCAAACTTGTAACCAAAGGTTGATTTTGTAGTTTCGGCATAGGCAGGCTCATGTTCTTCACTGAAAGTGGCACTAATTTCACAAAGCATTGACAGGCATTGCAAAATAAAAAAGAGATTGAGTCAAGGGAAAACTAATCTTGATTTTTATGTTGTTGTTTTTTTTTTAATCTGCAACAATAAAAGAAAACTAATGGATTAACTCAATACATTTCCTTGTCCTTTCCCATTTCATATTTAAACTCTTAAAAAAAACCTTATTGGTAACTCTTAAACCTCTCCTATTCAACACCAGTAAAAGATGAGGGTCCAGAGTCACAATTTGAAGTTCTAACAAATTATGAATGTCCTCATAAAAGAACAATCACCAAAAAGCCAACAGAAACCTTTTCATGTTGATTGTCACCTTAATCCCACCTCTTCCATGGCAAGAAGCCAGTTACAGTGCAGGATTTTGGACTGGCATATCAGATGGCCAATACAAATTCCAGGGGGCCCATGCCCCATTTGACAATTCCCCTGCCCAGACATTTGATTACAAGACATCAAATTTACTTGCTGACACCCCCACTCTTTACATTCTTTGATGAACAAATGTACATTGACAACTGTATTTCATGGGAGAATGCAATATATCATCACACTGTGTGGAAATAATTCACAAGATTAAAAATTAACAAACAATTAAAAGACAATATTTCACAAAGTCAGGTTTGTTAAACTGAGCAGATTAATCTATTGTGTTATGGCCATTGTTGGTATTTGGGTATTTTCTCTCCTTCTCTTCCTCCTCTCCCTTCTCCCCTAGTCTTTTTTCTGCAGGTCGGATGCTCACCTTCCTGAGTGACTGAACACACCTGGGGCTACAATCAAGAGCCAGGTTTTAAAAGGAGGGAAGAAGGGAGCCAGTCTCCCTCTCTCTGCAGAGACCAAGTGAAGGTTCCTTACAAGTGGAAAACGCCATCGTCTTCAGTGGAAGACAACAAAGACTTTCTTCTCTTTTAGGTTCATCTTCAGGACTTGTGGTGTCTCCATTTAGTTGAATGACTTTGTTTTTATTTAACCTTGTTAAATAAATGTTCACCTATTTTGGATGGTTCCTGTCTCCCTCTCCACTCCCTGTTTTGCTTTATTTCTCCTTCATCCCCTCTTTTCAGGGAATGTAACACATTGACATAACACTTGATGTAAAAGTACCAGCCATGCAACACAGTCATCTTTATTTCTATTTCTTCTCTTAAATGTGTCAAAATGTCCGGTCAACATATGGCATGATCATCAGCTCTTAAGAGCTACATAATGTACCTGTGGTTGATCTCTTCCTCTGTTTTAGCCACGTAATGTCATCCAAATTTAAAATGAACTGGGCATCCTCCATGGCCTCAGCTTTGACCTGGTATAAACAGCGTAAATGCAAGCATGGCAGAAGTTGTCTGTCAAGTGTATTCTATTTGTACCAACATGCAAGCACCCACTTCGAGTGGGTCATCTGTCTTGATTCTTCTTTGTTAAATGTAAACAGACAGAGGGATTTTTCTCTACTTAAACTTCTGATCAAGCAAAAACTTTAACTCAGCCTAGATGTAATCCTTTGGACTTTGGTTGTTGTAACTGCTCCTATAGTATAGGTGTTAAACTAAATAAATCACAGCACTCAGCAGAAACAGTCTTTATGAACAATTTTCTCAGAAAAAGTCTCAGGTACGGACAAAATAAAAACTATGTTTTTGTTTAAAGCAACCCTCACCAAGGTATGACCACATCAGTACCATTCAAAATTCTAAAAACTACTATTTGGCTTTTTTGTTTTTTTTTAAGACAAAGTTTGTTAGTGATGGGGTGAGGCCTCATGCACCTTTTTATGGTTCTGCTTCAGTGCTCAAGGTGGAGAGTAATGTCATGAAAACTGACATGACCAGTGTCACGACTGCTCAACTTTGAATTTATTAATTATCATAATCCTAAAGGAAATGGTACCTGCTGCAGTTATCAGGACACAACAGAGACACAAGACATCAAAATACAGACATATAAACAAAGCAGAGCTCCAGAGAAAACAAAGGCTCAACAGCCAGCCTGAGCCAGAGGCTGAGACTGCTCAGTCACAGCATATAAAAGTGAAATAAATCAAATAAGGTACTGTTCAGTGGCATAATAATTATTGACAGTGAAAAACCAAGCTCAGAAAAAATAATGGACAAATAAAAATGAAGGTACAGTATGTATTGTAAAACTGCAATCTGTGATCATCATAAAGCTATAAAACACACAAAGTTTGGATGAAAATTAATGACTCCAGCACTTTTTTGTTTTGTTTTTTTTTCTCCATAAGAATGTACTGTCCCCCTGTACAAAAATGGGGATTTTGAACCTTTTTAAGGGGGATACTTGAACCTCAGTTAAGGTGCATCTACACAGCCATCAGTCTGAGCCAGAAGCTTTTCTCAAAAAATGAAGAGTGGTGGTCTCTCTATCCTCTTATCAACCTTTAGCTCACTCAGCTGAATGCAATAGCAGTAAGAGAACTTACATGACAGTAAACCAACAAGATATATGAGACACAGCAAAGTGTAAGTGTTTATGACCATGATTCTCATCACAGCTCGCACAAATTTTGTCCATCGAACTGTTGGTTTTATTTTATTTTTTATTAAAAACTGTAACTAGCATACAAATACACTACACCTTACATGCTTGGTTCAGCTCTGTGCACCAGTGTAGGCTGATGGCCTTCTGTAGATTGACAGTGACATGACAGTCTGAGAACATCAAACAGCCAAGCATTTCGACTCCATCCTCTGTAAATATGCACATTTTGAAATAGTTTCATATACCCTACCTCTTTATTCTTTCTTCTGTTTCTGATTTTCATTAACATTCTTGCCTCCTTTGGGTTTTTATTATCTGTCAGTTTTTGTGAAACACTGACACATTTATAAGCTTCAGTTAAAAAAAATCCTACTTACCCCTTGTGTCTTATTTAGGCTTCACAGAATGCCAAAATAATCAAAAGCCAATATTTCCCCTCTATAGCAAGCTAGCACCCCTCCAGCCCATTAAAGCTACAGTCTATTAAAACTACAATTTAAAACTGATCCGATTTCCACACTTGATTTTAATATCACCTGAAATCAAACATGCTTTGTAGAGTTCCACCATTCATGGGCACTCAACAAGACAAAACTATTGACAAAGAGTCAGAGGGTAAAAAGATAGAAAGTGGCATACAGTCAGCTCCACTTGCCTTCACTGTAGAGTTCTTTAAATTAAGGACTCTACTCATTAAAACCACAGCCTATGAGATATGTATATTAAACAGAAAACCGAAGTATCCATTATCCATGGAAAAAAAATCAAACTTGTCCAGATCCAGATACTTTCCCCTCTGTTTATGTGAAATTTATTAATGAAACAAATGTTGGTTTGCTGTTTAGTAAATACACCTTATGGAGTGCCATTCTTGTTGACCAGAGTCCACAAATTTAAAAGTAACACTGAAGGCAGGCAAGGGTATGAGGATCTCTGCTCAACTTGTAGATGTGTGGTTTGGCTGTTATTTTAAAAGGGTCGGGAGGATGAGATTACAGGAGGAAGTTTGGAACAACAAGCTGGCAGGGAATAATGATGGTCAATCACAGGTTAGCAGCACACAATATGAATGTGTTTCAGAAACAGAATAGTGGCAATAGCAGGTCCTGCTAACCCATATTTTGACACAATGATGGTATTCAACTATACCGGTAGTTTTTTGAGAACTAAAATGAAATATCCAGTTTCCTTAAAAAGAATTAGCTTGTATGTTGAATTTTAAACATGCCAGATCTATCAAGATTGCCACAGCAAGAGGTCAGAGGGTTTATGTTTTTGTTAACTTCATGAGATGTAAGAGTTATGCAAAGTGTTCTCATTGTAGGTCTAGGTGTTGTCCAAGGAAGTTCTTTCTACCTGAGGCAAATGATCTGTACTGACTTTGTCCTCCTGATGTGAAGAGTTCATTCTATCACTGCAGGGTTGAACAAATGAAAGTGTGGACAGACGTGAGCTGCAGCAGAGTCTTCAGAGTGACAGCACAGTTAATCGCCCACAGGCAAAGGAGTGCAATGGCTGAGCCACAGTATGAGGTTGTGTTTTTAACCACACAAAAAGTTCAGTATAGAGGATGAAAAAGAGAGGGGGTAATAAAATCCAACTATACTTAACTTTGTTTAAACTTCAGCCTTGTTTAGTGAAATCATCAATGTCAATCAGGCAGCCCAAAGCAATCCAGATACAAACAAGAACAAGAACTGCCCACAAAAGATGGTTGTTTATTGCTTTATGGTGCAATAAAACTGTAAGTAAACATTTGTAAAGTTAAATATTACAAATGATAATATTAAAATAGTATTTAAAAATGTAATAAAAAAACTCACTTTTTTTTATAAGTTATTTTTTTGGGGCTTTCATGCCCTTTATTTGATAGGACAGCTGAGAGAGACAGGAAAGCGGGTGAAGAGAGGGGGGATGACATGCAGCAAAGGGCTGTGGCCGCTGCTGGGGGTTGGCAGCCCCCGTATATGGGGGGGACGCTCTACCAACTGAGCTAATGTCCGCCCCAGAAACTCACTTTTTAAAGTATGCACTAATACAATTATTAGATTTTTAACCTCTTGTATAAAAGTGTCTGTGAGTGTTACTTGAAAACAAGGAGCTACATGCTTAAGACTATTAAAATGCTTCACATGCTTTCTCTATATCATCGGAGCTATTTAAAATGGAATGCACAATCATCTTTAACAGTTATTTGCAAACAGATATTTCTGCACAAAACATCCATTCAGGATGTGAACATTTCTGACATAAAGCATTCTTCAGTATTATTCAAATGGAAAGTCTTAAATGATCAGAGATTTGAAAACAAGTTAGCAAATGTTGATGTTTTCAAGTATTTTTGCATTCAAGAACACAGGTCATGCTTTGTACAAGTTTTATATGTCCCTTGGAATGTGACTGGGTACATCAATACATAAGACCAAACATCAGTGACAATGGGAAATCTTCCTCTTTCCCTCCAATGCCAGAAACGGCTTAACGGCTTGTTCCCCTGCTTCCCCTGAATGGATCTAGAAGTGTCATGTCTTACCATTGTTTCAACAGCATTTTAGCCCATTGGCATGGGTTAGAAAGCCCAGCTCGGAGCATAAACTTCAGAGAGGATGTCGAGCCATGAAAACATAGTGCCGAGCTTGGCTGAAATGACCAATCTCCACAGAGTAGATCAGCACCTTGAAGTGACAGGAGGTTTCTTGAACATTAGTGATTATGGACATATTATATCACACACTGAAATTATAATATGTTACTCAGAGTTGAGGAAAAATATGGGTTCTTTAAACCCATTTTTTATTTCTTTTTCAAAGACAGTAATGAGGAGAAGAGACTGTCACCCTCCATAATTTTTTAATTAAAAAAACTGCATGAAGGGATGAGGCATGAATTAGGACGCTGAATTTGCTGCTGCAATAAATGTTAAATAAGGATATAAATGAAAGTTGTCTGATGTTGTAGACGCAAGCCTTAGAGCTTGGCTTGAATTATTGGTTATTTTAAACAAACAGTTGTGCAATACTGGATAATTAAGCTTGTTGTCACAGTAGGTCCAGAAGAAGGGCTTCAGTAGTTTTTGTGGTAGTGTGAGGTTGCAATAACCTTAGATGAGATTTAATTAAAGACAAGGTTTGTGCCAAATTTGCCAAACAACTTCCTACTGCGTTCATGAAATATTGCATTCATAAGATTCAAGGTCACGGTGACCTTTTTCCCTCAGATCGTAATTAGCTTCTCAGTGAGTGAGAATGAAAACTGGTGCAAGGTTTGAGTGAAAATTGCTTTTGAGACACCAAATTCACAAGCAAGGGACGATTATGAGGCTCAAAGTTCTTGGTGATGAACTATGATCCTAAAAGCCAAACGATATCCCTCAGCCAGGGATTTGATAAAGGTCTGAAAAATGCTCTTGAAGTCTTTGACCCTTGAATTAAGATCCTAAAAACAGAATTTGTTAATATTTAAGCCAGAGTGGACAAAAACATAAGGCTGAGGTATAGTTGGACCACTCCAACGATCCACTGCCTACTAGAAGAAATCCAGAGACAAGCTGGAGCTTTACTGATTGTTGCTTTGCTGTGGTTACAGTCACAGTATCTTTTTAGACATTAACTGAACTGTTTGGTGTCACTGCAGCTTTTTATAACCGTCACACCAGCAAGGCGTGGCAGCATAGTTTTCCAAAGACTAAAAATGTTGATGTACAAACAAACACCCTCAATGTGTGTCATATAAATAAAAAAAATAATTTTATACAGGATCAATAGAGGATGAGCTTCTTTTTCTCTAAAACCACATGGGGCACCGTCAGTGTTTTAGTTTAGCTAGTGATCATCTTACCAGACTTTTAGCTGAGTGTTTCCATGACTACATTTTTATATGTTTATTTTTTCATCAAATATGTATGTGGTGAGGATCTTCTGACATTGTAGCAAAAAGCTGAAATAATAACATTTCACAAGGTCTTTTGAACAGCAGCCATTAAAAGTTTATATTGGAGTGCTGTTACCTAAAGTTCACCAGCTCCCATCATAACTAATGAATCTGTAACACCAGAATAACATGTCCATACGCTGGGGAGAAGGTTTTTGTAACAGTCCGCATATGGCACTTATGGTATGTGTCCTTGAGTTGGTCATTAGTCCAGACTGATGTAAAATTACTCTCTGTTATAGAGGGTACACACCTGACGTTACAGTCAGCACAAACAAGTGGCTTGCCAGTTAGTGAGTGGCAAAGCACAGATTGACAACAGCAGTCAGTGGGATGTAAGCAGTAAAACCTTTCATCTAGCCAACAACTAATCAGGTTTTCATATTAATATTAATCAGTAGTGTTCACCGTGAACAGTAGGCTTCTCAGCTTATGTTATAAAAAAAAAGCTGTATATTCATGAACATTGTTATGTTGCAGCTACTCAGTAAGCATACATGCATTCAGGTTATGTTGAATATGAATTCTGCTTCTTCCGTCCGCTAGTTTTTACCTTGACAGAAAATTGAGAAAAAAGTTTCAACAAATGAATCACAAAATATCTTTGATTATAATGCACTGATGACAGCCAGTTGTGTTTTCATGCTTGTGGAAGTAAAGTCTGATTTTACTGCTGGTTTGTCATTGAACAATTTTTAAAATTAAATCCACAGATTGTTTTTTTTATCACAAATTAATGAAATCATTAAATTAACAGGATTCCTCTTTAGCCCAATATTAATGTTATTTGTTTGTATTTGTCATGAAGTTATCTTTGACGCAGGTGGAAGAGAAGATAAATGAAATATTAAACAATAATTATTCTCAGGCCTTACTTTATTTGGTCATTGTGGCTGTGACAGAGACAGAAAGTCTCTGTTTCAGGTCTCAGCAGTAAGTTACATAGATGGATGTGAAAGAATCAATTGTTTTTGACCATAAGACAGTTTTCAAACTCTGTTTGCCAAAAAAGGGAAGCAAAATCAACAATTTGCAATATATCAGTCATGAAACCTCAAACAGGTTACTAGGAATATAACAGAAATAAACTGCATGATCAGGAGCTTGCTGCTTTTATTCTGTTGCTGCCATAACGGCTTTCTCTTACTCACTGATGCACCAGTTAATACACCACAGATAATAATTTAATGCAATATATATATATATATATATATATATATATATATATATATATATATATATATATATATATATATATATATATATATGTGTGTGTATGTATATATATATATATATATATATATATATACTGTATAGGAGTGCAGTCAGTGAGCGGTCACTCCTTTCTGCAGGGGATCCCCTTTCACTGCATGAGACTGATGTCTGCATGTGCATTTATCAGACTGTTAATGACTTTGTCGTTACAGTAAAATCTGAGTTACCTGCATTTAAAATGATGCAAGGCCCCCCTCAGCAGGGTGATTATCTACTCCAGTGTTTGTATCTATGGATGAACTGTCTGGCAGCTTGTCATCAAATGCAACGTGAATGTAAAGGCAATAGGCCTGCAACACTTGAATATACCATCCTCCAATTAATTAATCCAATAGAGTCTATTAAATCTTATTCTAATTAATCAGTTGTCAGCGAGACATTCTGTCATTTAGCCCATATTTAAAGGATAATTACCCAAATGGAAGGCTGTGAATCAGCTGTAGGGAATTCTTCAATATCTGCTTGAATAAGGAAGATGGAGCACATTCTTGCACATTTTCAATGCAGAAGTGGCAGACTTACTATTCATTTCATTCATTTTTTTCCCTGTGACTTATACCCAGCTGCATGGGGACTTTCAAGACGAGGCTTCTGGTATCTCAGGATGAGCTTTAAAGTGGGAAGCATTCATTTAGGTCAAAATGAAAGTAGTTCAATTATTTCGTAATAGAAACACTTATTATGTTAGATTTTGTCATTAGGCTCAAGGCTTTAACTTCTTAAGAGTAGACTTGGGGCTAAAAAGGAAAGGAGGAACCCCATAGAGCTTAAAAGAAGAACTGGGCTGAATATGAAAAATCCTGTCATCTGTACCTTTGAGCACAGTGTGAGAGAGGGAACGATCTTTTAGACAGAGCTGTGAGTGAGATTGGGACAGCATGGGAGAGAGGGTGCAAATGAAAAAGGAAAATGGCAGAGGGAGACAGATTCATCTTTAGTGCAAGCAATCTTTTGAGAACGCTGAAATCCAACCTTGACTTTGTTATGAATGTTTAAAAATACACATTTGAAAGGTGCAGTGCAATCTGACTCACAGAACAGACACTGTATGTACAAATAAGGCACCTGTTTGGCACCAATTTAAGGTGGAATTCCTCTTTATAGACCGTGTATTATTGCTTTTGAAATCCTTATCGCTGTTTGTATCAACAACAAGCTTCAAGCCAGCAAAACAATCACTGAAATGGACAATATGAACAAAGATATGAGTGTTGTAAAAGCTATTCTGTTTTTATTTCTTCTGAAGTTTTCCAGGGCATGTCTTTGAAAAAGTTTGGATTGTTTCAATGCAGTATCATTTCTTTTTATGCCCCCCTTTCAACAATAGTGAGAGGAACAATATGTTTGGGTTGTTTGTCCATCCATCACCATGTGTCCATGAGTTATCTGTCTATCTGGGCTCTTCTTATGAATTTGATTTTTTAAATAAAACTATAAAGGACTTTTTAAACTTAAGCATAACATCTCCTTCTACTTCTCAGGGATAAATTCATTAGATTTAGGTGGTCATCAGAACCCATATTTATTTCTTGCACGTTAACTGGATTTTTAAATGAATTTTCTTCAAACTCGGTGTAATGATGAACTGAAAACAGCTGCACAAGATCAGTGTGACTGTGACCTCGATTCTTATTGTGAAACACGAACCACATTATAAAAATGTCCATTTTCTTCTAATTATTATCACTGAAGCCACAGCAGCACTTCTTGTGTGCCTCCCAGAAATACAGAAACCAAAGTCTAGTTTTTTACTCAGAACTTGTTAAAATGGTTTGATTATCTTTGGGCAGATTTGTAACCTGTAGTTCAAGGACTGATCCATTCATGATATACTGTATTTACACATGAGCCAACAATGTGTCCACATAAGGATGGAAGACTGCAGGTAATGCATTGATAATAAAAATGGTCAAATGGAAATCTAAAAATGATTAAGGTCAAGGGCTTTTGAAAGCGAAACAGCAAAGCACCAACTAATTTGTTACTTAGCAGATTTGTGTCTTTTGTGGATGTAAATATATTGTCCAAACCATAAAAGTGGATGGAATCACTCATTTAGAAGATATTAAATAGATTTTTTTGTCTGCAACATTAAACCATTGAACATGTTACAGTTTGGTAATGTAATTAACAGCAGGTTAAGGAAGGGGATATTTGTTGTTGAAAATGTTTTCTTTCAGAATGTGTTAAGAAGTTGTGACTGAGATGTTTTAGCTGTTGGTGTACAACAAAACTAAGATGGCACCAACCAGTGACAACAAACCTCTCTTTCCTACCTTGTATTTGAAAATTCATACATATTTATTATTACTAAATAATCCAAGGGATGTGGAGTAGCCAGGTCAACATGCATTTTTTTGCATTAATTGCACATTTTTGATACCTTTTGATACACTGATAATTTAATATGATAGGTAATAAAATATGATATATAATGTAAAATAATATCTTATATAAATATAAAGATATTTAGATGCTATTTAGGAATGATATGATCAAAATTTACACAAGAGTAGATAAGAGTGAAATTGAAATCAAACCATTGTTTGTTGTTGAAACCCTTTGCCTAAAACTGGCATAAGTTTTTATCCAACAACTTGCACAATGTCAAATTTTTCAGGATTGTCATTATTATTAACATGATTTGATAAACACATTCATGAAATAACACAATCATTATGCTGAAATGGAGGCTTTAAACTGGGCAAGGCAGCCAAACTCTGCTACCACTATGAGTTTGTTGAAGACCATTCACCATGGTAAGACTGAGCACAGCAACATTGCACTAAGTTGTAATACTACATCAGCAAGGTCTCTCTCGTGCAAATATTTCAAAGCAGACTTGGGTTTAAGAATGTGCTGTTCAAATTTTTATTAAGGGGGGAACAAAGAAATGGGAAATGTTGAGGACCATAGACACAGTGGTCAGCCAAGGAATCTTAGTAGCAAATTAAAAACTCCTCATGTTTACTTTTTCAACAGTGCCAAAAACACAAAACTGAGAAAGACCATTCAACTGTCAGAAGAAGTATGGGTAGATGTGGTCTTCATGAAAGAATTGTGTCAAATAGGTCATACCTCTTGTCTTAAGGAAAACTGTGCAAAAAGTATGCAAAAACAATCACATGAAGAAAAAACATATACATAACTAGAATTACATTAGTGAAAGTATGATTCTTGTGCTTGTGTACAAGTCAGAGTTAAAGATCATTTTTGAAACTAAAGTCTTCTAAAGAAAACAGTAGGTAGGAAAAAATGACAGTTTGTGAATTAGACCTAATATTACACATACTGTTTTTCACTTGCATGACACCACCCAGGATGTTGATAATGACCCAAAGAATTACATAAAACAATAATACTCTCCCCTTTGTGTGGAATAATGGTAGATTCAGAAAAAACATTAATCAAGTGTAAAGTGAAATCTGACTATTACATCCCCTTGTGCTTACATAACAAGTCTGTTATAAGTTTTGTTATATACACAGTGATAATGTTCGCAAGGGCAAGCTTTCCTCTTTGTGTTTATTTAACTGCATTAAAAGAGGGTCTAGTGTTTGCATCAGGAACATTTTATACATCCAGCTGTGACACCACAGTCTGCTGCATTAAAGTACAGTGCCTTCATTTTCTTTTGTTCTGTGTAATGACCACAAAAATGAAGAACTTTCATAAGTGTTTGTCGGGAAACATAGTTTTGAGATTTTGAGTCTGTGGTCTGCAGCTACAAAATGTGGATAATTGGAATAATAGATGATTTCCTCGCAGCGCTGGCAGAGCTTTTGAAATTTCAAATGTTTTTCTCACCATGCTTTGTGTACTCAGGTTACCTTTACGTATTTTCTCTTAATATATAAAGTTAGAAAGCACATTTTGGACCTCTTCTTAAGTATCTCACATAATATTTTTGTTGTTTGTTGTTTATGTGCTCATTTGTACAGCATACATCTGTAGGTAGATTTCTGGTTCTTTCTGTGCTAAGAAGCTCCCCTCTAAACAACCCTGTTCACTAATGACTGTCTTGCAGGCACAGCTGGAGTGAAATGTAGCTGACACAGAGTGTGGGTTCAATAGTGCTGCTCGGGGCACACTAAACAAATGGCTGAACAGTTGCTGTTTGAGGTATAAATTGTAAACATCTCTGCAGGCAAATTAGAGCTTTGCAGATTCTGCTAATGCTGGATAATAACAGGGCTGAGTTTGCTTTGTGCTGCCTTAATTTCATTATAAAGCCATAGCCAAATTTGTAAATGAAAATGATCAATCATGCCTCACACGATTTAGGAACTGACCCTGAGGCTTTCTGATCAGTCCCTTCTCAGAGCAACCTTTGCAGGTCCAGACAAAATTCTACTTGGGCCATTTCTTTCAGTGTTTGGTTGTCTACATGAATGAGTTTTTTTTTTTTTTTTTTTTTCAACCCTGTTTCCTAAACCAGAGTTAATGACTCTAACTATTGACCACCAAACTGGTAATTCAACCCTTGAAAAAGATTACTAACTAAATTCTTTGGCAAAGGACTCAAAATAGGTCTTCAAAAAGGGACAAAGGGGTTTTAACCGTCTCCAAATCAGTGTTATTAAATATACTTTACATTCAGCAAACATTTTTATTTAATTAGAGGATAAATGCTGTTACAAAGTATGTCCACCCAGCTCTGTCTTGCTGTATTTTTCTCACATAGTTTGAGCAGTAAAGCAGCAAATTGCACTGGACTAAAATAAAAGATGAATAAACTTGTATTAGCATCAGGTTTTGTTCAATGTGCAAATGTGGGGGCTGCACTTAGGTCATGACGGTACATGTCTCAGGAAGTTAATATTAGTGTATTAATTACAACTAAATGTAAGTCATGGCCAGATTTTTGATTGAAAAATAAATAGATATTTAAAAATACCTATCTATTATCCAGGTTTTACAACATACAGTATATGCATGTGAATGTGAATGTACAATAACATGCTTCAATCCATCAATAAAGCTTTATTTATATAGCACTTATCCTACAACATACATAACTCAAACTCAACTCAGAGTGCTTTAATGCAAACAGTATATAACATAGGAAAATGAAAGAAGTATAGCATTTATGTAATAGTGACATTGCCAATAACTAGGGGTGGAATGGTACAGAAACATTTTGGTGAAGTCCTCTGGTTTTGAGTCACAGTACAGTACATTATTATCCAGTGTGATTCATTTTTGAGAACTCTCTTACACAACTTGCCTCACACTCTCAGAAATTAGCACCCTCAATTTCACATGAATACATTACACCCACATTTTTTACACAATGAACATACAGTACACACAAACTCACAAATGAATTCAAGCTGCTGTCATCAGAGCATCTCATCCGTATACCTCGTATCTGAAACACAGCAGTGCTGTCTCACATACAATTGTAAATATGCTTCACTGATTCAGACTTGGAGTAAGTGAGACTTGAGCTGAACATATGACTTGTTCCCTGGTCATATGAAGCTGCCGTAGCTCTGAATCTCTTTTGCTTACGCTTCCAGCTGATAGCACTCTTAGCACCTCTAACCTGTAGCGCTGGGGACAGGAGGGATGTCTGCTGTCTTGAAAAGTTTCTGTGTAAATTAAAAATTTGAAGGGATATATAGTCATTATATCTTTAGCGTGAGTTGATGAACCGAACAATGTTCAAGAATAATATTCATGGATAATGTTTTTATGGGTAAGCCACAGTGACATCTGACTGGAGATTTTAATGAAATCTGGTTTTTATTTTTTAATTGGAGAACCCACAATCCTCTACTCCCAGTAGGACACAAACATGATGATGAGACACATGGTTAGGGAGAAAGAAAGGAAACAGAAGAGCTCTTCTTTTATCACAGCTTGCTATAGTCAGAGTAGCACAATAAACCCAACTGTGAGACACTGTTTTGCATTTCAACCACAACAGATCATACAGACAGTATTTTCAATACTTTGGCCTATTAAAATGTGTTTGCATTTCTTTTTAAACCTTATTCCTCATAGGAATAAGTTACAAAACTTTAAGTTGAGATAGCAAGAGATGGATTTTTTTGCAAGTCCTTAGTTATGATCCTGAAGACCCTGGGAAACCTAAATCTACAATAGGTGATGTGTCTCTATGTATTGAAAATGTGATTTGATCTGAAACACAGTTTTTTGATTCCACTGCTGCTGGGCTTTCAGTAAAATTGTTAACAAAAATTACAAAATTGGACAATATTTTCGCTTGGCCCGCCACCACTCTGTTAAATTGAAACTGCAATCTGTAACAAGACACCAAAGTGTTTACACATGGATGATGGTAACAGTGGAACATTTTCAAGTTTTTAACTAGTCTTCATCCAAAAGGACAAGACAAACAAATAAAGTTGAAGTGTTAAAAATGTGGTAATCATGATTACAAATGTGGTTCTTGATTACGACTTCATTTTTTTTGTGAAGCCTTAAATTAAACAGGATGATATATCTACAAATTGGTTAAATATCATAAACATCACGATGCCCTCCGGGATATGTGATGGCTAAAACACCTTAAATAATGTATGGCTTTAAGCTTAAAACACAGACATCACTAATGTTTTATTATGCATTTTCATGCATATATGTTAGAAATGTATCTTGTTTTTTATATATTATGTGCCTTAATTGATAGGAGAGAGGCAGTGGATAGGCTTGTGAAAGGGGGTGAGAGACTAGGGGAAGACACTCTGCAATCTGGTCACAGCCTGGATTAGAACCGACAGAAGTACAGTATGTATATGGGACATGCATGGTTGCTAACCACTCCACCAAACCAGCAACCCAATGTATCATGTTTTGGGCCCATTTACTAAAGGGTGATCAGAAAAAAATAAGACATGGGTTAATTCTGTTTTTGTTTCAATCTGTTAGGTACTCAAAAGGCACAAAAAAAAACAGATAAACTCCAAAACCTGCATTTAAACACAAATACCTTTAACTGCATTTTGTTAATCACATTAGGTCAAACAGGAGATTACTGTGGTACCCTGACCATCAATGTTCTCAGCTGTCTGTGCTAGCAAAGGTCACAGAGCTATTTTCAGTGACTCATGAATGTGTGCCTGGAGAACAGTGTTAAAGTGGAGATGGCCCAATATGTAGGATGGTAAACACAAATGCATGACTTCCTATTGATTCCCCTTTCTAACATATGCATTGTTTTGTCCTCTCTCATTGTTAAATTCTATATATTGCTCTGTTAAAGGTCCAATCAGCAACATTTCCCACAATGAATCAAAGCAGTTGAAAGTTTTCAGCAATTTCTGCTGGCATTTCTATTTACAGAGGTGGTTGTGGGCCCTGAGGCTAGACCAGTGATGTTAGTTTTCTTTCTTTAAAGCTAGTCATAAAAGTTGTTTTTGCTGACAAATTTGTTGAAGAAACTTTTACATTTCTTCTATTTCAACAATATTTCCATTCAAGTTTGGGCAGGTGTGTCTCAGTGCAGTAGCAGTATCAGATTATAGCAACCTAGATCTCCATGCTGGCAAACTGATAAAACTGCTCGGGCAGATGTCAAGGTTTTTTAGCCAACACAGAAAGACCTGTGTCCGTAACACTATCAGAACTTCAGCTCTCTGCTTTATTTTACATGTATCAATAATCATTTATGTATTTATAACCCTGTTCATATTTCACAGCAGACCAGTGTGTTGTAATATTAAAACATATAATGATGTGAATAGTCAACAATTCACACATTGACATTCAGAGTCAGTGATCGAGCGTGTGCTCGTTCTCCCCTAACATGATTAATCTATAATGTTACTTCGGGCTGCTTATTCACCTCCAGTGCAGCAGCAACTCATTGCCATTCCCTGCACATTTTAGCCTGACATGAATGGGTTTCCAGCTTGTCTGCAGGTTTCTACCCTCCTCCAAATTGGTTCAAGGGTTTCATATACCACAGCACAATGGGATGGACAGGGCCACCAACACTGTGACAGACTCTTTGGTCAGCTTGATTTATTTAAGTTTCATCTCTTGCTATTATGTATGAATGAAGCCAGTCAAACACCATATCCCACTCTGATCCAGAGAAATACATTCAAGAATTGTAGTTATTTTAAGATGAATAAGGTCAAGGGGATGAAAACATGGTCACTTTGAAGATTGTATCCAGTTTGCGTACTGGTGAACATCACTTATGTCTGTAACATCTCCACATAAATGTTAAATTCCTTTACAGATTACAACAGAAGTTAAAATGGACTAACCCGTGTTTGGTATGTGCCTCCTCTCACAAAACATCCCTTTAAGAGTCTTGTTTTGACCTCATTTGTCTGAATGAACCAGGTTGCACAGTTGTTGAACAGGTAGTACTCAACAGCAAGAAGGTTGCTGGTTTGACTCCACATTCAGTTAGGGTTTTCTCAGGTGGAGTTTTGAATGTTCTTGTGCACGTATGGGTTTTCACTGGGTACTCTTGTTTCCTCCCACTGATCAAACCTGCATGTTTGGCCGTTTCTAATTTACCTGAAACTATGAGCGTGTCAAAGGTCTGTGACTGCCTCTAAATGTCAGCCCTAGGGATGGGAATTGAAAACCAATTCCAAGAGATGAGAATTGTTTACAGCTCCATTAATGAATCAATACCATGAGTATTTTTGCTTATCAATTCCCTTATCAATTCCTTCCACTGACAGGGTTCAGAAGTGGTCAGAATCGTGGCTTAGATCTTTTACAAAAGGCACCTGCTACACAACCTTAAGTGAGTGGAAACACCAGCAACTTGTAGAAGCAGTTATCTATGCTGTGACTTGTGTGTTTGATATTGTTGCCACTGAAAGTCTACAGGTCAGCATTTGCCCACACTGAAAATCTGCAGGAATCAATGAGGGAGAAATAGATTGATTAGAAGGATTGGTAATAGCATTGATATCAATAAAATCTTATCAATTTCCACCCCTAGTCAGCTCTCTAATTAGCTGCGGACAATGTGATAGGCCACAGGCCCTGTTACCCCAAAAGGGTAAAGCAGTATAGATTAAGGACAGATGAATGATCTGGCCAAACCAGTAATGCCTGGTGTGAGGAGATACTGCATGTGTGCCAAGAAAGGTCATTGAAAAGATATTAAAATTAACATAACCAAAATGGAATCCTAATCCTATTTATTTTTGATCTTCTTCAGTAAAAAAAAAAAAAAAGACAAATTACAAATAAGTTTCACATGAGGAGGAAGAAAGCTTTTCAAATTTGACTTTGTGGTTTATAGAATTACTTATTCAAAAGCTTGTTTGTTCAATAATGATTAAGAAAGTTCACTTGTTGTAGCCTTTTTCCTTCAGTGTATGATTTTCTTTGACAAAACAGAAATAAATTTAGCTGATTTTCAAACACGCTTTATGGAGCGCAGTTCGATTACTGTGGAGTTGCAGTTTAAAAGAAAGTCAGCTGTGAAGGTGGTCAGATGTCGTATTGGTCTAGTTTGGCTGTTCTGTTACAGTGACTAGGGGATGGAGTTACTCACAAAAGGGAGAATTTTGACCAAAGAACAGGCATCAGCCGAAGAAAAATGGTGGTCCATCACAAGTAGGCAGTTTTTCATGCTTGTCACAGCCAAAACTTGTCTAAATCTGTACAGTCACTAAGCCTATTTGAAGTGCTTTCATTTGATTTTGGGGCCATTCTGATCACAAGTTGTAAATATCAAACATGTTTGTTATTAACAAATTAAGTTGCACTGCCCAGGGCTTCCTCCTCTTAAAAGCTAATAAGAGCAAACAGACCAGAAAGTGTTACTAACCCAATGTTCTTAGTTGAAAACTTAAAAACATGAGAGCAAACACTGTTTTACCTCCTTTTAGCAAAGTACTCCCTCATATCCTTCTCTTGTGGTTTGTTCAAAAAATATATCTGATACAAGGACAGGCATCTAGGGTCACTGATAGTCAGATTGTTTCAGTATAATTAGGCTACCACATGTCTAGTAAAAGTTGACAAAATGTAAAAACACAGATCTTTACTTTTTTGTTTTTACTGGCAACCTGTGTTCCGACGGGGGACAGGAGGCACATGAGGCCTTCCCTCCCTGCTCAACGTGGTTGCCAAGTCAGTTTCAGAAATCAGTGCTCAGAATTAAGAAAACAAATAAAGTAAATAAAAAATATCATAATAAAGATATATAAATGATAAGTAATTTAAATATAAATTTTGAAATATTTTTGGATTGTTAATAAACATTTGATCCATTGTAAAAGAAATTGGAGGTATAAATGGCATGTTGTTTTTGTAAAACATCTTTACATGCATCAGTTAATGTTTTTCTTGAAATTAACTGTAATAAGATGTGCTAGAATGGGATCATCAGCTACTTTCATAGATGGGCCATTTTTTAACTGATGTCGTCTACAGGAGCCAGGTAAAAGTGATAATAATATTACAGTCTAATGAGCACACTATTAGTTCTTTTGTTCCATAATTAAATGTATCTTAGCCCTTTCCAGTTGACAGTTAGATTATTCCCTATTTCTCAGCTTCAAACCAGATGAGTCCTATAGACATTCTGGCTATTTTACTCTAGGACTGTAATGTTTTCAGTCTATTAGTTTTACTGGGTTATGTCTTTAATACTCAAAGGCCTAACTCTATATTGACTGATGGTGGTGGACAGATGGATATCTGTTCAAAATAAATCAAACAAAGTTATGACTGATAAACTTGCTTCAGTTACAATTGTTTTGAGAATTGTGTAAAATCTTGAAGTTAAAGAATGAGAAATAGATACCGGTAAACCACAATGTAACTCCCCCCAACACTTTGGATAACTTTGGGAGCCAGATGGTAAGTAATGGGGCTCCTTATATTGGCCCCCAGGTAGCCAGTTGATGATCAACACATTGGAATAACTAGTTATTATTTATCACACTGAAAAATCAGAAATTGTTGGAATTATGTGTAAAGCAATTACATCACAGTTTTCTCTTCATTACAGTGTGGTTCAATGGTAAATAATACTTGGGAATTTTTATAGTTGCTTGCTCTTTAATGTCTGAGATCTTGTATCTGTCATTAGGTGTGTTGTCTCACTGTACTTTGGAGAATTATAAGATCATATACATCCTAAAACTGTCTTTTTGTCTCTGGTCATCCACATTAAAAAACATACTTCCTCAAGATATAGCACATGTGGACTTTAACAGGGCTGTATGGGCATAATAAGGGCTGGCTCTGACTTTACTCCGGGGTATCAGCTACATGACGTGTGATTGAAACAACTGCAGCCATTGCACCATCTCCACTAATCCCTCCACAGGCTGCTATTGTTTACTTGCTTTCAGCCACTTACTTCTTTCAGCACAGCTTCCCACACTTCAAGCTATTGATTCTCTTTTCAGAGAATGCTGTACAGTCCTGCCAATCTCTGATTGACAACAAGCATTTTAGCTTGAAGTTATGCAAGATAAACCTGGCATGGGGAAGTTGCTTTGCAAGATGAACTGCAATCCTATTGCCCAAAAAGACTGTAGTATGACAGTTTGCACATTTTAAAGGCAGAATTCCCACTGTAAATCATCACACATAAAAAATTAAAGCTCACTGAAGAGGCAAAAATGTCTTCTGTAAAGCAAAACAAGTTTCATTCTAATGGCTTTACGTTTAGAGACATACTTAGTAGATTCCTGACCCCTAGAGATCTGGGTCTTCTAAGGATATGCAAAAAAAAGTGATGTCTCTGTTTCTATTCATGCATTCCCCACACTAACCAGTAAAACAACATTACTACATGCACTTATGCTGGGAAGTGCTGCTGTAACTAGACTAATTATGTTGACTTACAGTACATTTGGTAGGATGCTGCAGCCTCAGTCCAGTTCTTTTTTGAGACTGCTGACATCTCAGGCTAAAGGCTAATGAAGCAATTAAACATGGACTTCTTTCTGCCCAGCATTATCAAATCACAGCTCCATGTGCAAGGAAAAGGGCAAGCATGATCAACACAACTAACCATTACTGTATTAGAATAACTGTGTTTGAATAGAGGCCAATTGAATAGATTTCTCCTCATGGGGTCAAAAGCAGACGTACAAAGGCTTTGTTGATTGCTCCAAAGAGTGAAGACAAAGACCAGTTCCACAGGAGCAAACATGTGATTTACACAATGCTCACTTCACAGGCAGTAGTGCACAGCACCCTAATGCATGAGAAGATATTTAACATAAAAAAGAGGAATGGGACTCAGCAGAGGAAAACAGGCAACCCTGGGTGGAAAAAAAATGTTATTCTATAGAAACAATGAATCATCCTGAGACTGGTGCCATGATTGTTTTGGGTTGAAGGTACAAAAATACAAAAGAAAGGGCCATTTGTAAGGTCAGGTGCTTATGTATTCATGATTTACAGCAAGGATTTCTTTTAAATGGACAGCATGTGGCAGGCAGCTCCTTCTTCTCTTTAAAATCTACTTCCTGGCTTTGTGTCAGAAAAGGAGGAGGAAAAGATCTGTCTTCCCTTTTCACCCTGCTGCTCCAAGCTATAAACATTTATGATTCAGGTTTGTATGTCAATGAAATTCCACCTCCTTCATTGAGAGCAGGCGTGACCCACCCACCAGTGTCTGGGTGACTGTTAGAGGGACCTTTGAGCCTAACTCAGGCTGACACTCATGGAGATGCATGAAGTAACAAAACTGCACCTGAAAGAAGAAAACACATATGGAGGAATTGTTCTCTTACACTTGAGTAAATGAAATCCTTGAGATATCTTTTTCACATTCAAAGGACAAAGAGCCTTTCCCCTGACCTTTGACTTCGAAATTAAATAAGTACGTACCTGAGTCTTAATGGTTACTTGTGCAAGACTAAGAGAAATACCTGAAAGCAAGCTTGAGATGTTTCCTTCACAAGTAAGTGATGACTAAGGAATCCAAGTATCTTCACCTTTGAGTTCCAAATGCCTATTAAGCTATCCTCAAGTCAGAATCTGACCGAAGAACATGCAGAACAAAGCCAGAGTTATAACAATCTGTGTTTGCCGCCATGTTGAAAACTCTGTTTCAGACTATTTTAGATCAACATATCTACATTCAAAGAAGCCTTGCTAAGGAGGGACTGGATGTCTGACAAATAGCACCACACTGACGTTATCTTATGTCAACCATTTATCAACTATGCATAAAAAGAAATCCTATATTAAAAAAAATAAATTGATATATGGCTATCAAAAAAAACATCTTCTTTCAGGAAGAGAAAATGAGTATTCTAACCATTCAGTTCAAAGCTTTTTTTTGAGAACCACTGAGCAAATCTATTTATTTCTCTGCAAGAATAAGCTTTTTAACATGTAGTGTATATTATTTCTAGGGATTCTGCCACCAGCCTCAGGCATACACTGAAGAAGCTCCAGTCTCTCTGCACTTATGTATTGGAAAACACTACAATTGCATTCTGCATATGTAGTGTTCTAATTTGCAGTAATGTTCTGTCTGCTGTATGTCGTCTCAAATGTAATGTCATGTTCATTACTGAAGTGTTTAATGAGTTGTCTGTACAAGGAAAATAAACATTAACAGCACTGCTTTTTTTTCTTTCAAATTCAACCTCCATCACCAAGAACAGATGGCACAAGTCTTAGACAGCTAAGCTACTGTTGAAGGGATGTCTGACACTAATGGTGCATTTTCACAATGTAGGGTGATTCAGTATATTCAATACATAAACATTTGTATGCTGAATGCCAAAAGTCAGGAAAAATACCCCAAAAATGAATTCTTACAGCCTGACTGTTTTGGCACCCTTTTGTGGGGACTCTTTGGATTACCTATCCGAAACTAAAAGGGTTGAAATAAACATGTTGTAATCCATCAAACAAAGGGCCATTGGCCATGAAAACAAGAAATAAAATCAAACTTTTCATACGTTTATTGAATTAAATCACCTTCAAACACTTTTAAGGTGCATGAACCTGCATCTGTGGTGAGTTATGTATAAATACTATGAATATAGAAATATTTGAGACAATCTTATCTCCTCCAGATATTATTATAACAAATGATATTATGTTGTGCACGGCCAGAATTATATTTTGTAGTAGCGACCTGAGTGCGATACATAACAGGGAAAGCAACAAAATGTCACTAATAAGAACATTGATTTTGTTTGCATAGCCTCCCAGCTGCAAATCAAACTGTTGTGTAAGCTGAGTAAATTACAAATAAGTCGCACCACCAAGTTGTTATGGTCAGATTAAAGTAGGGAGTCTTAAGATGGCAGTGAAGGTTCTTTCAGGTGTTGGTCAGACTCACAATATGCCAGGGGATTTCTGGCACTGTTAAGTCTATTTGATAAACTGTGTGTTAGCTAAATATGTATTGCTAAGTTAGCTTGCTATGCATTGGTCTTGTATTAAAAAAAAACATTCAGCTTCAAAAAGGAATTCAGGAAATCTTTTAGGCCATCAGATTTGCAATGAAGCAGCACCCTCTTGACCCCCTCATGTTCTTATATTGTTTGGCAGCTCACAAAGACTTGGACATTGATGTATTTTCTTGCCCTATCCAGCCTTAATGTACAACTGTTGAGTAACCTATTTAGTATTAGTGCAAATTTCAAGCACCTTATCCAATGGACAAGGTCTTTTTAAACCTTATCACAGCCTTACACTTCATGAACTTCCAAGCACCTGTTCAAACCCTGTTTCCCACATCAAACTATTTTGAACCAAATATGACCACTTTGTGAAAATTCAGGGTAACTTACCCTGACACTCATTAAGATTCCTGAGGTTGGCACAAACACAACTGCAACTGAAGAAGGAAACACAAACAGTAAAGAGTTTTCTTTTATATTTTGGATATAATCATCAGGGAATGTTTTTGGCTCAAAAACCAGAGCAGGTAGTGCTCCCCTGCATAATAAACCCTCCCCTTATAATGGGCGATTATCATTTGGATGGCCTAGTTTCCATGCAAAGATATTCCCTCCTTCATATTACATCTGCTTACAAATGCATGGAGTCCACCTTCTCATGGCACAAAACACACACTTCTATTCAATCAGTGTCTTATAAATACCTTTCTATATGTAGAAAATACATGCATTACTTCTAACAGGCCTGTTCTCTGTATGCTAATGTCTAATGACCATGCCACTACATGGGATGACTTACCACTGACACTTGCCTGCAGACTCTATGTGCAGCCTTGGCTTGTCACATTATGGCCCACCTGTAATCCATATGCAAAATGTATACATATGGAAAGAGACATATTTCGTCTGCAGATGCACTCATTACCAATCTTTATTTGGTGTAAAATCCAGTATTTTCTATCATAATAAGGCAGAAAATTATTGATTTTCTGGCTCAATGCTCCATATCTCTGGTTCATACAACACACAGTATAAATGTTATTAGACAGCTTCATTGGAGCTTATGCTGGTCTGATGATTTTTATTATTCTGGTATTTTTCCACCACAGCTACAACATATTGCTTAATAGATCTATGAAAATGAAGTTTTACTTCTCTCCTGGGATGTGATGATGTGCTCTAGGTGCATGTCAGCTTTACATCTCAAATCTCAAGGTTCAACCTTCTGTTCTGATCTCAGTGTACTAAGTTTGGATTGATCTATGATGGTATGGACAGCAGTGGTTTGAGAAATTTGGAGACCCCAGGCAAGAACCGTATAGGACTCTCCCCACTTTGGTTGAAAGGAATTGAATGAAAGACCCCCATAAGACCCATGTAGCATACAGTAACATGCCACAGCCTTAGCTTCAGGAGAACAAAGCAAAACTAGAGGCATCAATAAATCCCCACCGCAGACTAACAGGCAGCACAGAAGTCAAAAGAATGTTGTCTTGTTGTGTATTTGGATGTTAGGATGGGCATGGCAATGGTAATGGCTCAAAAATGCTGTCAATTCATCATTTAGCCAACTTACCAGTTTTACTTTTTTATGTTGTATACAATGGTCCATTTAAAAAAAAATGTATTTTTGGGTAGCGAAGCCACAGAACAGCGGGTCAAGCCCACATGTCAATTATAAATATCCAAATACCGGATTATACTTTTACTGATCAAACTTCTAAGAATATCATCAGTTCTCAAAACCACTACAACTTAATATTCTCATGTCATGAAGTAACTTATAGAAATTTAAATGTATGGAAAAACATATTGAAATGGAAAAAAAAAAACATGCTTACTGATATTTTTTTTACTTATTATGCCACAAATGGGACACTGTCTGCAAGCTTAGCCAGGCTACTCAAACTGTACTAATTTTAAGCTTGATGAGCTACATCATTATTCAATAAACTATAAACTAATTCCTGGTTTATTTTCTCTGCTTTTTTATGCCAGCTCTGCCTGCATCTGCAATGCACTCTGGCTTTTTATGCCCTGCAACATCACAATCCATCTGTAGGTCCCAACAGGGGTTAAATGTTCTTTCTCGTCACTCCTCAAGTTCTGCATTCAAACTGAATCTGTGAGGAGTGGTAGGGTTGATAGCTAGATGCCAAACTCAAACTATCCTCTGCTGCAATACATTTTTGAACTTACAAACACGAGTAGAATGACTGTATTCATATATTTGTTTGGCATGCAATTTTACCTTCTTGTAATCCACCAATGCATTTTTTAGATCTCTGTGGTTCAACCTCTCTATAATGCATTACAGGAAGATCTTTTTTTTTTCCATGAGGGGGACGTGGATCTTGCTGACTTGGCCAGGGTCCTCCCCAGTGGTGTCACAGCTTTACATTAATGCCCTTACAAGGCAAAGAACCAACAACTGTGAATGATTTTGGGATGGTCAATATGAATTCAGGGGAGCCCTCAGCCCTGACCACCACTAGATCTTCCCCATGTTAGGATGCTTTTGCAGCAGAGGGGTGAAGTTGGCAGCTCATATTGGTCAAACTACACAAAGCTGTAAAACTTTGAAGGTGTAGGGGGTGAAAGATTAAAGTAGTTTGTAAAGTAAGACCTTGAGATACCATAACAGATACCATAACAAATTTGCTGAATCTGGGCTATGTAAAGCCAAAATGTATTTGTCTTATTCATCAGATAATCATGACCTTAATGGTCTAATGTAGGACATATTTCATTTGATTTTTAAAGTTAGCTGCCTCCAAATTAGAATAGTCCAGGGGCGCGTAGGTTTGGCATCCCTGACTCATGGCTGTGGAAAATGTAGTTAGACTTAGTTTCTGTGTGGTTTACATTTATCTATTCATTTAGTTACTTTTCATTCATTCATGTATTTCAAAGCTTTTTGGTCACTTCTCAACACTATGAAGTAGCAAGTTTGTCATCTGAGGAAATATTGAGACATGAAGCCCTTGTTTTCCACTTTGTTGATATCAGTCTTTACATAATGCATTATTGTAGTTTAAATTCTCTGTAAAACCCCCCAGTCTCTCATTTTCAGGCAGTAAGAAAGAAATCGTGATGACAGATGTTGTCCACTAGGGGTAGTATGTGATTTTACAACAACTTTGGAGGCTTGGATCTTTATTCTGCTGCTGCAATAACAAAAATAAAAATCATTCTTTTAGACAATATGTTTAGCTTTGAAACAAGAGTGATTTTTGAATTAAATCTGACAAGGAAGTCAAGGAAAGGAACAACAAGATTTGTAAGCTCCACAGGTGCTGGTTTTCCTTCAACTTTCTGGGTACAGTTTGTGTATGGAGCTGTCCATGGTGCTGAAAGTTTCTGCTCTGCGCCTCTGACAGACTTAACCAAACAATTAAGGGATATCTCCGTTTTCCATTGCAGTCACGAGAAATATCCTTTAATTGTAAGATTATGACTGACTAGAAACTCCTTCATTATCGTCCTCTTCTTCTCCTCAGTTCGGCACACATCTGTCTCTGTATGCGCAAAGTGAGGCGTGGAGCCGGCAACGATTATGGTTCAGGTCGACTGAAAAACGAGACAGTGCCAGTCTTCGACAATAAAATGAACACAATAAAAACAAATGCATAACTTTTGTGTCGTAGCAGACAAGTAATCGATTAAATGATGCCGCTTCCTTTTAAAATTACTGCGTTTGAGTCTGTTATTCCTCTGAAAAAATGCGTCCGCGGCAACTCCTTCCACGTAGCTCTCTGGCTCAGCGAGGCGTTGTGGCTCCTGTCACGTCTGTCCCTCATCCGTCAGCCTCCCTTTATGCCAAGGAAACACGGCGTGTAAATCCCTTTTTCTCTGCCACATCAGCTTCGCTCGGTCGCCACATCAACTGCGCTGCAAATGCGCCCAAGCCATTGCCCCCCTCACGCTCACATCATCCTCCCTGGAAAAAGCAAAACGGTAACTTCTCATAAAGTGAAATGTCCACGCTCAGACGCCCTCTTCTCTTAATTTTTGCGGGCACCATGCCAGGCAGTTTTCTTGTCTTTCTTGGTCAAGTAGATACTTTTTTCTCCCTTTCCCCCCCTCCAGTCTCCTGGAGCCTCCAATCATGTGTTTCCATTTAGGCTCTCCGGCGCGTCTTTCTCCGGCTACTCCAAATCATTTCTAGCCGGTTTGTCGGGACAGCAGCCGAGTCGTGAAGTCTCTGCAGTCACGTGATCGATACGGGACTGAGGAGAGAGTGTGTGTGTGTGTCCGTTTTCCCACTCTGCGTGTGTGTACGCGCGGTTTTATTTTATATTTTCAGAGTGTGTATGCGCGCGTCTCTCCTCTGTGTGTGTAGTTAGAGGGGTGTCCCTCCTTCGCATTTTTGTGTGTGCAGCTTTCCATGCTTTAGACGCCGGAGTGCAGGGAGAGAGGCGAGAGTGAGAGAGGTAACACGGGGCTCTCTCACCGGGCTACCTGTCTCTTTTTTCAGTCTTACCTCGGGTCCCCGTCCGTGCTCTTTCGCCTCTGTTTTTGCGCCCACCTTCCTGCGGTTTTCCTAATTTTTTTTTTTTTTGTTGGGAGATATCTCTTGCAGGGTTTCATGCGGGTCTGGAGGAGGAGGAGGACCACGGTTCTGTTTTGCACTGGCTTTTGATCATCTTTACCTCTTTTTCTTCTTCTTCTTTGGGTGCTCCATTTGGACAGCTATAGGACAGTCGAGCAGAGCAGAGCTTGGATGAGCCGCCTCGCTGAAATCCCGAGATGGAGTTGCTGCTGATCTGCCTTTCCCTGTGGATATTGCAATGCAATTCAGCCAAAGCGGACTCCATCATACATATTGGTAAGCTCTGATAAAATCAGCATGCTGTTTTGGGAGGTTATAGACAGATGTTAAAGGCAGTGCGTGCAGGGATAAAACTGAGCCAACGCGCACTGCGTTGATCACAGGATTTTTGGTGAGAGGGCGGGATAAATAGTCTATTCAGCTCGTATTTTGTGTTTAAGCAGCACTTTCAGTCTCTGATGAGTTGAAAAGTTGGCGTTTTGTAAATTCGCATGCCTCTTACCTCACTGCAGCTGCTGTTTCACACACTTCATTTATCATATTTTGCCCTTTTGCGCAACCATTCCCCTTACTTTTCGACGGCGTATCACTGCATTCACGTTCGATCCAACACCTCACCAATGCTGGCCTCTATTAATTGTAATTTCACATTCAACGCACGCAGTAGATTGAACAGAAAGGCCCATATTGCAGAAGCTTTAAAGAAATTAACACTCAACAATCTAACAGCCGTGAGTGTCTTTCTTTTTCAAACCAAGCTACCTATTGTGAGTACCCCCCGACAAGCCTCAACTTTCACCGGAACGTGACTGCAATGTCAAAAGCGTCGACGAGAGGGAATGTCAGAGCAGTTTCGTTTTAAAGATGCAAAACGCATAGAGCCTCTTTGTTCTCCAACTTCAAACCCCGAGCAGAGACCTCTTTTTTTTCCTCGTCCCCCCTCTAGCTTTAATCTCATAATGAGGTTCAAATGATACTCATCTGCTGCTTATCTGTTAACATCGCATCACATTTCATTCTACAGTTTGGTATGATTAGCTTTCCTGCTTCTCACAGGCGCGCAATCTCCACATAATTGATTTCTTGGCCATTTTTGTACGCACGCAGCTACTTTCAAAAATGACTGGCGTTGTAATCTCAGATAAAAATGTCAATGTCATAGTGAGCGAATTTGCTTTCTGCTCCTCTCTGCTTATTGCTGCTACTGCTCTCAGTTTACTGCAACAGTCTGGCAAGCAGCAGGTGCTCAGTCACTGCTTTATTACAGAGGTGGGACTCAGTCCAGACAATATTGGCTGACGCTCAGGCTACACGTTAGGGTACCCCGATTTTACTTTTCATTTCCTGAAACCCTTTTTCCTCTGTGATGTATGTGCGTCCACTCAAAGCAGCTGATGCTCTTTTGATAAACAAGTGAAAATGAGGGGAGAAGGGCTAAGGAAGGGGTAGACAAGTTTCTGTTTGTCCAACATTGGGCCTATAATAAATGTTGAGAGGGTTCATTTTGTGGAGGTGACGGCCTTTTATTTTCCAAATTTGGGAATCAGGGCAGACATACAGTATGTGGTGTGGAGGCATCACTCTCCATGGTTCTGAAATTCTGGCGGTGATGTAGCAGACTTTGAAACAAAATTAAACCATAAAGATATGGCATAAAGTCTTCCAAGCTGTGAGTGAAATCATTATTTCTTTGTGTTACTCTCTCTCTTTGACTTTGTGGTGAGTTGGAAAGTTGGCGTTTTTGTAGATGTGCACTCCTGGTGCAGTGGAACATATCACTGCACCAGCATTTTCAAAAGTGTACCTTTATTTTATATATTTGTGTGCACACGTTTCCCCCACTTAAAAAAATGACATCAGTTTGGGGAAACTAAAAAAACAATGCTTGAAATCTTTAAACGTCCCAGAGTTTGGGACTTCAAGCATTGAGTAATTGTCCATGTGATGTGCAAGTGTCCCTCTCCATGGTTCTGAGAACCTGTCCATGCTGCTGTTTCATTTGTATTTGTTGCAAAAATAAACCTAAAACAAAGCCACATTTTCCACAAACTGTAGCTGAATTACATAACCGGTGGTCATCTATGTTACTTGGTAAAATGTGACCAAGTTTTGACTATAGACCTACTTGATTGATCGCAGTTTATTTTTTAGAAAACAAACAAACCCTTTCTAATGGAAATCATACAGAAAGGCATTAGATCGATTTGGCATTAAAAGTATCACATACAAAACCATGAAAATAGGAGGCAAAGCGCAAACTCTTTTCTTGAGCCAAAGTCAAAGAAGTCCCATGTCCAACATTACTCCAACACAATTGAACATTCCCAAGTCTAACTTTTACCGAATCAAAGTGCTGACAAACTGTTTTTTTATGATAATGAATCAAAATATGCAAACTCCAGATAGAAAGGCTCTTGAAATATTTTCAAAAGGGATTATCACAGTCACACCTTACATATATAAATATTTTACAGGCAGTATTTACATTTTACAAGCTGCAGTTTTCCAGACAAGCAACTTCAAGATCGTAGTAACAAGGGAGCAAAATCCCAGAGAAAATGTTGGAATAACTTTTTTTTTTTTATTGAAACAATTCATTATACAGAATATTGAACAAACAGCTTTACAGTTATCCAGGGAACATGCATAAAAACAACAACAACAACAACAACAACAAAAACAATAGAGTATAGGATAAAGGTACACATATAACTGAGATATGAAGATAATGAGAAAAAAAATTTGGGTAACAAAATAATTAATCAAATTGAAGGATAGAAGGAAAAAAAACTTATAAGACTACAAAGAAATGAGGGTTCACTGAGGGGTGAGATATGCCTAGAGATATTACATTGGATTTATGCTATTTGTGGAGAGTAATTGGTTTAAAATTTGGTGTGTTTCATAAGCTTTTTTTCAAGTTGTCAGCCCAGAAATAGAATCAGCTAAATATTTCAGTTCATTGCGATAGAGATGAATGTTTGGAACAATTTTGAACACTCTGGCTTTGTGAATATGAAATTTGCCAAGGATACAACAAAGTTTTACAGCATTGTCAATGGGATGTCAATCAGATACACAATGTAGAAACAGAACCATTTCTTCTGTTACAGGTATCAATCTATTAAAACAACGATAAATCAACATGGAGACTGGAATAACTATTAAACATGCAAAACTTTTCTTCCTGCTTTCCAAATTGTTTAACAAGACGTCACTGATATTGACCAATCGGGGCGCATTGTACGCTGCACATGCGTAATTCAGGAGCATAGACCAACAGAGGTCCGACAGGAGGCGTATTTAGACGTATTTAGGGAAAGAAAAAGTTTCTCGGGCTCTGGAAACGACAGTTCTGCATTAATTTACTTTCCTGACGAGGGCCTGCCATGACAGACTGAAAAATGAGCTTAACTACGACACAGAAGTCCTGCCTCAAGGAGCCGGTAAGCTTCTGCTGTTAGCATTGATACTTAGCTAGCAATAGAGAAGAAGTATAGTGAACATACTTTGTTAGCTTATGGTATTCAGGTACAGTTTTCTGTCTCCCAGGCCGGTCTTTAGAAGTATATTTTTGAAGGAATATTGAAAAAAGTTTCGTCATAAAGTAAATTCTCTTTTTAACTTCAACACTGCCTCCATGTTGCTTCATGGAGAGTTTGCTCAGCGTGTAAATCAGCTCATGTTGGGAGTCAGTAAGCCTGCAAAAAGTAACGCAAACAAATAATGAATGTTGGGTATTGGATGTACATGTGTATTTTATGTGCATACATGTGTATCCATGAAATGAAGAGTTTTATGCACCATTGTAAAGTGTCTTGAGATAACACTTACTATGAATTGGCCCTATACAAATAAAGACTGATTGATTGATTAAAGAACACTTTTTAGTATTTTATTTTCCAGTATCTCATATGCAGATATCTTTAAAGCTCACTCCCCCATGCCAATGCTGATATCTACAGATGTTCTTTAAAGGAAAGCAAAGTTGCTTTAGCAGCAGTATCCACCCATTTTGTGCAGTCTCACTGTGTTACAAACAGATATGCTACGTGAAAGATAATGTTTGGATCTGTACCAAATAATACATTTTTTTTTTTTAATGTAGACATCCAGTGATTGCATTATAGGGAATTTACTCTGCTATGATTATGGCGAACATATGAAATTTAACAGCATATATTGACTGTAATTATCAGCAGAAATATTGGCATCTGTCCAAGAGCCCATAAAGATAATCACCTTTTAAAGTTATTATTCATCAATAATGATATTGCACTGAGGAGATTGTGCATCCCTGAAAAATGGTCAAGAGGTGTCTGTAAATTTGGAGGCTACACTTTTTCCCGAAATAAAAGGATTGTCAGTTTCAGGTTTGTGATGTGTACATTTTCAATCAAATGTAGTTGTTTTTTTTTTAAATATGAAAATTTAAATAGTGAGAGGAGGGTTGTTCTAAATAAGTAAGCTCAACCTGCCGTATGTGTCGAGGTTTGTGCCTTTGACCAACAAATATGTATCCTTACAGGACATTAAAATGAAATCAATGTAAGAACATCTACACAAAGACAAAGAAAATGTTGATCAAACATGGAGCTTACACAAAATATTACAGTAAGTAAGAATAAAATTAGATAGTAGAAGCTTGAGCCTGAACAGTGAACCCACACCTCTCACACAGGAACAAGAAATTAACAATTTCTATATTTTTATAATAATGATATATTATATGGTACCTTTTCACAGAAAGTAACTGAGTACATTAAAGTGTGCTCAAACACATTGAGAAGTATTACAAACAACAATGATAAAACACAAGAAGGTGATATCAGTAAGCCTGAACAGTTACATAAATATTGCTTTTTTCAGTGGTCATATTGTGACTCAGCAAGGGTTCATACATTTGATGACTGCTTGGCTATGTTCACAGTTTTAATATCTAAAAATCTGCCAGTTTTCACATGTTTACAACCCCTGATCCACCTCTATCCTCACCCTCTGAGAGGCCCTGCTAGAGCTCTTGGCATTTTAGGGTTCCCTCTCCATGTGGTCCTTTGGTTGAGCTGTCGTCTGTTGAGGCAACAATGTTCACATAGCTTGAACCCTAAAGGACGGAGTTCCAAAGTGTTTGGGCTACAACCAGTTGACCACATAAAAGAAAAGCAGGATCTGAAAAAAATGATAACAGCATGGAGTCTGGAATTCACCAAGAAAGTACTGGCCATTTCCATGCTACATTTTGGAGGCCAGATATTGAAGATCAACACCAAAGAAAAGGCTTTTGATTTTACAGCTCTCACTTTTCCAGGACTCCTCTGTGAAGTTTTAGTTGATTCATAATCTTTCACCACTTCCTCCACTTCCAGGTCTACCTCCCTGTTTCCCCGTATCCAAATAATTCCTCCACCACTAACTCATTCTATCCAACAGGTGCCATATTCGAGGAAAATGCTGTGCGAGATGATGAGATTTTCCAACTTGCCATCTCAGACCTGAGCCTGAACGATGACATTCTGCAGAGTGAGAAAATTACACACTCGGTGAAACTTATCGAGCCTAACAATCCCTTCCAGGCTGTGCAGGAAGGTAAGGGTGGCTTCTTCTCTTCTCCATCTACTTGGCAGTGAATTGCTCCTGTTATTTTATTTGATTACTTTGGAACTGCAGGGCACGTGGTTGTATCCTTGACTTCCATTTGTTATCCAAACCCTGAGCTGATTTTGTCTGTTGATGAGTGGGTCATGTGAAAGCTCTCCGTGCTTGTGTGCCTTTATCTGCAAACTGCTGTGCCAGTATATCAAAGCAAGCTGTCTTCTGTGGCTGAAAAGCTAGGTGGAAGCATTGAGTTAGAGCCCAGCTGATAAGGAGAATATTTATAATAGAGGAAAAAAATCATTTGAAGATCATCAACCAGTCATGCAATCACACAGGAGAGAAAAACCCTGATATCCTTTAACATGAAACATTTCCTGTACGATGCTGTACCCTCTGTTAGCACTTAGAATGTAAACACCTTCAGAAAACAGACAGGAAATTAGCAGTGAAATCATTTTAGTCAAGGTCATCTCTCACAGTCATAGAAAGGTATTCCAACAGACACTAATAGCAGCAGTGATTAAAAATGATTCCTGTGAAATGAATGTAGACTTTAATAAGTTCTTTGGGACCTTCAAAAGGGTGTGTATGTCCTCTGCACTTTTGTATCAAGCTTGTAATTTTTTCTCCAGTGGCATAGAGGTCTTGATGACTCACTGCTATTCATAGTGCCCCTGACAGGCACAGAAAGATGATCATATGTGCTGCCTTTTGCTGTAGTAATTATCACATGTCATGTAACTGTGCTCCTCCGACAGGGTCACACACATTCTCATCCCTGTTACTTACCAAACTTTGGACTTTTAATGTAAAAGATGGATGTTGGGTCCCATTAAATAAAGCAGAAATTTAGAGAGGAGATGGTCCAGACTTCTGCTGCTGCAAAGATGAGATAAAAAATGTATTACACACATGTGTGACTTGGCTAATTTATCAGGCGCTGTTGCTTGAGATGCAAAAGTGGAGTAATTAAACAGACTTGGCTGCAAATCATTTGCTGGTTTTGCAATATAGTTCAAGCGTGTAGTCAAAGATGGAGTGTTTATGAGATATCCAATTTGGGGCATGTTCAAAACGGGGACTATTTTTCTCAAGCATTGAGGGTGGAACTTCCAAATTTGATTGATATAGCAACAAAAAACAGGACATTCTCTTTTTGGTTAGTTTGTTTTTTGCGTCCTAACTTTGTTCTGTGTACTCCAAACATTTAAATACAAGTCCATATCAAGTCAAGGCTTGGTAACTTTTACTGATCCGCAAAGTTTGGGTAAAGAACGGCTTCTCTAATTCCCCGCAGCCATTTATTTAGAGTTGATTAGTTTTGCTTTTTAATCAAAAATAATGAGAAACAGCAGCAAGACACACAAAAGATGGACTTGAACATCTGTTCAAGAAAGATATGGTAATGCTTGTTTGCATGTCATTGCCAGAGAGAAGGTTGAGGATCAGCTGGAAAATGATTTTTTGATAAGACTGAAAAATGTTTAAATGTCACTGAATAACACTGAGGACTCTGCTGCCTGTGCTTCCCCAGAGATCCAGTGTTCTGGTGTTTCGAGTCATTTCATGGACTTGAGTAAAATGAAATTCCAAACTATTAATTTTTGACAAACTTTATAAAATTATGATCTCTAACAACTCAAATTCTTTTGTCTTTTGAATGTTTCCTTCACATGGATTATGTGCATGATAGCAACAGTTTTCCTCTTTCCTTACATGAGCTTTTAAGTTGTTTAATTTTGAGGTTTCCTTCTTGAAACTCCTCTGAACACAATTCTGTGTTTGCAAAAAGCTGCAGCACGCTAAAAAGTTGTTCAAAACTCTATCAGAGCATCAGCTGTGAGGATATTTAGTAGAGCTCTTAATTGCAAGCATGCATATTGAAAATTACTCAGAGCTTATTTCCTGCTGATGGAGCTGCCTTTGGTTTGCCTTGATTGTGCATCATTTAACATGCTTAATTACTGTTTACGGTTATTCTCTTGATAATGATAGATTTGCAGAGGGAGGCGATTAAAGTAGGATTTGTATGCGAGAAAGAAAGCTCGAGTGAGGGCGATAATGTGCAGCTGATGATGCACAGGGATCAATGGATGTCGCCATATTCTCCCACTGCGTTGTGGAGCAGGTTGGAAGAGGTGTTGAGTGACAACGTAGTGGCGCTGACCTTTTGCGTTGCTCTTTTGTTCACCGCCGCCCCGCTGTGAGTGGCAGTCAAGACCTCAGTAAAGAGGGGAGGGAGGGAGAAGGAAGTGAGGGGAATGAAGAGGAGATGATGGAGTTGGAGAAGAGGAAGAGAGGGGGATAAGAGGTGAGAGGAGAGTGAGGATAATGTGTAAAAAAGACTTATGATCGAGACTTGAATAAACATGAGCCGACACAAAAGAGGAACAGTAAAGATAGAGAGGTGGTTTGGGATACTTGCCAGCCCCTGTGAAATGGCATAGTTGCAGAGTCATGTTTATCCTTATTTGGCTCGCTCTGTCCTTGTACGGTTGGAGCATTTAATATCCAGGATGTCACGTAGACGGCATGCACACGGAAACACTTAGCTTTACAGGCCTCCCACGCTCCCATCCTTTAAAGGTGACAGCCCAAGGCTGCCTGGATATATATATGCCACTTGACCACACAACTGGCAGATGCTGTTCTATTTATAGACTGCAGCAAGTTGAGAATATGATGAGGACCATTTCAACACCAGATGATGAAACTCTGTTGTGAAGCCTGTCATGACACTTTTAAGATACCATCAGTTTGCTGTGAGAAAGAAAAACCCCAAACATGTGCATGTGCCGCTTTCCCTCCTTGTTTCTTATATTATATCAAGATATGACAATGTCAGGAGAGGAGCTTAAAACGTGAGTTGTGTTCTGCAAAGGAAGGTTTGAATAACTTCTCTTTTATGGGTTTGCACAGTTTTACAGCACATTGTGCTATTTAGATGAATTATTTAACACCAGACAGTCTTGGCTTTCTAGAGCACGTCTGGCTCACATGAGGTTTTTAGTACAAAACCAAGTTACACTTCACAAGTGAAGTTCAGTGTTAAATTTCTACATTGTAAAACAGTGTTTCAGAGTCTATCTGTCTGGAGTGATGACCTGCCAAAAATTAATGATGGTCAAATGCATGAATACAGAGAAAACAAAATATGGTTACCAAGTAAGGAACAGTTCTGTGTTGATAGAGGGACTCACAAAATTGAACATTTAACCCCAATCCAGAAAGGAAGGAGGTAATTTTAGACTATTTGTGCAATAACTTCGTAAAATTCAATAAATATGACAATCAGTGCTTTTATTTGAACTGAGAGTGTTGGGCCTCAAATCCAAGTAAATGAAAGGGGACACTGATGAGCCACAGATCAGATTATTTTAACTTCCATAAAGCACCTCCCGTATTTGGAGCCTGGCAGGTGTTGATTTGAGATCCTGTATACAGTTAATTTGAAATAAATGTATTTTTGAGCGATAAAGGACTTAGATGTACATGCTTGTAGAAAATCACCATTCTTTCAATATTTGTACAGGATTCAGGATTACTGGATAGGAGTGCTGAGCAATTAAACAAGTTTTATTTCAATCACAAATGTAGCTTTACAAGATTTATGAAAAAGGGGATTATATTGAGGACTATCAAAATGAAATGAATTATCTAGAATAATCTTTGGCACGTGTCTTTAGTTTTTAATTTCTTAAAGTGCTTCCTCATCAAATTTCATGCAAAGATTACTTTTCCCAATATTCAGAATATAAATTTCTAAGTAGAGTCCTCCCTTAATAAATGTGTACATGGATGTGTTGTAACATCACTTACTAGTAGTGTCAATAATCGTGATCTTAATATTAAACGGAATAATATCCAATTTTGCTATAGTTGAGCAGCCCTAGTTTGGAAAGAATTTTGAATTTCAGGGTGAAAAAAATGGAATCTCTGTTCTCTTGCTTCGACCCCCAAATTGCAGGATTTTAGTGTAAGTACTGTAGAGCATGTCAACAGAAGCCCTGCGATTACAGAACAAGGTTATGACAAAAGCTACATCATGCTAATGGTTACAAAGACATTGCAAGAAGGAGAAAAGGCTGTGCAAGACTGTGAGGCAGCAGATACCAGATTTCTTTGGAGGATTGCCTGGCTTAACCAGATAGAGCAGGTAGACAGAGACATAGAAAGGAGACCCAAAGTAGACCTGTCCATGGCATTGAAAAGAGCCAATTAAGGCTTTGTGAGTGTCTGCTCAGGGTGCCTCTGGGTTGCCGTCTTTAGGAGATCTTATGGGTATATTCAGTGAGGAGTGTCTCAGTTGACCTAGAACTTGCTGGAGGGATTACATATCTTATTCGGCCCATGAATCCCCCAGGAGGAGCTGGAAAATTCGACTGTGGAGAAGGACATCTGGGTTGAATTCCTCAGCCTACTGCCACCGCTGCCTGACCGGAGATAGATGCTGAAAGATGAGTGGGAGCTAAGACATTGGTGTCATGAGTAGCATGTGCAATATGAGCCAAATGCTGACAGTCCTGAACTGTACTCAAACGTGCCTGTTTGAGTGTAATGGAAAGCAAAGAGAATTTTATTTCACATTAGCCGCAGTGGAATAGACAAGAAATGAGTCCTCAATAACCAGAACGCTCATTAAAATGTGTCTTGAACATTTGTATCAACAAACATGTTTTGATCAGAAAGGCAGTATAACAAGACATTACATATTTTGTCAGAGATATAAATTAGAGCGATGCTTTCATTTTGAAGGTGTAGGAGCAGCCTTTCAGTGAGCACATCCTCTTCATTGTTCAGGTTTTGTTGATTATTTTGTACTTATTCATAAAACGTTTTTTCAATGGATCCTCTCAGCAGAAGGATATTGTTCCCCCTGTCTGCAGTTTACATTGTGATGGTACAGTTTGCAGAAGCACCCCGCTGATCATCTTTCACTCATACTAGACAACATACAAAACATATACAGTCACCAAAGATTACAACTGAATTAGAAGTGCAATCATGTTCAATCACCAAAGTGCTTACATACATCTATGAGCAATCCCAGGGGGACATTACATACTTAAACACAGTTATGCAAATGCTGTGCAAAAGTGCATATGCATTTTTTGTGCAAGAGGGTGATGGGTGTCCACACCAGCACTCAACAATAACAGCAATCATGGACTAATTGTGCAATTTGCTCCTGCACTTTACAATGCAGTGCAATGCAACAGCGGTCTATCACTTGAACTCCTGCCTCCTCAGAACCTGCACTTTAACTTTGTTGGTCAAATCATTCTGGATGTATGTTTAAACAAATTCACACGGCCACCATTTGCATGTTAGACTGTGTTCCTTTGTCAACTCGTACAGGTTACGTTGTTGTTGTTGCTGTGCTGCCTGAGGCTCCATAAACATGTCTATACATGCACTTAATTAAACTGCAAGGGAAATATGTGCAAACAGGGCTCCAGAGTGCAACCATTTTGGGCACACATGCCCCCAAAATTTGTGACGGTGCACCCAACATTTTTTCTTGGACGCACTGGTGCACCAAGAAAAAATGTTGGGCGTACTCTTACAAATTTAAGTTGACAAAAGTAATTGCAGTGGTGGAAAAATCAGCCAAAAACGGACAAGACACAGCACCTGCTTCCTCTCTTTTCTCTGTCCCTGCTGTAGGCCCACCCAAACACATGCACACATACAGCCTTAAGTAATCATCCAATCAGCTGGTAGTTGACAGATGAGCCCAGACTGAGCCTGACTGTGGTGTCAGGTTTCAGCAAGGAGCGGTAACTCTGAAGAGTGAAAAAATGGTGACCTTATGGTGTTAAAGGTGACACTATAAAAATTTTGGGTGCACCTAATTCTTGTGCTGGTGCACCTTAAAAAAAAATGTTGGTGCACTGTCGCAACCAATGCAAAAAGTTAGTCTGGAGCCCTGGCAAATTAGAAATGATAGCTAAGAAATTTAGGTAAACGAGAAAGCAATAGGTAAGAAAACTAATGACACAACAAGGACAGAGAAAATATATTCAAATATGTCAAAAATAAAATAGTGAACAGAATGCAATAAAACAAATGGAAGTTTCAACAAAATGTGTCTGAAATCAGGACATCTATATGACATAAATAAAAGCTATGGTAACCTTCAGGGAAAACTAAAACAGTGTTGCCAATGCTACAGAGTTATGTGAGTATTTGCATATTTATCTTTAAAAAAATCAGTTGTGTGCAATGGTAAGAATCTGGCCACATTATATGTATTGCAATACATAGGTGGTGATATGCCACATCCCAATACTCCAAACAGGGCAATACATTTTGTTTTTTTCACTAATAGTCTTTTAAATTTCTAATCATGTGTAATCTGCTTATATCATAATCTATGATTTTTTTATCAGTGTTACTTATATTAAGCACTGTCCGTGCAACATTAAGAAGCTTGCTGTGTGTCTCAGACAGAAACGATGGCGATCGATGTGACAGATGGAGATGGAAAATCAAATTGCTGAATGTCTGCAGCCAACTAGCAGGCCAAGTCTGCAGTAAAATACAAAAAATGTCCTGAATTACCATAAATTATGAATTAAAGAGATAGATCTCTATACTGCACTAAAAATATTTCTATAACATTGCACCACAAAATATTGCAATATGCTGGTGTATTAATATTTCCGTACACCTCTAAATAAAATGCAGTTTTTCCCATAAGTGAACTTTTGCATTAATTTAAACAAATGCATGATCCAAAGCTTGGAGAAATTTAACAATAAAATGCCTCTGATTAATCTGACATGTCTGAAGAGATAACATGTAATATTTAAAAGCTAAAGATGTTAATATTCAGATTAACTTTATAGTGTTTTACTTAGCAAATTTTATATGAACAATGTCAGTTTTAGAATGGATACTTTTTGTTACTGCTTTTCAATTCAGGATGTTAAATTCATCAAACTCTTAGAACTCGGAATATTTCATTCTAAACCCTCCTGTAGGCGAGCTTCAGACATTTCTGTGTGGACGTGGTTCACTGACCAATATTAGCAAGCGCGGCTAAAAATAGGACAAATTAATTCTGGAAAACCAAAAGGAAAGGGAACTCGAGCAGAGTCTAATGGACAATAACTGACATTTATCATGTACTGTGTTTACTGTCTCTGCTTACTAATAACCTACTCTGCTGTGGCTCCCATCTAAAAGCATTTAAAACCAATTCCTGCTAGGTCCCACTTCATTTAAAAACAAGCACCTAGAAGAAAGCAGGTTAGAAAAACACAGCCACCTGGTCTCAGTTAGTGGAAGTATTTCCCAGCTTCTCTAATGTGCAGTAATTTGGTGAGTGTTCTTCACTGAGGCCTCTTCAGGCAGCACACCACCACTGACCCTCCATTTTCATCCAGCCCCTGCCAAGGTAATGTCAAGGAGGATTTAATTCTCTGCTCCTTCTGTCCCCATAAGCCAATAGACTTTGAAGAACTTGCAGGGTGGATTTTTTTCCCCTTTTTTCATTCTCCACTGACAAAAGTCACAATAATGGTTCCTTTGAAGGTGTGGCTGCAGATAATGTTATATCCTCCCTCTTATCCCCGGCTTATGACAACTCATTACTTGCTGTGTGTGATTGAAAGCTGCCCTTTTGCTATTATTGCCCCTATGCCTTTAATAATGCTACATAAATCTAGGTAATGGATTTGTTTGTTTTTTTATGTCTTTAACCACCCTGACATGCAGGGGGGATGATCAGGCCATTTTACCAGCCCCTGTTAATTACCCAGCGGTTATTTTAATCAGTCATAAGCTCCTCAATGGGCTGTGTAAAGGCCTGCTGCTACCTTAATCAGCTAAGTGATGTTCCAGCAGAGGTTTACCTTTCACCATTTAATCCCTTCACACCGTGGAGCCGATTACTCTGCATTTGTGCCGGGTTAACCTTTAGAGGGATGCCTGTGTTTGTTTGCAGACTAGTGCTCCAGTTCTTGGTAAAAAGGACATGCTTTCTTTGAGTAGATTTCTAAAAGGACTCTCAAACATTGCCATGTATAGGAGCCCTGCACAATACTGGCCTCTAAGAGGGAACCCACACTTGGAAAAAAAAAAAAAGTTTAACGATACCAAGACTAGAAAATGGATTAAAAAGATTATCCATAGACAATTCTTCAGCCTCTTCCACCTCCTGCCTCTAAGGTGTCATTCAAACACTCATGCAAAAAGATCTGACTCAGTTTGGTGATTAACTTTGTGGATAATTTCACAAACACCATACCATGATAGTGGTCTAAAGATTGTTGAAGGCCGAGCCAGTGAGGAGGGTTACAGCAATAGGGTGGCATTTTCTTAGCTGCAGTTTATTATGTCAGCCTGTAAAATCTTCCTTTGTTTTCCAGACAAATTTCATTTAGATTACTAATTAACAGAAAGATAGGTCAACAGAGTCTTAATACTGATTTCCTTAATCTGTGTAATTTTATTTTTTTGTAGTTGGACTTTTATAATTTCTGTTTTGAAAATGCTCAGCAATTAAAATAGAATAATTGCTACAGCTTATCTAAACAGTATTGTAGTCTTGGTGGCTGTATTTTGAAGACCTCGTCCTCATAAAGAGATGAATGGGAAGCAAGATTTCTGTTGTACAGGAAGTTTCTAATGCGTTAAGGCAACTCAGAGTGCTTTCTTGATTTTGTTTGGCTGGAATATCATGTCACTTTGTTGCACTGTCTTGCAATGTCTTGCAACAAAATTTAAATTTTAGAAACTTCATTGTGCAACCCCTTAACCTTGCAGTGCAGCTGGATCTGCCATATCTGTTATACATGGTCAGGCAGAATCATCTTGCAAAGCTCAAATTGAGCTTGGTCCATAGAGAGTCTGGCCAATCAGTGTCCTTTTAAGCAGAAAGATGTGGCAGCTATGCACATGATGACACTGTGAAGTATCTGCGTGTACAGAGATCAGCATATATGCTTCAGTAGCAGTTTTGTTGGATCTAAACATTACTTCATTAAAATGGAAAACAAAAACACTGATAGATTTTCTCAATGAAAATATACTTTCTCTCTGGCACCAATGTATTTTGGCCAGTTTGTTGTTCGAATTGGTTTAAGTTTTGTAATTCACACTGTGAAAATAACATCTGCCTGCTTCAACTCCTACTGGACTATAATTAATATGATTGATGGAAGGATAGTCAAATCACTTGCTGCGTGTGAATTCAAAAGCTTGTGCCCTCTGCCCAACACTTTCTATAGGCTGCTGACCAGATGGATTAATGCTCAATAGTAAATGTTGAACTGTATATCTGGTGTGCCAGAATAGCACCTTCAACCTCCTCTTGAACCATGGTACACATGCTTTTTATGTTTTTTACATTTTAACCCTAACCCCTGAAGCTCTATGAAGAGTTTCAGCTCATTGACGATTTTATTCCACTGTTATGCCCAATTGTTTATTTAAAATGTCCTTGCTTCCTCCCAAGTTTCTTGAGCCTTGCAACAGAAGACATTTTTAAAGAGAAAACGACACAGCTATGAATTTAACTAAGATAACAAATCCTCACCGAAAATGAAAGTGGACCTGAACATAAACCCTGTGGTACATCACAAATCTTATGAGAAGCATAGAATGAGTGCTTTTGTTCACTGTCCTCAGGCTTTGTCTAAAAGATATGAATAAACCTAACCAAAAATAGCATCCAGCATAGTAGTAACAAACTATAGATGAAGAAAGAATAATTAAATCTGACTTGAGCTTTGTTCTTTGATTAGATTTGATTCTTTACTGTGTTGACATATTCTCTTGTTTAGATTGAGTTTTTTTGGCCTATTTGTTTAATATTTAAATTGAGAATTAATCGTCAGACAGACAATCATCAACTTTAAATCAGAAGCCAAGTGCAGCTGCAGTTCCAGCTATGCTTGCAAATGTATCAATGTAAAGTCAATGACCTGCAACAGTTATGGTAATGTAGTGATCTGGATCTGTGTAAAACTAATAACCAAAAGAATTTATGAACAGCCCATCATGAAGCATAGTGTAGCTCCCTCTAAGAAAAGCTATTCTATTGCTTTACAACAGTCGTTTGAGATATAAATGTTTGCTGTCTAATGAGACTTACTGATATCAGTTTTTGCCGTTCTGCTGAAGTTGAACTCTAAAACAGAGTAAGACAGGTCTGAAGTAATGCAATGAAGAAAGTGTGTCTTACATTTGAGTATAAAGTGTGTTTTCAATTTGTTTCAAGTGCAATATTTTCAAATTTTAATATTAATTTATGAAGTCCACTTTTCGATTATGCCTGTCAGCATTCTTGCAGGTCATTAAATCTTGTACCAACAAATTCTAAGGCCAGTCCTACTTTTTCTGTCTGCTTTTTGGTCCGTTACATCACTGACAGTGCAGTTCTGTGGATTATACAAACCTGTTCCACATACCTGTGCCTCTCTCACACTGTGCAGTGTGGATGGCATACTCAAGGGCCAATAAGACCTGTAGCCACTGTGGGCTGACAGACACACTGAAGAATATGTATTCCTCCAGCTTTTCTTTAGAATAGCCAGAGTCAGCAATGTCTGCCAGTGAGGGCAGAGTGAGAGAGCAGAATATAGAGCGGGGAGAGACGGAGAGAGGTGAAGGCTGTTAAATGTCCAATCTACTTAGCAGGGTCTGCAGTTTTTTTCTTGAGCGCTGTACAGGAGAGAACCAGGCAGTGTTTCTACGTCCCCCTCTGTGTCCCATAATCTCGACATCTGTAACAGACATCTCATTTGGCACTTCTCAGACTTCTTTTTAGAGGAGCGCTGAGACATTTCTAAGTATCCAATTATTCAAAGAAAAGGAAAAAAGCAAGGACTGAAAAGTGCTCTTGGCTTTTAAGTCAGAAGGCCTGGTCTGCTGATTAACTTAAAAAACATCAATTTACATAAATGCCACATCCGATCTGTATTCAAAAGGATCGTTGGCAACATGTTAAATGTCAACATGAGCTGGGATTACAGTCGTCTTTTAATTTGAATAAACAGAGTTTGCAAAGCACAGAAACAAGTTTTCAGAGCTCCACAAGTAAGGAATACATGATTTGAAGAGGGAGAAATGCAGTGATTTACTCTGTGCAGTCTTTTAGGTTATTTCTCTCCCTTTTTTTATAAAACAAGAAAGAGAAATGTTTGCTCTGCATTGTAAACAGAATCCTGTATTTCGCTAATTAGAGAGAGTGGCAGTCACATCGGGGTCTTTGTGTCTTTATGCATTCATCACACTCCCTGTGCTGCCACACTGGCAGACAGCTGAGAGCTGATTTCAAAGTATTTTCGCTGTTTTTTCACTGTGGCATGTTTGATTGAGGGTGGTGCAAGGGGGTCATTGTGTAAGGCTGACTAATAGCTTCTGGGTGGTATGATGGCTTTTTCTGTCTCTGTATCTGACAAATGCAAGACAAACACAGTTTGGAAAAAAGAGCATGCATAGAAATCCTGATTGAAGTCAGACTTGTGTTTCCTTTTATGATGAGCACACACTGGGGTCCTATATTTAGGGTGGGATGCTATTTTTGAGCCATTTAGCTCCATCATATGGTGACATCAAACCATCAGACAGCTATATTTATCCTCCCTTCTTCCTGTGGTAGTTTCATGAATCGATATTTAGTGCCTGTATCGATTTTTTGCCTTTGACAGCATTGTCTGACATATGACAAATGGCTGAAAGACTGAAAAAATCTACAACTCTCAAAACACCTGCACACATGTGTGCTGCACAAAACTACATCGGCAGCCTGTTACACATATACATGAGCACACACAACATATGTTTTTGCTTTCACACCTCTCTGAGCCTGCATGTCTTATTCATGTTGGCATCCTCTCTGGTGTGACAGATTTATAACAAGCTGTAGAAAACACCGTGACAGATGTTAGTGCTTTACCACGACCCCAAAACAGCCCCCAACCACCGCTTGGGGACTGGCCATCAATACTACTCTACCTGTAAGAGAGAGCGAGAGAGAGAGAACGAGAAGGAGAGGTGGCCCAGAGGAGACATCCTGTCCATTCAGATTGATGCTGATGAGGCCCCCGGTCTGCATCAGCTGTAAGATATTCCACTCCTACTGTAGTAGCATCTTTCCTCTTTATACACTACTGACTGCATGTTAACATGGACTGTGAGTCTCAGTTTATCTGTGCTGTTCAAAAGTGAGGCTAAAATACACCTACAATGGCTGGTGACTTGTTTGGCTGGCAACTTAGTAGAATTCAGAAGTGTGGTTCTAAAAAATACAGTCCAGATAGTTGACTTTAATGCTGATTAGTTGATTTTAAAAGAAGATTCTGTTCAACTGTACACAACCCATAGTCCTTAAATATCACAGAAATGTTTCTGATGGGTGGAGCTTTCTGTTACCATGGAAATTTTGACTAACCTGACACACTTAACGGACAGTTCCATATAACCACCACAGAAATATTTATCCAGTTCATTAGGAGGAGAGCCCATGGAAAAAAATTTCAGAGGCAGAACCTTTAAAAACAACTGCACCTGGTGATTGGACGATCATTCTGCTTGTCACAATCAATACAGAGCCACAGTACATCTGGCAGTTAGAAACTATTGTTAGCAGTTAGCTTAAGCTATGTTTCAGTCCCCAGATTATCATCTTACATTAAATTATACCACACAAATGTGCCATTTACCTCTGATATGTGACATGACTCCCATCAACGACAAACCCCGAGTTTTCCCGATAAACTTCTGAGGAGAGCATATATCACCAGGTATCGTGGAGTAACCCTGACTGCAGGCTACCATCGAATAACTGGCATTGTTTGCAGAGGATTTCTACATCTCTCCCAGCTTCCCAGCAGTGATCCCCAACTTCCCGGCTTCTGTGATTTGATCGTCCAAAACAAAAACACATGATTTCCTGTAAAAAGCTTTGAGTGGCAAATATCTTTGATTATTTGGGTGCATGATTGAAAACTGTTTGAGCTTGATTTTTAGGAAAAGTGACAGCCTTAATTTATATATAGGTTGACTGTTATTTTGATTTCGTTTTGCTACTAGGGTGACAGATATAAACAACATCGTGGAGGTTGAAGAATGGCTGATAGGAAGGAGTGGGTGCTTGAATTAGGTGGATTTTTTCACCTTTAAACCGGGTTTTTGAAATATATCAGTTTTTCTATTGTGACATGCTTCTGATATTTTTTCAAACATAGGTTTGTTTTTGCTTTTAAAAACGTAGTGCAGCTGAGTGGAAAGCACAAGTTCTACTGGGGAAATAGGTCTGGAACAGAGGGAGGGTGTATTGATGCTGACTCGCTGAAAGGGAAGTGTGTATAATTTACTACCCACCACCTGAACCATTGGCGGGAAAGAACGACTCCAGGAAGGAAGGCAAGGAGCCCCTGAGTAAATCTTATTAGGGGCTAAACAGGAGTCAGCCAAGGAAATGCTGTGCTGCTATCTGCAACTTCTCACCCTTTTCCAATGAGGGAGGAGGAAGATGCAGCAGGGGGAAAAAAGGGCAAGGAAGAGCTTAGAGGTAAAACAGCGTACACTAATGAGCAATGACCAAGAGAGACAGAAGGAGAAACAAAGGTGGTGCAAGAAAAGAGAAAGCGAGGATGTGACATTTTAGGTGGCTAGACCATAATAGAGGTGAAAGTCACTGGAAACTCGGGCCTTACTGATGAAGGGATGCCAAACTGTATTTGGAAGCCGTTGTTTGCATTACTGCCCACAGACTCGAGTACCGAGTAGGACCATCTGTCACAAGAACGCGTCCTATGAATCTCTGTCTCTCTCTCCGTCTCATTCAATCATGGGTTCTCTACCATGGCCAGGAAACATGGACTTTATCCAAAGATGAGACTAAGCTAGTGTAAGCTCTCCCTGAGTGAAACCATACCCCAGCTTAAACCTTGCAAGTGAAAACCACAGACCGCAAAAAATACTGGACAAAGCCTGTGTGACGTCAGTCATGTGTTTCCTTAAGGCAGCACTGGAAGCTTTCCTGTCGAATGTTATATTAGTAACTCTTTTGATCAACCCAGTGATGAAAGAGGTAGAGCTGAGGTTGGGATTTGAGGCCCTCTAAGTAACAGCTGCACTGCACTTGCCTGAAGTCTCACCAATCATGCCTCTGATATGGGCTGCAAAGTGCAATTGGTAAGATCTGCATGTCTGCAGATGAATACTCGGCAGGTATGGAAATTTCTGCCGATACTTCTGGTATCATAAAGTTAAAGTAAGATGACTAAATCTAGGTTGATAATCAAGTCTGTGAAAACAAGGCCAGTTTTTGTTTGCAAGTTGTTGAATTTCTGTTTTTTCTTTCTTCAAAGTGCAGAAATGCTTGTTTTTGCTGTACAGTTAAAGTTCTTTTTAATATAATTCAGGTTCCATATATACCCTGAATGGCCACTTTATTATGTCCATCTTACATCAAAACTGTCCTTATTTTTCAAGGTCTAAATTCAACAAGGTGCTGGAAATATTCCTCAGAGATTGGTTCACATTGACACAACAGCTCCACACAGTTGCAAGGAATTGTTCATCTGCACATAAATAATGTGAATCTCACATTTCATCTCATCCAAAAGATGTTGTACTAGATCAAGATCTTAAAACTATAAACTTTTTCAAGAGCCAGTTTGAGATGATTAAAGCTTTGTGATACAAGGCACTAACCTGCTGGAAGTGGCCATCAGTAGATGGGTACACTGGGGTCCAATGGGAATGGACAAGGTCAGCAACAATTCTCAGGGGGGGCTGTGGCCTTTAAATAATGCGCTGTAGATACGCTTTGTACTAGATAAGTACACACCCTCCAGCAAGGTCACACAGTGGCTGAAGGTGTAAGTGTAGTTTTTAACCAGTTCTATAACACCCTAATGTAATTCAACATCACAGAAATCACTGAAAGTCTGTACTTTCCTATGAGTTAGCTCAAAGTAAAGTGCATTAAACAGCAGAGCCTTATGGCAAATATGAAATAAGAATGAGGACAAATTGATTATTTGTAAGGTTGTTTTACTTTGTTGGATGTAGAAAAGTGTAAATGTTCTTTTAGCTTTTGGCAAATGTTTTTTTTTTTTACGCAAGGTAAGGTAAAAGTTCATTTTCCACAAAATTTTTAAAAGCATATGTGGATATTCAAAATAACTGTGCAGAAAAACCCTCTACAGTAGACTGCCATTTAAGCAGCAGAACAGGATGATGTCGATCCTCTATGATGTTGTTGGTTTATAACCTCGAAGTAACATAAAATATGATCACTCTGAGTTTAATGTACCCCATGACATTTAGCTGATTATGGATAATAAACTCTGAGCAGATTGCCATAGTGAAAAAACCCTGGAATGATGCAAAAGCAAGAGAATAACTGAAAGTGATTTGAAAATGTTGTTACATCTACAGATGGTATTGTTTGGATATCAAGTGAACCAAGCATAAACTCAAAGTGAGCATCTCTGGCTGTTAATTTTGTAGTTATCTGAACACTACTGTCCATTTTGGTGTTTTTTTCTGGTGCCACGTGGAGGCACCGCCCTTGATATACTCAGTTACTGCAGTTAAAAATCTAAATAATCATAGCAGTTTGATAGTTGAATGGTGCTCATTATGTCTTCTAATTATATAGAAGTTGTTTTCTTTACTGCAGAGGCGAACAGACAGCTGGAGGCGTGACCCTCCTGTCAGAAAATTTGACAGGAGGGTCACACCTCCGTAACACCAGCTGATTTAACGCGTCACACCTATCATCTGGTGACACTTCTGAGGAAGGCGGAAGTTTCGGCTGAAATGTGTCAAGGTACGTGAAAAATCTACATGTCTGAGATAAAAGAAGGAAAACTATTTCTACATAAAAGTTTATTGTAAATATTAGAATAACTTTTCTGTATATAGTAATTTATGATACCTAGGCCTGTCATGATAATCAATAAATCAATTAACCACATGATAAATAAAAACGTCCTCGGTAAATTTGCCAGCCTTGATAAATTGACACATGCATGAATGTTTGTTTCCCTCCTCTCTCTCCACCAAACAGGCTGGATGAGAAGACAGCTCACATGTCTTTCTTAACACCGGGGTGCGTTGGTTCTATAGTGGATTTAGCGGATTTATAGCGGAGTGAGCATCTGTCAGTCATACAATCTTTGGGGGGGAGGCGACCTGCTCGCGCGTACACACACACAGGGCTGCAAGTGAGCGTCGTGAGGAGTAACAAGGAAACAAACACTAATATGTATAATATCATGAAAGCTTCAGTTCCTAAGCTGAATACTACAACCCAAGTGCTGGAATATTTTGGTTTTAAACTGAACTAGAAAAGCACTCAGAGAGCGCAGACCTCCGCCAGCGCAACAGTCCTCACCCATATTGTAGTTTTCACCATAGATATTAGCCCTACCTTTAGTTCATGTAAATATTTAGATTGCTTGACCATGAAAACATACCATTAGCAATTGGATTCATAATGATATGTATTTTAGTTCAGTAGTTATTCACAAAAATCACATTTTTCGTCATGGCGGCCAAACACTGATCCGGATCAACACCAAAATGGAATCACTTCTTCCTTTTCCCATGCTGAACATTTCCTGAAAATTTCATTAAAATCCATCCATTACTTTTTGAGTTATTTTGTTCACAAACAGATGGACGGACAGACAGACAATCAAACTCTCCCGAATACATAACCTCCTTGGCGGAGGTTATGAACAAGGTGGGAGGTCATGAACACTGACGTATGTCGTATTTGTTTGAAAGTAGTGGCAATGAAGAAGGGGAGGTGCAGCGGAGCCTTTGTCCTGACAGCCGGTGCTTACTGAGACATCTGGTCTGCAAAGTGGATACAAATAAAACAGCGCAAAATGGTGCGCAGTCACAGACAGTAACGTTAGCTACATGCAAAAAAAAATGCAGCCCTTCAATACGGTTGAAAAGCCAGCATTTCAGGAAAAGTTACAAACATTTGACAGAACAAATTGATGGGAGAACGTACATGTCGTCAACAATTCCTGAACTGTATAAACTCCATTTTATGTATTGTCTTTATTGTTGTTAGTTTTAATTGAAGTGTTTTTTTTTCTGTCTATTTTTCTTTTTTTTTTTTTTAATTGTTCAATGATTTTTTTTTACATGATTTTCATGATTTTTCATTTTTACATATTTTCCCAAAAGAGAGTCCATTTCATTTTCATTGAGTTTTTTTCTTTTTTTTTTTTAATTTATTGTTTGTTTGTTTAATTTATTTTATTTAAAAGCTCTTGACCTTCAAATTACAGTTAAATAATCTGAAGAAATTAAAGTTCATTGCTTTTGATATGGTGTATTCACTTTATTGTGAGTACATCATGTTTCAAAATGACATTGACAATAATATCGATGATCGGCAATAATGTTTTGGACAATTATTGTCCCGCAAAATTTGTTATCGTGACAGGCCTGATAGCTCCATGATAATGTCGAGGGGCTAACCTTGAACATGGAAGATGGCAGGGACAGCTGACTGCAGTCATGACCCAGCAGTGTCTGAAAGCTATGTTATACATGTGGCTTTGTTACACTTGATAGAGTGCAGTGTGAAAGCTAACTGAAGCGCCTAGAATGCAACAATGGTACACTTTTACCTCTGAATATACAGACATTGCTAGGGTGCACAATATTGGATTTTTATCGATATCTGATAAGCCCATATTTTTTTGATTCATTATCGCCGTTACCAATAAAAATATTTTGGATCAAGAGCACAAGCTCTGTGCAAAAAACCTAAAATTGGACTTGTTTCTTTCAGTGTTACAGCATATTGTTGTATAAACAGAAGTAAAACAAGAAAAACAGCATTTTAAATCTGCAAAAATGAAACCCTCGACATTTAAATGTACCCATGCAGTGACAGGAAGGTGCATCAATTTTGAGCTTTTGTATAATTTGCTTATATTTCAACCGATATATGGCTGATATGTGTAGCTGATATATTGGCTGTAAATATCTACAAAAATCTCAAAATTGGTCGATACGATACTTAACTTTTTAGGCTGATATCGGCCAATACCGATAACAAACCGATAATATTGTGCATGCCTAGACATTACATGTGAAAGAATCATTACTTAATTGCTAAGCATTGACCATCCAAGCAGCAGGAACATATGCTTTGATTTTCATGGTACTCCATCAAATGTTAGTTGAAATATTTCTGAGTATTGTTGTTGAGGCAGTGCTCTGTCAACTGTCTCTATATCTTGCTCGACTGCACATTATATGCATTGATGTGAGCTTATCTTATATGCCCGCGCAGAGGGCTAATGGCCTCCTGTTCAGAGGCCAAACTGTGTTCAGAAATTGAACACAATGTCTGATATCCTCTGGTCTCACACCCACAAAGGTGCTGCTCTTGTTTGAACCTTGGTCACAGTGTTAAGGGGAGAAGTTTAAAGCAGCTACAAAGGCGTCTGACTGGTTCGTTGACTTTTTTTTCTTCCACAGCAATGTCAAGGTGTATCATTTTGTTGAGAGGCAGAGAGCAGCAATAATAAACTGTTTATCTCACTGCCTTTTCAAACCCAAGGCGATGGAAATGAGTCATTGTTTCAATTGAACAATACGGAGCAGGTTCATCATCTCGTATTAACGTGTCATTCTGAAACAAGTTATGCTGTCTGTTTAGACACAACATGATTCTTTAGCATTAAACTGTTTTTCACTGTCACTTCGATTACTGTGTTTACTTTATTCTAACAGAATGAAAAGCCAAGTAATATCTGATTGATGCTTAAATGTGTCAGAGCAATCACTTGTTATTAACATAAGTTGTGTTCAAGGGTCTTTTACCAGCTTTTAAACATCGCTGAGTGCTTGTTTGCCATTTGTGTTTTTTTGGCTTTTGTCGAGTCATAGTTCTAATGCAGTCCTGTTTTTCAATAAACACAACTGTCAATTTTGTCAAAAATAGACAAATGCCGGTAGTTGTGCTTAAATTATGACCACATGCCTGCTGGTTAGTCTGAAATAAGACATTATTACCATGATGATTGCTGGAAGTATTTTGGTTCCTGGAAAATTGCTTTTCGTACTAGCTTTATGATCTCTCCCAAAACCACTGGGAGGTTGGTTTGTGTGGTTTTCAATGAAGCATTTTAAGAACTGCTGACAGAATTTTCTGAAATTTTCAACAGATATTCCTATCACACGCTGGATATATTAAAAGGTTTTTGAGCCCTTGACATTTTATTTTGTCAACCTTAGGTCAAAATGAAATTCGATCAAAAGTTAGTTTTTCGACCAAATACCTTGAATAACACTGCTGTCCCCTCTGTAGATCAAATTAAATTCATGACTTCTCATCCATAAGATCATTCCAAACAACTGCTTAAAATATGTCAGAGAGGTCATATTTTATTTTATTGATGACTGCTAGGATTTGGTCACAATCACTGATGTAAAAAAATGCAGTTTTCCCATACAGAGTACTGCTGAAAGGGCTGTATACTTAGTCTGTTTAAGATGCTCGATTGGAGCCGTTGCCCCTTTAAAGCTCCCTAGGATGTCACACTGGTAGGTCTTTTTGTGGGAGCCTGGGCGAATGAGACTTTTTACGCAACTGTTGGTGCCGCAGAGAGAGTAAAAGGCAGAGGTATTTATGCCGCTGTCTTTTTGTTTAAACACCAAAGGTCATGTTAAACCCCAAAAAGCACACTTGTGCTCTTTAAATGTAGTTAAAGCTAGAACTTCAGTCAGTACATTCTTTATTGGATCATTGCTGGCACTGTCTGATAGTGTGCTTGTTGGTAATCAGAAGGTTGAAGGTTTGAGCCCAGCTTCAGTTGTCACGTGGAATTGTGTTCTTGGGCATGACACTTAACCCCATGTTGCTCCCACTGCTGCGTCAGTGCCTTTTGAATCTGTATGGTAGAGCTTGAATTTGATAGAAAATACTGATGGACAACCTTCATTGAAACTCTGAACCAGCTCTGAGCAAAGCACCTTTTCCATTGAGAATTTTTTTCAATACGACTTTTGTTCTTTTGGTACTCAGAGGGTCATGACACCACTTAGCTGAACCCATTTTATCCCCTGTCTGCCCTAAGAGCCTGCATACTTTTTATTTGCGTCAGTCTCATTGACTTTATAAACCATAAACGTTTGCCTGTAATGGCACATTTGTGCTGATGTGTCTTCACATTAGGGAAACATTCACAAGATTTTAGATAGTTCAATAGGTTATAGACTTTTGATATTTTGTGCTGAAAAGTTTTTTTCAAGGTGTCAAAAACTGAGACCTACTCAGGCTGTGCTCATGAGACCCTTTAATTTACAATATTAGCCACCTGACAAAAGACTCATCTCATATTAACCCATAATGACCCCAAGATCATCATTTGATGAATACCAAGCAGAACATCAAGCCCTCTCCTGATATCTAGGGAGCAGGTCTAACTGTGATTGGCTTTGTCTCTTAGAGTAACAAACAATATATAAAAGCCCTTGAAGTGTATGCTCATGACAAGTACATTTCATAGTTTAAGAACATTTTCTCTGATGTATTGGAACAGCATCAGTGATTCTGTTTTTCATTGTATGGAACCATTAATTGGATCAACATGGTCCTGAATGTTTATTTGAAAAGAGGGACAAAACCAAGCTTTGTAATTCATCATTAGACACTCATTTTAAATAAAAGGAAATGATCAAACCCTGGGATTTTTTTCTTTGTGCTTTAAAATGAAATAAAATAAATGGGAACATTAGTCTTCTGTGTAATCAAATATTTAGTTTTAACAGATATTTCCATTTCAAACAGTGAAGAAAAGTCAGTTTCCAGAAACATAAAAGAGCATGAGAAGGTTTTCCCAGTGGGGAAAGTGAAACAGACTTGCTAATATCCAAATGATGATGTGGTTGACATTTAGGTTTGGTAGGCTTAGTAACCCAGGTTGTCTTGGTCTTCATCTAGGTAGAATTAGGAGATGCTTTCACACATACTCACATTATGGCAGCCAACCAACCCACACTTGAGCAGAAATAAGATTGACTGGAGTGATTTTCAGCCACTTAGAGCCCTAGTTTCTGGTGCCTTCACAAAGCCACAACGGCAAATACTCTTTTCTGGTCAACATCTGTGGACAGAAAAAACAAATGATAGGCTGAGAAATTGTACATTTTTATGAGGTCAAACTCAGGGAAAATGACAACAAAGCCTCCAAATGTAGAACCTTTCCTCTTCCAAAAAAGAACAATATCACCATCAAAAAAGAAGCCCAGAGGAAGCGTGAAAATGTACTGAAGAGACGAGTAGGAAGAGAGAAAAGCAGATCGCCTGGAGGGAAGAGGGAGAGGAGCAGTGGTGGAGGAGGAGGAAGAAGGAAGAGGAGGACATGGCACTGTTTCAGATCATATCTCTATCTTCCTCTATTCTCCCGGACAGCAGGAGGACGTCGATCAGGGCAATGTCATCATTTCTGCTTGTGCCAGATTCCTCCCTAGCAACGTCCTGACAGGCAGTGCTGCTAGGAAGAGAGGCTGGGAGAATGAGGCATCTTCCCATTGAAAAGTTGTCCCTCACTGACTCAGCCCATACCCATTCAGAGCCATAACAAAGCTCCCTTTGACTGAACAAAAATGGAAACTCTTGGACACAGTTGCGTTCATTCCGGTTCAAACTGTGTCAGTGCTGTTATCGAGCCTGTGTTGAAGTTCACTGTGTATGTGAACAGAATATGAGTTTGAATGTACAACAAACAAGCTTATTTGTTATCAAGAAGTTAAGTGAAATCCTTAAAATAGAGCTGTCGCGGAACAGCAGTCTGCTTATATGTTGATGACTCTCTGTTGTTTGTTCATGATTCATCATACTTCCATCTTGTTGAGCCATGTTTCAGATTGCACTTAGAGTAATCCAGTGCCTCAGTCCAAGGCAATGGTTGATATGGCAACTGCTCTCTGCTGAAGAGAGGAAAATTCCCCATCTACCTGTTGATAAGGGAGAAAAAGAGAAATGTGAGAGTAGAAATTATGATACGTCTGCTATGAGGATAAAAATCAAGGCACATGGAGGAGCCCGAGTCAGGCACTATGATTTAAGACCTCCGTCATATGCGCACTGATTTCTCCCTCCTGACAACTGATAGCTGTGATACAATCAGACTCTTCAGGGAGCACATTTGGAGCCATTTCTGGTAGAAATGAGAATGCCAGCTTACAAGGGAACTCTTGTTCTGCTTCTCCTAATGACTGTTCACCAAGCATTGCCTTATTTCCCTTTAAATTAGCCACTTTCACTTTGAAAGGGATTATATAATGTCATACTTATCTGGCTTATGAAACAGAGATGGTATTAGGGATCGGCAGCAGAGATGTTCAACGTTGTTCTGTGTCAAGAGAAAAAAGACAGGCGGGCTTTAATGACCAAGCTAGGATTTGTTCCCCTCTGAGCCAAGATAACAGAAAATGTGTTTATCCTGAAAGTCAAATTCTGTAAATTTAGTGTTAAACAGTATGTTGCTGAGACTAAGATACAGTATATTTCATTTTGATAATTAGGACTGACTAATTTTCAAGATTCCGTTTGCCAAGATATTCTTCGAAAGAGAGACTGTAGGGTTTCTTAATTGGAGTTGTTTGGGGAACATGACAAGGTATACTAACGAAATACATTTCTGTAGCTGAAACATCCACCACAGTGGTGGGGATCAACTCTGCATCTGTACAGAGAGAGCCGCCATGGAAACTAGATCTGTATATTGCTCCAGATGGGTCCATCAATTCTGTATAATTTCAAGAGCTTAAGGTAAAATTATTTGTGCCAGCTGTATCAAGCACATTTTACAATCACTTACTTTTCCACTACTACTTTGGTACATTGCAGATCCAAAAAAGTTAACTTAAAGCACAAATTATATTATACGACCTGTTACTTGTACAAAAACACTTGCATGTTATTAATGTCAGGATATGAGAATGCTGACTGGTGCTTGCATTGGTAAAACAAATCTTGGTGTGTGTAGTGTCCCACCTACCTGTGTTTCTACATGGGAGATAATTAATATATAATAGATGTGGTAGTTAACGAAAGCCTTTTTCTCTGAGAGTTAACTAGATGTTTCGTGAGAACCCAATTTATGTTTTGTAGTGTAGAGCAGCTTTGCTTGAGGAGGTCTGACCACAGATGTAGGTTTAGCTGGAGTCCATTTATAGCTCAATCAGTATAGCAGCACAAAATGCTGATGCTCAGGACTGTACTCACCTATTTTAGTAGTTGGAAAATTTATTACATGGAACCACCATAATTAATTGTCAGAGTGCCTAAGGCTGCATTCTGCTCTGAGTGAGAAACGTTTCCCGAGGCCACACACTCATGGGGTTTCTGGTAATCATTTGGTGTTAAGAGTTTAAGCTAATAGCCAAGCCATTGAATGGTCATCCAAATGGAAATGAACAGTATTTAAACAGTGAACACTGGATCGGGTTGACCTTCACCCCACTAGCATGAAGACGTCCTTATTATTAATGTGTCACAGTGGTCTGTCCCCTATGTGATGGCATATGCTTTACCTTCAGAGAGAATTAAGACACGCTCCAAGCATTTGGAGGATTTGGAATTCTTAGTTCCCCCTTGAAATTAACGCCAATTGTTAAGGGCTAATGGCAGTTTTCTGTTGAGAGCTAGATCAGGCTTGTGCCACAGCTTGTGTTCATTACTGTGTTTGCAAATATGAATCCATATTCCCACATTTATGCATACATGTGTTGCAGAGTCTCCATACCACCCTCCATCTCTGCTTAGTAAGAGAGAGGGAGGGTTTTGCCTTTGACAGCCTAAACCTCTGATTATGAGTTCATCTATCAGAGCACAAGGTCTCATAGGAGAGGCTTTTGGGATGTGTCATCTATAATCTCTGTAGTCCAGTAATGCCTTTCAATCCTCAATTTTCAGTGTTGTCAGTGTCATTTTCGTGTCTTCTGTCCCTTTGTGCTAACCCATAGCACCTCTTTTCATAGGTTTTCTAATCCAGCACAGCCCATCTCAGCTTCTATTGTCATGTGTAATTTCAATGCTTTTGCACTAGTTCTGACTGTATGTTCTGTTTGAATGGAGTTTATCTTTTAGCTGTGCTGCTGTGGAGATGAAAATGGCTTTAGAAACTTTCTACTTGCTGCTCTCAACAGAAATGGATTACACCTAGCACTGGTTTTTCTCAGGATCAATACCGGGCTTGAATAGGGAGAGTAAGGCCAAAGCAAGAGGGCGGTGAGTATTTTCTGGGATGCTCCCTGACCCTGGACACGCTGGGCGGTGTTGATTATTGATTAGGGTTGATTATTACTTACTTCAGGGCTTGAAATTTAAAAGGGGTATTACAAGGCTCTTAAATGTAAACTGGCTTCAGTAAATGTGGTGCTGGGAGCAAAACAGCTCAATGAATAATGTGGGATGTGCAGTGTTTGCCCTGGATACCATCCACAATTATACACAGACTGTTTTTTTTAATTATAGAGGACATTCATTTTCAGGGCTGCTCATAATTAATTTCCACTTTTAGCCATTTCATTTTTTTTCAGGAGTAGTTGCTGTTTCTTTACGCCATAAGCACATACCATGTTGTAAGATATGGTAATATTATTTTTTTATTTTATTGTGGTTATCATCAGACTTTTTCAAAACCCACTTTTTGATAACCCAGATGTATCTTAAGGTAGTGATGTGCTTATTATATAAATCAGTCTTTGCCAGTTCCAGGATTCAAATAAACCATTAAGACGATACCATTGTCAAAGTTCACAGCATGAGTTTCTCTCTCAAAGTAATATTTTCTCTCACGTTTTATCATGGCAAAGGATCAACCAATTTCTTCTAAACAAACAAGCCCATCTAGAATCTACTGTGAGGTGTGCCAGATATCAGCATTCAACTGATAAGACACAGCAATGAACATCCGCAACTGATTTGTGTTTATCCTGCACTCATTTCATGATGCCTGATGTTTGTCACAAGAGCCAATATTTGATGATATGGGCAGTGTTTCTCCCTACTAAGGGAAGTGAAGCCTTATGCAAAAAGTTAGAACCTCCATCCAACCTACACTTCAACTTTGTTATTTTCAATGAATAGAAGTATGATTTTGAAGATGATACACTCCAGATAGAATTGTCCTACATGTTCACACACACTACCTCTCATCGAAATACCTCAGAAGAAAGTAACGACTGTATTATCAGGATTTTAGTGAATATAACACTTTTCTTGCAATCTTAAGGCAGAAAGAGCCTTACTGTCAGAAGTCACTCTATTTCAGAAACAAAGATTCTCCTGTATCATACCATTTCAGATTGTATATTCTTGCATTGTTTTGTACATCTGGTGAAAAAGACAGATATAAATCCCTTTTCCTTCTGTCTCAAACAAACCATGTTTAGTTTTGTCTTTTTTTCAGAAGGAAGTATCTTTTTATAGATGATGGATTGCTGCATGGTTCCAGTTTAACTTCTCCCTTTTTTTAAAAATCTTTTTTATGGTTGATCTTGTACTGGAATTCTGAAAGGTGAATGATCACACTAGATTTAAAGAGAAGTAGCATTTACTGTGCATTCAAACTGTGTGCAGTAACCTTAATTCCACAGTGAAAATCCCTGTTTGATAGGGCTAGGGTAAGCTTCTTCAGCGCTGGCCTGAGAGGTTAAAAAGACTGCTTCAATATTCAGTAAGACGTTGGCCTTTTGCCTTGTGAAAATGAGACAAAGCCTGCTTAGCCAAGCCCTGGCTTTCTTGGAGACTGATAATAGTGTCTATGTAGCTGTGCTATATACGTACCAATAACAGGACAGTAGTGAGTCAGAGGTTATTTTGCTCCCTAAGGAGGCTGTGCCCCTCATTCTGACCCTGACGTTTGTCTAATCTGACTGATGGAGAAAATACAGTTTCCTTTTTTCCTTGGGTATGATCTTGCTTGACCACAAAACCGGTTTCAACCACAAGTGTCCTGTGGTATTGTTGGAAGGAACCTGAGGTTAACTGTATCACTTGAAAAAAGTATTTTTAGACAAATACAGGAAGATTCTAAAGGGTGAGACACTTTTACAACAGCTGTTAGATTCACAGCATTTTTCTGTTGTAAGCTTCAACACAACAGCACAGCAATCTCAATCTCTTTGAAATCAGGTATTGAAGATGCATTTAAATCAGGGGTTCCAACTTGGACTTCTTTATGTGGATGCTGTTTTGGTTTGGTTTGTCTAGACCAGGGGTGTCGAAACTTTTTACATCGAGGGCTGCATTAAGAGAAATACATGGACAACTGAGCCATTTTCCTCACTTTTAGTGTATTGAAGTTAAAATTTTAAGGTTCAGGGGTGGGTTATCACCTGTCAAGGGGCCTTTGTGACCCCGGGCTATTACTTGATTCACAGCTTGTACGGACGAGACCTTTTGAGCAGCACAGATGGGAGACACTGACATCTTAGCTTCACTTTCAGACACAAAACAAGAGTAAACTGCAAGAATGTTGGTGCTTGGAGATGAATATTGCAATATACTTTGTGAATGAGACCTTGTGGCAAAGTAAATACAGCAGAAAATGTGCATGATTGATGGTATTTGCTGCTGTAATCAAAATGTCTCGATTCCTCAACTGTTTCGGGGCCGATTAAAAATGAGCAGTGGGTCGCATTTGGCCCCCGGGCCCCAGTTTGGACACCCCTGGTCTAGACAGAAGCACATGACCACCTGAAAGAGGGTCCATGACCCAGTTTTGAGTCACAATTTGAAATCTCTACACTTCTGGTTAGCAAAGACATGATCCAGCTTACATTCAGACTATGATTCACTATTACTCAAATGAAAACCCCTTGATTGCTTTAGGAATTTTAAAGGACTGAAAACAGAGAGGACTTTTAGGTATAACCAAAGCAGAAGACAGCAGCAATTATAATAACTCACTCTGTTATTCTAGATTCGTATAGTTTAATGACACGTTTATGGTCTCTGTAACAGTTGCTTAATGAAGGTGATTAAAACAGTCCTGTTCTGATGAGGTGAAATTAAGAAAAAGTTTTATTTATTTGCTGTCTTGTATTTTTTTGCAAAATCATAAGCTGTTGATCAAATTTCCTGTAAGCTAAAGCTGTGGTCTACGATTTGAAACCGCAGCCTGCCCCCCTTCCCTCCCCTCTCCCCTCCGTGTTCCAAGATCCCGCCCCCAGCTCGTGTCGCCTCATATAGCCCCCTCGGACAGAGCTACGAGCGACTAGCACAATATATCAGCAGCAAACTCAATCAAAAACGGCTCAGCTCAACTGAAAGTATCAAACACGACAGACATCCCCCTTGTAACACACAGCAGTAGCCATTTCAATTGGACCGGCGGCAATGTGGGTCTGGCGCCGCCAGAGCGGAGCCGAGTGTGGGGCAGGATTTATCTTTCTCAGCCTGTCCTCCCCAGCTCAGCTTCCAGTGCAAACGATTAGCGGCTAACAGGCCAACCCGCTCCCCTACAAGTTATTAGCCCGTGCAGGCACAAACTAACCAGAGTTATTCAGCAGACATCTCCCACTGTAGTAAACAAAGCCATTACCTGATCAACCAGGGGCGAAACGGCCGATGCTGAAGGTCTGATGGCCGGCTGAGGCTATTCGTTAGCTGTTAGCCGTTAGCCCGCTAACAGGCCTCAACCAGCGGGCAGAAACTCCGTTGGGCCCAGAGAGCGGCCGGTCTGGCGCTAGGCTTTTCGGCTCCATGATAGTTCAGTAGCTAACGCTGCTAGCTGCTCACGGAGGTAGAGGGAGGAGAGGCAGGACCATGACGCACTCGCATGGCGCTGCGGAGCGGGGAGCGAGATTGGATGGACTCACAGACCAACTCACGGACCAATTAATAGTCGCAGGTTCTTAGGTTTGATTGGTCAGCTAGTATGCAGCTTTTCAGCAGATATACTGAATGGATTTTTTTCATTGTTTTTGGTCTTTATACTGTGTAGATAGGACCATAGGACCATAACAGCCTTATAAACGGTGTTATTAATATGTACAAAGCTTCCAAATCGTAGACCATAGCTTTAAGAGGAAATATTTGAGAAAGTGCTATATCTGTCCCCAGTCTCCCCTGTGAAACATGTCTGAGTTAAGGATGTAACGGTATGATAATTTCATATCACAGTTATTGTGACCAAAATGTTCATTTTATCATTATTATCCCAGTGTTGTTTTTAATACTATAACTATAACAACCTGCTTGGTCTTTTTTTGTCTGTTGTGTCAATATATGGGTCAGGTATTGTCCTTTGAGTAATTTTTTTCACCCTTTCTTCATGAGAAGTAAAAGTAAACAGTTCTGTCAAGTATTTGTCATTGTTATGTTATAAATGCTTAAAACAGTGTGGAATTACAAGAAAAGAAAAAAGGGATTATAACTTTTTTTCCCTTTAAACAATTGTAATTTAACATGTTCAAAGATTTTGAGATGACTGAAATTTAACTTGGTGTCCATGATACAGCTTTTTTTATCCTTGAGTTTTTTTTTCACTGATGATAGTTCCTGAGCAAGGAAAGCTCTGCGTCTTAGCTTTCTGAATCCATTGGAATATATAGCGTGGATCCTCGAGGAGTTATGATAGTTTAAGTCCCTTTTGTTTTTCTCTTATGCTGGCGACAGCGTAGTATTTTAACAGAGTTTGATTGAGTTAAAATAATGTTAATTTCAGAGCAACGCAGTGGTTGTCTCTGGCTCAGTGTCTGTGTGGGCACCAACCACCATACTTTCACTTTTAGAGGCCAAACACTGCAAACTGCATCTGAGTCTGAGAGAGTATGGCTGCTTTGCTGAGGAGCAGGCACGTAGTACTGGCTTGTTCAGGCAATGAGCAGCATCACTTGTGAGTTATTGACAAAGCAAGGTAATCAAACACAGTTTACCGGTCATTAAAACAGAAACGGTAATACTAACCATCTGAAATTTTTACCACTGCCTCTAATTTTAAAGGTAACCTTATCATTCCTTATATCTATACAGATGTGGCTTAAGGTCACCATGTTTCTGTTAATCCATTTGATAATGACAGCCTTGCAGTTTCCTGCGATTCCTGCCTCAGACCTCAGTGCTAAAAGTCACATCAGCTGCTCTTTCTGAGAAAAACAGACCTCTTTTATCTTCCTTCTCCGCCTGAGGATTCCCTCTTATGAGAGCACCTCTTGAACCTGAAGGATACCACTGGCTCTCTAATGATGTGTGCATTTGTAGTCATGGACATGGCAAGTTAAAGTGTGTAGGACTTTACACTCAGGAGGAGGATGAAGTCTCCAGAGTAGAGTCATGTTGCCTTGTCCTCATCAAGGAAGTATTGTCGACGCTAAGCTCTCTTCTTGACCAGTGTAACGATCCCACGACTAAGTCCGATCAGAAGTGTTGGATCAACAGGATTGGACCATGCTGTCTGAACTGATGATTTAGTTTTACAATGGGATACAGCTTTTAAATGGCCTCACCTCCCTCCCTAAAAGCTGTAATGATCAAAGGCAGGGATGTCTTTATATCCACTCAGCAGAAACCGCCAGAGACCACAGTTCAGGCCCCACAATTATTAAAGAAGCTTTGAAGTTCCCTTTTCATTACATATGGGATATTTCAGGATGAGATTATATCCTTCTATGAATATGAATGCATAGTATATACTTAGCCATGTAACACAGATGAAAGTATCAAAAAGGGAGGTGTTGTGCTGCAAATGAGTTCTTAAGAGATAATAGTAAAATTTAAAAAAGCAGGATTTTGTTTAATGTCTCTAACATATTATATATATTTTTATATCAAACATATAATGTGAAATCTATACTTTACAATACAAAGCACAGCATCCTTGCAGCATGATAAAGATATGTCCTTTGCAACATTTCTTAGTTAACAATTTAAGAAATAAATGCAGTGTTTTGGAGGTGATATTGATTTCCTACAATTCTGCATTTATATTTAAAAAGGTATCCCACGAGAGTTTGAACCATATCCTGTTTTATTTACATCAGCAACTTAAGTGAGAATGTCCGCTACACAATAGGAATGTTTATTTAAAATACATCTCTGAAGTTCTAGTACACATAGAGTTGTTATTTTACGGATTTATAAGATGACAGTGATGTACTTCAGTATTTGCCAACATTGCTGCTGACAACTGTCGTGAAAAGATATCATGTTATAAATGCATTTGTATAGTGTTTTTCTATTCTTAGTTCATAGTCACACAAATCTCCTGCCAAAGTTAATCGTCAAGGTAATAGGCTGTGCCATAACTTGTATCGAACTGGAAAGTCTCAGGCTACGTTTGCACAGATGCTCCTGACTTAAAGCAGCAAAGATTTTTCCTTTGCGTTTTCAAATTCTTCTGTGTTCAGACGATGACGCTGGAGACGTATGGACCCGCTGTAGTATGCATGCCGGTTCAGTAGATGGCGGTGAAGGTCTGCAGAGAGGCAGCGCTGCTACAACACATGTGTGAAGAAGAAAAACTTTTCACAAACGACAATGGTGAATGGACGCACAGAGACACAGGAGTTTCTTTTCTGGACAACAAATGAGTTCAAACAACAAATCTGTCTGGATAGTTTTGTCTGGATAACAAACCGAGCACTGTGCATGCAGTGACATTAGCGTTTCACCCTGAAACACTCTGATACAGGTTTACATGGAGCTGCATGGAGAGCGTTTTGGACTTTCCAATGTAGAGCCCGTTTTAAAAAGTTACCATTTTCAGACAAAACGCAACACGTTTCAGTGTAAACGCAAGGCTGAAACCAATAAAAACTTAGCGTATTTGACTGTTTTCAGGGTCGTGTAAACGCAGCTTAAAAGTTAATGTCAATTTGCGCCGCAATCACTCAGGAAACCAAAAGTGGACATAAAGCTGGGCAATTAATGATTTTTTATTTCAATTAGAATAATAACTTCCCACAGTAAACAATAGTGAGTTAACCATTCTGGGGCCATGAATGATTTTCTACTTATTTTGTGTTTTTTTTTTTTTTTTTCAAATATCTTTTTTTAGATATTTCTTTTCATCACATATCTCATTAGTTTAGTTTTTTACTGTTTGGAATAACATTTTTAAGATGTTAAATGTTTGCTTGTGATGTATGTTGTAAAATTAGTAACCACATCGTTAGCTTACTGTTGGAAGTGAATGTTTGAACAGCTTTCTCTCTCTTCTTCGGTATCAAACATCTTTGAGGAAACAGTGAAGCTTTATGGGCACAAATGGGCCTGTGCAATATATGATTTCAATTGGTTAATGTTTTTTATGGATAACTTCAAAAATAAAGATACAGTTTTTTTGAAAATGTATTTATTCACCCCTAATTTTGCCTCCCCTTCCACCTTCTTTGTTCTCAGTGGGACTAGCCTGTTTAAATAACAAGTGTTTCATGTTGATGTTTTGTGACAGCAGCACAGGACAAATCTCCCTCAACTCTAACTGCAAAGTGTGCCCAGCCCAAGGTACCCAAGGTATGCTGTCAATAAAAAGCATATAAACGCTGATTATGCTGCAGCTAAGTAAGCAAAGTAAATTTTAATGCAGGCACCTCCCATAAAAACACCTTGACCTTTGGAAAGTATACCAACTCAGAGCGTGCATAGGGTATATTAACTGATTATTAGTCTGGAACTAAATTTAGGCCCTGTTTCCTGCTGTCAAAACACACCAAGTTCCTCAGATGTTCCTGTTAGGTCCTATCAAGCTGAGACCACGCCTTGTTGCTATTTTTCTCACATGCTTTATTACAGGAGGGAGGATTGTTGGCTGACAGCAACTTTTGCTTTTATGTACCACGCACTGCAAGTGACACACCTGTAACTTGTTTGTATTTCTCTTTTACCGTCAAACAGTGTGCTTTTGACCTTGCACAATAGAAATAATGTTTCATTTCCCCTTTTTTCCTTACTGATGCATGTATTTTTTTTTTTACGTTTTCCTCTCCTTGACTTAAGAGACATTCCCATTATAGACTTAAATGTTAAGAATCAGTTCCACTTGTTTTCTCATTACTTTTCTATCTCTCTCTCTGCCTCCCCTACCCTGATTATTTTCTATCTAATAGCCTGCTCTGTTTCTGCACTGCCCCTCATCATGTACCTCCCCTCTCATATGGATTAGTTCTGGGCCGGATATCCCTGTGGGTTGTAGATAATGCTTAAGCCTGTCAGAGGCTTACCTGTGTGCTAGCTCTGACTCTATCACATAAATCAAAAATGGAGTTGATGCTAATTATTTTCCCAATGTTTTACTTTATTCATGAAGTGCCTCTGATTTGTGAGATGTTGCCAGGGTTTTCTTCTGTCTGATGCAGAGTTACAGCTTGTGTAAGCAAAATCTGGTACTGTGCCATAAGCTGTTCTGATGTGATTAAACCTTAATTAAGTGATATATGCACCCATCATTGTGCTTTTTTTGTCTGATAAATCTGTTCATTATTTCACCCAAAGCTTCTTTAATATGTTGGCTGCACAGACTAGCACACATGAGCTGTAATTAACCTAATCGCACTTGCTATTTGCAGAATGAAGCATTCAGGTTTAAGATGTTTTTTTTTTCATCTTTTCACCCTGCTACTAAGGATCGCTTTATGTAGTCATTACTGTGTTGTTTGAAGTCGAGCTAATATTTTCTTAGGGCTATTAGCCTTGTTGTAACATTTATGAGGCCTCAACCTTGCTTTGTGCATTTCACTTGTAGCCCTGTAGCTAGCTCTGAGAGCATAATTACACCGGGTTAAAAGGAACACATTTGCACAGAAAGAGAACAAAGCTTGTAAAATAAACTGTTTTGAGGATAAGTTACCATACCTTGAAGCAGCTGACGCCCAAGGCCACAGTCACTGTTTTTGGTTTGTCCCTAAAACAGTTCATCCATGCATCTGCACTCCTCTTCTGAATTGAATATCTCAAAAATGCTTTTAACGTTTTTCTTTAAACTTTGCATAAACACTCTCACTGTACCAAGGCTCGTTCAGCTTATTTCATGATCAGAAGTCCAAGGTCAAGTCGCAAGGGCCTTTTTATCTTTTGTTTGTGAATGTGGTATCTTATGGACTGTTTGAGGGTCTTCTTTCAAACTTTGCACAGACTTCCTCTGATTCAGGAATAAGTAGATGGACTTTTGAGGTAGTAGGTCAAAGGCCAAAGTCATAAGCTCTCATGTTTACCTGCATTTTCTTTTATTTAGTGAATAATTTACCCATAATAATTATTATTTCAAAACAAAAGTCAGTCCATGCAGGCTTACTCATAAGGGATGTAGTATCACTGAGCTTTTATTTATTTTAACCATGGTTGATTTTTATTCAAATGTTACATTTACTCCCTCATCTGACCAATGAAAGCACTTGCTGCCATATATGTCAGAACATTCAACATGACACCCCAAATGATGGTGTTTCTATCTGTTTTACCCAAGATATGAAACTGATGAAGAAAAAATGGAAATATCATATATGGATGAAGATAGTTGGAGCTGCGGCATGGCAAAGATGTGTGTGTATGTGATAATCTTCTGTTGTGAACACTTGATCCTGAAGCAGGTGTGGTCTCAGCGTACATATTGCAGTGGGATTTTTGGAATATTCACATCATATTTGCAAATACACAAAGCCAGTCAAAATTGCCTCCCGAATATTTGCAATTTCTGCTGTTTATACAAAACCCTCCTGGTGTTTTGAGACCTTAAGTCTAACGCTTAGAAGAATTTCCCTTTTATTTGCACACACACACTCTGACACTGGAGTGTATTGCTCCTGTTTTTTGAGGTTGTAGGTTAACAGTCAAGGACATGTTGCCTAATGCTGAACTATTGTTTTTCATCTCAGTATTTGAAATATTGTTCAGTGGATTTCCTTCAAACTCAGCACAAATATTCCTTTTAAATTATTTTTGGGGTATTTTGTGCCTTAATTAATAGGAGAGAAAATGACTGTGGACAGGCTTGTGAAAGGGGGGGAGAGAGTAAAGGATGATACTCTGCAAACTGGCCACAGGCTGGATTTGAACCCAGGCCAGCAGAAGTATGTATGTGGGATGTGCCTGGTTGCTAACCACTCCGCCAAACCAGCACCAGGCACAAAAATCCTTTTTAACTTAAGTATGACTGTATTCAATTTTCTTGTCTATAGGTTTGTACTTTGAGGAATTATCTCCAGACTTTGCACAAACATCCACTCAAACTCAAGACTGTATTGTTTACATTTGTTAGCTCAGGTTATGGGTTGTCAAGTTCACCCCTTGCTTGTAAATACAAGCGAACTGTAGAATGAAATAGTTTGATTTTGGATATCAAACAACTTCAGCTCTCAAGTTTAAGATATCTTTAAGTTACACCACCTTTAAAACCAGCCGGCCCTCCTTATTACCAACTTTACCCTCACTGTCACATATACTAAACACCTTGTGTAACCAGACAAACGTGACAGTTTTATTTCAAATTATTGATAAGATAATCAGACCTAGGTCGCACAGGGGTAAAAATATCAGATTGTTTCCCACGTAAATCCATCCAAAGGGCAAAAGTGTGTCCTGTAGGGTGGGGAAATGGCTTGTGATTTATGCTTAGATCACCCATCCATTTGGTATGGGCTATTATCCCGCATATGATTATCATTATTCAGTTTTTTCCCTGTTAATCATGACAGTCTCCCTGGGTATGTTGGCAAGGTGATCACATTTAATCTTGCTGCGTAGACCACTCCACAGAGGTTGTTTTATCGTTTAAGAGGGGGCTAGCATTATCCAAATGAAAAACAAGGTGGAGAAGAGGCTGATTTGTCACAGGCTGATTAGGAGCTCTCTTTGGCACTCCTCGTTGCCCCTACAGGAGCTCTTCAAGGGCATGTTGAGACTCAAAGGGGCCCTGAAAGAGCTGCACTGCTGTTTATTTGCACATTTAAGCAGGCAGCACTGAGAATCTCCCACCCACTGATGGCTTTATTTCCTTTATTTCCTCTTGCTGCTCCATGTTCACCATCGAGAAACCCAGCACGCCACCATTTTAATCACACTGTGCATCTTTGCTTTTATCCTAATTACACAAAATGTTTTTTTTTGCTGCGTTATTTTGTCACCATTAACTAAGGTATTGTCTCTGAGATAAACAGTGCTTTATATAGAAGCTCTTGAATGAAGAGCTAAGAGGCAGCAGATGGAAAGTTAGACAATAAAGAGCACAGCGGGTGTCAGCCATCACAATTGAAAACAATAGGCGCGGAACAAATGACGAACAAGAGTCAGAGAAAGCTTCCATTTTTTATCACTTATTTATGATTTGCACAAAGCTGTCAAAATGTCCAAGTTGCTCATTCTGTTTTCCTTAGATGCCCCGTTGTGATAGAATCAAACTTTTGTCATGGCGAAGACTTTTATTCAACTTTAGAAGCACGACCTGAAAATGTTTCCTTTTTGTGCAGGAACATGACAGAGAATGTTACACAGCCTATATTTGTGTGTTTGTGAGTGTTCCCTTCAAATGAGGGCTAAAGCTCACATTAAAACAAGTCAGATCAGCAGGTGGTGTATTAAATAATAAACTCTGTTTTTTGTAGTCCATGAATAAAACAGGTTGGGTGGGATCACATGCATCTTTTCCCTGAAGTAATATAAAGGTTAGCCTCCTTGATTTTTTTAATGTTCGTTTCTGTATTTTGGCCAACACTGATAGAACGCTGCAAACAGGGACTGAAACTGTGTGAGGAGAGCACTCATGAGGTCCCTTTTTTACAGAAACATTCTTGAACCAGGCACCAAAAGTTCAGGAGTAACAGAATACAAGCAATGGGACAGATAAAAAAAATAGATCAGCTACATTTACATGCAGTCATTAACCCTTTCATAACCGGAATATTATAACCAATGACCCTTTAGGAAAACCCAAATCTGCCCTGGGTTGTTTTATTTCTAACCTGAAAATTTGATCATGTTTACGCCTATCGGGATATCCCCATTGAAAGGAACATTAATTTGTGTTCTGCACATGTTCTTTTCGCAAGGAGTCTTGGTCTTTTGGGTACAGGAAGTACTTGTTGTATAATTGCACAACTCCGGCTTCATGTTCTTCACGTTCTCGCCTTCCATTAATGAAGAAATTGACAAAAAATAGTGTTGAGTACTGGTGGTGTAGCACCAAAGCGCAAACAAAGGTGGCTGTTACCTGCTCCTGCTGTTCATTGTCCGCAATGCTGCTGTTGTTGTCGTTGCTATTGGATACAGGAAGACAAACTGGAAATTATGGTCATTGTATCATGATGTTTTCTGTGTGGCAAGATGTTGCCTGTGCGTCACTATTTTGATCGGGATGTCATATAAAGAGGAATAACCCCATTTTCTCACTCATGTAAACGGGTTTTCCGCATGTTTCAGAAACTGAAATATTGATGTTTACCTGAATATTGACTGCATCTAAACTAGGGATGTAAGGATATGGAAATTTTGTATCACGGTTATTGTAACCAAAATTATCACGGTTATCATTATTATCGCGGTATTGTTGCAGTGTGCTCAAAATGTTCTAAAAGTACTTTAACACAGAATTGAAATAATTTAACCCCTTTAATATTATATTCATAACAGTTCTTTTGTCTTTTTTTTCAATAAATGTGTCAGACTCAGAGGCCAAACAATGCAAACTGTGCATGTGCACCTCGCGTTAGGCTCCTTAATCAAGGACAGATACATAGTTCCGACTTTTCCAGGCAAAGAGCAGCATCACCGTGCGTTACTGAGGCAGTGTAGTGATCAAGCACGATATAACGGTAATTCTAATTGGACACGGTAATGATTATCGTGAGAAATTTTATCCCGGTTTACCATTTAACCGGTAACCGTTACATCCCTAATCTAAACGTAGCCAGTGTTAGAAATGCTGAATAAATCAAGAATAGCAGACATTGCAGCTAGTGAAGGGGACCTGGAGACCAAATAGCGACCATCATGCTTTAAACTCTGTCTCAGTCTTACTCTGGATTACAGCTGGGATGTCTTGAAGAGGAAATTTTGGGCTGTCAGACCTATAGCCCAAAACATAGAAACCTTGATGGAATCAAAACGGGCAAGGTATAGCGTATATACAATAAAATAAAATAAAATAAAATAATAAATACTGTTCTTTCACTGTGGAGTGCAAGGACAGAAATATATAACGATTTAAACTAGGATACAACCTGACTAAGATGGCACATGTGTGACAGTTTGTGGATTATTGGCAGCTACTTTTGTTTAACTCTTTGCAAACATTATTAATATCTCAAAGAATATGTTTGTTTAGCTTTGATCTGCTCCTCCGGCTGTCTCTGCCTGGATGTCTGTGGCTGTGTGTTTTCTACACTTTTACCTGATAACGCCACAGGAGTAACAGCCAATCAACACGGAAGCCAAAAATGCAGCCGAGGGGCCACAGGTGGTGCTTTCCCCTTCTCATTATGGCCGCAGGACCATTTGGAGTTTACAGTGAATTGTAAACATTAAAAAGACTAAAAATGTCTATGAGAATATGAAAAAAGTTATTTCCAAGACTTTTGGTTATTGGAATTCAGTTATTTCCCCGAAAGTAATTAGAGGTATCACTGGTGTCTTTTTTAGTCTTGTGTATGAATCAGGTAATATATTTGTGGTAATTATTTTAAAAAGTAAGTGAATATCTGTTTTTATATTCATGATATACGCATATCATTTCTGTTGTGCACAAATCTCCTACCTCCAATTCTGCTTCTTTTAGAAAAAGAAAAAAACAAAAGAAAAAAACAAGAAACAAAGCACTCTACTAGGGAGTGAATGAAAAATGGATTGTTCCTATTCCAGTATTTTGTCCTTAAAATTGGTTAAATGTAAAACTCAATAACCAACACAGAGGGTGACCAATAGCACTGTTTTATGATAAACAATCCTCATTAATGGAGATAGAAGGTTTCTGCTCACTGTCAGTCCACAACATGAGGAAAGACAGGGGGGAAAACCTGAGGATGCCTTCATTAGACCAGGCAAAGCAAAAACGGTATGACAGATATAATAAAGACACTCAACTTGCAATTCATGTAGAAGAAATTGTTAGCATTCAACCCGTGTTTACAATGTTGTGATGTAAAATTGAATCAAGGCTGCTGAGTTATGACTAAATCATTAATTTAATCATCAACAGAGCAATGGTCTCAATTTACTTCATCACAACTCAAACACCTCAGCTTTTTTGAGGAGACGTGTTAATTTTTTGTTTTGTTTTTTTGTTTTTGTAGGCAAAATTTCTATTTAATTAAAAAAGACACAAAAACAATCACTTGTGGCAATAATTGGCATGATCAGCCTCACATGACTATTTGGCATCAAGGCTGTGACCTTGTAGCCTCTCGAAGGCTGTACATCCACCTCTGCAGAAAATTGGCAGGGATGATAATAACATCCCCCCGGGGAAAAGCTTGGACTTGGAGGATACGGGTCGATGCAGTGGTGGATATGGGAGCTCATGAAATTCTTTATGCAGCATCTTCAGCAGTGCTTTTAAAGAGCCTGTGTGGCAGTAGTGAGGGCTGCAATACACTGCTGTATTTGAAAGGCTGAGGATCTCCATTGACACAACTCTAAACACTTCATTGGATTGTAAAACAGGTGCAAATGACAAAATGAATGTGTTAATGAAAGATACATGTATTTAAAACAAACAAGTGACATTTCACTAGGCAATTTTGTTTGATCAAATTTGGGGCCAATTGGGCAAGTACTTACTGAATATAAAGGTGGTGCACTGTGGGAAAAAAACAACATATGTGAATGGCTCCAAAAGCTCAGGCCAGGCTCGAGAACGCTAGATGCCTGATTCATTGAATAACTGTTTGCATCTTTTCTCTGACATATTCTACTACTGTCGACATACGTATCTACTGGAATAAGTTAAATTTGTCTCTCTATTTTTCATTTTTTTAATTGTTTTGGCTGATACGTGTGAGAGACGTGGAAAAAACAAGTTAACCTCCTATTCTTGAGATTTTTGGTGCAGGAGATGTGTCTTGACATGACATGAAATTTAAGAAATAGAATAAATCAGGCTGGGGCTCTTAACTTATATACAGCTGATGTATACCTGCTTGAATTTCATTACAATTTGATACACTGTTAGAAGGAGACACAACCCTCAACAGTTATTAGACCAGATTAACTAATGCAGTATGAGACTGCATTCACACCGAACGCGATTTGGCGACCAAGATTGTGTCGGCCACCCAAGTCGCCTCGCTGTCCATAATAACTAATTTTGTTACCATCACTGTGGCTCAGTGACGTCAATCCCACTCAGGTTTCACTGTGATCATATTATTTCATATAGTAGGATGTATTAGCTGACATTCCAACTATATAGTTTTTGCTAACCTACCAATCACAAAACACTGCAGCTGATGGCCCAGCAGCAGCATCCTCTGTGAGTTCTCTGCTGTCCGTCGAGGTGGAACTAATGTCCTCACTAACTAATGTTAGCAACATGAACATGGACTGTCACTCTGTGAACTGGAATAAAAACACTCTGTCAGGGATGTCATCACACACTCACACAATGCTGATTGAAACTTTTGCAACCAAGCAACACAACCCAGATTGCAGCATTCGCATTGCTGGATGGTTGGCCCTGCACTAACGTGGCTGTATATTGGCTTTACATGGAGAGTGGTCACCCAGGTTGTCGATGTGACCACACCTTTAATCTGTGCAGAGCGACAACTTTTAACTTAAAAAATCCATTGCATGACATTTGCTCTGAGATTTGAACATTGTTATATTGGATACCACTTCTGACAATGATGTTTCACTGTCACTTATAATCATTTATCATTTGCAGTTTTAAAATGTTTCCACAAGAGCATCCTGCACTGCCTGGAAGGAGAAGGAAATGTTGTTTCATTTTTAATTGATGGTGATGCAAACAGGGGAGAGAACACAGAGCCATTTGCTGCATAGTGTCAAACACAGAGACATCCTGGAGGAAAAAACAAGTGCTCTGGAATATTTTGCCATTGTTTTGTTTGCTTGTTTTTTATGTTAAACTCACAATAATACAAAACAACTTTTCCCTTTAAGAGTGTACCTTGCCAGTGATCTCAGGTTGTTCTTTCTAAAGAGGCAGTGCTGCTGGGAGCCCTTTAGGCCACTTCACAGGCTATTTTCTGATACAACCCATCTAAAAAATACTGAGCTTTTCTTTTAAGAGATCAACATCATTTGTCTTTATGCTCAACAACTCCCTTATTTTTCCTTTCACTTTGCCTTACGTGCTTTGTAAATCAAGACCATTGTCTGAGTGATTTTACGCAAGGACAGACACACAATCATCTTGCTGAAGCATTTGTCATCATTATTTTTTCAGGAGTATTAGACATTGTTGACACTTAAAACCTCTGTTGGCTGACTTTTCTCCAAACAGCAAGTCATTTGGAATTGATGAGGAAATTGCTAAAGAATCAGATTGATAAGCAGAGTTGATGATGTCATTGGTATCAGTAAAATATTATCAGTTTCTATCCCTGTGTGGAACCACCTAAAACTTTAAAGAAAATCCACATACACACACTGCTCCCCACATCTTAAGCGGTACAATGGAGAATCTCTAAAAGCTGTCTGCCAGCTCCTTCTTTCATAAGCCATGTTGATGATATACAACTTCACAGTCTGTAATTATAGTAGAAGTGCCAGCTTTAGTGTTGTCAATGTGTTGGTGACAAATTCATTGATGTGACTAAAAATATATTTTTTCTTATTTCTTTTTAATTTACATTACTCTTAAAGCTGGATCCAAATGACCAATAACTCTTTAACAAGAGCTTCGTGCAGCTTAAAACAAGGTTTGGGTACCACAGTGCTACCTGAACTTATGTTTCTCTTTTTATGTCTAATAAAGGAAAAGGCCATATGTCTACAAAAGATCATGAGGTTATTTTAGGTTTTGTTTGCTGAAATGTTTTGACAGCAAGTGATTTTGCTTGAGTGCATTTCCTTATTAGTTTGTTTTTTTATTAAGAATCATTAGAGAGAACCGTGTTCTTCATGCTCAAGGAGAAAACTACCAAATTACATCTTGACAATGATAATGCTACCCCTGTGGGCCCTTGGGTGACATCTGTGAGTTGAAGCAGAGTTTGTCCGTAAGAAATGGAGGTGATCTGAGGATCCCTTTACCTGGAAAAACAAAGATTTAATCCGCATTTGTTACATCCTGATTCCTTCTCACTCTTAATCCCTCTTGCTGTGTTTCCTCTGTTCATCTTCCTTCCTCTCCCAGTTGGTGTGCTTAACCGTCTTAATTCTGCTATTCAGCTTTTTGTTTATCTCAGAGGATCATCTCCTTCTATAGAGAAGATTTAGGTATCTTTTTTGTAATGCAGGGTTAAAAGTTTACTTTCAAGAAGGCCATTTTTATTCACACCTTTCAACACTTATGTGTTCCACTAAGAACATTTTACTTACATGCCTCAAAAAAAACATTTTGACAGTGATACCTAAGCCTCTCGAGTCAAGGTTGGAAACACGTTTAAAGACTTTTAGTGCAAAAATCCAGATATCTGCCAGTGATGTGCTGATTGTTTTTGGTTAAGTCAATCAGGACATCGTCAACTTAGTAAAAAACTGTAGCTGGTCATACATCCTGGACTAGTATTTTGCCTTTGTTTCAGTTACTTCTTGCTTTTTTACTAAGTTAAGCACAGTTGAGAATCACAGCCGTTGTAGGAATTTCTTACCAAGCGTAAAATGTGCTTCAGGCTCCTCCTGCTTTGTCAAATCATTAAATGTAGATGATCATCAAAGGTGGTTTATTGAAGTGATTCAATAGGATGTTTGAAGCTGAGACTGTATAGATTTCACGACCACACACGGATCTTCATGTTAGGCTGCTGTTGAATGTCTTGATATTGTACAACATCATTATCTATTGATCAGATGAACACACAAGGTCCCCTTTGTGCATGTTTCATGTGAAAAATGAAAGAAAGATTAACATACAGACTCATCTTTGATTTTACTTTTCTTTATCTTATTAATAAAAGGACCCACACTGAACAATACAGTATTTTTGCTTAATAACAATAATCATCTAAGATCCACAAATAAAAAAGGAAAAATCCTGCTTATGCATATTACTGCGGCATCAGTTTGCTGTACACTCACCACTTACAAAACCCAAGTAAATGTTTGAAATGCAACAGGCAAAATCTCTTTTACAAAGTTGAAATAACAGTTTTATTGTTTAATTCTTGCCAGATGATCTGTTTTATTTGGTGTTAGTCAGTGTTGGGGACTAATGCATTAAAGCGTGAGTAATTATTTTAAAGTGATTGTGATCATGTAAGAAATACATTTTGTTTAAAATCTTATTGTTTAAAGTTTTCTTGTGATGAATGGAGAATTTTGCTACCTGGAAGTTACACAATATCCTACCTTCATGCCAAGGACTTATTGATGGCAAAGAAGGCTCCAGGCAATACCAAACAAAAGGGAGCTCAAAGGGCATCCTTGGTGGGTTCGGATTTGGAGATTGAATGGTTGAGGCTGAGAATTAGTAAAAACTGATAATACGAGAAAAAGAAAGAAGAATTCGTTAGAACTGATGCTGTTGGGTTTAGTCCTGTTGATAATACTTGTTCCAAAATCATTTCTTATAAAACCATAGATAAAAAAGCCCATGCCATGTAATTCAATGCTTTTTCTGTGTCTGAATCAATGCACTCAAGTATTGCATCCGATGGTTGTCATAAGAAATTGAATAGGTGGTTTAGGTTTAAGTAGGGTTGGTGATATTTGATAAAACCTATTTGGTCTTTAGGTAATATTGACAGAAGAAAATATTCAAGTCTTTGACCTAGCAGTCTCACCAGAATTTTGAGCGGTGAGATAGGTCTATGAGAGGAGCAATCCAGTGTCCTTGACTTTTTTGCTATGGGTTGAGGGTGATGCATGCTTCATAGAAAGCTGATGGAAGTTAACCATGTTTTAAAAAATCAGCAGACTTAGCTGAGAGGCAAGGGCGGGACAAAAGACTTGAAAAATTCTACTGAATACCTGTCTGGGCCGTTGGACTTTCCAGACTGCATTGAAAAAAAATGTGGCTACCATTTCATTCTTGTTAAGGGTTCATCGAGTTGAGTTTTGCTATTTTGAAAGAGAGATTGTAGGGATTTTTGGACCACTTTTTGTTATTGTTAGGATACTCTGAGGTATGAGCTGAGTGTAAAAGTTTCTAAATGCATTGTTAATTGGGAAACTGAAGTTATTCTCCCATCCTCAATGCAGGTTTACATAATAAGTTTTTAGTTTTAACTCCCCTAAACTGATAAGCTAGCAGCTCACCCATGTTTACAATTTGTTGAATTTAGAAATGACACATTGAAGTATGTGGAGGGGTATGTGGCCCTGTTTGGAACACTGAGTTCCTTCAAACTGAACTGCTATGACTTTGTATAGAAAGTTGGTTCTGCTAGAGGTAAAAAAAAAACAATGTTGTGGATCCAGGCTCTTAAAGTGTGGCCTTGAAGAGATCGATGTTGGCATCACAGTGACAACAGCTGCTAGCAAAGAGTGCTAAAGCCATTAGCCAGCTCTCTTCACCTCTGCACTCCCATGATTAGCCCTGGTTACTTCTCCTCTATTTTTTCCATAAAGCTTAAAAAAATCACTCCTTTGCTGTGTGCCTCCTCTATCTCTCATGTTTTGCTCTGTTCTTTTCAGTGTGATGGTCTCTGAGTGAGGGGTACAAAAGGTTACTGGTTAGTGAGAGGGTTGTTTTGCACCATTTCATCTCACAAGTGTTACTTGAGGGTATTTTTACAACTTTAATGAGATCCGACAACATGTTGGTAGATGTAGGCTGGAGGTTTGGCTGTGTTTATTGAAGTTGTAACTATTGATGCTAGTGAGATTATGCAACAAATTATCCATCAAACATAATGACTATCATTGATGGAGGGCAGCTTTTCATGTTTGTGTTGTGTTTTATACCGAACAGAAATATAAGTAGCATTTATGCTGGGGTAGGTGATTGTTATCCATGTGGTTAAATCTGTTGTTGTACAGCGATAGAGGTCATGCACTCATCAGTCTGCAGAGGTTTCCTTGTTGTATCTGTGCAAATCCATGTGTGGGTTGTAGTGCAGGTTAGCAGAGAAGAATAGCAGCTAATGACGCATCTGTTCACATACTGCAGTACAAAAGGGAAATAATGTTCGACTCAACAGGCAGGCCGTGGTCTCTCGTGCATTTGATGCAGCGCTGAACAGGAACAATAATTAGGGGAATGTGTATTTTCACCGTGCTTGCATGCAAAAGACTTCCTCAGAATTCTGCATGGATCTTTGTGTGTGATGCACTTTTGAGTCAGTACCCTGCAAAAGTGTGTGTGCTACTGTGCTCCTGAATAAGGCTCTGTCTGTCTGACTGCTTTAAATCTCTCCTCAATGAATCACCAATTGGCTCTCTCCTGACACCACGATAAGGCCAGCCTGTTTGCTCTTCAGAAATTAAAAAACACAGCAACACCCCCTCCCTCCCTTCCCTCCACTGCCTTTCTTCCTCACCTCCCCCTTTTTCTGCTCACTGGAGTCAACTCAAAGGATCCGGGAGCAGATCTGAAATCCAAAGAAGGAGCTCTTGCATGGCCCCAAAGCCAGTCCCTGTCTCCATCTGTGTATTGATCACTAAGCTGTATGAGACCCCAAATCATTTAGATGGCTGGATTTATCGGGATTAACCTGTTGCCAGCCCATCACAGAGGCACAAGGGCAGCAATGGAGAGGTTTACTCTAAGACAGAAATAGATGACTGCAGTGGGACTTAGATTCAGGTATTTGCTCTGAGTTAGACAAAAGAGGATTCTCTAAAGAGCAGAGATATTTTTGCTTGTATAACACTAAGAGTACACATTTTGTTCTACACTTGCTACATCAGATAAACCACTTGGAGGCCAAATAACCCTTTTTTGTTAGTAATGAAGAGACATGCATGGAATTCTCTCTTTCACCACCTGCAATGTTGAATGTAAAGGAGATTGAAAAGAGGATCATGTAACATGAAAAGGGAGAATGAAAGCATCCTAAAAGTGTTTTCTGAATCATTTCTTCCACCTTTATTTAGTACTTTATAAGACAGATCTGGTCACGCCTCATAGTATTTTACTCAGTCCTCAGAGCACCAGGTATTGCATTTTTGCCTGTATTATGCAGAATGCTAAATAAAGTAAAATTTTGTAAAATCTGTGATGATGTCACTGGGGCTGAAACCTATTAATATGAAAAAAACAACAATATAAACGATATAGATTTCCCCCGCCCTCATCCTGCAGGTACAGCTCTGTAAGTCACAACAAATTTTATTGTTACGATCGCTTGGTTTTCACCAAACCCGCAGTCATGTCGTACCGTATCGATAAGGAAATATCTGGCATGAACATCGAGATATGAAATTTTGTCCATATCGTTCAGTCCTAGATGCCAATTTGACTTTTGATCAATTAGCCTCTTACCTAAACAATTTGGAAGTTAATACGAGATTTGTAGATTCAACATTATTTTAAACAAAAACCCATGTTTCTTTTTTAAAAAATAATTCTAATTTCAGGATGCATGATATTTATCAGACCAATATATAATTTTGGGGAAAATTACGTCCTTTTTTGTCAACCCGATACGTACATTTCATTCATTGAATGAATCAGATAAATTGATGAAATTGGGGAAATTGTTTGCATGCCGAGTAGCCCCAATTCAGCCATGCTGCGCTCGCTGGTTACGTCATCTATCATGCATTACTAGGACACAAGCCTGCCCCTGTCTCTGCCAGACCAAAAATAAACATGGCTTCACAAGTGTGGTTGTTTTTCTCAGTGGCAGATTACAGCATATTGGTTTGCATAACCTGTTCATTGAGAATTCCGAGAGGAGAAAAGAGGACTTCAACTTTTAACACAACAGATCTTGTAGCTCAGCTGAAAAGTCGTCATTGCGCCAGTGCAGTATTGAAAAAATATGAAGCAGCTGCAGTAGTAGATAGCTATGCTAAGGCTAAAAACAACAACACGGAGCATGGATGTCCCCATTCAATAGGCGTTAAAAATAGGGCTAAACAATTAATTGCAAATTAGATTAAATCGCAATATGGCTTGTTGCAATTTTCAAATCGCAGACAGTGTAATATTTTTAACCCAAAATGTGTTGAACATTTTGGCATTGTGATGTAGATTCTTGCAATTTCATGCCTACTTTAACCTTTTTTAACCCAGTTCTTACAACTTTATGCCTATCTTGCTCCATTCATCTTTTTTTCTTTTGGCCACTGTCAGACCATGTTTGGAACTTTGACAACGTTTTTGAGGTTAATCCCAATTTTGCTGCTATGATCAAATTTCCTTAGTCACTTTTGAATTTTTTTAACATTTTTTTGCAATACCTATTTTACACCTATTAACTTTTTTTCCGCTTTCGTACCATTTTTTTTACCCAGTTTTGTACAGTTTCATACCTTTTTTATTTCTGTTATTCACTTCTCCACTTTTTCTTAAATCTTTTATCCTTAGATTGATTTAATGTCACATTGGTTTAACTATAAAACCATCTGCTGCTTATGTTTGTTTAAGAATATATAAGATGAGGAACATTAAAACAATGGGAGAGTAAATCGCAATTAGATTATTTTCTCAAATCGGTCAGCCCGAGTTTGAAAACTGTTCAAAACTTTCAAGAGACAATGAAAAGACTAAAGTCATTAATGACAAAGTGATGGAGTTCATAGCGCTCAATGACCAGCCCTTTTATGTAATTGAAAGCCCGGGGTTTGCAAGTTAATAACACATTTAGAGCTACGTTACACCTTTACAAGCTGTCACTTCTTCTAGGATGTTTCCCTTCATTCCCTTTAAGGTGTCACTGCCACACATCCATAACTTGATAACATAACACAAAACAAGAACAGACTACATGTAAGGTTTATCACAGTCATATAACATCTGACATTAGTCCGGTCAGCAAGCTTAGCTTAACGGCTCTGTGGTTGGATCAATATTTTAACATGCAAAAAGATTACATTAATTATAAAAATATAAACTTATAGGTATTGTCTTTGAGTAGCAGGAAATTATGGGTTACCGGTTTAAAATTTTCATATCTCGTGTCACTGCTTTTTAAGAGGCAGTTAAGGCCATGAGGCAAGAATTGTGGAGATGTAGATCTGTAAATACAAACTGTCAGTAAGTTATAATTTGTGACTCTGAATTATTTAACTGTTTGATATGTTTGTATCTGTGTCTGATGGTGTTTTATGTCTGAAACTTTGTTAATGTGCTGCTGTCTGTCTAGGTCAGGACACTCTGTTAAATGAGATTTTTAATCTCAATAGGGTTCGTCTTGTTAATGAAAGTTTACAAATTTCAACAAAACCTAAAGAACATTGAAATGGTTTACAGCATTTCAATGCTACACATTGTAATGGCACAAACTGAACTTTGTATTGTCTTGAACTCATTCCTATCCCATCTGAATTGATCCCATCACATCCGTTTCCTTTTTTCTCCATTCTATGCATTTATACCATATAAAACCATATGGATCTTTTTGCTCTGTTTTATCAAATCTTACTGTATTTAATCTTTTTAACCAATTATTTCCAGTTTTATTCTACTGTATTGTATTATCTTGCATGATATTGTATTGCTTAACAGAGTGTCGTATTGCTTATATCAAATCACATTTCATGTTGCTCTGATGTTTTTTCATTGTATCGTTGAGTAAAATCTTTTCCTTTATTGGATTGCTTTTATCAATATCTTATTTGTGTCTATTTAAAGAGAATACATAGACAAAATACTCTGAAAATCCATCATTTACCAATTTTTCTCTTCCTCATTCAAAAGATGTGACCTCTCTTAAGAGATAAAATGCAGAAAAATGACTAATAGAATCTTAAGTATAGTTATTTAAAGCCAAACAGACCATGGGTTAAATGTTTCTGATGGGAAGATGTGAGCCTTTTTTACGATGCTGATAATGTTCCCAAAGAGGAGTCTAGAATTAAAATGTGATAAATGTTGCAATGCAGTGAAACAGAGAGAGGTGCTCTTTTTCCAAACGGTTTTATCAACTGACAAAACCTTTCTTTGTTTGCTTTATAACATAAGACAGATGTCATAGAGCAGATGACAATGGTTTATGATGTGATCATAATGTCCATGTCAGAATGAGTATGGCCTTGTTTTCCTTTCAGCCTTATCTTTCAGCTCAGCACCAACATTTATATGTAAGTGTTTTGGGCCATTATTGAATATCATAGCTTTAAGGTTACGATGCTGCCGATATCCCTCCTGACATAAACCATCTGAAACTCAGTTTTTTTTACTGCATATTGTTTGCTTGCTCTTTTTATTGTGTTTGTATTGCCCATGCCCATTGCAGAGCAATTCTCCTGTGCACTTCTGTCCAAATGAAATGCCATCCAAGGAGAGATAAAGGCTAGAAAAAACAGACCCAAACAAAGCACCAGGCACTCCAGTATAAATGTTATTGGCCACTCCAGTGCAAGAATGATACATCAATTGAATCCTTGTTCACTTATAATGTTTGTTGCAAAAAAAAAGAAAACTATTGTGACTAAGTGGTGGAAAAAATGAGTCACGGTGTTAAAAGCATCCGGCACCATCCCGAGACATCATCACAGGAAAAAGAAAAATATTGATCCGCCTACCTATCCAAACCACCCACCTTTCCTGATCCTGCTTTCCCAACATTCCCATCCACATTTCCCATCTCTTTCCTCCACTGCATCCTCTTGAACAATCTCCACCCGGCTGGCACCAAGTCGAGCCTTAGGGTGCTGCATCATCCACTGTCAGTGTGGCTGGGGGGTTGAGATCAATCACTGTGCCTCTAATGCAGTGCTTTAGCATACAAAGAGTGCTTTGAGGCTGATAAGCTCCATTGGGAAATCATGCAATGCACTATTTATACTGCAGGTACCTGTAGCTCCTTATTTTATGTGGCCTACCTCTTCCCTTTAGCTTTAAGGACTGTGTATATTTTTAACAGATTTAATCCACTGGACTTCAGCTGCAGGAATTAAAGTCAGCCTTTGTTTATTGTTTGCTGTCAGTGGCCAGTCGTTGGGAAGCAGCATGAAGCAGCCCTTTCAAAACCTAGCACGCCGTAAGTTCATACCTGTCTTGTGTTTATTTCTGACAGCTTGGCAATTTCCCACCATTCAACTGCACATGACATTTATCTTATTTGTGACCTTTTCTCAAGAAGGCTACTGAATCAGATCATTACACCTCCCATCTGCAGCTCATTCATGCTGATAAATCAGTACCTGAAAATAAAATCCTTCTTCATCCTGCCTTGTTGTTTCCTACCTATGTGAGTGTCAAAGTAAATGAGACATGCCGTGAAGTGATCCTCTGAGGAATATTGCTCTAAGAGTGATAACTTGCAGGGATGGATGCTGAGGAAGGACCTTGCCTTTCACACACCTCAGACAGAGCTGAAATCTTTAGTATAGGTGGTGTTTACTTCCTATACGCGCAAGTCTCATGTTGCCTATTGGCCTTGATGGCAGGATGAACTTCTAACCTGCCAATTATACACGGGGTTGGATAGAAACCTGTCCATTCTTTATAGATTTTCTGCTGCTGTGTCAAGCTCTGATTGATCACATACTGCACATACGTGAAAAGGGAGAGGAAGCTGGGATGCTGACGGCAGATAGCATTTAACAGACAAACCTACACACATAACTATGCTAGGATGCTTGCACACACGCATAGAAAAAGAACAAAAACCTGCAGATTTACGATTCTCACCGCTTGGATTTGAAAGGTTACATTTCTAAAAGAGAAGTTCAGGTTGTGTATCGCTGTCCACCTTTTATATCCAAGGCATACTAATTATAAACCTGTTTTTGCCCCTCGCTTTATCTACAAACATTTATTCCAGTCACCCTTCAAGCATCGCCTCAAATGGTGGATCCAACCTTGTCATGCTCCACAGCTGTCTACAAAACAGCCAGTGTTTAGAGGAGATATGTCTGACATATGTGCATTGGTTCATTGACTGTGTGCATGTATGGGCTGCACATGTGCAGATAATCACAACTGTTTGGAAATTACCCAGTTAAGCACAAGGTGAATGGCAGGGCATTCAGGGCATTGATCGTAACTCACGCCATTATAAGCATGAGTGTAATCAAGCCACTGATCCTCAGTTCTGTGTTGGATTTTGTAATTTCCCAATCCCTAATGCTCATTTTCAGGCAGGAGATGGATGTGTGTGTTGCAAGGCAAGTTTTTTTGTAGAGCACAATTCATACACAAGGCAATTCAAAGTGCTTTATACAACAAGAGAAATGAATTAAAATCACAATAAAAATAAAATCAAAACAACAATCATTTTAAAATAAATTTAAAAAGAAGATTGTAGATCCTTTCAGTCTTATGCACATTTAAACAGAGCTGTTTTGAGCCTAGATTTGAACGTAGTTGGAGTAGAGGCCTGTCTCACATCTTCAGAAAGATTTTTCCAGATTTTAGCTGCATAAAACTGGAACCCTGATTCCCCATGTTTAGTCCTGACTCTGGGCACCAGCAGGAGGCCCGCCCTTGAGGTCCTCAGAGTCTGAGGTGGTTCATGTGACACCAACATGTCGGAGATGTACTTTGGTGCTCGGCCATGGAGAGGCTTGTACGCAAGCAGAGCTGCTTTAAAGTCTGTTCTCTGAGCCGCAGGAAGCCAGTGTAGGGACCTGAGCACAGGACTAATGTGCTCGTACTTCCTGGTTCTGGTCAGGACCCGAGCGGCAGCATTCTGGATGTACTGTAGCTGTCTTACAGCTCAAGCAGGTACAGGAAGAGTATGTGTGTATATGTGTGGGGTTGAATTCATTTTGTGAACCTTTTCCAACAAGTTTCTGTATTGAAAAGGTTCTGTGTAAAGGCAGCTTCATTACGTGAAGTGAAGCACTCAGTCTCTCCTGACTGCTAAAATATGTCAGCATTTTTGGGGTGCTGGTTTGGTGGAGTGGTTAGCAACCAGGCACCCCATGTATTTGCTTCTGCTGGTCCAGGTTCGAATCCCGCCTGAGACCAGTTTGCAGAGTGTCTTCCCCTACTCTCTCAACCCCTTTCACAAGCCTATCCACTGTCTCTCTCCTATCACTAAAGGCACAAAATGCCCCAAAAAATACATTTAAAAAATATAAATATATATATTTCTTAGGATTTTCAGTTTTCACAAAGTATTATTTATTTACTTTTAGCAATACTAAGAAGAATTTAAACTTGTATTTACATTGTATGTACATATTTTCGACTGCTTGTTTGGAAAAAAATATTATAATCACTAAATAAGCCTAAATAGTTATTATGACAGATATTGAGATCACAATTACAGATCTCAGTGATTTCGCAATACGTGCAATTGTTGAACTAAAATGCTACACACTGTAATTTGAACATCACAGCACAAACTATGTGAACCTGTAAAAACCAATACATACAGTATAATATGCTATCATATCATAATCTATCATACTCTGTGGTATTGAATTGTGGCTTTTCATCTGGTATCATGTCATATTATATCCTATCACTTTGTATCATGTCATGCTGAAGTGGGGGCATCAATATTGAGAACACCTCACAGCAAATATAGTTTTGGTTGTTCACTTAAAGTGGGGCAGACCTTTATTACATGGCTGTATATATCAAGATCATCCTTCTAATGTTCCAACTGTAGGATTGGTGGCATTTAACAAGGTTGATAATTCATCACAGCGTTGCCACCATTTTACTGCTTTGGGCTCATTTTTCAGACTTCTCTCTCAAGTTTTTACCCCCAAATCTCCCTAAACACATACTGCCTCTGGGTGGCTTTGCATACTAAATGATCAGCACCTAGTTTTGCACAGTGTTTGTCAAGACTTGTTTCCTCTCTGATGTCTGAAGAGGGCCTTTTTATCCCCCCCCCCCCCCTTTGCCCAACATGGCTCCCCCTGCATCTGATGAAAAGGCCTCACTGTAGCAGAGTTTCCCTCCAAGACAGACAAACTGGAGGGACGTGTTTAAACACCCGCCCAAGCATCACTCCTGTTTTAATGTAGTTCAGTGCATGACTGGTGTAGGCGGCAGGTGTTCAGATTGGTTGAGTCACAACTACATTAGAGGATGAAAAAAACAAACAGCAGCGTTAAAAATAGATTTGATTTGAATGCCTTAAATATGAAAAAATGACAAGGGTTCAACTTTAACTGGTGGGTAAGCCCGCCCAATCAAAATAGACAAAAATATAACCTTGTCTGAAAGAGATTTTCTGCTGAAACACTGGACAGTGGCTGAAGCAAATTGCTAATCTAAACATGTAAATACAGGATTTCCCCCAAGGGTCGGTGGTAGAAAAACAAGGGTGTAATTCTTGAAAATGTAAAGTAAAGAAATCAACCAATTCTTTATTTCCCTTCCATTGATTTGATACTTTGACTTCAAGTCAATACAGCCTATCAGCACAGGAGAGAGGTGTTATTGACGTTGGCCAACTAATCAGTAATGGTTGTCCTAACAGCTCAACAGTTACTCTGGAGCTTTAGACCAATCCATGCTTCCAGATGGTTAACAGTAAAAATAGGACTTTGCGGTCGTCAAGTCCTTTGGCAAAAACACAATTGTGGAGACATATAGTGTTGAATATAAGAGGGGAAGGTACATACTTTATGAAAAAATATTAACATCCACAGTCCATATTGTGTATACCTCTTTAACTGCCTGTTTTTTAAGATATCACAAGGGAATGAAGAGAAAAGAAATAAAGTGAAAATATTGACTGGAATTCTTCTGCACAATAGTGCAGTCAGATTGGATTTTAATGTTTTTCTATGGCACTTGAAGTTAGGAGAGTTGAAAGGTTCATTAATCAGCCTTTTGATGCCAAGTAACGCAAAGAAAGGATTAGTTTATATCTCCCCTGTACTCTGCAAAGCCATTTTCTACCTAATAGTACTGAAAAAATTCAAATAAAGATAAATGTATTTTAAAAAGCAGCAATTATATTAATCCCCCTGCAGTATTGGACCCAACCCTGTTGCACTTAAGTGTGCTGTCTGAGGTGAAATGTGCCACATCCCTCTCCATAATGTTGTTTTATTTGGCACACAGTAGGCCAAACATAGATAGGTACAGATTACAGGGCTCCAGACTAAGTTTTTGCATTGGTTGCAGCGGTGCACCTAACATTTTTTTGAAGGTGCACCGGCACAAAATTAGGTGCACCTAAATTTTTCATAGGGTCACCTTTAATGCCATAAGGTCACAATTTTATCACACTCCATACATATAATGTAAATAATTTTTAAACAAGTATAAGATGTTATACCGCTCCGTGCTGAAACCTGTCACCGGAGTCAGGCTCAGTCTGGGCTGATTTGCATACTAACAGTTGATTGAATGAATCAACTTTGTCAACTTAGATTTGTAAGAGTGCACCTAATATTTTCTCTTGGTGCACCAGTGCGCCCAAAAACAAAAATGTAAGGTGCACTCTCACAAATTTTGGGTGCATGTGCGCCCAAAATGGTTGCACTCTTGAGCCCTGGATTAGAATGAATTGTTTACCATAAGTGTGAGTTTTTGGTGCAACAAAATGAAGATGGATCAGGGCGTCTGCTCCCTTTTCCTACAAGAGCCAGGTGTGCACGTAGGCTGTTTTAAAGGTCTTAAAGGTCCCAATGGCCTGGTATATTTGATTGTTTACATTGTATATTGCATGTCTTATGAGGATTTATTTTGAATTGACTGAAACAATGAATAATTTTGTCTCCATGTTGGATCAGATGGAGCTCTTTTTTTCCTCTCCTTTGGAAGTGCTTGGATCTGAGGGAGTTTGGAGGCTATGATAATGAGGTCTGCACCGATTGGATGGAAGGGGGAGGAGTTTCAGGTTGCCACATGCTGTAATTTCTGCACATGGCACAAAAGCATAAAGTCATTTTTCATTAAAATCATTAGATATTCTAACAGTATCAGACAGGTTTGTTGTTCATTCTCCTTTGTGTGTCAGATGAAATAACAGTTGTTTATTTATTTTGTCATTGACTTGTTTTTTTTCTGTTGGATTCTTTGGCTGAATTCTTTAAGGCAAGTGTAATTAACACTGAACTATCTCAATTGATGTCTGTGGTCCATGTTAACGGTAATACTCACATGATTAATGGTTGAATGAATAAAACTCTGTTGAATGAGAACCTTTGAGAGCGTATGAATCTGTATTGTTCAAACTGAATGCATAAAGGAAGAGCGTATGAAACAAAGCTAATAAACAAATAGAAAGAAATTCTTTGTCTTTCAGTCCTCCATTCTATAAACTGCCTCTAGCTCCACTTCTACCTTCCTTGCAGTGCAGACAAAAGACTAAGTTTTGCCTCTTTTTGAATCATAATAAAAAAAATTGGTACTGTGTTATAACTAATCCACAACCAGTGCAGATTTCATTGAGCCGACTCCTTGATTTAAGCAGTTTTGACAACTGAGCAGCTCTACAAATTTAGTTTCCTTCCCGTGTTTACTGTCAAGTTACTAAAGTGTTCAGATTTTCAGCTTTACTATCTTACCATATTTGTTGCAATGATGTAACTCTTCAGAAAGACAGCAGTCTCTCTTGTTCATGAAAAGAAAACACAATTAGCCTTTGACCATTATTTCATTTTTTAAACATTTTGTAATAGGTGATGTGTAATATATTTTTCCTTTTAAAGTACATGACTCGTGTAGATGTTTGATTAAGCTGTGATCCTGACATTTTAATATTATAATAGAGTGAGAACATGACTTTCTATGCTTCCATACCTATAAAGTCTCATTTTTTTTAATGAAACTCAGACCACTGACATAATATATGCTTGAGATCAGTTCGTGGTTAGGATTAAAATTTTACTCAGCTTTATGATGGCTTTGGAGCATGTGAATTTAAAGACAGATACGATTAACAGAAGCACTGAAAACATTATTTTATTGATCAGAATTATTCTTGAGTAATTGAGGCATACAGTCAGATTCATATACGTAGATCTACCTTCACTCCCTCATTAAGTATATGCACGTCTGGCTCATGATGGTCTCTGGCCTCAGGTTAGATCTGCTCTACTGGGCACTAAGAGCTGTGTCTGTGTTTCATTGACCTATGCCTTTAATTACAGTGTGAAAATATCAGCCGTCTTCTTGCATAAATGTCGTCCTGGACTGAACAAAGTTTAATCGAAACAGAAACCCTTCCCTGGTCTGACACTAGGTTTATAGATGCTGATGGGAATGATGAGCTGGGTGGGACGCATATTCTCCTTCACTGCCCCTCTGCTTCATATTTCAATCATCAAATCAGTACGTCTACATTATAATGACTGAGCCAAAACATCCAGGACAGGATTATCCAGGAAAGGAATATCATGTCACTTTCTATGCTGAAGTCTGCCGTGAAGCAAGGATGTTATTACAGAGATGTTGGTCTTTCTTGAAAGCTTCTGCACTTATTTGGAAATCAAAATAACAGTATTGAACCGGCTGACAAGCGTAATAAAAGCCTCCATCCTGCTACATATCCAAGGCTTTAAAGTGTGATGTGGAGCAGTGATTTCTGGTCAAAACTACATGAGAATTTTGCACAGATGTCCTGCCAGATATCCAGCATGTCTGAATCTTCAATGAAAGAATTCATGAATGCAAAACAGCTGGGTCATGGTCTCTGTTGTTTCATAAATGTACCAGCTGTACACGCAGGACTGAACTGTTTCATATCAATCCCTTCAACAGGAAATAAAGGCTAACTTTCCAGGACATATGACTCTACTCAAAGCAGCGCGGAGTTAGTAATCCCTCTGCTGTGAAAGGCTGTTATTTAAACTAGAACACCTCTGGGAGCACACAAATGTTTTCATGCTATTCCTGCAGCCATAAATAGTTCTAAGGGCAACTATTTGTAGCTGTAGTAGTGGATGTTCTGAAAGGATTGCCACCTACATGATTTTCAATAGTTCACTACCTTTTGGTCATGGCCACAAGCTCACAGGAAATATAAGCCAAAGCAGGAAAATGTGCTTCTCAGTATGACCCACATTTCACCTTGTGAAGTACAGATGACCAATGTTTGGTATCCATAATGTAGAATTATTTCTTTTGGGTCTAATTTAAAGCTGGTGTTCCTTCTAATCTCTTGAGGTAGCTCACATTTTCTTTTAAGGAGGCCCGTGCTTATTAATGCTATTGCCATTTGAAGTGTTGGGTCAATAGAGCTCCCCATTTTTTTTTAAATGCCTAAACAAATGTCACCTTTCTCATGGAGCATCCCTGTGCAAAGAGCATGGGCTCTGTCATGGAACAGCAGAAGCTCAACATTCATTTTAATGTTTTGTGTACGGGTTTGTTTAAGTAAGCTGTGGCTTGTCTGTGCATATAAGCCAACATGGAAGAGAAAGGGGAGAAAGTACCATAAATCCACTTGATCTGTCAAACTGTTCATTTTTAACTCACGATTAACCACCAAATACGGGAATTTTTAAGCAAATTATAAAACAAAGTGTTTAAAAATCCACAAACTATAACGGAAATGTGTTATTTCTGCATACTAGCTGAAGATATTGATAGAAAGTTCCTTATCCTCTCAAAATAATTGCCTTTTTATGCCATTATCTGCAGACCCATATATCCTGCTGTCAATATTGTGCTTACCTTTTATACATTTTTCATTTCAATTAGGACTGTATTGGTACACTGGTTTAGCTGAAACTATGACTCTGAAAATACTCTGCATTTAGCATTTTTGAGTCCCTTTACCTTGTTTTTGTAACTGTCTGTACTTTTTTTTCTGTTCAGATAAAATGTTTTCCTTTTGAGAGGTAACAAGTGGCAAAAGTTACTTCAGTTGAGCTATGAAAAAAATAATTTGCTACACATTGAATCTAATAACTTAAGGGCATGTTTCTTTAAAGGGGTTTCACAAGATTCAGACTTGGCCTCAGCTTAACTGTCTGATAGGCTTGTCTTTATTGGTATGAGGAGACGGTTAAGAGTATAGAAAGGTCCTTTATTTGCTTTATTTCAGAACTATTTTCAAAATATCAGAGCCTTGAGATGCCAAATCATCTCCTTCTCGATGCAGAAAGCTGTCTGTTATTGCCAGACAGCTAAATTCTAACATGACACAAGCATTGCTGTATAGGCTTCAACTAAAGTTTAAATTATCAGAGCTCTTTTTTTTTTTACCTTATCTTCTTTTATTCTTATAAGTATCTTTTAAGGAACTTTTAAGGAACTATTAAGGAACCAACACCTTTTAAAGGTATCACTGATATGGAAAAGAAATAATGCCAAACTCCTGCAGGCAGCTTCTGCTATATCAGCTTATCTGCTGTGCACATTAAAAACTAAACATGGTGGTGATTTTGACCATTTAAAATGTAATTCATTAATTATTTACCCCATCCTCATCTTATGGCGGGTAACACTTCAGCACTGAAAGCCCTTTAGTCTATCTGACAAGTAAATCACAGCTTTAATCGTCTCAAAAATGCCATCCATCCCCTGATCTTTAAGTGGATAGGATCAGATGCTTCTGATAACTGCAAGATGGTCTGATTTGGGAAATACGGTGCTGAATGCAAAATGTCAGCTATAGTGGAGGAGCCATTACAGGAACTTATTAAGCTAAACACAGTGCATTGGTTTCATCCGATAGCGGTGTGCTTATTGATAATTTACCATCATGCCTCAGTACCTCCCAGAGAAACACCCTATTAATCCCTGGAATCGGCTCCACTGGGTCTTGAACATTGCATTTCCTCCAATACGTTTAAAATTTATTGACTTACCTGTTGTGTGCTTACATCTTTGCAAAACCTGACTGTCAATAATATTGTTGGATGTTTCTCATTCTGCTTTTAGAACTGGGGCGCAGGGACGGGAGAAAATATCAATGACACCAAGCGAATCAGATTGCATCTTCCCTATCTCAGAGCCCAAACCTCACTTTCATTATCTGCTCTTCCTTTCATCTTTCTTTCCATCCCTCCCTTATCACTCTCTCCCTCACTCTGCCCTGCTCTCCCCCTCTCTCCTTCCACGGTAGCATGGCTTCACCTGGGGGCTACGATAACACACTGCAGAGTCATAAACGGCTGCAAAGTGAGGAGGAAAATCTGTAATGGTCAAGCGGACAGCTCGGGAGAATGCAGCAGTGTGTGTCCACGCCACAGGGACCAGTGAAGGTCTTATTGGCTGATTTCACTCAAGCTTGACCTTTCTCATGAGGGAGCAGGGACAACAGTGTGGCTGCAAGCCAACTAGCATACTGTAACTAAACCCCTACATCCACAATCATAAGAAGGGGGGAATCACTCGAACAAAGGCCGGGCTCAGACTCTGACACATGAGCACATCTGTAGGTCCCAGGGGAAACTGTGCAACCGCTGCTTATGGAAAATGGTGGACATGGTTTTAGGAAATGTCAGTTTTGTGTTAAAGCAATCTGTTTAAGGTCCAACTGGTGCTTTCACCTGTGCTTTGGAAGGCTGGTTGTATGTAAGTAGATAGTGATGGGGATTATTATTTTTATTATAGTGATATCTTAGTGATGTTCCTTCTCAAAGAAACCTTATCACTAGCCTACTTCTATGAGTACTTTTCTCCAACGAGGCTGGTAGACAAAAACATTTTTCTTTTTTTACACAAGCGATATAACTGAGTAAAACATGTGTTAAGATCATTTTTGTCTGATCTCTTTTTCAAAATGCTACCCTCAAGCAGCTGTATTCACTCAATTTTTTTTTTCCAGAAACCAAGATGTCTTTTTAGTATGTTGTTTTTAGAACACGAGACATTACTTTTTTTGCACTCAATGTCATTTTATCCAGGCAGGCCTCAAATTCATCACAGTGAAACTGAATGACATTCATATTTTTATGAAAAGGACTTACTGATATCTTCGTGGATTATGTCCAGGCACCTCATGTGTAGATGCTTTGACCTCAGAGCAGGAGCTAATATTTGATTCCAGCATTCAACCTTTCCCACTCTTGTCTTCTCCTGCTTTCTTGCCCCAGTTTATTGCAATATTCCCTGTCTCTCCCCGGTCAATAAAGGGAAACATGCCACTGGCTCTCCATTGTTAGAAAAGGCAAAAGACCAAAATTAGAGCTGGAAAAAAAAAGCAGGGTCATGCGTCACTGTCAGTCATAACACTCCACATGGTGGCCCACTTCATCTGTGTTTTTTATTCAGAGATCCTCTTTTAGTTTGAGCAAAGTCATCAAAATGACAAGGATGTGTGATTTAAAGATAATGTATGGAGGAGGATAGTGTTGGAGCTGCAACATCAATTATGATGTGTGCATACTCAGGCTTCCACTTTCATGAAGATTATGACCTGAAGCAGCTGCTTTAAGTTTCAGTTCATGAATTCAACTGTGAAATGTGCCAAATTCTTCTATCCTTCACAAAACCTATTCGCATCTGTTCAATACGATTGTTAAAAATAACCTCAGAATTATTAAAATTTTTACTGCTTATAGATATTGCCCTTGAAGTATCCTCTACTACAAGCTTTAGTAGGTCTTCTCAGGATTCATTTTAGCAATAACTGTTCTGTTGCAGCCAGTTTTATTAGAGTACCTACATGCATCAGCAGCATGGTTGTAAACTATAAGTATTGAACAACTAGGACATGAGCGCATGCTGTGTTGCTGTTTGGCAGGCTTAATGCCCTCTTTAGCCCTCCCTCTGTTTTTTTGTCTACTCAGACTAAGAGGTAGTTTGTAGGCTATCTTGTTTTGACTCCCAAAGCCCACTTCAGTTACTTCACAGATATTTTCACTCAGCATTTGTCAAATAGTTTCTCTTATAATTTATGCCTATGAAACATTTCATTTGTCCTGATTTTCTTTTCTTTTTTTTGCAACTGTTTTTATATCTAGCACCCAGTTTTCAAGTAAAAAATGTCATAATCATATTTTTTGTTTCACACAAGCAAATATCTGTATGTTGGCATAACATTCCACTTGTCTCTTCACTAATGAGAAAAACAGAGGGAAGCATTGACCTTAAAGTAGCTTCATATTTTCTCTGAAAAACTGTTTACTCTACTTGAGCCCGTAAATAATTTAACCATGAAAACGAAATCACATCTCCCGGCCTGAAAATTGCATCTTTGGTAATGCTGATCCCAGCTCCAGCCTCATACCGTGGAGGCACCCTGCGGCCTGGCTGACCGGTGCAGTATATGCACCATGTCTTAACCAGTAGCTCCTGGTGTCCATCATGTACATACAAAGAACTGCAGAATCTCACTGATGGCATTCTGCCTTCGGATCAATGTCATATCTTTGGCTGACAGATAAAAGATTTAATGTGCGAAAGAAATGTAGGAATGCACCTACAGAGACAAGAAGAAGGAGAAGAAGGCTGTTTTCTACAGTTGTGAACTGGAATTTCATAAAAGGATGTCAGAGTGTTCGACACATTTAACAGATCTGCTTACAAATGTTTTAAATAAGGCACACTGTTTTTTTGAGTTAGTATTAAAACCAAACTTCCATCAGATTTAATTTATATACTTGACATTAGGGATGCAAATTATCGAGTAATTCATTAATTGATAGTTGTTTCATCTTATCGATGGATGATCGATTAATTGATAAGCGGCAATTTTCCTGCAAAGCTGAATTTCCCTCTGAATCAATAGGTTCCTTTCTACGAAAATACTATCTTTCTTATGAAAGAGAAAATGCAAATCATATTCCTTAATTAAAGATTTATTCTTCACGGCAGGGAACAACACATTCACAAATGGGACAATGCAATAACAAGACTACTTTGAGGCTACTTGAAATATGAAAATAAATAAGTGTAGATAGAATATGGAGTCGCACCTAAATGCAAAGAAAATTTGGTTTGGAAGGATTTTGTTCATGATGCATTGTAGTAAAGTGTAGTGTTTGGCTGTGGGGACAGGCAAGAAATGCTCTGTATTAGTGTTTTGTGTCCCATTTTAAAATATTAAAAAATTATATATCTGTAATTTCTACAAATATTAATGTGTATGGTGTTTAGTATAATAGTAAAATACAATTTATAATATATTACTACTTGTGTTTATACATTTAATATACAACAATATGCTGGGGACAGAAATGTCACTCTCTTGGTGGAATCGCCCATTTATTGGCAGCATGTCTGTAGTAATCATGTCACATATCCGCTGGGTAATGCCCTCTGCCTTCGTGGAGTCACATACTCGTCGTCCCAGCGCTGCGGTGATTGAAGGCTGAGAGCTACTCGCTCCTTGCAGCACGGCTGAATGTGACGTATTGAGGTGATAATTTAGCGAAGTTGTGGAGGAGTTGTACTTTAAAATACTTCCACAGATTGTGCATTTGGCGTCTTTGTCGTCATTAACAAACTTAAAGTGGTTCCATACCGAACTCCGTCTTGTCCTCTTCATCCTGCCAGCTTACCGCCCCTCGTTTGTCTTGTTGTTGTTGTTGTCGTCCTCTTCTTATTCTAATAAAGTTCCGGCAGGCTGAACGCAATGAAGCGTAATGCTGCCCCCACAGGTTGGGTTATATCAGCTCTATGTTGTCAGAGGCCAGCTTCTCTTGTGTTCCCGCGAGTGTGTCAAGGACGTCTGGCGCCAAGCGCGCCCCCATGCGGGCTTGAGGGGAATCACGGGTTCAAAACGCAATTAATTGCAATTAATGCACTTTAATCGAATAATTTCTTATCGACAATTAATCGATAATCGATTAATTGTTGGCATCCCTACTTGACATCTTGTTCTTTTGTGTGAATCAGGCCCTTAAACAGCTTTAAACTACTAGCAACTCATGTTCATGGTTTCAGCCAAGAGTTTCAGGTCTATATCATTGATTATTTTTTGTACATTATGGCCTAAAGTGGAGTAAAGGTGAAAGGGGAATGGTATGCTTTTGTGCAACATGAAATAATGTCTATTCCATAGTCCAATATGTGTTTTTGTGGTTCAAAAAAACATGGTAAAATCCAAATCCATTTCTACAGTTCACAAAACAAAAGCTTACAAATGAAGGGGCTGTGGTTAATGGTAGAGTTAGCCATTTCTCAGCTGGAAGGGATTCAATCTCCAACTCCTACATTAACATGTCATTGTGAACAAGATACTTAAATTCAACTTGCTTCAGCCTGCAGCACTTTCATTAAAAAAATGTTCTATATATGGATAGAATCAGCCAGTAGAGCAGTGCAGGAAGAAATCCAGAATGGGGACTTGAATTAGCATTTTAGCACTTTTGGGTCCCTTGTCCCAACATCTATAGGATTTTAGAATTGTTTTTTTTATTACAGATATAATGTCCATAATGTCCATGCAAGATTTTACCCCACTTCCAATTTTAAGGCGGTGGTTTATGGTTTCATTACAAAGGTTGGTTGAGACTGAGCTGCCAACAGTGACTAATAAATAGCAGTGAATCCTACTGTAATCATTTATGTATGTGTATTTTCTTCATAAGCAACAATAAACACACAAGACACTAAAATGGGCACCTACTTGATCAGGCCCGTAATAATGGGGGGTTCCTCAAACAAGAGGTAACAGCCTGACATCATATGTTGGAAGTGTTGTTGCCACTTGCTGCAACACAGACACAAGGCATTTCCATTAAATAATTTTACTACCTCTTCCAAAGCCACAACAGTGGGCTGCACATCTATAAAAAAAATCTTGTGATGTTCTTGTGTCTTCCTTATTATTATCAATATTTGTCTTAGTATTCCTCTTTGGGGCACTGGGTCAAATGTCTTGCATTTACATTCAAATTAGACCTTACAACACAAAAAAGCATTCAAATTAATAAAATTGTTAATTAATAACATATCCTAGAATGTGATAAGACATATATCTTACCCACTGGCTGTTGTTGTATAGGTCATTGTTCATTATTTTTCAATTTTCTGTGTAAAATGATGTGAGCATTGTCTGCTGAGTGTGAGTGGTAATGAAAGGATTAAAAATAGAATCATTCATCAGTTTTCTGAAAACACCTGCAGGCTGTGGAGTATAGGTACTGCACCCTGCCCCTTTCTTCTTCACCTTCGTCATTGCTTGTAGGAGTTAATGGAATTCACCACCAAGGAGAGGAAAAAAGTTTTTTTGTGGGAGGGAACAGCTCTGAGACCGACCGGTCACTACAGGGCAAAAGCCTGAGCCCTGATGTCAAAAGACTGTTTCGAGCAAAGAGAGAGCAGTGCTCAGAGCAGCCTCAGAACTGTACATGCCAGTTCTGTGTGGACAGCTGAAACACTATGATGTGCTCTTGGGCATTCAGTTTTTTTGCAAGATTGTTTAAATTTTTTGAGTAGTTTTATTCGGTGCATGTGAATGATTGATTTTCTTGTGAATGTGTTAAACTGCATGCTTGAGATTTGAAATAAATATGAAGCTATACATGTACTAGTCTATGACTTATGTAATCTAGTCAGTGATGACAATTTTATTCACTCCTCTGGTGGGGGGCCTGCTGAAGCAGTCCCAGTTGCATTGGGCTCAGAACACCTCCACTGTCACACTTGAGTTGAAGGCAGTCAAATGGGCCTCCAGATTTGTTGTGGATAAGGAGATAAACCAGCTACTTCACACATTTTCAACACACAGCCTTCTTTTTCTTAAGCTGTACTTCCATCTTGTCTGCTGAGGTCATGAGAGCAGCATGAGTGTATGGATGGTTGGGTTGAGCCGGGGCTCTCTTTGTTGGATCGGGCGATTCACTCCAGGCACCCTAATGTGGTGCAACACCATGAAATTTCATTCCGATTTATTACTTAAAGTTCAAGAACTAATTTGTACCCTCATGCTGGAATGGTTGTTCGAATGTCGAGCGTAACTTGTCAGTCCTAGTGTGGCTTTTGGTGTGAAAGCATTTTGAGTAGTTAGATGTCTGGAAAAGCATTTACTAAGTCCGTTGCACCATATTAGCTCTCCTTGAATACTTAATTGTGAAAAACTAAAAAAAAGCAACCTGACATATTCATTGTTCCAGTCTTACTCTTATACACACTATAGATCATTGTAATGTTTCCAGTGGCCTCAGACATGTGTCACTTAAATCATAAACATGGCTGCGGTATTTTATGGACATATCCTTACCTAAACAACCATCTATTTACTCAAGAGACACACATGCACACGCACAGAGCTATCAGTTCAGTCTTGCATATGCAGTAGGCAGCAGTGAGTTCCCATCTTGCACATCTCCACAGACACTTATCTGCATCACACATTTGCATAAAAGCACAAGTTCAAATATGCACACGCACACACAGACATGCACGCTGAACTGCATACACAACCCCTGCATTTGTATCGTTTAAGGCCTCAGCGGTACTACAAAGAGTGAAATAGGATATCCGCTTCAGAGGAAAATCTCGGGGATGTTATGTAAAATGAGATGATAAGAGCTAGACAGAGAGAGGAGGTGGAAAAAAGGAGAAAGAAAGCCAGGGAGACATGAGAAATATGGGATTCAATTCCTTTCCCATAATAAGACTCATCCCCTGCTTAATGTAGTTTGCTGAACCAGCTCTCTCCTCTGAACTGTGTGTAAGAGGAGAATAAAGGAGTCTATTGTGGATTTGGCTTTAGATGGAGTTACTACAAGGGATATATATTTACTTGTATACGTCTCTGTTTATGGGTTTAGGTGCAGTTTGTTGTAATGGGAACTTATTCAGGACGTTTACTGAGGAAAGAGCTGTGGGCATGAGACAAGACTGGTTCTAGATCACTTACTTAGGTGAGACTGAAGAAGTTTAATGGTTATTTGCAGGGGTTAAATCTGAATACACTGAGATTCTATCATTTTGTTAGGATCATGCTAAATATTAGGGCTGGGACGATACGATTTTTTTAACAATTTTTTAGGTGCCGATATGATTTAAATTGGATTCTATGATATTGCCGATTTTTGCAATCCTTTGGTAGCTTTTTTTAATACCAGTGACAAAGATGACAATGATGATGCCTACAGACTATATCAGGAAAAATACACATCAAATGTGAGTCTGTTTTTAGGATTTATTTAGCAGTATATTTTAACCAGCTGTTTATACTCTCTCTTTAAAAGCCTGGATTGTATTTAAAAGTGGCTTATTAATACAGACTAAAATTAAGCTTTAGAATTGGTAAAAAAAAAAATAGATTTTTGAACAAAAACATCCATTTAAAATTAGTCAAACAAAATATCCCAATACTTATGGGAATCGATTTTTTCCCCCACCCCTACTGAATATAGGTAATCAAGGTATAGCAGGGGTTATGATAAATGAAGTAGACTTGATTTAACCCTATAAAGTAATTGTATAATATTTGATACATACTTTTATAATACCTCTATGCACTCAATATGATCAACAAACTCCAAAAAAAAACATCTGAATGCAATCAGATAAATGATAAAAATGTCCTCAAATGGATTATCAGTTGCCAAAACACCTAATGTATCAAATGAGATACAAAAAAATCTATATGTCAAATTTTATGGACATTTTGATATTTGTAGGATTTTAGCAGAAAGTGAAACAAACATTTCATCTCCAAAAAATTAGAATTTTCTGGCTATAATCTATGGTCTTGGGCCTTAAAGGGTTAATGCAATGATGATGGTGTTTGTTCAGTACTTCAAAGAACATTTGTGCATTTCTGTGGGCAGTTTTGCTCTTTAATGGCTCTTGTCGCAATTAATGCACCTTGATTTTGCAAAGTAATCTTTATTTTCGTTGAGAATAGTACATTGTTTTGTCCTTTTAGGATATCACCATCAGTTCACACAGTCTCAAGTCCAACTGAAAAAAGGAAAGATGGAAAAAACTAATTTGTCTAATAATTCATTTTAATTAGGACTATTGAAGCAGTACAGCCAAGTTAATTATTTCTGTTCTGGCTTAAATAGAGCCATATGAGATGATATTACCCAGAAATAAAAGACGATCGACTCTTCGTCAACCATAGTAGGCTAAATGTCATAATTTTTCATCAAAATGGTTTTCAGACAAGGGCTGCACTGGGATGCAGCCGGTCATGCATCACACAGGAGAAGGTTGCTAGTTCCACACTCTGAGTTAGAAAAGTCCCTTCTGTGTGGAGTTGGCATGTTCTCCCTGTGCATTCACGGATTTTCTCTGGGTGCTACGGCTTCCTCCAACAGACTAAAAACATGATCGATAGGTTTGCTGGTGACTTTAAATTACTCTTTGATGTAAATGTGTGAATGAATGGTTGTGTCTCTCTTTGTTTGCCCTCTGATAGACTCCATGTCCAACTTCACCTGGGAGGGGGTCCAACCATCTGCAACCCTGAAACGGTTCAGCAGTATAGATAAAGGATGAAAATCAGGGTCTGATATAAAATAAAAATCTCCTCCAAATCCAAAATCATATGAACAATGCTGACAAGAGCACACTGAGGCCATGGTTCAACATGCAGCATGTTCCTTTGGCCATGGTTATGTTCGTACTGTTACGCATTCCTCTTATTGTTGTTTTGATCACATTTCCCAGGTTTAAGTAGATGATTGTTGAAGAGGGACCTAAAGCAAGAAGGAGCATGCCCAAATGGAATTAAACATAAATAGTTGTACCTGAAAATGCAGTGAAATCCACAAGTCAATGCACAGATTTCAGTTTTGTCAAATGTTTCTTGTACTGCCTCTATCTTTACACAGAAGGATAAAGCAGAGAGGGATCAGAATCTTTGTCTGTGTTATTTAATGAATGGCATATAAATGAAGCCCTGAATGTTGTGGTTTGGTTTGATAGGTATTGAATGTGTTTTTGGATTCAGTATCTATCATACCAATTGTATTTTAAAACGAAGGTATGGCGCTCCCACAAGACTCCATAGCTGTGTTGATGAGCACCGACCTGATTGATTTTCAGGCTTCTATCTGTGTGTCCATTCCAGCTTGCAACAGAGATTAACATTAATTCCTTGTATTGCTGCCTCTCCTCAGTAGTGGCCATGCTAGAGCCATGTGTGATATCTTGTCTAATTGTTAACGCATTGTTGTATACGTTTCGGCTGGTTGCAGGTAAGACTTTCTTTACCCCAGTATGTTAATTCACAAGCAAAACAGAGCATAAATGGGGATGAATATAACACATAAAGGTTTAAAATATGAAGATAAAACATGACATAATACACAAGTGAATGTCGAACTGTCCATGCTATACCAAGTAGTTACTGCAAAAAAAATGTTGATGGACTAATTTGGGGGTATATTGAGAGATGGCATCAAACTTGACATTGGAAAAGATAACCAACATTGGATGAAAATAACATGTTTTAATGACATCTTGAGGTCTTTGTAAGTTTCTTAAAGACACAGTGCTAATGTTGGTAGCTTGCTTCAGCAGGAGGAAGCTCTGAAGGAGTAGAATTTCCATGTGGTGTGATGCAATGTTCTGAGAAACGTCCTTGAAATTCATCAGTGTTGTAACTGTCTTCAGGATTTGTCATAATTAAAGTGAGAGTGTGCATATATGTAAACGTATCTTGAGGCATTTACATAATATATACCAACCATACCCTATGTCTTATTGCCATCAACACTACTATGTCTTTTTATTTATTATTTACTTTTTTTTTATTGTTTCAACACGTTTTCTTGTACTTTTTTAGTGAGGAGAAGAGAGAAGAGGGAAGAAAAGTTTGCTTTGTGCGATGTAGTGATATCTAACTGCTGGATCTGCTGTAAGTTGCAAACAAAAAACTAATTTACATATGTATAAGAACACAGCTACTGCATCTCTAATGTGGAGGCAATTTTTTTTATAGATGTTGATTGAGTTAGCTGCAGTTGAAGTGCAGGAATTTCTCTTTTCAACAGACAGATATTGTACTTTCTCTGTGAATTACTGTCTCTGTAATGCACATCTTGTGTGTAATCTGACAATGTGAAACAGATTCTGAGCAGATCCTCATTTATCAAAATAAATGAGAACTCGCAGGTAAACTTTTACAAGGGAATGTTGTCTCTCTCCTCTTCTAAGTGTTTGCTACATGCGGCTCACAGATTCCCCCTCTCAGCTCACGTAGCTCAGTAGTACAGCTGATTTAGCGTGACACACGCGCCTGGTCATAGATATTTTATCATCAGGGCACTCAGTCTGTGTCTAAAAAACAACGTCAACAAGGTGCAGGTTAACAGAACATTCTTGTGCTGAATGTGTTTCCTATCTCCTGCCAGCCCTGAGCATGAATCAAAGTAGCCAGACTCCCTTGTTTCCTTTCCTCCGCTCCTTTCCTACCATCTGTCACAGCCTCGGCTCCTGCTGAAGACAGATAACGGGAACGGTGGGTTTATATTTGCTTTATTGAGCGTTAGATTCACAAGTGTGTGTTCAAGCCTGCTGATGGATGTTCCTTATGAGCCATGCTCGATGTGTGTCCGTGTGTGCAGGAAATGTGTGCGGCCTGTTTTAACTGTTCGGCATGCTGTGGGAATGAATAACAGAATAAAGTCGAGTTAAAATGCTTCGCTTCTGCCTCACTAAGACAAACGGGTAACTCAAAATGATAGAAGAGTGGCATAGCTGTGAGGCTTCTGTAAAATTTAGATAACAATGACACCCAACAAAAAAGTATCAAATTGCTCTTTTATCCCATTTCACTCTTTGCATTAAAGCATTACCCTTTCTTGTCATTTCCATCTCAGATCAGCTCAGCTTTTCTGGGGTTGGATAATAGATAATCTCCCATCCTATTTCTCCTCACAGCACAATATTAGCATGGTCCCTCGTACCAGATATTCCTCCTCTTATCTGATTTCCTCTCCCTCTGGAAGCTGCAGCTTTGTCAATTATTGAATCGGGGAGGAAACCATGGACTGATTTTGTTTTCTCTCTTTGACCTTTATGCTGTAAGCAGTAAACGCCTTTCGATATATTGACAACACAGCTCTGTCATTCACTGAAATGAGGCCGTAATTAAACCGTGCATTCCACTTCGGGTCTAATTTGAAAACATCTTTTACCACTGCGGCTGATCTGACTTTGCAAGTCAAGTGCACTCAGCCGTACCACACATCATGACTGCCATCTGTTTAGACATGCCTGTTTGTTATAGGAACTCTCCAGAGAAGGAACCTCCCTCCTCTCTATGTGCCGCTCATCCGGGGAACCAGTCCTCTGTGGTGGTTTACAGGGTCTGTGTGGTTGTAAAATATGATGCTTGTACACTATTTGATAACATAGCAAGTAAAGCCCAGTGCGGAGAGCTTGAGGGTGTGCACCATTTGCACACATCGTGTAGCTTCAAGAAAACAAAATGTGTTGGGATGCACAATGTTGGATTTTTTTAACAGCATTTTATTTAGTTTGTACCCACATACAAGGCCGGTGTCAATATCAAATAATCAAATAAATAGTAATATAGCTGGTAATGCAAATGACACAACACTTGATATCAAAATAAATAATATGACATCAAAAAGAAACCAAAATAGGATTTTTACCCAAATCTGATATGCCAATATTTCCAAGTTCATTATCGCTGATACAGATATTTCTGGTCAAGAGCATTAGCTCTGAACTTAAGAAAATCGACTTGTTTCTTCAGTGCTGCAGTATATTTTTGCGAGGAACAGATGTGGAACAAGAAAAACAGCATTTAACTCTTGAAAAAATGTAACCCTTGATTTTGAAATGTACCCATGCAGTGATGAGAAGGTACAACAATGTTGTACAAGACAAGCAAGATACATGAAGCCTAGACAACCCAAAATGCCATACAGTCTAAAAGAAAGCAGTCCAGGGGTTGGGGGACCATGGGATTATACACAATGTCCTGCAGTGCTAATTTAAGTGCCAAGTGCTAAAGTGAGTGCTAGCTGCTTGAAAGCTCAGGTCCTCGTTATATTGCACATTGCCCAATAGTGCACAGAAATATAAAGTGCATGTCTCAACAGTGGACAATTACGGATAATTCCCTAGCACACAGAGCCCGTAGACACATATACAAAATTCAACACTTTTCTGATCACAGATCTGTTTTTTTCCAACAGTCATGCTCTAAGACGTTTGGAAAAGGAGGTCAGAGTCAGTAGTTCGCCTATTGAGCTTGGCTTGTTTGTTTTTAGGTCTGAGACTTTTTGCATGGTTTAAATGAAACTAATGACAAAAGATTACTTGTCTCTATGGAAAATCACAAGAAGAGTTGTTGTGTTCACGCCTGTTATTAAGAGGAAAAAAACACAAGGTAATAGTCTGTACAGGTGCTAAATCAAGAGAAGATAGAGCGAGGTGGATAGATGAAAAACTGAAAATTATAACAAGAATTTTTCCATATGTAATCTGTATGTATGCTTAAAATACAAAATGAAATGCTTCAGAAGTAACTCCATGTAGATTATTCAGATTTATTGTCCTCAGTAACTTTATACCGATGCACCTAAATTGCTAAACCTTATAGCTGAACCTCTTACCGCCCTATTCGGCACGATGGGAGCGAGAACAGTTTGTTACCTCACAGTGCCTCTCGCTGCACAGCACGATCCTCGGATAAGATGAGATAAACAGATAGTGACAAACACAAAAAGTGGTTCGATGCTCTCGACGGCACCGCTGGCAAAACGTCCCAAACCATAAGTTTAGCTCCATTCGTATTTAATTAGCAGTCCCCTCTGTGCTTTTAGGCCTTTGTTACTGCAGATCTGAGAGGCACTGAAGTCGTAGGACGCTGCATACTCGCAGTCACTTTGGATGAGCCAATGCAGCTGTGAAGCGATAGAGATAAACAGTGCAGAGGGGGAAAACATAACAAAAGAGAAAAGTACACAAATACTTCTTGATTGGAGCTGACGTACAGTTTGTGTCACTCCTGTGCTCTGTGTCACCAGGGATAGAACATAGCTAATGCTGTTGTGTTTTTTTAAGTTTGTGTGCAAGAAGGGTTGTTTGCAAGTGTTTGAAAGGCTATTTTGGGTTCTAACAAGTTATTTTGACAAGAAGACAACGGAACAGAAAGACAAAAGCATCACTAAGTGTGTAGACCGCTCTAATCTTTCCTCGTGGATGTGTTTCATTTCTCTTGGTGGCTTTCTCAGGGCTAATCTGTTAATGATTATTGGGACAGATGCTAAGATCTCAGTGGGCTGCACACAAGCACACTTCACTTCGCCTTGTGCATTTTATTTCTCAAATTTAAACGTGATGGGATCAACACATTCTGTAGGTTAACAAATGCACGAAAAAAAAGAGGAGAATAAGCTCCCACAGCTGAGAGCTTTCAACTCCTAAGTCTCTTTCATTTCCTTCTGATCTGTAGGCTACTGCTCTCAAAGAACAATGTCAGAATTTATGTACTTTTATTGATGCCATATTCCCAATTTTACTCAGACTCTGTCAGTGCATCTATACCAATATGAAGTCTTTTTTGACTCAAACACTGACTGCAAAGTGACTTTTTTTCCCCCTCATATGGACTGATTCGTTCACTGTTTGGCCAGTTTCCACTCTGCTGTTCTTCATTGGCAATCAATTGTTAGAGTCCAGCTCCTCCACGTGCAGAGCTAACCACATCCTCTGTTTCCCTCAAGCCAATGCAGAACTCATTATCTTAAAAATACAATGACATTGATCCTCCATTAGGTGCTTTTTGTTTTCTGTCTTTGTTTGGATTTTTTCCTGATTGCCATTATAGCTCCAGTTATTTTACATTGATTTCTCCACATGAATTATTCCTTAGCTTTAAGTCTTACTATGATCTCTATTAGGGCCAAATGGTACTGGCAAAATCGATATAACAATGTTGTTCACTCCTGAAATATATTTTGCTGTTCTTAAATTGAACCTTTCCGATAAATGATGTTTTTTATTTGAAGCTATATAAATTGGATCTTGAGCCAATGTATGCCACAATTCTCAAAGCACATTATTTTCTGTCATTTGTGTGCTGTTTGATAGAAACCAAACCCTCCAATTTTCCTGTATCCTTGACTTCTCCGACCACTATCAGTGGGCTTATCCAGAGAGTGTTGCAGTTTGTCTGTCATTTGCAGATAAAAGGTTTCACTGTGTCGTGATATCATCTATTCCAGCATTTCTCAACCTTTTTTTGTCAAGACACTCTCAAGAAAGTGAAAAATCCAAAGGCTTTCCAGTCAAAATAAACAATTTAAAAGGGCACATTCTGCTTAAGAGCGGTTGCTATGGGTCAGATTTATTCAACAAGTCAAACTGCGAGTTCCTACCAGTGGTTTTCCTGAAGCTTTATCAATGCACACAGATTTTATTGTAAGTAGTCAAAGATATGAGGAAAGCTAGTGGTTTGGTTTCCATCAAAAATAAACAAATGGCAGCATCAAATGACTGATGTGACTGAAATCTTGTATTGTGATCTTATGCAGATGCTCACATTGCAGTTGTGATGTTGATATAAATTCCCTTCCTTATATCAAGCAAGTATTGTTGGCAGCTGCACTGTAACTGGTCCTGAGTCATACTATAGTCTAGGGCTGCAGCTATCAATTCTTTTTGTAATCGATTACTCTATCAAATTTTTGCCGATTAATCATAACGGTTACATTGCGCTCACTGCATTTTTATTTTTATTTTTTACATTGAATTACTACACATTATTATTAGTAGTAACAAACAAAAGAGAAAAGCCAGGTCACTTAAATTAACAACTTATTTTTCTTATTTTGAACATTCTGAGCATAAATGGGATCTCAAAATCAAAATCAATACTTTTATTTTTACTCTGGGCCATATCTTGCTTTTTTATTATAATTTTTTTAGTTTGGTTATTTTTATTTTATTTGTATTCATGCTTGTCTCTTTTTGCTACATTATAGCCTTTACTACTGTACCATATTGATGATCTTATTTTGCTTACTTTATTTCTAGGACCAAATAATATCATACTTAGATACTAAAATAATTTAACTAGCTAATGTACATTTCTATAACATATGAAAGCATTCCCTACACCTGCTTCCTCTACTCACTGTCAGTGTTTCCTGTTCTCTCTGCAATCAAATTAAATGTAAAGTTATTGGATGTGAAAAGTATGTGAACAAAATACTCATGATTCTGGGCAAGTAGCCTCCGCATTGATTTACGTTCTGAACCAGCCTTTACACGGAGCCATAATCAAAGTAGGTTATTTACTAGCCCATATCTCAGTTATTGATCACATTAGCTGCTTCTGTTGATGTATCGTGAGTGTCATCCTGTTGTGTCTGCTCTGAGGACTTGACGCACAGATCGGATGTTTACTGTTGACGTGCTACAGCAGTGACAACGTGCTATCATGCTAAGCTATGTGTTAAGCTAACTCCGTTTGACACCAGACACACTGCACTGTGTTATCTTTTCGTCTCTTCTTGTAGTGACCACACACTTGGGACACTCTCTGTCATTTCTTCTGCGGACTCTCTCCTTTCTGTCCCTCTCTTTTCTCTTCCTTCATGATTTTACGAGCCGCACAGCAGTGGAGGTAGCAGGCGCATTGTGCCACAGAAATGACCGTCCGTGTCAAACACCGTGCACTGTATAGTAGTCCAGATATATATTTTATATGTATAATTATATATTAAATGAGGCTTCAAGGCACACAATTTGCCTCGAGGATATTTTGTGATTGAATAATCGAGATTATTCGAAGAATGGTTTCAGCTCTACTATAGTCTTAACCAGCATGTTTTCATCACAAAACATTACAAATCTATTGTATCACTCCAAAGAAGAAGATTTACTCACAAACAACAGGTTTTACTGACATATATCAGCAATTTTATTTTATGTAGGACCAAAAAAACTAAAAGCGATGCTTACTCTGACCAAGGAGGTAATATTCTTGTCAGCTTTTTGTAGGTTATTTGGTTTTTTTTGACAGTATCTCAAGAACCTGAACCAGTCCAGGTGCCATGTTGTTCAGTGTTGGATGTCTTTGAGCTTCAGTTTTCATCTTCCAATTTCCTCTCTTTCTTACTCTTGCCTTGCAGTTTTTGGTCTACTAACATGCAATGAGAGAACAAGCCAATATCTCACTTTATGTTCCTACTAATCACTTAAGATTTCTCATAATACAAATTTAATCCTTCAGGGTTATATACAATTTTGCCATGTTCTGTACAAGAGGATACTCGCTATATTCTGTGTCATAGATGTAAAAAAAAAAAAAAAAGCATAATGGTCCTGTTTAGAACATACTGGATTTCTTTAGTGCTGTCAATCCAGTGTCTAAAAACATTGAATAGACAACACTGTTGAATGAGTTTTTGTTCAGTTTTTGAATTTATATAAAATAAATGAAAAGTCTGTAGGCTGAAACTGGTTCATGTGTGCAGGGACTTCCCCTGCTTTAAACCGTAAACTCAGGAGTGAAAAAAAGATCAAGTGTCTTTTTTATTCACACTTACCTCTGAGGGCTTCCGTAGCATCTGATTTACATGTATTAGCATGGTGATTTAGGGTTGTTTCAGGGTTACTCAAGGTAAAACATTGCAACGTGTGTCTTGTTGTGTCTTAAAATAATCCCTGTTATGCTCACAGCATGATAACACAGGAAGTCACACGAATGTTGTGCAAGAGACAACGACATGTGACAAAGAGGGAAATGAGAGGGTTCAATCAGGTGAAAGTGTTTGAACAAGTAGGCATGAAGGCCAGTGGCAGAAAAGTCGAAAGATTCATAACCGTGTATCTCTGAACCAGCCTTTGCTCTGCACATCAAACGTTACCATGGTTACACAGCAGGGAACTGCCACACACCAACGCAGTCTGAATGTTTTTTAGCTTAAGTGCCACCTTTGTGACTTAAACATTAAAGTATAAATAAAGTATAGACCAGAGAGGTGCCTGTGTTACATGTGCTGTAAGTTAGTGTTTTGGCTCTGTGTTGGTGGTGGCAGTAGTTTATGAAAACAACTTCAACTGCACCAAAACTTGATTTGAAAGGGTTAAGGTGAAGAGAAAAGATATACACAGGCAGTTTGGAGCTTAATCATCCAGGAAAACAAATGCATCTCATAGCTAATCATATGGAAATGAGCGTAGTTAGTTCATCCAACCCTTTCTCTCATTGTAAGGGTAAACTCGTGATAGATACAACCCCCTTAAGTGATGAAGATGTTTGGAAGCTGATTAAACATTGACTGTGGAGAATCGTGACAGCTCCATCAAAGAATCGATATCATTAATCTTTTTCTTATCAATTCCTCATCAATTCCTTCCACTGACAGGTTTCAGAAGCATCAGAATTGTAGCCTTGATTTTCATTGCACAGTCACAGCTATTCAGTGTGACAGTCTGTCCTGTTTATAGAATCCAAGAACAACAATAAACTCAGCCCAGAATGACTTTCCTGATGACAAAGTGACAGATATTTAGATCCAAAATCGATGGATGATAATGGTAGCCCGTCATAGATGAAAACTGCATTAATCATTCAAAACTCGTCACCATATTCCATCATGATTTGCTCCAAAGGACCGCCATTGCAGTGTGTCTCTCCAGCGCTGTGTGGCTGAACAACTCTGAACTGACGAGCTGTTTACATGCTCTTGCGCATGCGCATGTAATGAATGGAGCGCTAATGATGCTTCCTTATCTGTATATCTGTATACTGTGGCTCCAAACTGTAGGCGAGTCCCATCATATTCAAAGTCCTCTCCACAACATCTTCATCCCATAGACATTCGGCCCATTTTGCACAAAACTGAAGAAGAAAGTTGATTTAGAAGTTGCAACGATCTTTGAAACAATGAGCACTTTTTTTGATTTTTGCGCCAAGAGCATGTAAACAGCTCGTCAGTTCATGAGGTTGTTCAGTGAACAGCTGTGTGGAGAGACACAGGCTGCAATGGCGTCCTTTCGAGCAAATCATGATGGAATATCGTGAAAAACATGAGTTTTTGAACGATTAATGCAGTTTTTAACATCTATGCCCACGGGCTACCATTATATCTGTCCGCTGCTCGATTTTGGATCTAAATATCTCTTTGCATCAGGAAAGCCTTCTGGGTGAGTATATTGTTCTACTTCATTCTATAAACAATGTAAAAGCTGCTGATGAATCTTTGAGCAGAGTCAAATATTGACTTCAGTCCACAGCAGAACAGATTAGTGTGACAGTCTGTAAGTTGGTAAGTATTTTGAGGGAAAACACGAGGTCCAAAGACCTCGACCTTTCACCAATGAGCTCCAGAATGACAGTACTGTAGTGTGACATTAGGTCAGAGTGGGGACTTTAGGAAACAAAATTACTTCTTATTGATCAAAATGGCCTGGATGGATGAATGAATGAAAAGATAATGGTTTACCCAGCAATATGATGACTCCAATGGGGACAATTTTCAGAGGGGCGATGTCATAACCCTCTGGAAAACTGCACGCTCCAGCTTAAATACATGTAAAAAGAATGAGAACTACTTAAGATGCAACATTGAAATAATACAAACAACCTGTATTTTGATTTTTTGTCTGACATGTCCCATGTGTGTACATGCATGAGCTTATTACTGACTGAAACAAGTTGAGAGGTTTATGTTTGACTTTACTATAACTATCACATTTTCCTACTTTTCACATCAACAAGCTCTACAAAGATAACATACATTCTTGCATGCGGTTAATGAGTTAACTTTGATTATGCCCTTAATGTAATTACCAAATTGACCATCAGAGACAACTTTGCCATAGTGCATCATTTATTTTCCAGTGCTTCCTCATAAATCTACAAGTATTTTGTCTTTTTCCGGACCTTTGGGACCATCTCTGAAGAGAAAAGAGGCTGTACAGTACATTTGATCTCACTTTTATCTCTGTGAATTCAAATGAGATATGATAAACATTCATCTTGAGTAAAGCAGCAGTGAATTTGAATTAGTGTTGCACTTTGTTGTTTGAAGTGTAAAATTCACACTTTAACACTGATGTTCTCAACACTTTTTTATTGGCCTGATATGCAAGTTTTCACCCGAAGAGTTGTTAGAAAACAGTGAACAGCTTGGGCTGGTCAGATGGGGCATGTCACTTTAACAGAAAATACATTAAAAATCTGTCCAACAGGCTTCATCTGAAATGACTGACAGGTGCAGCCATAGATTATCCATCCATATGGAGACATCAAGCACGGCAACATCATCTTCACACTGCTCTGTGTCTCTTATCGTTATCCAAACCTGCTGCTCCCCCACATGCTTCTGCATTTTCTTTCTATCTTTGCCTGGAGAAAAGCTTTTTGATTGAAATGTAGATTGTTAATGTCTTGTAGCATTGTCACAATACCAACAATTTGGTGTTAACACCGGTAGCAGCATGTGTTATGATACTTCTCGGTACTTTTCCAAATAAAAAGGGAACACAGAAAATGTCATTTTAATAAACATATTTTTTTTAGAAATCTAGCTATGCATTAGTAAATAAAATAACATATCCCCGAAACATGCTTTTATAATGCACACACAGCATAGTTTAAAATAAATGACATAAAAAATAATATAAAATACAATTCAAAACACTCACATTTTCTTATTACATTCATTCATGCATGCATTTGCAGCTCTGGAAGAAAAACCAAGGGAACAAGAAGTTTAAAAATAACTGTGAGAATATAAATGCAATATAATAAAGTATTATTAATAGGTTATTTAAGAGGACTGTGAGGAGAATCTATTACCGGCGACATTAAGACTCTGCTACCCATGAGCACGTGCGGCGACTGTCGTAATGCTGCGTTCCATTAACCTCGGAACTGGGAGTGACATCATCTCCGACTTATCGGCGTTCCAGTTGAAGTCTGAAAAAAACATGCCGATCTACCAGGCTATTGTTAGCTGTTGTTAGCACGTCCTGCGTTGTTGTTCACAAATATCACATGAAGAATGTGATTATCACAATGGCAGCATTTTTGTAAATATAAGTCTAACAATACTATGTATACAGCTGATCTAGAGCGACACACCCCAGTCAGAAGTGCTAATAAATTGATTATTACAGGAGCTAAATAACTGTTCACACTGGGGGCATCCATCTTCGATTGTCAACTCGGGGGTGGCGAGGTTTCACCGAGTTCCCAGTAGGAAATTCTGACTTCGGGGGTCATTTCAGCTGCAGTTTCCTACTCGTAACTTGGAAATTTCTACTTCTGACTACAACTGGAACACACCACAACAAGTTACTGAAGCCAAAGTGCGTGTTTGTTGTGTTGTAGCCCGGACCTTCCTCGGAACTCTGCATTGATTTACAGCTTCTTTTTTCAACAACTTACAGGATGCAAAGCGACGAGGTAATGTATCTCTTTCTAGTTACGTAGCGGTAGCTTTTGATGTGTGACAACAAGCAATTTTTAGAAAACTTAGTATCGTAGTTTTGTAGCCGGCTATATATCGCTACTTACAGCCCGGCGCTCAAAGACGTGTCAGAATAATATAAATTTGCTCTAGTTTTAATTGTCTTGTTCCTGAAGTTGAGTATCCAGGCCGGTCCAGCCCTGTTCGACCCGACCGCGAAGCTAAGGAATAACATTTATAGATAACCTATTTAAATGCTATAAAACTCATCGATAAGTGCGTATTTCGATCAGGCATATATCTAAAAGTGAGACTTTTTTGCAATTACTTAGAAACTCCTCACAGTCCCTTTAAACCAGAAAAGTGGTTGCTAATTGCAATAGAGCTTTTTCTTTTTTTAGAGCTTCTTTTGTGGAGAGTGAAGGGGCTGGCGTTGCTTGCTTTTAGCACAGAATGTGGCTTTTTTTCATGGGTACATGAGTTATTACCTGTCTGAACTTCTTATCCTGGTTCTGGGTGCATAGCCTTCAAGTGTTTTGAAGTGTTGTGCACAAAAACCAAGACAAGACCAAGACTTTTGGGAGCTGAGACCGAGACAAGACCGAGGTCATCAAAATCAATTTTAAAAACCATGACAAAGTTGAACAGTTTAGGGGGGTATCCCTGACACACAACACCAGGAAGGTTGCATTCAATGCAGGGGGAAATAACACGTGAATTGAAGCTTTTTGTTATTTTACCAAGTGTTCCTCCTTATTCACATTACTGAAGTTGAAGATCAGCAGATCAGTGCTGGTCTTGATAGGTCTTGACAGAAAATCCTGAGTCTTGCCAGTCTGAGACCAAGACACGACCGAGTAAAAATGCTCTTGAGTCTGAGACAAGACCAAGACCTTCAAAATGTGGTCTCAAGACCGGTCTCGAGACTATGACTGGTCTTGAGTAACACAACACCAGTGTTTTGCCAAGTTGGAAGTGTTTCCATAGGGCTGGGGAATATGGCCTAAAAATAAAATCCCCAATTTTTCCCAACAAAACTTGATTTACGATCTTCATCGATTTTTTTTCCCTCTCGAACAAAAAAAACTCTGAGTGACACAAAAATGACATGAATCAAGCTCTGCCTTTATGTTGTACAATTATATTCCTAAATAATTGGAATTTCCCTCTTAAAATGAAAGTGTGTGTCATAAAATGTTGATTATGTTGTTCTAATGCAGGCAGGTTTGCCTACATAAACAGTGAAAGCTGAGGGACTTTCACAGCTTGTTAACATGTTACTCTCTGATCAAAATTCAATCAAATTTTTTAAAAATAAATACAAGCAATTAAAAGTACTTGTGCAAAACCTGACAATGCCATCATCATGGAAACTGTAAAATTCCAGTGTTTATATTTTTTCAAACTTTGCAACAACTTACAATTTAAGTAAGTGATTGAAAAAATCTCAATTTTTTTATTTTTTGAATATTCTGCAGAAAATAATTTGAATTAATCGATTTAATCGATATATTGCCAGCCCTAGTCAGACATGTTTTATGACATTGTTTGCACAGTGGTGCATCAGTGTTAATGGCTCTGACATGCTCATTTGTTTTGAAGCTGAAGTAATTCCACACATCACCTGGTTTATCTACGAGTTGCAGCGTGGTGAGGGATACAGCAGATGCCAATCTCTTCCTACTCTTGTCTCTCTCTCTTTCTCTCCTGTGTAACTCTTTGTCACCAGGCTGCTGCTCCATTTGCTCATGCTGTTTGCTCAATCACTTGCTCCAGCTTGCTCGCCTTGGCTCAAATTACAATGCTGTGATATCACGGGTGATGTAAAAAAATAAAATAAAAGTGCCAGTCTCATCCATGCCCAGTATAGTACATTTTAATGCCTTAGTACCCTGGTACTAATTTAGTACAGGTATTCCAAACAAGCCGAATATCATGTGGTTATGATGTAGTTGCAGCATAAATCAAAACACTTGGTTACAACATTGAGAGAACAGACAAATATGAACTCTGATGCTTCAAATGACGCACAGCAGTCAATGACACCATCAGAAAGAATACTGTTTCAACAGTTTTTCACAATTAATTAATATGACAGGAAGCAGAAAAGATAAACAAGCTCACGATGACTTTAACATATAAATTGAGACCGCTTTCCACATTATTTTCAGAGTAAAAAAAAGTGTGAACCAGGTGTTTAATCTAATTTTAATGATTGCAGTGGCAGGCATGACATTTAAAGCCTCTGCAGGCTTGAAATTAATTAAAAATACATAATTAACAATGTTATAGTTCAATAAATATCAAAAAATAGATCACTGACTTTGTCATTTTACATCTAAAATATATCTTGGTACAAGTTACAATGTGTCTGACAGAAACAATAAATAACTTTTCTACCTCTAAATTGTAGCTTCAAAGTTAGATACAGTAACTTCAAACAGGGAAAATTAGCATCTTTAATGCCACAATCAGTCAGTCATTTTTTAGTTGTATATCTCAAGACACCTAACAATAGAGCAGGCCAAAAACCCACTCTTCATATTGTACATACACATTCATGCATATATACATATATACATATATAGTATACATACACCCAAACCCAGCATGAATCCACCATGAGCACAGCACTGTGCCTACCTACGGTGCAGTGCACTGATATGAGGCTTACAGTAGCAGTGGCGAAGTTAAAAAAAAACAAAAAAACTTCAGTTTAGCAGTAAGAAATCTTGTAGTGAGGCAGTCTCATGTTGAACAACCATCCACCAAAGCTGTTTTGGGGGTGTGGGTGAAGGAAGGGAGGGCAGGGACAAAGGGAATAAACTATGAATTAAAGGTAAAGGCAGATCCATGGACCAGATCATGAATCTGTCCTTATCATATTTGACTCTGCTGAATATACCTATGGTGAGTCACTGTCCTGAGTCTGATACACCTGAACACCAATTCAGCCACGAGCCTCTGGAAAGTAGAAGCCCATTTGATGAAATAAGTGCGACAAATAGATGAAGAGGGATGGATGGATGAAGCTACGGGGAGGGACAGAGTGAGTGATAAAGCAAGAAACCGGACAAAAGAATTGGATGAGGCCATTTTCCTTCTTGTAAGTTGCTTTATTGTTAGATCAAGTATGAACCCACTATTTCAGGGCGGGAAATTCCATGTTTTGCTCAAAGCATTACATTCACAACTTCTGCTGAAAGCTTTCTTCTGACCTGAATAGGCTCTCGTGAAAGACTTTAAGTGATAGCTTTCAGTTACGTGACTGGTGCAGAGGGCCTGAAGGCAAAAAGGGTTTAGCTACTATTGACCACTCTGGATCTGCGCTAAAAGGTTCTTTAAAATTGTCTCCTTTTATAAAATTACGCATTTATGTCCTATGACAACTGCAAGAAACAAAGACTTTTTGGCCCTTGGCAATTCCAAAAATAAACTGAAATATGGCTCATATTAAATATGGCTTAAGTGTTTCTTATTACTTAGTTACATCTCTACGCTAAAACTGAGGGACAAAGTGTATGGTAAACAACAGTCACAGCCAAGTGAGAACAAAAACTGAATGCTGTGATGTATGGAGACCAATAGAACTGTGAACTGTGCCTATTTTCAGATACCTGCCATCGGCTGCACCTCAGTTTGTCAACTTTGTGCGGTTTCTTGTTTGGGGTTGGAATGTGGAAATCAGGAATCAGAAATGGATCCAGTGTTAGAGAGACTTTTATATGCTGTAAAAGTGGACAATTCTTCTGCTTATACATTGGCCAGACTGAAAGTCTTCATAAGTATTCATCTACAAGGCATAGGAGAGTAATGATAGACTAACATTATCAGAGTACCATAATGACATGATAAGAAATCTGAGAGCTTTCACTTTCAGATATTGCTCCAAAGGCAATATTCTGCTTAAACTGACACAGTATTTTGTGTTATTCGAAGTATTTGAAGAGGCCAGTAGTACTGCCTGTTGTGACATGGGGACATGGTAATACAGGGTGACCATTAAGTCTCCTTACACTTTAAAATTTTTATTACAAAGGCAGTTGAAGAGACATCTTAACCAGATTTGTTTTATTTTAATCAGTGTTTATGGAAGCCAAACTGTTCAATGAACCCCTATAAAATGGCAAATCCAAAAGAGAAGGCACAATGTGTATCCTGGTTTATTGAGACAAAATCAGATGTGCAGACTCAGCAAAACTACAGAACTAAGTATAAAAGAGATTGACGACCATGTCCTTCAATTAGTGCATGACACAAGAAATTTATGGAGGCAGGGACAGTGTTGGATAAGTGGGTGACCAAGAACATCTGAGGAAAACATCAATCATGTAAGACAAGCCTTTTCCCTCCCATTAACAGAATTTCTGAAACATAAAATTTTAATGAGAATAAAAACTACCATAAACACTGATTAAAATAAAACAGATCTGGTAAAGATATCTCATCAACTGCCTTTGTAATACATTTCTTAAATTGTAAAGAGACTTTATGGACACCTTGTACATCTAATAGCATAAATCAGTCATTGCTCCTCTTTGGGTTTTCTTTCTAAAATGGGATTCTGCACTGTATTACAGACATGTCTCTTCATTGATAAGTGCATCATAAGTGCATTGAAAAAATGAGTAGTAACTGTTCAACTGGTCAAAACATGTAGACAAAAAGTGCGACTGCCTATTACTTTATTATGTGAAGCATTGCATTTTCTTGTGCTTTAGGGGGGCATTCCATTAGTGAGTAAAAATAACTATTAATGTAGCTTGTGAGTGGACAATCGTTTGGCTCGTCACATTCTTCACAGACCAATCCACATCAAGCAGGGTTGCCTCCTATAATGTAGCATACATAGCGGATAACTTAGCCGCTAACAACTAACAACAGTTAATGACTGTTAGCCGTTAGCTGCTAACTTAGCCTCTAACAGCTAACAAGTGCTGGTTTTTGTGGAGGAGTAAGCAACCACACCCGACCCATATACATGTCTTTGAATCCAGCCTGTGGCCAGTTTGCAGAGTTTTGTCCCCTACTCTCTCTTGTCCTTTTCGCAAGCCTATCTAATGTCTCTCCCTCTCCTATCAATAAAGGCACAAAAATGCCCCAAAAACAATCTTAAAAAATGAAAAAACTAACAAGTAAACCATCAGAATTTGGAATGTAGTGATTGTTGCATCTTCATACGCCCTTATAAGTGTCATTTTCAACCAAGTGTGTGTATATTGTTTTGAACAGTTGTTAAAACAGAGAAGGATGGCTAACATTGATCCTAACATGATTTACTTAAGAAACTTATCCCAGATTGAAATACACAAGGTAAAAAATAAATATGTCTGTGGGTGGGATTAAGGCCCATACTGGATAGGCTCATGTCTGATGACAAAGGCTTTTATAAAGAAAACATCACATATACAGGAATAAATTAGTAATAAGGTCAAAAGAACTACATTTTCTGCAAGTGGCACCAAAACTGGCATGAAGTGCAAGTAGCTCATAGCAGAAAATCCTGACAAGTGACAAAAAGACGACAAACAAGGACTCCATCACAGTTAAAGCTTAATATTAGACTGAATGAGTATTTCCTCACTGAAACAACAGTACGACACTCTCTGCAATAAAGTGCATGATGTCACTAGATTTTGTCGACATGTGTACAGCCCACACAGCTCATTATTTTTAATTAGTGCAACCTTGTCCATCATCACCAGCTTTAGCGAGTCTGCCGGTGTTTCAGCTAATACCTGTTCTGCCAGTGACATTAAGCACAGCCTGCTCCCAGTGACCTGAGCGTTTGTCATTTTAGCAACGTGGGCCCTGAAGTTCAGAGGAATTAAAGCAGTAAAATCCCCGTATATGGCAGAGGAGACGCTAATGGACAAAGATGGGTGTGGATTGATGTAGAGGGGGGTCACTTACCGCACCTTTTCCTTTGGAAGTGGCATAATCAGGCTGTTGCTCCATGTTGGTGCTTTTTTTTAATGTTTGTTTGCAACAAGTGTCCAAATGAAGTGCTTTTTTTCAGATTCAGATTTGAGATTGTATGATGGTTGATGGATGTGTGTGAGAGTGTGTGTTTGCTGTGATTGGCGTTAAGCTTCCACCAGCACAGAAGGTCCCCTGTGGTCCATTTGGGCCTGACGGGTGCTGATTGGGTTCAAGTGCTCCTCGACAGCAGATGCCATTTGAAGATTGCTTTCATCCCCCTTGAAACACAAGGACAGATATGAAACAGAGATTTCTCACAGGGGATTTAAAGCCTCCATTTTACATCACATCACACATGTATGCACAGAGCATAACTTTCCCTGTTTGCCCCATTCCTTTCTTTTAATGCGACCTCTGTTGAGCCTGAATACATGCAAACATGCTCAGAGAAACCATCACCAGTTCTATTTGCTATCTTCAAGGCAATTCTCTTCAAAAGAGAAAGAGATGTTGAAAGAGATTGTTCTTGAAAACCCTTTAACTCCCCAGTCTTCCACCACTCGTCCATGCCATCTTATCTTTCCCATACAGCATGCTAATCAAAAGCGGTCGCGCCCCGCTATCTCTCTCTGGGATCGGCAGCTTTTGTCTGAGTCCCTGCCATGAATGTGTCCAAAGCAACGTCTTATAAATTAGCTCAGGTGTTGTGTTAGTTTTAAATCCCACATGAGAAACATCAAAAGATTAACAAAACTGCCAACAAAGAGAAGAGAGTGTTGCAACAAATCCTTTTTCAGGTGCTGGAATGTGAAGCTTTATGCCAAACAGCTGGCCAGGCTGTCTGCCCAAACTGTTTCCAATTAAGTCAACAAGTATCTATGAAGAATATTATGTGAGCAGGCAATATGGATGCGAAGAAATGGACCATGTAAAATTACTGATTACTTTTGTATTTTGTAAAGGATGGGGGTGGGGATAGATACTTAACTGGGGTGTCCCCGTTTTATCCACACAAATACATCTGATATCTATTGAGCCAAATCACACAAAATTAGGTTCCTAATTTTGATACCGTTAACTGAATGACAAAGCCAAAGATGCTGAATTCTCTTTACAACAACATTAGCACTTAGGCCCACTCTTAAAAATATGACCTCAGGGCCCTTCTATGGCATCTTTACAGTTTTAAAGCTATCAATACAGCACAGGTATTGGACCCAATTGATAAATGGGTAATTGACTTGAGCTTATATAGTCCTTTTCTAGTCTCCTGTCAACTCAAAGCGCTTTTACACTGCAGGCCTTGTCTGCCCATTGGCACCCATTCACTCTTACATTCACTCACTGATGGTTTGAGGTTATCTGAAACTTGTTCAGATGTATTACCGTTAGGGCTGGGTATTTCCAGCAACTTCATGATATGATATGTATCCCGATACAGGTACATTGTGAACATTGACTATGCTTTAAGCAAAATTCTTGACAAGTTTAGTTTTTTCTTATAAGAAGAAAAAGAACAAGGATGAGTTTTAAGTGGTTCTACAACTTGAGAGACATAAATTCAGATCCTCAAAGATAGTACACCTAAGTTCAAATTTAGAACATGTGCTTCATTATGTAGCTCGTCTTCTACCTTGAACTGTGCCACTGTTAACATTATCCAAAGTGTATTTACAACAACTGTCAAAATATTTAGGCCGTATCGATTCTGTAGAATCCGTATCGATACACGTATCCCAAAGGAGTGCAATACGATTTTTTGCCGTATCGATATTTTGAGCACAGGCCTAATTACCATACACATTCTTGCCCTTTCACACCCATTTACACGCCACTGTCTTTGGATGAAGTGCCTTGCCCAAGGACACATCAACATGTGACAGCCAGACTTGAAACCACAACATTTCAATAAAAGTGCATTACCTGACAAAGCCACCAAGGCTGTGATACCACGCTTTGAGCTCAAAGGCTTATGGTTACAGGAATTTCTGGTATATTGAAAATGAAGATTTAAAAGCTGAATCATCAAGAGCCTGTAACTTTTCACCAAACTTCAGGACTTTTTTTTTTGCCTTAATGTGCCTTTGAAAAATGGCAGACAGACATTTGAAAGAACTCCTGCAACAGCAGGTCTTACTTTTGTGTGTGTCTTAACTGTCTTGTGACAAGACAAGAGAGTAAAAGAAAGAAATGTAGAAAGGAAATATCCTCAGTTAGGGTTATGTGTTTGGCATTTGTTTTCTGATTAGAATATGTTTGTGGTTGAGATTTTGCGTATTAAGAGTGTTTGTGTTAAATATAAGGCAGCTAGACTACAAGTTGATTTCCTTCGTTTTAGATTAAACTGACAGATGTCAATGCTCTACTTCTGTTTAGTCTTAACACTTTAGTCCAGCTTCACAGTCATGTCTTTAAGTATTAGCACTTAGCATGAGCTATGAGACTGGCAGTGTTACTTTAATATAGTGCCGCTGATGAATAGAAAATACACAGGCTGCATTTGAGCTTTTAACTACTATTACGCCTTCTAAAGGCAAAGTTAATTGTATACTGTTTGTTTCTTTTTAGTATTATTAACATGAGAACTTGTGAACTCTTGATTGTAGCTGCTTGAGGTTGATTTGTGTTCACCTTAAGACAGACCCAGGTTGGAAGTGCAGTTATTGGATTGAGCAAAACTGTACATGGATGTTTCTGGTTTTAAGGGTTAAGCTAAATCACATATGAGTCTCTGCACTTCTGTCCCAGATTTAACTTTTGTCTGTAGAAAAACCTCAAGTAACAAAATACAGCCCTTATATGAATCAAGCCGTACAAACAGATGTGATTTCATTTCAAATCTTTTTCCATCTCTTTGCCTCCCTCTATTGACATCATACCCTGCAAGCAACTCTGCCATCCTTTGATGAAGCTCTTTTCCCCCTCTTTAAGTAAACTGCAATGTAAAAAGAACTTCACACCTCCTTCAACTTTAAGAACGCTGAGAAGTACTGAGAAGTGCTGCTTGTCAAAGAGAGGCGGGCTATTCGTGTCTCTCTTGGGATTCGTGCTTGAGTGTAGCACAAGCTGTTCACAGTCACTGTAGCACTCTACGGTAATATTAATAAAATCTGAAATGCTTTTCAGGTAAATTCAACATTTCAAGAAGAGACTAAAAGCAATAAAAATGTCCACTGGTGGGTGTGCAGAGTTGGCGGAGACAGCATCTCACCGTTGTGAGGCTTTTATTTACTCCTGTTTGAGGGGATTTGAGTGTCGTTTGGATTTGCACTGTCATCACCGCAGCTTGTTGTGTTGTATTGAGTGCATAAAAGTGCATTTTGGAGCCAGAGGATTCTGATATTGGTTGCAGTAGTGCTGACTGAGTCTCAGACTATTTGTTGCTCAGGGAATCAGTAAAACATTTATTTACGTTTTTTTCTTGCTTTTTATGTGATCTTAGTAGTTTTTCCTGTCTCTGTACTTAAGTCATGGTGGGTAAAAGGTGTCGTTCCTTCTGCTCTAAGTTCAACATCTGGAGATCTCCAAAGTATTTTTTTTTAAACTTTACTCAAAAGTCTACTCTGTAACAAGGATAAGCTGATCAGATTTTGAAAATGTTTGGCTCAAAGTCTTGGCCGTTTTTGCTCAACCCTCGGTTGTACAGATGTGTCTTGGCAGGAATATGGTGATAAAGTCTATTTAATTATACAGGGCTGAAAATGTGATTTGCCTGTTTCAATAACACTGTAAGCCTGTCAGTGTATTAGTATTATTGTTTGGCCCAGGGACAGAAAGTAGAACAAATTGTTGCTGTCAGGCACAAACCTTCTATCTCCAATGATGGTTCAGCCCTAATGACAGCTCTGTTATAAATTATTAATTCTAAAGGTAAATGGTTGGGGTTACTAGACTTAATGGTCATCACTTACCTGTGAACAGCATACCTCAAGATGCTCTGTAGGATTTTCTTCCTTTGAATAAATATCCTTTCTGACATCAAGGTCATACGACCTTTTATCCAACTAAGGCTTATGAATCCAACAGCTCAAGAATGCTCTGATTAATTATCCTCAAATGTAGACAAAAGGAGGAAGTATACAAAAAAAATTGAAGGTAAAAGGTCAGTGGTAAGAGTCATAAGTTCTCATTTTCACTCTGCACCCTTAGGCAATCTTTTAACAATGCTTGGATCATAGCTGTCAAGTCTCCTATTTTGGCGGGGAAACAACCGTATTTTACCCTCTTTCCAGCCGTCCTCCCGTATTACTATTTTCCTGTAATTCTCCCGTATAAAAAAAAAACATTCCTCTGCCTCTGCTCCTAACTGAACACTGTCACTAGCCTCGCGAGAAATGCCACCTGCAGTAGTCTGGGTGGCAGTTGTCGCGAGGTTAGTGCCGACAACGGGAACAAACCCAGGACAACAGAGGAGAGAGATGGATGGATGTGAGGAGGGAGAAGGCATTCCTGCCAAAAAAACAAAGAAGTCCTGTAAATATCTCGAAAAATGGGACAGCGAATTTACTTTCCTAAAGAGGAGCAGGATGGGGCGGTGGAACAGCTCACAGCAAGCACTGGAAAATTTCCCTTATTTTCAAATCCAGAACTTGACAGGTATGTCTTGGATGGGTGTTCATTAGAACTGCAGCTATCGATTCTTTTTTTAATCAAGTATTCTATCCATTATTTTGCAGATTGATCGAATAATCGGATAAGAGATTCAATGGGCACACTGTATTTTTTTTAATAAATCACTTCAGCTTTATTGAAATGAATCAGTTTCATACAAAACAGAAAATAAACCAGGTTTCTGAAATGAACAATTATTTCCTTTTTGAGCATTTTGAGCATAAACGGGATCCTAAAATCAAAATGCACATTTCCTTTTGGCAAACCATAGTTCCTACATCAAACTGCTCACAACAGTTATTTTCAGCAACCAGTTCTTGATTTTTAGACTGAGTTGATTGAGTATTTCAAATGTATTTTTGGTGCATCACAGGACTTTTGCCAGTTATACTAGAAAGGAGGCAGACATCTCTCCAGCTGATTTCTCAAAAATGCACGACTCATACATGGAGTTAAAACCTAAATGGATAAACAGGCCCTGTAGTTAGAAACCAGCTACAGCAAATCAAATGATATTGATATTATCTATGTGCAATGGTGTAAATATTTTTGAACTTTTAAATTAGTTTTGTTCATATTTTTCTTGTAGTTTATTTTTTTTCTCTGGATCATATCTTGCTATTTTAGTACTTTTTTTAATTTAGGTGTTGTAAATATTATTATTATTATTAGTAGTAGTAGTAGTTTTTATTTATGCTTATCCCCTTTTGTCTTTACTGCTGTGAAGATGCTAATTTCCAAATTGAGGATCTAATCTATCATACTTTGCTAGACCCAAAAAATATTAAACCTGGCTACCAACAGAACTCAACGACCTCATGCACATTTAATTAATATATGAAAGGATGCGCTTCACCTGCTTCCTCTACTCCCTTCAGTGTTCCCTGTTCTTTTTCTGTTCTACGCACTGCAATCACAGTGAAAGAAAAGTTATTGGATGGGAAAGTATGTGACCATTTGACTGGATGTTTACTTTTGAAGTGCTGCAGCGGTGAACCCGTGCTATTATGCTAAGCTAAGTCCGTTTTACAATAGACACACTACACTGTGCTTTCTTTTCGTTTCAACTTATAGTGATAACACATTTGGATTACTTTCCAGCATTTCTTCTGCAGACTCTCTTCTTTCTGCCCCTCTCTATTCTCAACTTGCTTGATTTTACAATCTGCGACGCACATTGTGCAACAGAAGTAGTCATCCATGCCAAACACATAACTCTGTATAGTGGTCCAGATTTAAATAAATCCTCAAAGCAAATTATTTGCTTCAAGGATTAGATTTTGAAAATCTGTGCCAAGATATCTGGGCCTCAAGTACATCCCTAGCAAGCAAACTTGATTTCGCTTGAATGTTAGGGGGGCTTTATTCAGTCTTTGCACAAAAATCCACTCCGACTTAAGCATTAAAGCCACACTGTGTAGTTTGTTCCCCCATCAAGTGGTGAAATTATATTTTGCACTTAAACAAGTTGTGCTCTCTAGCTTCTTGCTTTTTTAAATGTGCGTTGCATACATGTTAAGCCTTAGCCAGTAGGGCCTTATGTCCGTCTCCACTATTCATTGTTTTTAAAGACATGGAAAGACATGGAAGCCTCTATAGGACTTACCGGTACTGTATAATTACAGATAAGAAATTCTTTCCTCAGGAGGACAAGTCAGATTGTTGGCAGAGGCAATTTGACACAAATCAGGACATATGTATGAATGTAGACATTGGTTTTAACTCATAAATTGCTTAAAAAGACACAGCAGCCCTTTAAATAAAAACAACTTGGAAGTGGAGGTAAATTAAAGATATCAGATCATTATTGTCCAGTGATATATCTCCCATATAATCACGAGAAGTACTTCTAGTTTCCTTTGTCTCCTGTTTTAGATGCCCCTCATTTTTGGTCTTGCTCCTTTTTCCTTTCTGTTTCTCTTTTCTCTCTCTGCCTTCAGAAGCAGCTCCTTACATCTCATCCTGTTTAACTCCATTATGCCATCACTGCTCTTTACAGGTCCATCTCTCCCTCTCCCTCCTCTTTTATCTCCCTTTCTTTTTCAAAATTGCCTCCAAGATGTCAACTGCCTCTTATGGCTGTCGTTGTCTATTTCCCCTCGCTACTTTTATGTCCTGTTCCCCTCCGCCCATGCCCTATCCTTCCATCTGTGAGGATTTATACTGCTGCTGGGAGCAGGCAGCAGGAGAGTAAAGGAGAGCCACGCAAGAAGAGAGTCAGGAGATCAGAGTGACCATCAGATGAAGTGCAAGAATGCAGAGATGACTCGTAAACAGGAGCAAGGGCTCCCAAGGCTGGACTAATTGAATCCAGCTCTCCCCTCCAATTGGGAATGCAGTGACAGCAGTCATAAAGGGAATTCTAACAGAAATAGGGAGAAGGAGAAGAAAAAGGTCTAAAGAACAGAGGAGAGCAAGTAAGGGAACAAACACAAGAGGGAGAAAAAGATGGAGAGATAGGTCCTCAGGCCAGACTAATTGAATTCCGATTTTCCCTCTGAGATTGGTTAGCAGCGGCAGGCAGGCAGACTCCGGCCCCCAGCATGGATCAGCTCCATCCAACCAATCACACTAATACAGTGTTTATGTCCAATCCAGTGCTGCGCGGTCAATACAGCTTCATCTCCAGTGCAAGGCCAACAGGGAGTTTACCAGGGCCAGAGCCAACTTTCAAAATGAAACTTAATTGAAAAGCCTCACATGTCGAGCGGAGCTGGAATCCAACCTCGAAGTCATCACCTGAGAAAGCTGGGGTGCAGGGAGAGCAGAGAGTTTATTCATTCTCTCTATGAGAATATTAAATATGACACAACAGTTTGGTGCTGCTGTGTATCCCAAAGGAAGAAGGTGAAATTTTTATTTTTGATTTTTTATCGAGGTCAGTACTAGCTTGGCTTTCTCTCTGGTGGTATTTACCAACAGGAACCAAAATTCTTGAAATATACTCTCACATTGCCTGTTCGCTCTGGCCTTAAGAGGACTATTACACCAATGATTTCTAATCTTTCGCTTCTAAAAAGAATAGCAGAGGGCTGGGTTTATCTTCTGTTCCAGTGCTCTATCCATATCAGACATTTCTATTTTTGTGTACTAGCTGAATTTATGGGCCATTTACTGGACAATTTAGATTTGCTCTATTTTATGTTCTTATCGGCCCAGTTTGTGGCTATTCCACTCAATCTTAAAAGAGCCCGTATACCCTCACGCACCTGTTCTGCGAAATAAAACACATTATGCCATCAATACAAGAGGAAAATAATTGACCTAAATAACATGTCCAGTGTTTTTTTAGAGGATTATAGTTTCTACAGAATATAATCAGACAGCTGTCCAATGGTCATTAAAATCCTATCAGTGGTGCCTTTGCACACGTATGGAGCATACTAGAGTAGATCCTTATATACCATCTGTGAAAACAATTAACACATCCCATTTTTCTTTATCTAAGGCTGGAAGTCATGGAACCAAACCTCTGTGGCCTAAGTTTTGTCTGAAATTAAAGTGTTGAGCTATCTCAGGAAATTGCTTGGCTAGTCAAAAAAATCGAACTACATGCAAGTGTATAACCTGTAGCTGTTTAAGTGGGAGCTAATGACTATGATACAGAGGAAAAAGGATGATATTAAGAATTAAAAAGTATCCTTAAGTATTGTTTGTTTTGGTCCTTTGTGTAATTGGTTGACAGTAAGTAAAATGAACAAAGCCAACCTTTAAAAACATACAATGTACCGCGCATATGCAAAGGAAACACACCATTTGTGTTCCTAAGTGAAGGTCTGCCTGCGGTGTTCGTGCCGAATGTCCACGTGTATCTGCTTCTCCTTAATTGCACATTTGTGTGAGTTTTGTCTGCGCCTTGACTGCCTTTGCGCCTCCAGCTGTGTCGTAAAGCATGGAGGTGTCTCTCTCTGCACTCATTATTCGTCTCTCGCTGCTCCGTCTCTGCCCTTATCTCCCTGGCTGCTCTACGTCACTACCCATCACCACGCAGCCTTTATGAATTTTTAACCAGTCCCCCCAGCTCCTCTTCTCCTCCTTGTATTCCCTTTTTCGTCTTCCCTTATTCTCTCGTACCTTTTTGTCACTGCTGTGCATCCTTCCCTGTCTCCCTCTAATAATCTCCTGAGTCATTCTTTCTCTCTCCCTCTATCTCTCCTTCAGCACCTCATTTGCTCTCCTCCTACAGTGGAGGAGGAAGCATCTGCTACTGCACCCTGGCCCTTAACGCCCAATCGTTGTTTCTTATTTAATCTGTTCCGCTTTATTGAATTTAATTATTTCTAAATGATTAACTCAGAGTTCAAGGGGGGGCACGACGAGGAGTGAGGGGGGGCAGAAGGACATATGTTGAGAAATGAGTGTGGAGGGACTTCCAGAAGAAAGATAGTAAGGATTGTCGGACCCTGTAAAATCCATGTTATTTTTCCCAAATTCCCTTTTAGTTTTTCCCATATTTTTTCCATTTTAATTTTTTTTTTTGGGGGGTTTTTACATAAAATGAATGCTGAGACACAGTATAAAGTACTTCAGTATAATCACTCACCCTTCAGGTGGTCCTCACATGCATCTTTATGGGTTCAGTCAACAGTATGTTGACAAAATGTGCAAAACATTTGATCTCCTGACACATAATAATCATTGCCCTGTACTCTGGAGTTAGTTTGGAGTTTCTGAGCTTCTCTTTGCCAGCTTATGCACTGCTCGAGGTGTCTCATGTTGCTCGCATGCTGCTGGTCACCCCCTTTTGGTGTGAACACAGGGTCAGCCGGTGACACTGTGACATGTGGACATCAGTGACAGGAGGAGGAGGGGGAGAAGTAGAGGAAGTGAAGCATGCATTGTCCGCAGCATCAGTGACCACTTCGGGACATTTTCCAGAAAGATAAGTTCCTTTGTAGTCTGAAAAAAAAAAGCCTAAAATGTCAGCCATTTCTGTGATATTCCGTGTTTATACTGAACTCCACATTTAATGACTAATTCCGTGATTCTGTCCGTGACTGATGATTTTTTAAGGCCGTTGGATTGTGTTTTTTTTATTTGTTTAGGAGCCGGGTATTGAGTAAATAGCCTGGTATGCACACTCATCAGTCTTTGATTCCATTACTGCAGCAAGCCTGCAAATACATACACCCCCTACATGCTTTATCCCTGACTCCCCCTGCCAGCCCCCCTCACTCTCAAATTCACCAAACACAAATGAAGAGAGAGCAGACAGGAATTTGCATTTTCTTGAAACTTCATATCATGTGTCTGAGTGTAGCTGCAGGAGCCAAATCAGTCCATTTTTCAGGGGTGTCAGTGTGTGCTTGTTTGTTTGTGTAAATAGGTGTAAAGGAGCAGCAGGTACTGTTTACCTTCACATCGGCAAACCTCAAAAAGAGGTATTCATTACAGAGCCGGGAGGCAGTGAAAGCACAGCTGTAATGATGTCCAATAGGCTGTCAGTGCTTTATGTGAAAATGTGATGTGTGGAGAAAAGAAAGGCTCCAATGCCGTGCTTTCACAACACTGTGGCTCCTCCAATCACAGAACAAAAAAAAACAAATAAACACTGACACTTGCATTGAGCATGCACAAAATCCAGTAACTGAGCAGTTAGAAACACACGCAATGGACAGCTCTACATCTGGGTAGATGGAGGCTGGATTCAGATCACAAACCTGCTTTGCCTGCAGTAAGGGCCCTGTGCCTCACTGGAAGGCATTTTGAGTTATCACAGGAAATAAACTGGAAAGTTAGCAGGACTCTTCTGCATAATTTATGTTGATGAGGACATTTTGAGCATTTAAATTCTGTATTCCACAACCTTTTGTTTGTGAGATAGGATCTTCTGTGCCTATAGCTTGTTATCATAGCAATAGCTTCTTTCTGACATTGATTGACACTGGGAATGAAAAAAAGCCTAACTGTGAACATGTGCATACATCCACCCTTTCTTCAATGCATTTTTTCCTCAATAAATTTGTAAGATGTCAGAATTCCTATAGTTTTTTTTTTTTTTGCTGAAAGAATGTCATAGGAAGTTTAATTAACTTGATTAAACGCATCAGACACAAAGACACAATATTTATTGTAGTGCTTAAATTAAAAATAAGTGCATATCCTTCCAAACCTTTTCAACAAAAACAACTACAAAAATAGAACATCCACCCCAATATTTCTCATAAGCTTTAATGGTAAAATACTAAAGTGGAACAAGCAATTTTACAGTGCTTGACATGTTTTTCAAAACTGATAAAAAAAACTTTAATAACTCTTTTTTTAAATAGACTTTTCAAGATAACATCACCCAACGAGGAAAACATTTACTGTTTTCTTATGTATTTTTGGGCATTTTGTGACTTTATTGATGGTAGAGAGACAGTGGATAGGCTTGTGAAAGGGGGTGAGAGAGTAGGGGAAGACACTCTGCAAACTGGTCACAGGCGGGATTCAATCCTGGACCGGCAGAAGCATGTACATGGGGTGCCTGGTTGCTAACCACTCTGCCAAACCAGCACCTCGACTGCTTATCAATCTGTGGTCACTTATAAAGGTGCTTAAACACCGGACACTACTTGTACTACCTCTGCGATCACTCTCCATGCAAAGTCAATGTACAGCCACGATGGGGCGGGGCTAACCCTCCCGGGATGCGTTTTCCGTGTACAAGACGATTACTTCACTCATCGTGCGATGTCAAAGTTTAAAAAAAGTTGATATTCTCAGGCGATGTCGTGTGTGGCTGTGCAGCAACAGCCAATCAGCGGTGTGTGCATGTGTGACTGTACCTGTGACGGACAGTTTTTCATCCAGACTACAGAGGAACAATTTATGTCCGTGTGGGAAACATTAGTCAGTGAGGACATTAGTTCCACCTTGACAGACAGCAGAGAACTCACGGATAATGCTGCTGCAGAGCATCAGCAGCAGTGATTTGTGTTTGATAAGTAAGCGAAAAGGATACACCTGGAATAATGTCCGCTTATACATCCTATTATATGATATATGATATGATCATGATGTGGACATGACGTCACCAAGCGACGGCTGACAGCAACAGTGACCAAAATGAGGTATTTATGGACACACGACGTGACGTCAGTGGGGGACGCGATTTTGGTAGTTGGGTCACTTGCGCTGTGAACGCAGCATAAGGGAGCAGTGCCCTTTTGCCTGACATTAAGCCAGGCTTGAGTTTTCTGTTGTCTGTATTTGCTTGTTGTGTTGGTGTTGATTAGTCCTGATTGAGTCACATGTTCTTCTGTTCTACAGGAGCAGCAAATTCAGTTAACAAGTCATTTCATGGTTGGTCACCTTGAGAGTATGGCAGCATGTGACTGTTTTTATGGGATTATTTGAATCTGTTGCCTTGGAGGTGTGAAGTAGGAGGGATTGTCACTTTAAATTTGAATGAGACACAGGAGGAAAGAGAAGGAATTTGTGAATGATGGGTAATAATCTTGGTGGCATACATATGGCTTGAACTACATCATCTATACAGGGAGATTTTAGAGATTTAGAGCCATTCTTTGTGACAGTTATTTTTTATGCTTTCATGGCCTTAGGGATATTTTTGCCCCCCAAAAAATAATCTGTCAAGAAGGGAGGAAAAATAACAATTATTTTGCAAGTGATTATTCGGTTACTCTTTGATGGTTGACCAAAGCCTGACTGAGTAACTTTTTGAGGCGTAATGAACAGTGTCTTAGTCAAACAGTTAATGGTTTGAGGATGAAAATAACACATATTGACACATCTCTCCTCTGAAAAAGGCACTTTTTCTGTCAGAGTGAATAAGTCATTTTGTTTCCTTCAACATATTTAACAAAATTCTCTGTCATTTTGTCTTCAAAGTAGATATTTAACAACACACAACACAGTGAACAGTGGGTGTTCTGATGCTGGGAAAAAAAGTCAAAAGACAAAGATATTTCTGCTGTTGCATTTAAAAGGAGTGTTTTTTGAGGGCGTATGAAAGTTGAAAATGTTTAACTATTCCCAAGAAGAAGCTGAGTGGTAGAGGTAGTATATGTCACTATTTGCACTGTTTTTTTTTATTTTTTTTTTACTGAAAACATGCATAAATAAAGATGAAAACAGGCAAAAGACAGGTGTGGCTGATTTTTTAAGCTCACAGTGAGCAGTCTGTAGTTTTTAGGCAATAATATAAATCATTTTGACTGAGAATAGAGGGCAAGGAGTCCTTAACTTTAACTGCTGAGTAACAGTTTCATTCAAGCAGTGTACATGTTTAAGCAAGCCAAGGCTAAAAGCATTACATTTCTTCAAACTCATTTTGTGTATATTTTATTTGTTTGTATGTGTGTGAAAGCCCCTGAAGGCTTCAGGTCTCTGTGTGATAACCTTGTGACATTCAAACATTTCAAATTATCAAAAAATTTACATATTGTATTATTTGTTTTCTACTTATTTTCAGATAATTTCAGGAGCAATTATTATGCTTTCTGAGGGTTATGATATGATCAATCTATCAACAAGACAAAAAAGACCCCCCTTCCCCTGTTTACAGTGCCAGTAGCTGCCTGAAAGCCCCCCCACACACACACACACACACACACCAGTGTGATGTCCTGCCATTATTTCAGTTATTAGGTCACTGACAAACATAGTGCTGAGCAGAGCTGACATGATCAGTCACCACAGAGCAGACCAGTTGACATATCAGGGTAGACTGGACCAAAGGGGAAGGGGGAGCTTAATGTTGTGAGGAGCTCCAACAGAGCAGCTCAGACGGAGAGAGAATACAGCTGGATCAGGATTATTCAGTTTGTACATAAAACAAAAGTCTTTTAACATTTGCATCTGTGAACATTCATTAGCTGCCATCTAAATCAAATATATCAAATCAAACTAAGGTAAAAAAATGGGTTCTTTGTGATTTTAAGAGAGAGCACAAGGTGTGCCATAGGTGAATCCTCCGGCAGACCAGACTTCACTTCCTTGCTCAAGGACATTCTGAAGGTTTGTTTACAGCAAACAGTCTGCAGAATTTATAGGTTTGACCATTTGGTAAGGCAGATGGAAAGTAAACTTGGGTCACACCAAATAACCGTCCCTGACACGCCTGAACAATCAAACCTGTTTGTCTTCAGAGTCCTGGAAATTACCTCCAAAGACTTTCAATCACAGTGGTTAGAAAACAGGAGGATGTTGACATCTGTGGACACTCATACTTGAAACTCAGCAGTGTGAAGCCAAACAAAACAAATGTGGAAATGCGGTAATCTAAATATAGAGCATTGCTGTTATTGTACTCAGCATGGTGACTTCAGCCTATTTCCCAGACTGATGGCTGCAATATTTCTTCCTGGCCACACCACTGTGAGCTACTTCAGATTCAAAATGCAAAACCAGCCTCCTGTTGTGCTTTAAGACTCTAAATTCTGAACTCAGTCATTACAGGTTGAACAACAGGTTTTTTTCTTCTGTTTTCTAAGTGTTTTATTTTGGATGGCAGAGTGTGGATTTAGTAAAGAGTGATGTCTTGATGGCAGGGGCATTTGGTCAAATTTCATCTGATAGCTTCTTCTGGCGAACAGGGCAGAAATCTGAGGTATGTTGCCACAGATTTCCTGGTGGTTACATATCAGGGTTGAGATTTAATCTTAAACCCCTCAAATGGCTCCTGTGCACCTTAGGGTTATAATTCAGAAACCTCTGATGCTGAATATTTAGGATATGTGAAATGTAACGCCTTTCTAAACAGACAGAGGACGAAGAGACAGAGATGCTTGCAAAGTTTTATCAGCAATTGAAAGTCCTGAAGCCTCTGAAGCTGAGGTTAGCTTAAATGCCAAATTTGAATATTGACATACTGAATTATGTTATTTCAAAGAGTGAATGAGACCAAAATACTAACAGTTTTTTTACTCAAGCTGCAGCTTACAGGGATTAGCAGAGATGCTAACACCTTCAGTAGCAGTTTTCTTTATTAAAGGATAAGTTCGGTTTCTACAGCTTTCACATTGTACAGAATGAAGAAGAACAATATACTCACCCAGAAGGCTTTCCTGACGCAAACAGTGCTTCGGGAGATATTTAGATAAATGTTGAGCGGCGGACATCCATATAATGGTAGCACACGCGGCATGTATAGCGCCGCTCCTAAAACTGCATTAATCATCCAAAAACTCATTAGTTTCACCAATATTTCATCATGGTCCACTCGGGCTACTCCTCCAAGACAGTCCGGGGTCACTCCACCCATGTTTTCGTGACTGTGCTGACCTCTGAACTGAAAACTTTCTTTACGGCTGCCGCGCATGTGCAGTGCGGCTTCCTCCTTTCAGTGAGCTTCTCATCTGTAAACTCTGGCTCGAAACTCTAAGGACACCCATCATATTCAAAGTTCTCGTCCACAACATCTTCATCCGATAGATATTAGTCCATTTTGCACAAAACTGGAAGAAGAAAGTTGTTGAGTAGCCAGCAGTCGCCCCTGAAACAATGAGCCGCACTGTGCATGCACGGCAGCCGTAAAGAAAGTTTTCAGTTCAGAGGTTTTTGGACGATTAATGCAGTTTTAGGAGCGGTGCTATGCATGCCCCGTGTGCTACCATTATACGGATGTCCGCCGCTGGATTTTTGGATCTAAATATCTCCCAAAGCACTGTTTGCATCAGCAAAACCTTTTGGGTGAGTGTATTGATCTACTTCATTCTATAAACAATGTGCAAGCTGTAGAAACCAAACTTTTCCTTTAAATGAAAATACAATTACCAACACCACAAACTTCTCCATAGTGAGGGTATCTTCACAGCACTTCTGACATGGTTTGACAGAGGTTTGTTTTACAAAGTGGCTTGCGTTCTGTCTGATTAGCCGGTAGGAAATGATGATTGATTAACAATGTGATAAAAATTTTGATGAGATACAGCCAGAGACAAGGCAAAACCCAGCTTTATAGACTGAATGATAGGAAACTCCTACTCTGCTTTTAAGATTGATACTGTCAGCCAGCCAAATTGGACTCCTTTGTTTCCATTTGTGTACATTCTTACATGAAGCCTTTGAACTGATTTTATTTGGATATGAATTACTTGTCTGTTGTCATCTCTGTAGCTCTATGTTTCTAGCTGTTTAAGAAATATCGATTTGTTGTCTGCTATAGTGACAGTTTTGTAAATAACCTATCAGTGACACTGGGAGAACCGGCACATTTCCCTCCTTAGGATGACAACCCACAGTGAGGACTCGGTGTCCCCACAAAACTCTATACATAATAGATTGTTATTGAGCTGAGGATCATTTTTCACCTTGGATGACACAGCAGGGATTTCTCAAAATGTCAAGAACTCTGTGTGATTGCGCAGTGTGACTCGACTATCTGGCTCATAAGAAACCTATCTTTGCAGTCGAGGAGGAGACCAGCTATCCAGAGGAATCTGTCTGAAGTCTTTATCAAAAACCTGGGAGCTTTGGGGAAAATAGGAGTAACTTAAGATAGTGTTTAATCCTGTGGGAGCGCATCGTCTGTTTTGCATGTTTTACTGCACCAGCCACCTGAAGGTTCTCTGTGTTTACAGATATATTCGCTCTCTGTCCTGTGGTGGACTTAAACAGCCCAACTCTCAGCATCTCTTTTAATATGCCTTCCTGCCTGACTGCCGCTGCTTTTAATCTCTGTGCCTGATCACAAATAAAACTCAGGAACATGTAGATAATCAGCGCGACTAGCCCAGTATGCACTCTTCTCACCAGGCCTGCTTATTGCCTCAGATAGCTTGGACAATCAGCTTACTAAGCTTTTAATCTAAAACACAATTACCACCTATGACTCTGTGTTTCCAGGCAGTTGTGTTTTTTTCCCCCTTGTTTTTGCTATCCCAAGAAGAATGGCGGCATTAGCTTTAATTTGCTCACACTGTTGGCTGTTTAGGCCCATAAACTGACAACCAGGACGAAAAAATTTATTGCAATAGTTGATTTGCACTTACATACATTTAATAGAAGCACTCCAGTCTTCAGCCCCTGACACCATTATGACCCCCATCCCTTTAGGTAAACACATCATACCTAACCTACATAATTTATTTATGTTGATTAGGTTTAATTTATATACCTCATTTATATATACTTATTGTATTAAGCAAAACATTGTTTCCTTCTTTTTCTTACTGGTCTCACAATCCTGTTAGGACACATTAGCAATCCATCTCCCACTACTGTGCTGGAGAATGCATGGCTCTTTGTTTCACTTCCTTTGTTTTATTTGATCTTCTTGTGCATTTTTTTAAGGCATACACTAACTTTTTTGTCTTTTAGTGTCTTTACTCTCTCTTCGTCCAAGACGAGCAGATAACCATCAGTCTTTTGACTCTGCACAACAAGAAAGACATGGCCAAAGATTGCTGACCACTAGTTAGCTAAAACATTAGGAGTCAATGGGTATATTTAGCCTGCCTCTGCCCACAGTCATCAGATAAACTCGTCAGTAACTAAACAATCCCATGTGCTTGTTGTGACTCATTTTTTACAGTGTTGTATTACTTTATATTCTGCTATCACCATTTTTTTTCATTCCTCAAAAACAGAGGCTGACCTGCTTATGTTACTTTATCTTCTGCTATCCCCGTTTTATTTTCCTTTCCTCAAAAACAGAGGCTGACCTGCTTCTGTGATGGTTTGTGCTAGATATGTGACATCCCCGAATGAGTTGAATCTTTTGAACATCTCTTTTGAATGAATGATGATAACTGACTTGCTCGCAAGAAGTAAGTCAACAAAACAAGAGCTCTGTTTTAGAGTTAAGGGTAATTGATCATAGTAGAAGGTAATGTTAAATAACACTGTAAAAAATCTAGTCACAACAAGCACACAGGACCGTTTAGAGTTGCTGAAGAGTTTATCTGATGACTGTAGGCAGATGCAGGCTAGCTATACCCATTGACTCCTAGTTTTAGAGCTAAGCTAAGTAGCGGTGGGCGAGCTTTGGCTGCCTCTTGTAACTGCATGCAGATCAAAAGAATGATGTCCGTCTGTTTGTCATGGAGTGAGGAAAGAAACCCAAAGACAAAAAATTGGCATATTCCTTTAAGATGACAAATATAATCACTGAAACGTTGACTATGTTACAGGGGTGTTGGGGACGGTATTTGAAGTTGCAGTATTAGTTGAATATTTCTTTAATAGGACAAGTTTCACTCACACATATGATGACTCATTTTTTTTGTTTTTAAATCTGAAGTTCAAAAAAAAGATGACATGCACAGACTGGCTGTAATGACAATGCTAACAAAAGACAATGCATAGCTTTGTTTCCTTTTTGATTAAACCTCCCACCATGATGCTGCGTTCACACCGCAGGCGACCCAGCTACCAAAATCGCGTCGCCCACTGAAGTAGCGTTGCGCGTCCATAAATACCTCATTTTGGTTACGTTGCCATCGGCCGTCGCTCGGTGATGTCACGTCCGCTCGAGTTTCACCGCGATCATATCATATATCATATAATAGGATGTATAAGCGGACATTATTCCAGCTGTATCCTTTTCACTCACTTATCAACCACAAAACACTGCAGCTGATGATGCAGCAGCATTATCTGTGAGTTTACCACGGTCCGTCTAGGTGGAACTAATGTCCTCTCTGACATTAGTTCCACCTAGATGGAACTCATCCGCCCTGTAGTCTGGATAAATAACTGTCTGTCTAGGGTACCATCACACATAGACACACCACTGATTGGCTGTTGCTGCACAGCCACGCACGACATCACCTGAATAGATCAACTTTTTTTTTACTTTGACATCGCGCGACGAGTGAAGTGATCGTCTTGTACACGGCTGTCGCATCGCGGGTGGGTTAGCCCCGCCCCATCGCGGCTGTACATTGACTTTGAATGGAGAGTGATCGCCGAGGTAGTACAAGTAGCGTCCGGTGCGAACGCAGCATTAGGGAGGTTGGGACCCGACCACTGCCCCTAACAGATAAACCAAGGGACACTTTACACTCTCATGTGCAGTATTGTGCATTTGATATGTTAATAAGTCTATAATTCGGAGATGCAGTACAATAACCCTGTAGTCACAACAGAATAGTTCAAGTGTAAATATTGGTCATAGAAAGGGGCATTATTCTTGTAATCCTTTGTACATAGTTGAGCTTGTTTCGAACTGTTGTTCTGGATTGATTGTGATTGTATTGAATGAACAGAACAACCAAACATCTTGATTATGAAAAGAACAGTGGCTACTATAATAGTCTGAATAAGAAATTCCTTTTGTTTCCATCCCTTGCTCCACAGAGGTTTGTTCTTTCTGCTGCTGTTACAGTGAGTGTCTGTCGAGGTCCCTGGTGTTGTTGTTATCTGTGCGTGTTGCAGGTCCAGATGGGAGTTCAGATACTCCCATATGTAGCTCCTGTCTCACCCCTGTTTCCTCCCTCCACAGCATTTTTCTCTCTAATCTTTCCTGAAAATGCCCCCTACTACCTCTTCTCTATTTTTGAATTCAAGGTGAAAGACCCCATTGTATTATACAGTAGCTGGGTAAACATTTGCACAGAGGGGACAAACAAAGAAAGGCAACACGGTTTGCAGAATGTATCAGCTGTGTTAATCTGATGAGCCCTCCAGACACAGAAAACCCATTTGAGAGCTGTGGAACAACAGCATTCATACTAAATGAATGTGTATTCATGTGTTTGCATGCGTATGTGTCAAAGCTACATAGAAGACAAAATTAATCCAGTAAAATTCATGTCGTAAAAAGATCGCCGTGGATGTTATTTTGATTGTAAATGATTGTACTGGTTTAGCCAGATTGAAATGTGAGAAGGTCCTGACCTTCCAACAGTATCTGACTGGCTCATTCGCACAGGGTTAATGAGGTTTCCAGCGTGTTTTATCCCAGGCAAATGAAACATGCTTGCAGGCTACAGTTTTTCAATCCTTGTACTTGATATTTTTAACAGTTAATTTTCCATCACAGATCATGCCAAAGAAGGAAAAGGCTCTTTTTTTATCTCTGTGATTTATGATTATCCAGCATTTGCTCATTATACAGATGAGGGCTGAATTTGGCTGAAATTTTTTCTTTTTTTTTATTTATTCATTTATGTTTTTTTAGATGAAAGTTTCTGAGAATAACTTTTAAAAGATAGTTCAGGTTTTTTGAATTGGGGTTGTGTGAAGCACATGGCATGAGCCTGAGCACATGCCACAGTGTCTCAGCTCAGAAGTTCCTCTGTTCGGAAAAAGGCAGGACAGACATACATTGTGCCAGGTCCTCCACTTAACGAAATTAATTATGATAGATAAACTCCCTTAAACAGTGTGGGGTCATCGCACGTTAGAAACAGTTATTTTTCCACCACACCACTGCTTTAACTAGGCACTATTTTTAGACACAGCACAACCTACATGTCTTTCTGCTAGCACAGTCAGCTAGTTTGCTTCATAAGAGGAAACAGCCACTACCAAATAGGATAAATTACAGACATGACAGCCTTTTTACTTAATTAATCAGATTAATTGGAGTACACACATAAGAAACTTCTGTAAATAGAGAGTCAACAGGTCTGAACTGAAAATGAAGGAATCTGCCGTGAGAACTGGAGGACCCGAGAGTCACACGATACCTGTTGATTCAGGTGAATAAATCATGAGCTCATGTCGTCAAACTGGATCAAGAAAGAATGTGATTGAGAAATATCACCTCAGGATGCTCAGACTGTTCAAGATCCTACTGATACAATTAGCTTATATACGTTTACTTGCAGTAAGCTGATCTCATCACACAGAGCCTCGTTGTTTTAATGGACATTTATACGTAACCATATGTGATTCACTGTTTGGCAAACTCCAAGGACAAAACAGAGGAGCTGAATGTAAGTTAATCTTTGAAGTATTTGGTTTACTGATTGTTCAGTATGTAAAGACATACGTTTTAATGATAAATGTACTTCATAACAGTACACCCTGTTTGTTGTTGTGGGGGTAAACAGCTAAAAAAACACTCTTTGTCAAAAGTATTGTGCTCGATCAGCAGGATAATCCTGAAACAATAGTACATTTGGCTAATATGTATTTGGGATGAAGTGTCATTTGTATATTTATTAGTAGTTTGATCCTTAATGAAGTAAATTAGATGTTTGGATGACTCTTAACTTGTTGCCGATACATTTAAACAATCTGTGGTCTTTCTGCCATGATGCAGTAATATTAGGGCTATAGCTTTGAATTCAAACACTTGAGGAAATTAAATTCTATCATTTCAATTTCTAAACAGCTGAAATGCAACACAACAGATTAACTGTGAATAAAACGGATTGTTAGTGCAGCCTTATCTGACCAGTAAAGAATAGAGACTGTGATTGTGAAGCAGTTGTTAAAATGAAAGCTTACCTTCAGCAAATCACAGTTATTATAAGTCACAACCTGCATTAAGTGGAGTAGAAGTGAGCTGACCATCCAAGTGGAATATTAAGCGATGGCACCTGTAAGAGCACTTTAATGCATCGTGCCTTTGAACAAGCTGCTGGAGCAGAAGTAATGATTTCTTTCAAAGTGAGCTGATGATGCAGAAACTATTTCATATACAGGTTTTTAACAATGTGACACATGAATTAACTTGTTGAATAAAATCTTTCTGATGAATAAATGAAAGAAAAACTCAAATTAAAATCATTACGTGCATACACTTTCTTGCTCTAAGGTGCACTCCTGCCTGTCACTTAGTGTAGGCCGGGATGGCTGCCCTCCCCTAGGTCCTCTTTAATACCAACACGTGCAGTAACTTGGTGAAAGAAATGAAGAGTGTATCAGATGAAAAGAGCAACTGAATGAAATAAGTGATATAAATCTTTATTGTCTATCATGAAATTGTATGAAACAGGCATTTGGAAACAGAGAGGAGAGATCGAGAAGGTGAGAGCTGTCAGTTGTTTACAATAATTGAATGCGCAATCACAAACTGAAATCTTCAGCCTGCTCTGTTATTTCATATTGTAATGAATAAAAAAGCCTTGCCTTGTTGACAACACAAACAGATTACATGACCCAGCGGTCACAGTTAACCCACAATGCAAGTATTTATATTCAGGAGCTGTCTGGATTCATCAGAGATAGTGATGATAGCTGCTACTGTCTTTGTATTGAAAATAGTACTCTTGTATGGAAGGTTATGTGCAGAAGGTGTATTGCTGATGTGATGAAAAAACATGTTTATAAGTACCTTTACTACTAAATACAGAGCTATGTTGTATGAAGTGAAAAAGTGTGACTTTTGGTATGGTTGCCACATCAAATGTCCTGCTGTGTGTAAAGATATAGCTTTAGTATGTTGTGCAATAGTTCTTCCTTTCTTATGCCGTCTGCAAATCCCATTAAATGTGCTCCTAATTTGCCTTGTAAGGATAGCCGTGACAAATGGCTTCTTTGAAGAATTTCACCATTACTCAACATAATCTGAAGGCGCCACCCCCCCTCCTCTCTCTTTCTCGGAGTATAATTGTATTTCCTTTCTGTCTATATTGAAATTTCTCCTAAATGGGGAAAACAATGGCTGCGGTCTATTAGAAGATAAATCAGGGAGGCCCTGTTTGAAGCCTTTCTTTTGAAACCAAGCATTACAATGGGTGTTCAAAGGCTAATTTGGGCCCTTTGGGGAGGAGACGTTTTTCCCCATGATGTGTCAGTGAGTTGAAGCTTCGCCCTGGTGGGCTGCCGCTCTGAGCCCTAATGAAGAGCAGTATGTCAGCAGCCATATGGCAGGAGTCATGGTGTTAGTACAGACACTCAGCGCCAGGCCAGACATTTGGAGATGGATGTCCTCATATAGCTGTGTATTTGTTTATTATTTATTTGTTTTGTGTTTGTACTATTTTCATACATAAAAATCATGTAAGTGCACTTTTTGTGTACATATAGGCCTACGCCTGCTTCCAAATGTGTATCTTTGTCTGCCCATTCAGCCAACAATCCTGGCTTCAGAAAGATAACAGATTGCGTTTTTTTTATCAGTATGGGTCAGTGGCTAAAAGTAAAGCCTGAGAGGACCTGCTGGGTAGACAGACTGTCAGCCACTTCAGCTGGACAAATAGGCTTTCCAGGGTCTGTGGGGGGAGGGAGGGGAATCCAGCAAGGTCAAGTGTCATTAAAGGTGAATGTTACAGTTGTCAGAGGCTCTGCAGGAGAAGGTGCCGGCACTATGTTGGCATTTTGTCATGTTTCTACTGAAGCTTCAGCTTAATCTTATGATTACCAATGTAATTCCATTTTGAGAGAAAAACATGTCGGGATGAGTGCTACACTGAGTCAAGGCATGTGATGACAGAAGATATGCAGAATGTAACATTAGTTAGAGACCTCTCACTGAGGTTACATTTATCTGACAAAACTGACAATGACACACATGACACAATTACACGACATCCTCCGTGTATTTTAACTTGTAACTTGTTAATCATGTCCTGAAGTAGACTCTGATGAGTTGAAAAGTGTTGATATGACCCGTCTCTGTGAAAGTGAAGGCTTTTTTCACAGATCTGATTGCCTTGTTTTTCTAACACATTTTACAATGTAAGTTTTTTGAGTATCCATTTGATTAAATGTCAACAGTGGAGTTGGCAATTTTTAAGGGCATTAATTGTGTGTACTATTGTTGAAACCAATGCGATATTGCTCCTGCTACCTGAAAGATCTGACACAGCTCGATGGAAGTAAGAACTAACTAAGAAGAGAAGAGGAGCAGAATCTTTGGCTCTGAAACCAATTAAATGGTACCTTAGGTGTGTGTTTTGGTTCCTCATTTGTATGTTTTTCTTCTTTTCTTTTGTCCATCCCATTTAAGGAGTAAAAAAACATGGCAGAAACCAAAGATATCTTACAGATTCATCAGGTCGTGATGAAGAGGGCCCTGAGCAGAAAGGTGACGCTCTGGATTTACCACTCGTTCTTCGTTCATTTCCTCACATATGGGCCTGAGCTGTGGGTAGAGACCGCAAAAAAACAAGATTACGGGTAGAAGTGGCTTTTTAGTAACATTGTTTTTAAAATTTCTGTGACTAAAACAGACTGTTGGGACATATGCATGCTTTCAGGAGGAGATATTTGAGCTGTGGGCATGCTTAAAGACAAAGTAATTGGATTTTTCTAAAACAAAAGAGGCTGCCAAAACATAGTGAGGAACTTATCTTCATTTCTTTTTTAGAATACACTTGAGGTAATCCACAGTCAGGAGTGACTTTATTATTTCATGCCAAGTCAGTTAAAAGTAAGACAATATAAAAGATTAATATTGTGTCTGTTGTTGTACATAAAAGTGACACAAATGATACTTAAGCCTTGGTGTCACAATCCAGGCATTTCCTGTGTGTATAAAAGACATAACAAATAGCCCATAATGCCCTGAAAGACATTAACAGTAATGACCTTGTTCATTTGACACCATTGCAATTACCCAGCCCAGAGGCTCAGCAGCTCTTGTCTCTTGCTCATACTTCCTTCACCCCTTTTTGCCTTCTCTGTGTCACTCTCCTGCTCCTTTTCATTCCCTCTCCAACGCTGCAATTCAGCTCACAGTTTGATTCACAGTCTCTTATCATGCATACATCATCCAAGCACAACGCATCTTCATCCCGCCAAAACACGTTGACGAGCACAAGCGCACATGAATGGACAATAGCACAGGCTCATTCATCTTTAAACACCTTTTGAGATTTGAGGATGGGTGTGAAAGTAGCCCAGTTAATTAGTACAAAACTGGGTAGAACTAATTAGCCGCTGTTTTGCTGAGGGAGCCTCGAAGAAAGAGTGCATGAGAGATGAGATGTGTTTAACAGATGATCTATACGCAGGGTGCTTCGCAGTGATAACCCCCACTGAGAGAAATTATTGCTGTAAACAGAAGCATGCATCTCATAAATGCATCTGCATTCATTTGACTTGACGCCGGCTCTCACGATGCTGTGTTTTGGCAGCAGGCGATATCTCTCTCAGCAAGGAAAAAAAAAAGCATTGAGTTCCATCCAAGGTAAAAAAAAAAAAAAAAACGAGAAAGGAGAGCAGACAGAGGGAAGAGGTGAGACAGGTCTTGCCATCTGGCATCAAGGCAAAAAGCACCTTGATGACCTCCATGTCTGCAGCGGCTTATTTGTCCAAAGTGCTGCGTCACCTTTAATATAGCCGTAGAGAGAGAAGGAGATGCTAGGACCATAACGTTGATGCCAAGAAAACAGTGATTATGATGTGTCCTCTGAGAGTAATTCGCCCGCTATGTTCAAGCTGCTCTAGGCTGAGTTAGCGTACCATATGCTAAGGACTGAATTGTTCTTCATGATGTTTCTAATGAAGGCATCTCCTGTTATCCTTCTTCAAACTTGTTTTTAAACTGTGTGTATCATAAACAATAAGGAGAGTAGAGGGAACTATAGGTGTTGGAGGTGAAATTAGCCACTAACTAAAGAGCTATGGTTATTTCTGTTTTGAACTTTATTAGGGCCACTGTTTTAACAGCTGCTGCATGATGGTAAAAGTCAGCTTTATGACACCACTATACAAAGATTCATGACACAATAATGGGAACATAGTGGACGTGCATTACAAAGTACTGATAGTAGTAATGGTAATGGAAGTTAGACATGACCGTTTAAAATTAGCACGTTAGCAGTGTTCTCAAGTATTGAAACATAATCACTATGGCCTTACACAAGCATATGGCTACAAACTGCATAAGAGGGACTAAGAATTCTGTTTCCTTTCTGTACTAACTTTACTAAAGCTCCAGTCTTTGTGCTCCATAGTGCTTTAATTGGCTCTATTACCATGTCTCCTGTTGGATTGTTTGCTGGCGTAGCAACCTGTGTGTCAGGAAGAAGAATGATCTTACAAAATGTGAGTGTGGCCTGAAAGATAGTGAGTGCCCAGTGTTACTGTTGCAAAGGATTAACAAAGCACACTGTTATGTGCTTTGGGATAAACCTGACTCTGCTTTATTCATGACAGCCCAGATTAAGAAGTGTAAGAAGAACGCCTCATACCTGCTGCAGCACAAGCTTTGATCATTAGAGAGGGATTAAAATGTTTGTTATAGATTTCAGGCTTTATGAATAGAGCTTTAGCTTGAGAGCTTGAGCCTTTATCACAATGTTGCCAGGTTGATTTCTGTTAAATACAGTGAGCTTTTTAACCCATGGAAGATTTAAAAGATACCTTATTACATTTCTTGTGAAGGATGAACTGAGAATGAGAAGTACTGTGTTTTTGTTTGCTTTTGGTAAGCTTGTTATCCACAGAGAAAAAATATTCTTTTCCATTGTGGCAACACGCCAGTGAGCAAATCTGTCCGCACACTAACTCTGAAACTGTTTTGTCTCTGATAGTCTCCTACTTCCACTTAGTTTATTTATTTGCAAATGAATGTTTGGTCTGGGAGAACTGCTACCATGGAGTTGTCCCTTGGGATAAATAAAGATGTCTGAATTTGAATTTTGTACCACTGTGTTCCACAGCATCTCAGAGTAAATGTCACTATTAATACAAACGTTAAGTCAGCCAAAGAATTTAAATGTTGTGGTGCAGCCTGCTCGCTGCACAGTTGTAACATTTACCAACACCTTGGCCTGTCACGATAATCAATAAATCAATTAACCACACGGTAAATAAAATTGTCCTCGTATGCATGATAGTTTCCCTCCTCTTTTTCTGCCAAACAGGCTGGATGAGAAGATGGTTCACTCTGTCCATCTTTCTTAACACCAGGGCCCATTGGTTGTTGTAGCGGGATTCTATAGCGGAGTGATCCCTCCAGTCAGTCATTCAATCTTTGTGGGGGAGCTCACACGTACATACACACAGACACACACAAACAAAGCTGCAAGTGAGCATTGTGAGGAGTAACAAGGAAACAAACAATGATATGAATGATGGCACATTATCGATGCTTCCTAAGCCGAATACCAAAGCCCCAGTGGGGGAATATTTTGGTTTTAAACAGAATGAACAAGGTGTGAGCTCGTGAACACCGACGAGCCCATTAGTCAAATTATTTTGAAAGTAGTGGGAAAAGGGGAGGTGCAGCGGAGTCTTCATCAGCATTTGGTCAGCAAAGTAAACACAAATAAAACAGCTCAGAATGGTTCATACTCACGGACAGTGTCATTCGCTACATTGCAAAAGAAATGCAGCCCTTCGATGAAGTTGAAAAGCCACCATTTCGGGAAATTTTACAAACATTTGACAGACAGTACAAATTGACTTGGAAAACGTACACGCCACAAACAGTTCTGGAACTGTATAAACTCCATTTTATTTATTGTTTTTATTGTTGTGTGTGTTTTTATAGGAGTTTTGTTTTTTTCTTTACAGACACAGGTTCTATTTTTTTTTAAATGTTTTTGATTAGTATAATGATTTTTATTTACATGTAATTTTGCCCAAAAGAGAATCTATTTAATTTTTTATGTTTTTTTTCCCTCTTTTTTTGTTTGTTTAATTTATTAGATTGTTTGTTTAATTTATTTTTATCTAAAAGCACCCTTCCAAGTAAAGTTAAATACTCTTAAGAAATTAAACTTTATTGTTTTTGATACGGTGTACTCACTTAATCATCATATATGTTATAATTACATTAATGAAAAAATGATGTTTCAAAATAATATTTACAATTATATTGTTTATCGGCAATAATATTCTGGACAATTATTGTCCAGTAAAATTTGTTATTGTGATAGGCCTACCAACACCATGCAAACCTGTGTTCATTTTGCAGCTGTCAGGTGTGAACCTGTTATCTGGAAGGTTCCTTTTTTTTGTTTTAAGTTTTGTTTATTCTTTCTTTCTTTTTTGCAGAGCAGTGCCACTGGTCACCTTTCAGTGTGTTTTAAAAAACTTTAACCAAATCAAAATACAGTACAATAATAATAATAATAATAGTGAAAACTCAACTTCCTGAAAAGTAGCAATTTTAGAGACGAAAGGATTTGTGTCAGACAGCAACATTGTGCTGTACAAGCCTTCTGTCAAGTACAACTGGTCTGCTCACATTCAAGGCCTTTACACAGTGAGGCAGTCTGTTTTGGTCATGTCAAAGAAGGAATTACCATCATAGTTTTGTCAGTCATGTGTGCACACTCAAAAAATGAGAACACACACAAAATCACACCAGGATGCTAAATGTGTTCTGATTAAACTTCCTGCATTTTTCCCCTTTGGTATCCATCTAAGTTGAAGAGTTAGGTTTCTGTGAAGGGCACCGACTGTAATGAGAGCTGTGAGCTGGAGCCCCTTTTTTGCTCCCTGTCCCTTGCAGTGAAACTAAACATGTTGTTCTTTTTCAGTGGATTTTAGCCATTTAGGCTGATTTTTGCAGTTGGCACAGCTCTGGGACTCACCTGTTTTTGCAAGGAACAAAACGTCTCTCTGAAGCATAGATTTACCAAAAGAATTTTCTGCCTTATTTTAAGAAATGGAAAACGTGCTTATATGCTGTATGTAGATACATACATAAATAGATAAATAGTTTGAAAAGGCTTTTGTAAAATCAGTATGTAGTGTTGTAAGTTGTCTTTAAATTGGCCTTTGAAAATGCCCACAATGTTGTCGATGGATTAGCCAGGTCTTTGTTAATTATTAGTATCTTGATTTGGCTCAAACGCTACCGGAATGAACAATCTCTCACATTCTCCATCACTGACCAACATAAACTAAGCAGTAAGCTAAATCATGATAATAATCAAGACACATCAACTAAAAAGGCCAGGTGTTACCGTGGTGTTTTGGGAAACACTGAAATTTTGCACCAGGACTATCGTAATAATTAAGCCCTAATGTGGGGAGTTGGCAGATGTAATGTGCAAATTAATCACCTAAACATTAAAAATCTTGGTAATTAAAAGTACAAGCTGATTAAACTGGGGTGTATATGTATAAATAGTTTTTAATTCAGACGTGTGTTTATAGCAAAATAATTCAACATCAAGTAATCTAGACATGAACAAAGGACACTAGATGGATGAAAATGTGGCATCATGCAGTAACTGCATTTTTTTTTCTGTTATTTAGTAAATTTATGATGAATCAGACATCTGCCTTTTTCCTGTGTTCACATTAAGCTGGGGCATCGAGACTTTAACCTGGGGTATGGCCCAAAGTGCTGAAGACCTGTTGAATAAACACAGTGTTTAATCAGCATAATTGCTTTCCATCAAATTTTGAATTATGGGCTGGATACTCTGTAGATGGACCCTTAACTCTTCTTTCACAGAGCAAGATTATGTAAGGACACAATGAAATGCGAGCAAATCCTCAAGAAGCTTGGGAACTGATGATTTGGCTGTAGTTTGACTTCCTGGCACCACTATATTATACGGCAAATGATGCAGAATTGTGGTTGAAGTTCTTTCTGTCTGCAAAATCAGTCAAATACTTTAATATACCTCCATTGTCTCCAAATCTGCATTTGTTATTGTGGTTTTTGAATATTTTTTCTCAATTTTTGTGGCCAAACTGAAAACATCTTGGTCTTTCACATTGTATTTTTTAACCGTACGGAATCTGAGGAGCTACCATTTAATTGTTGTATGTTAGTATCTTTGCTTTGAGTGACTCATTTCTCCTCAGCTATCTGTGAATGGGTGCCAATGCATGCAGATAATGGAAAAGCAAGAAACAAACATTCAAGTGTTTATGCAAGCAGGAGGATGTTATGTTCCAGTTGTTTTGTCTAACATGGTTCATCTGTTCAAGAGCACTAAAGATTCTTATTTATTCACCATACAAACCAACAAGATGATATGTCTGACTATTTTCTTATAGATGGCAACCACTCTTATAACAATAAGATCCCTTCTTCTTGCTTGTTCACTGCATTATCACAGATATTGCTGGTGAGCTTCAGCACAGCCTGGTTTGAGAAGCATCTTCATTTCAAAATATTTATATTGCATATTGCGTCAGTTAGATTTAATATAAGTCTGCAAACCAGGCACACAGTCCACTTAAGCCAGGATCATCCAGAGGTCCGGAGTATTTTACACGAGACAGTTTCTGCTCTTGTGTTTCACATGCTACTTTCATGCATAATATATATATATATATATATATATATATATATATATATATATATATATATAATATATATATATGCATATATATATATACACAGTTGCATGTAATTAATTAGCCAGCTAAACTACTCAAGTCAAATAACTATGTAGTACACACCAGATTTTACAAGTTGGTTTTTATTAATACACTCATGAAGTTCCTGTCAAATGCTTTGTCTGACCATGAATATCCACAAAATCCACCTATCCCTCACACCAGTGCTGTGGCTTTGCTCTGAGCAACATCCCGTGTCCTCACCCACTGGAAGGGTATTTAAAGCAGGACACAGGAGTTCTTAAAGATTACACGAGAACCACAAACTCAAGAAGTAATTTTAAGTTCATGAGAGAACAGGTGGAGCAATAGATTATATTGCCTGCCTGGCACTGATTTGCTGTTTACCATTTCTGTGGCTGATGTGATTACTATTATTAACATGTACCTCATGCAACCCCACTTTACAAATTCCAAATTTTCCCTTTGACTCATATCTAGGTTGTCTTACACAATTACAAGCAGGTGTACTTTACAGATTCTGACTATTTTAATATGTCTGCATTATATTTATATCTGCTTTTGTCATAACGGTCCTTTCAGTGAGGTCATTTACTTTGCTGAAACAGCCTTTTCAAGACCACAATGACAACAACTCAGCTAAATTTCTGCCATGTCTTACTCTGTAGTTTTATATATCTGAGACAGGAAAAATAAGAAATTTAAAGAAAGCCCAAGGCCTCTTTTTATTCTCTATTGAAACTGGGGTATCTATAGTAATAGCTTGAGTGACTCATCTTTCTTTAGCCAGCCTTGGACTTCACTATAGGCTGGACTCGAAATTTCCGAGGGCTTTTGGATTCAAAGAGAGTTAAAGCTGCATTATGATGGAGGCAGACATTTGAATGACCATGCAAGATGGAAAGATCGAGTAGTATGGCTTTATGCAGGTCATTTCTATTTAATTGCAACACAACAGATTCCCATTCACTCGCCATACTCATACTCATAATATATTATCTGACAAAGAAGTGAGCCACTTTTAGGCATTCATCATCACAGATATAGCTGATGGTATAAAACATGGCCTGGTTGGAACAGCATCTTCATATTTGTATTTATATTACATCAGCAAAATCGACACATAGATCACTTAAAACAGAACAAGCCTAATATTTCTAATAATTCAGGTTTACATTTCTTTTTCTTTTGTCTCTTGATGAATTAGACTGTAGATTTTCTGTTTAACATAGCCTGTGATATTCTTTTCAAACTGTTTATTCTGCATTCATTCCAAAATCCATCAAAGCTCTCTGCACAAATGCAATGCATCCCACCCTGTGTCTTTTGCCAATATGTGTTTGCACACATTCAAAGGAAATCCCATTAAAACAATGTGATTATTGATAATGCCATTGTTGGATGTGTCATCCAAGATGATTCTGACTCATTAGGTTTTTATTATGAGCTAAATTCCTCACCATGAGAGGATTATGCTTTAATTTAATGATCACAGGGACGTCCTTTGGGGGGCTTTTTGGATATTAACATTTCTTTTAATTTTACAGCGGAATACAGAAGGACTTCATGACCTACCTCATAGTTATAAGAGCGAGGCATGTCAGAGAAATTAGTCTTGGGGATTGTTCTGTCAAAGGAGGGAGCTGTGTGACTACATTCAATTATTTGTATTATAGTCAAGGTTACAAAGCTACTGATCAGGGTAATTTAATACTGTTACCTCTTCTCTTGGGATTTTAAATTCAAAGCATTCACAGTTCCAGCCACACATCTCAATTAAGCATGGAACATGGAATCATGCATTTAGGTTGTTTGTCCGTATATCTAATAGGAGTGGGAGAAAAAATCCATTCACATAAGTATCGCAATTTTTTGTCTGCCGATTTTGAAAAAGAATTTTTTTGTTCAAAAATTCATCTTTTTCGCTGGTGTTAAAAAAGCTAACTAAAGATTGCAAAAATCTTCACTATCGTAGAATCGCAATTTAAATCTAATCGGCACCTAAAAAAATTGCAATCAATCGAAAAGTGAATCGTCCCAGCCCTAATATCTATGTTGCCCATTTTTGTGAGAGCAGTATGTTAGGTAGGGATGGGAATCGAAAACCAATTCCAGTTGAGAATCGTTAACAGCTCCATCAAAGAATCGATATCATTAATCTCTTTGCTTATCAATTCCCTAATCAATTACATTCAATTGACAGGGTTCAGAAGCGTCAGAATTGTGGCTTAATTTAATTACACCTACTGCACAGCCTTAAGTGAGTGGAAACACCAGCAACTTGTAGAAGCAGTTATCTATACTGTGATGTATGTTTGGCATTGTTGACACTGAAAATCAGACCATTTGCCCACATGAAAAAATTTGCAGGAATCGATAAGGGAATCGTTAAAGAATTGGATCGATTAGCAGGATCGTTAACAGCATTGGTATTGATAAAATCTTATCAATTCCCATCCCTAATGTTAGGACACGGAAATTTACTTCAAATTTTGCACAAATGGCTTTTCTGACTCAAAGATGAACGGATTACAGGGTTCCTGGAGATTCTTAGAAAATCTTTGCTGTCAGTGTGCTGAGAGCCAAGTCAACAGTAACCACAAGTCTTGGCCTGACCCTAAATGACTGTGACCGACAGATTATTCATTCGGTCCCCTCCCAGTTTTTCAAGAGGTCCAGCCTCTCCCAAATAACATCATTAGGGTGTTGCCCAAGTGACAGCAAATATATCCCATGGATATGTGAAACAGTTCATCTAATGTATCAGATAGAAAATCTAAATGTATAGAAATTTTGAACAAGAAACCATCTAAAGTATTTTTTTGTTTCCTCTTGGGTGTTTAACAATTTTGATGTTGCATCAATTCAGACAGTCTTTGTAAAATCTTTTTTTGGTCAATAACCAACTGCTTGAGAATCACTGAATAAATATTTTGCCAGCAGTACATTGCTTTTGAATAAGCACTGAAGTATTTTTGTTTTTCTACTACTATAGACGGGTGGCAGAAAGCGTAACAGCATAGATAAGTGCTGTTAAACTGCCCAAGTTTTGTGACATCTAATTAAGTTTAGGGAAAAACAATACATTTTTTTAGTCTCAACAGAAGTGAAGAAAAGAACACCTCAAATAAATTTATAGAGAAATGGCAGCAGATGTGGCATCACCAGTTTCACATGACTGAACGCAGCCTACAGTGTGAAGGTGCGTACACACTGAACACAACTTGGGCGACCTCGGCGACCCCATGCAAAGTCAATGCACAGCCGCGATCAGGTGTGACAGGATGCGATGGATGCGATCAGGGCATCTTGATTATGTTTTGGGAGACATATGGTGGCAAACATTTTCCTGCAGATGGGTGCTTTTGGTACCTCTTTGGATGCACAACTAGGTCGCATTGCTTGGTTGCCAAAGTTGAAAAATGTGAACTTTTCAGGCGACATTGCATGTGGCTGTGCTGCGGAAGCCAGTCAGCATTGTGTGGATGCATGACAACACCAGTGACTGACTGTTTTTATTCTGGTTAACAGACTGGCAGTCCATGTGCGTATGGGCACATTAGCTAGTGAGTACTATTAGTTCTGCCTAGACGGGACTGCAGAGAACTTGAAGACGATGGTGCATCAGCAACAGTGTTTTGTTGTTGGTCAGTGAGTGAAAAGGATTCAGTTGGAATAATGTCAAGTAACACATCCAATTATATGATATAATATGATCATGGTGAAATCGAGTGGGCATGCTGTCACTGAGTAACACGACAGTGACAATAGAGCTATGGACAGGTGACTCAACTTGAGTGGCTGATGTGATCTTGATCGATCAAGTCACTTTAGGTGTGAAAGCACCTTCAAAGACTAAATTTTATATGTCTTAATTTTGTCATACATTTTTTATATATATCCTGTAATAACAGACACTTCTTCAATTTAACTGATTTAAAAAAGGGTTATTACTATAAAAACCTACATCTGGACAATCTTTCACAAGGAAACTTCAAACATTTCTGAAAAAAGTTTTCCATCCATAAGAAGAGTTGTTAAAAATTAACTTTCTTGCCTGTGTACAAACAGATGTGTTGGAAGCCAACTGTTCCTCGGATATCTATCTTGACTCCCCTCTAAAACATATGAGGGAGGAACACAGAAGGTCCTTTAAAACGTTCATACCCATCTACAAACATCTGTCCGACAGCAGCACCAACACATGGAGCAAGACGAAACTGTTAGATCGGGTTTATGTAAACTAAAGAAAAGCACATTAAGAAAAGTGACAGTGCAGCATAAAAACTTTCAGAACTGCCTAAAGCACTGAAAAGTCATGACTAATTTTTAATGTCAAGATTTTGCTACAACTACATCCAGTGCAGATATCCAGATTCAAACTAAAGTTATCCTGGATGCACTCTCTTCATCTTTCAGCCCCTCTCCCTCCTAAAATAAATCTCCACACGTCTCCCTCCCATCTGTTTTACTAAGTGAGACAGAGTTATGGGATCCATGTCAAGCAGCAACATGGACCTTAATGGTCAATTGGATGGTGTCAAATGTCTTTTTGGGGTGAAGAAAATCACTTCTTTGGCTCCAAAACTTAACAGGCTCTCTCTCAGTTTTGCTCTTGCAATAACACTCTTATGACGCTGTAAAATAAGTTAATTCCATACCCCATATTCTACTTTTCTAGTTTTACATGCCATGTCATCTGTTGAACATGTCACCGCCAACGTGACATAATATCTCTGTGAACAAAACAAAAGTCTGCGGCATCCAATCCCCCTCCTTCGGTCTTTGTGGTGCTGGCAGCAAAACCTAAAATTTCACATTACCCTGGCCTCCCTGGGTAGACCTACCAGTGTGACACCCTACTGTTGTTTTACTGACAATTTCAACTTTAAGCCCATTGGCTCATGACAGCAAGCCCAGTGTAGAACAGAGAGGTGAGAGTAAATGTAGAGTTTTTGACCACAAGGTGCCAAGCAGCACTGAGCTGACAAATCACAACAATATAGACTGGTCATCAAATCAGAGTGGACCAGACTCAAAGGGAAAGGGACAGAAGCTCTGGTAGAGCAGGGGTACTCAGTATTTTTCATCTTTAGTGACTGTGAAAATATAAACCTGATTTTAGGCAAAACAGGATCTCTTTAATAACCTGAACTATCTCTCTTCCTCCCACAAAATGTCAGATAAACTGCATATCCGGCAGTGTGAGAGTTGAAAACAACAAATCAAGAGGAAGCTTGACTTTACTCTTATTAAAGTAAGTCATTCATACACAGGATGTCTGCATAAGGCACGTTTGATTTTTGTCTCTAGTTGTCTGAATTAAGCATATGGAGTGTTATTGCCAAACACTTGTTGTAGAACAGCAACTGGAGATACAAACAAAATTTGTTTCATTCAAACAACAATAACTGTTCAACAAAATCACGGAGTATTCAGTGAAGTGTTAACCATGGTTGGGTTTGGAAAAAAAGACTTTCACTGTGCTCACTAACTGTTTAATTGTCATTGCAAAGTGTTAATGCATAATCCTGTGATGGTGAGAAGCAGGGGGTTGTTGTGTGCTGTGATTTAACTGGTGCATAAGCAACAAAAGTGCCTCAAAATCAGAGAAATAAGCAGTTTAGGGTTTTAAAATGCAACAAATAATTTCCAGCTCTGATCTCTTTTCCATCACTCCCTCCCCTATTCTAAGTTACCCACTAACCCCGAACATAGTGTTTATTCTCACCTGACCTGATTGGGCACCTGTCTGACGTAGTGCAAGTCTCTACTGCAATTTTTTATCAGCATGCCACCTAGTTTTTGGACAACTGTGGCATACCACCTGTTCCAGCCCATTGCTTTTGTGCCTGTGCTGGTGTCTCTTTAAAGGGAGGTATGCTCACTAGGCCTGTGCTCAAAATATCGATACGGCAAAATATCGTATTGCACTGCTTTGGGATACATGTATCTATACGGACTCTACAGAATCGATGCGGCCTAAAGAGTTTGACAGTTGTTGTAAAAACACTTTGGGTAATGTTAACAGTGGCACAGATCAAGGTAGAAGACGAGCTACATAATGAAGCATATGTTCTAAATTTGAACTTAGGTCTACCATCTTTGAGGATCTGAATTTATGTCACTCAAGTTGTAGAGCCATTGTGCAGCCACAGTTAAAACTCATCCTTGTTCTTTTTCTTATGAGAAAAAAAGAAACTTGTCAAGAATTTTGCTTAAAGTATAGTCAATGTTCACAATTTACGTGTATCGGGATAGGTATCGTATCGTGGCCTTAGTATCGGGATACGTATCGTATCGTGAAGTTGCTGGAGATACCCAGCCCTAATGCTCACTAGCATCTTCATTGGCTAATTACATCTTCGTTTCAACATACTTTACCATCTCTCGAAAATCAGTTTTATTGCACCCGTTTCCAGAGTCGCTTCAGTTCAATCCCATCAGTTTCCTATCACTATTAATGACTTGGACTCTCAACACTAATTTGTTGCCACAGGCTAACTTTCTCTCTACCAACTTGTAGCTTTCTATAATGAAGATCATAAGCCCTGGTTGTTCAATTAAGTAAATAGATATATAAATAAATCCTCTTTAAACGGCTTACAGAAGCACAATGCTGCACTGACTGACCTAATACATCATTTTCAATCAGATAATTATGTTAATTTTTCCGTACACAACTCGCAATTATACCAAAGCAACCATGCTCGAATTGAATATTAGGAGATAATTGTGTCCACAGAAGACTTGGCGGGGAAGCATAATGGCATACTCCAAAAGAAAAGGTGAAAGAAAACACTTTCACATTGAATGTGATAATTAGCTGCAAAGTGCAATTACGTCTGGAAAAATAACTAAAGCTGCCAACCCTTATTATCTTATATTTTGCCATTGTGAACATAGAAAGATCGTAATTGGTTCTGAAAAGTGGACTGTTTGTGTATGAATAGTGCAAAGCATTGGAGGTTATTTCTGAATTATTTTAGGTGTGGCTGCTGGGTGTCCTTTATTCATGCTAGATGATCATTGTGCAGCCACAGTGTTTTGAAAGCACACACAGTTCTTGCTCATGCCTTTGTAAGTGTTCGTATGTTTTTGAATTATTTGCGAGGCATTTTGTGTAAGATTATGCTTCTTTTCACGCGGATGTACATATGCATTCATATGTGTCCATGCAGGTGGTTCCATGTGTCTGCAGGAGATTAATCTAATGGTGGGAAATTCAATCAGACCCTGCTGTTGAATCCACCCTGTGAAGATCCATCAGCAGAACAGGGGACATTTACACAGCAGCAGAGAGGGGACATTATTTCTTACAGCACTGACAAAGGGGGAGGGAGGAGGAACATGCCGGCACTTTGGACTTATTTCAGAGGCTGGCGTGGCGGTGGTGCATCCAACGGAAGGACCAGGCAAATGACAAAGTTAACAAACACAGTGGAAGTCAAAACAGATCTGTGTGAAATAATGCATGTCATTTATTCATAATGTTTCTCAGTTGGTCATGCTTTAGTCTGGGCAAATGAAAACGGCCTCCCTCACGCAGCCATGTGGCATTTTTTCCCCTTTATTTCTGCTGCTGTCTTTTGCTTTCACCCTCTGCTCACCCATCTGTTGGAAAATGGAGAGTTTTGCAAAGAAAAGAAAAAAAAATAAGTGGAAAGCAGATGCAGACGTGAGAGCCGTAGATCACTTTTTCACAGTCAGTTTGTGATCATATTTTACAGCGCTTGAGTATTATTGAATAAACCTTCATATTCTCTCAAATACTGCAATCGATTAAGTCTGCTCTGAATAATAGAACTCACTCAAGCAACAGAGCCATCTCTATGCATGATGTCCAGTCCTCGCATGCTTGTGATCATTTCACATTTGAACAAAGATACATCACTGATGAGAGTATGGCTTTATTCATTCATCTGTATGTGGTTCAGAGAAACTGTTTTAATGTGTCACACTCAAGCATATGTGCGTGCCTTGTCAAGTCTAAAATGAATTATTCTTTTTGACAACTGGATTCAAATTGACTCCAACCATCAAATAATATTGTGCACCAATTGTGGTATGGACCTCAATATTACTTTGTAGTCCGAAGATCAATAAAGTGAGTTTGTCCAGGCCGGGTCAGGGGCAAGAACCTAATCAGAAATAAAAGAAAAAATGAATAACTTGAAACCAAGAGACAATGAATGGTGTTGAAAACCCAAGCCAATGTGGAAGTGTTAAATTCAAAATGTACAAAATCTACATTTCTCTCATGTCCATTCGAAGCTGGCTGAAAAAGCAGGTGAACCTCCTCGTAAACCCATATTTGAATGCCCATTTTTGCAACAAACTTGTTTACAACCTAGTGTGGATAGCTTAAGGTGACATGACAAGCTTTGAAGATGTTAGATTAGATGGTTAGATTGTATTGTGAACGGTAACATGGAGGTAAAACCAGTGAACAGCACCAGTGACACGATGAAATCACTAAAATCAGGTACGTTTATGAACAGAATTGCTGGAGAATCCTTTTGTAGGTTTCTAAATCCTTCTTAGGTTTAAACTAGCCTATTCATTGGTACTATTGATTGTCACCTACATACACAATAGAATGTCAGCATTAGCCCACTATTACATACCTGTCTATACCCTGAGATAGGCCTCTCTAGATGTTTAATTTGGGCTTGTGTTCTCATAAGTTAGGGAGTCCAATTAAAGATACATTTTCTTTTGTTAAGCATGAAAAGAAAACTTGAAAGTCAGGGGTTATGTATCATATGGTGGGTATAATGTAAACATATTTTTGTCACTTCTTTAATTTAGAAGAAATAAATTGAACCTAGATTAGGACAGTAATAAAGTGTCATCTCTGACACAAAACCAAAAATGAATGGCCCATCAAGAGTGTGCTTGACTAGTATTCATTTATTTATCATTTCAGTCTACCCCCCTGCCTTGCCTGGTTCATCAAACAGTGAATGTTAGACCCTGGGCAAGAGCTTTGCAGCTTTTTTCAAAAGGCTGAACTTCCACTTTGACACCACTTGTTAGGCTCTCTGCCCTGAATGTATTTAAGACTGACATCACATTTGCAATATGACGACTAAGAAACCAACAGGTAACATCATTAAGAGCACATCTATGTTTTATACAGACAATGTTCCAAACAAGTGAAAAGCAGCAGCTGGTTTATGACCCAGCTTCATACGACAGCACTCTAGGTACCTGTTATCATTGACATTTCATAACACCATGTTAGCTTGTTGTTTCCAGTTTCCTCTAAATAAGGTGACATTGTGACAAAAGCTGCACAATTCCATCGGGGCGGTATTTGGGGTTGATTTATTGGCTTAACAAGAGCAGAGCTTGCAAGTTGGAGCCTGCTGTGTAGTGAGAAAGCAATATTCGACCTTGACTTCTTCAGGAAAATATATTTAACTAGGTAGAACCGATTTGATTTACTTGAGTTTAATTGTTGGGTAAAATGCAGTTTTAACAGAAAATGAGACAATAATGTGCTCCAAAGGAAGTTTACAGCTTTAACCAAAGCCCAACACAATGTCCTGTACTATACAGACTGAACTGAGAATGTCAGAACTGATATCAATTACAGCTTTTCGCTCTATTTTACTCACAAGGCAGCGAGAATCCTATGAGAAATGCTTCTGTCTTTAATTTGTTATTGCTTGTTAAATTACAGCACTTTCACTGTGAGCATCCTATGAGCAATACCTGTGCTATTTATATTTAAATTGTTAGAGTTCCCTAAAACTTACTTGGTGAATGCCTTGTCATCTCATTGTTGTGATTTGCTATTTATTGCCTCAAACTTTTTTCATGAAATTGTATTAATTATGATGTGTGCTGCTGACCTCTTGGCCAGGTCACCCTTGTGGATAAGATCCTGATCTCAATGGGTTTTATGTGGTTGAATAAAGGTTAAACAAAAAAATATATATCAAGTTTGGTCTTTAGTTTATCACTGTGAAATAATAAAATATTCGCCTTATTGAAATTTAATGACAAAAACATATATGGACCATGCAATAAAATACATATTCTACCACAGATCTGCCGAAGCTTTTTATCCTTGGCCAGTGATGGCTGAATTGCATTGATATTGTATTTTAAGTATATTGAGTATATCCAGCCCATTACAGATTTATTTATGCCAAATAAAAAATGCTTTAAGAGAAAAATATCCTATGGCACAGCTGTCCATTAATAGCTTGGCAAGAAAAAAAAAGCAATCATTGGTTAACAGAATTTTTGGTATTGCCAATCAGATTTTAAGAGGATCTGGTCAACCTGGGCTACCACTGGACCAGTTTCCGCCTCTCTTCTCTGATTGGGCAGTCTGGCTTTTGGCCATAAAGTCGTAGGGGATTGGAGCTTAGCAAGATGGATCTGCGTGATTTCAGGACATATTTCACAGACTCTTTTTCCAAACATTTTGTACCAAATACCATTTAAGTAACCACCATCTATCACCATGCTTCACAGACCCCTACCTCTTCATTTTTCTCTGCTTCTTGAGACACAACAATCTTCGTTAGCATCATCCTGCATGAGTTATCTGGCCATCTTTGGGCGAGTCCCAGTCCTGATAATTAGCTTGCTTGTCAAGTGGACACCGCTAGATGAAGAAGCAGGCTCTCTCTACAAACCAAATGGAAGTGTAGCCATGGATTTAGCTGTATGAAATTAACATCTCAGCCGATCAGTCAGCCCTGCCAGGCTCTATGTGTCTGCTGGAGCCAAAGGCCGAGCTAGGTGGAATACAAGTGCCACAATTAAATCCTTGTGTCACTGCCATTAATGATGCTAATGTATTCATCTATCTGGAGATCTTCCGGTCTTGTCTCAGTGCACTGCAGACGCCACTTTGATCAGACCAAGTTACTGAGAGCTCAGCACATAAAGGCAGCATAAGTCAAAAGCTTTTACAAAAGGGTGCTGGGAATGATTCAAGTTGAAATATAGCACACTAAGCTTGAGATAATTTTATTCATGTGCACCATTTGAGAAATATTTAATGCCTCTCTCTCTAAAAGAGCTAATTTAAAGGACTGACTTTTGCACTCATTGTATTTTCGCACAAAACACCCTGAAAATTCTCGGCCAATTTAATATTGGAAAAAAAAAAAAAAAAGATAGAAACACATCCAAGAGTGAATTCAAAGACTTGCATTGCCTTGAGTAGAATCCAGCTTGTGGTTATGTAAATGAATCCTCCTCCGCTATAGGATTATTCAAATGAGGTTGTTTAAGAGCCCGCTACTTTTTGTGTAAGCTTTTGTACGAGTCAGGCAGAAAAGTAATTGAATTAAACGTGTAGGAATCATGGTCTTATCTAGCAGGCAGTGTTCTAGCCTCGGCAGGAAGGTTTGATACTGTCAATCAAACTTGAAGGTGGCAAAAGTTAGCAGTGAGGTTAAAGGAGGTGAAGGGAAACTGCAGAAAAGTCAAGTCGAGTCTGGTTCACTTTATGTGAACTACTCCCTTTTCTTTTAGGAGGTGGTGAACTTTTGGAAGTAACGTCTAAACAAAGAGTATCTTAGAGAAGTGAGGACACACTGAAATGATGAAGAGCAGGAGTTATTTGTCTCATTAAGTGTCCGTCTCACCTCCCTTTACTTCCTCATAAACACTCTTTGTTGGCAGAGAAGAATTTGAGGCAAGCTAAACACACAAAAGTCTTGCTTGGCATGCTTCTAAAGGGACTTAATTGGATTTGTTTTCATTTGAATTACATAAAGGCATTTATTTTTTTGGCGCAGAAACCTGTCTTTGAAGACTTCATAAAAGGGCCGCACTGTTTGGTCACAGTGGGCTGCAGTTCCTTTGGACACTCTTTAAAGAGATTACCTGTCGGGCAGAAAAACACTTCACTTACCTTCCAGCTGAGACATTAGGTTTGATAAGCATTAAGAAAAATACTTTGAATTAAGATCCTCTTTGATTAAAAAGCTCAGATCAAAGGAGAATCAGAAACTGTGGTTTAACCATCAGCACTTAAGGTAAGCTGTGAGAAAAGTAAGAAAAAAACAACTGATTTTTAGCTCTGGATTTGCCGCATGAATCCCCTTCAGTGACCCTCATCCATGTCCTCAGCAGCACTTTCAGGGGTTGTTATGTACTAAAGCCTGACTGCGCCACAGACGCCCTCAAGTTGGATGAGTGAAAAGTGTGGCTCAGAAACACAAGAGAGAAAAAGTGATAAAAGATTTGAAAAAAAAATCTTTCTGTATTTTCTGCTCATAAGATGTACTCATGATTATTGCTGATGACTCCACTGGTGTGTGGAATACCGTCATAACAAAGAAAGCCTGCATCAGAGAGTTGGTCTGGTTAAAATCTTTAGCTTAAAGAAAAAACATTAGCATTAAACTATTTTTAATTGCTTATTAATTAAGAGTTAATTATTCTATAAAATACTGTCAGATTGCAGATTGCTCCTGAAGTTTTCCTCAGCGCTGTGATATGTTTTCCCTGCTCTGAGACACGCCAGTTTGTACTGTTTGTCAGCTGAGGTGCGGATTCCCTTTCCTGCCCGCCTGTCTTTGGACTGTGAAAGAGAAAAGACCAATTTGCATCTCCCTTCTGAAATTCCCCAAATTATCCAGGAAGATGTGATGGTGATTTTTTGTTTTTTTGTCATGAGTGAGGTAGTGGCTTGTAGATGTTAAAAATAGTGTTTGCTAAATACACTGAGATAATACAACTTTAAATAAATCCTGCTGTGAACAGGGAGCTTTACCTGGACTTATGTCCCAGGACAAGACCAATACCAAAATACAGGGAATTAAAGAATTCTAGCCAAGAAGATACAAAAGCGTGGATAACTTTTTCTAGATCATTGAAGGGAAGGATTGGTTTTAAGTTTGAGCTGAAAGAAAAACATGTTATCCCTGGATCCTTGGAAAAATGTTTCAACAAAGTGTGAAATCAATGTACCTCTGCTAAATCCCTGTGTAGAGTTTTGTGAACTGAGGGCTCTGTTTGTGTAAAGCAGGAAGTGACCATGAAGATCTGCTTTATCAACAAGAAAACTTTCTGTATTTTTACAAAAGTATTTCTGGAAATTTAAAACAGAAGCTGGTCCTTCAGTGTTTGAATATAATCATGAATTAAAGTTCAACTTCTTGAATCAGTTTGTTTCTTCCTCCATGTTTTTCTGTCTGCCTTATCACAGCAGCATCAGCTCCTGTATGTATCCAGCTGAGTGTCTTCCTTCACTGGCATCTGTCTCCCACTATTGGGTTCACAGTTGGTCTTGTTTTTAATTGAGAAAATACGACAATATCATCTCTACAAAACCTTTTTTGCATTAGAATGTTTCTGGATCAAAAATGTTTTTCAACAGAGTAGCCTCGATGACTGCTAGCAAATGTTCTTAAAGCTAACATCTAGTTAGATCCTGACCCCATCCTTAATATGACGATGAACAATAAAAAATACGGCATTGTCCAGCCTAAACTTGAGGATGTAAAAATGTTCTGTTTGCACATTTTGTGTGGGACTTCTGTAAAACTAGAAAAGCACTCGGAGAGCGCAGACCCCTGCCAAGATACAGTCTCCGCTCATGTCTGTCCATGTGGAGAACTCCTCTGCTTGCATTGCAATGGAAGCTGGGTAAGGTTGTGACATGGGCTTTAAAAATGTTGACGTCAGTTTGCGCATAAGCTTCAATTCGCATAGTGATGTAAAGGGGGCAGAACCCTCATGGCAGCCGAGGAGAACTGAATGGAATTTGCCATTATTAACTTGAATGTTTTTTGTGCCGTCAGTCTGGATGGGATCCAGATGAAATTGGCCATGGTAATAGAGTTATAGTATATGTATTACCATATACATTTTGAAGTGAATCCATCAAGGGATGATTTTTTAACATACCGCCCCATGTTAATTTAAGGGACTTACCTTGAATTTTGGGAATTTTTTACAACCAGACAAGTATGCGGATCACCACCAAAATGTTTTGGCTTCTTCATTGGACCAAACCACACCCCTAATAAAATTTTCATGTAAATCCATCCAGTAGTTTTTGCGTTATCTTGCTGACAGACAAACAAACAGACAGACCTTCTTGGAGGGTGTAATTACTAAAATGTCTGAAAAACCTCTCTGAAGGCCACAACATATTACATTTTATTTCCAAGTGTACATGATATTTCTTTTTTCAAGCTGACTGACACTTGGTCAAAGCATGAGCTTCCGGTCAAATTCCAGCTATGAGTGGTAAACTATGTATTTTCACGACTCTTCACTGTGTTCTGTTATGTACATCCACATTTGGGCACAGGCTGGAAGAAGGGAATAGATTTTTATCACCCAAGTAAACTTTATTACTTTCTCACAGGTCTTCTAGGACCGAAAAAGAGACACTTTTCCAGTTGAAGTTCACTGAAGGTCAATTTAAACATAGTGCTGCTTCATTTCCTCCCTCCCTCCCTCTGCGCTCACTCTTCAGAGGATAAAGCCGCATGTCATTGCTGAGCCATGCTCACTGACTCGAGCTAAGCCGTTGTGTACTGGATCCTGCATTACCTGATGAAGTGTGTGTCTCTGCGTTTGAGGTTTACATGCATGCCAAGGTCGCTCCGTCTTCCCCTCTGTGTCGGGTCAGTAAGGGGTTGAGGCTCTTCTCCAGCGCTCCTGCACTGCAGGTGGCACCCATCCAGCAGGTCCAAAGTCAAGAGTCTAGCAGTGATTGCTAAATGCCCTGCAGATGTTTCGACATTAGATGCTGAATGTATTTGTTTAATGAGTGAATCATCGAGAGACTGCAGTAGGGCACTGAAGTGTAAAGAGCTCCTTTATACTTGTTTCTTCACAGGGAGTGTGCACAGACTGACATGTATCAAACACAGTTTTTATTGTTACCTTTGTAAAATTGGTTCTTTTTTTGAGATGACAGCCATGCCAGACTGTGCAGACATATGTAATGCCCAATGGTGACAGCACAAATTATGATATAACAATGTTTCTCCATCACCTTTAAAACATGTACAACAATGGTGGATTAATTCCACCTCACTCTTAAATTATATCTTTGTCATATTCACTAACACCAAACAAAGACAGACAAAGAGGCTCATTAAGTTTGGAGTTCTTCATAAACTTTATTGTTCTGAGAAAGAGAAGAAATGCAGCCCCTCAGGACTAAATTGTAACTTATTATTGAGCTGAAGCTTAGCAGACTCTCTAAACAAATTCAGAATTAGTGGCAGTGAAAGCAACATAAATTAAATTGAAACAAATATATTCATTCTGCTGGGAGAAGACTTCGAGCAAGAATTATGAATATTATTACTGAACAGAAACCCAGGTAAACCTGATGAGTTTTGACATCTTCTTTCTAGAATTCCATTTTCAATTGTTTTCTGCCTACAGTTGCTCTGTTGACTTTAAAGGAGACATATCATGCTTGTTTCTCCTTTTCACTCTACCAGACTAGGATGCCTGTAAAGCATTTCTGTCCTCAGAACAAGTCATTTAGTTCCTTCATTGCCCCACAATAGCGTTCTCAAAATCCTCATTTTAGGCCATTATCAAGCTCTCTTTGAAAAACGAGGATCTCAGGCTGACCTACAGTTACCTTGCAACGTCACAGCCCTTTGTGGTCTGATTGGTCAGTTCTGTCGGGGGTTGAGCCAGCCTGTCCTTCTTCTTCTACTGTATTTTCCGGCAGGCTCAAAGCAGCAACCGCGTATTGAGTCCCCCTACAGGCCAGAGCTGGTAATGAGTGAGTGTGAGCTAGGGAACTATACACTGCTGCTGGACAGATGTGTTCCTCGGTGACGGTTTTGTGGCTAACGGACATCACAGAGGAGGAAGTGTTTTATCAGATTACTCCAATAAAAAGAAAGGTACCTCGTGTCGTCACGACGATTTAAATCTCGCGGACATCTCGCAATTACCTATTTTCAGAGGCATCAAATCTCGTTCTAGGATATCAGAAAAAATACAATATCTCATTTTTTGAAAATTAAGGGGGTGTAAGGTCTTGTTTTCAAATTTATTATATGTCAGTATCAAATCATGCATCAGCATGATATGTCTCCTTTAATGGGATACTTTGCATTTAAGGTGGGTTTGTTTGAAAAACTTGTCAGCAAATTCCATTCACTCAGTAACACTTAGATGATTGTAATTGTAAGAAGGTTTTTGGCTGATGGACCTGTTCTCAGTCAGAAAAAGACAAAACAATCTGTACTTTGAAGAAGGGGGCACGAGCTACATGCATATTTTAGTTGAATCCAAGTGACTCCAAGCCCATTAAGAAATGAAAGCGAATGTCCATAGAGCAGAAATTTAACCAAAACTGTGAAACCTTTCTTTGTTTAAAGAAGAGCAAAGAACAAAAATGAAAGCATTTCTTAATGAAAGTGATTATCTCCCTCTTCTCACATATGGTTTTGACCTTCTTGTCCAAGTATCTCACTGGACAAGATGTACCTGCCCACTTTGTCATCTGTTTGACCTATTTTGTAGACAGAATTTTATATATATATACTTCTAAAATTTCCTAATTATTTTTTAACCTTTTGAATGGCATTGTAACCATGTGGTTGACTAGATGCCGCTATACCACTTAAAAACTCTGAAAGCCCATATTTGTCTGTTTTTCCTTACTGACCTCTCTAAATAGCATTTTAGACACTAATATGTATCCACTGGGTGGCGCTGTTATATAATTGTTTGAAACCAGAATAAATCGGAAGTCAACTGCTGTCGTGTAGCTACTCAGAAATCTGACAGTGAGAGCGTACATCGTCGAAATAAAAAATCTTTACACATATATCCAGATCCTCTAACAATCATAATTTAGTTGAAGGAAATAAATTTGACCAATAACGTGTTACAGAAATAAAAAAAAACAAAAAACTATTCAAGCCCAGGATAACCCGAATGGGTAAACCAACCAGCCGGTTGACCTGCATGTCTACTTACTGAGTGGGTAATCTGAAAAATAAAATCTGAATGTTGCTAAATAAAGAAACCACCAAAAAATAGTTTGTTGCAATTGAATTCCTTTGCTTGGAAGTCGAGGATTAAGGTTCATGGATAATTTAAACAGTCTGCCTGGTGTGTCAGGTCATCTCCAGCCCCCAAATTAGAAATAAATAAATAATCAAATTACTGCATTAGTAGTTTTGCTAAAAGTTATGATAAAACTCCTCTGTTTCTATCCAAAACAACATGTGACTTCCAGAAGATTTGAATGGGTAATCCATACCACAGAAACAACATGTTTACTTTGCACACAACTTACTTGCACACAGCTTACAAGTTAAACACAACCAAAAGCCATGGTACAGTTTCATCCATACTAAAGCTGGCCTTACATCAAACAATATTTCCTCCATTTTTTTAAGTTGCAGACAAATTTTCAAAGTCTTCCTGGAGTCGTGTTGGACTTTATAATTTACGTCTTTGTAAAGTAGTCTTAAGACTCAATTATTGCAGTTTTAAGGTTATTTTTCTCCTGTCATGGCCAAAAACACATCAAACATGTTTAATATTGTTGTAAGCATAAGTTATTGCCTTATACATATTAGGTTTTGGGTAACAGTACAATACTACTGTCAACAACCAACAACAGGGGACTTGTGGGTACCAAACAGAAAGCTGCTTTTCAACATAGCGAGGAGACCAAGAAGCACACAGCTCTGGAAAGGAGAAAAAAAAACTGGATATGTGGAGGGCACAAAAATTCCTGTTTTACGTCTCTTTGTCTTTGAGCAACTCTAGAAAGGAAAAACAGAAACATAAAAGGGTTTCAGGACTAAGGAACTTTGATGAATAAGCAAAACTATTAAAGTTGCAAGTAAACTAAGACACATCCTAAGCCACATTCAGGGTAGTGATTAAATCCTTGGCTGGCCATAGCAAATTTGAAAGGAATTTGGGGAGTTGCTGTGATTCAGATCCTCATATTTTATATTCCATGCTATTGTGGTGTGACAGGATGGAGACTAATTTACAAATGGTATTCATTAGTGTCCCTGAGCGACAAATCATTCCCTTTTTGGTGGATTAGTAAACAAAAACCAAGGACACCTTTCAATCGAAGTGACTCATGTCTTTAAAATAAATATATAAAGCCCTCATGCACCAAAATGCCCACACACTGTTCCCATAAGGATTCTACACCCACAAGGTGTAAGTATGGGCTTGATATAATTGATTCTATGAGTTTTAAGGATTTTAAATGCAGTGGTTGTAGAACGATCAAAGGCTACACGCTCATGAATAAGTCATCAAATGTACGTAGTTGTAGTCTTGGGGTTAGTGACCCCATAAGAGCTCTAGTCAAAGAAAGAAACCCAGAGCTGCTTACAAAGTCTGAAAGGGTTTTTAGTAATTTACATTTCATTTGACAGTCTGCTGTATCACTGAATACATGTTTTTTGTGTTTTTTAATCAGAGAGGAAAGCATTTGGACAATTAACAGACTTCTTTTAGGGAGACTCCTAAAACTGCTCTTTTATTCCAAAATCTTGTCATGTTATGTCACCAAAGACATAAAGTTCTACTCTGTGCTCATATCAGTAGTAGTTTACTTTGAGTCTAAGTGGTCATTTTATATTGTATTCATATATTTCAACATTCTAAACTCCAATTCAGGTGTTGTTTGGATGGGTCAAAGTTGTGTTTGTCTTTTGGAGAGGACATTTAGTCTATTGTTTCCCCAACACAAACACACACATGCCAGGTTGACAGCTCCACTGAAGCACAGTCAAGCTAGACTGTGAGCATATTGCATTTTCTAAAAAACTGTTCACACTTGAAGTGTCTAGTTGTTGGGTTGTCAAAGGGCTTTGAAGACAAAACAAAACAAAAAATAACAGGATATACGAATGATTATAACAGCAGCAACTTAACATCATACTCTGAACTTACAGGCAGGGTAGATGAGAGAATCCCAGCACTTTACTGACCCAGGTATAAGCTAAAACGCTCTGAGAAATCTGTAAACAGTGATTTATAATACATTTTCCCTTCCCTATGAAGTGAAACACCCGTGTCTGAGGGCAGGGGGAGGACGTCACAGCAGATTTGCGAGTCACTGAATATGATGAAATAACCACATATGTTTCAATAGTAGCTGTGATGACTATACATAATGGCTGTCACCATTTAAACATATTTAGTGGAAACACCACCATCTCTTATATCATAATATTAGCTGATATTGCGGCTTACACTGCTAACTCACCTTCATACATTTGATGAAAGCTTTTTGAAGTCTTCTTGAAAATAATGTTACTATAAGTAAAGATACAGGCAGCATAACACAACTTCATGTTCATTGTCCAGTTCAAAATGTTGAGAACACATTTTGAATGTGTGATTGAGTTTCCCTGGATTTTCCCAAACGTTCACCCCCTGCACCTGATCTCCGTGTATGTGCTTGCAATATAGTGAACTAGGGCTGGGCGATATTACCTAATCTCAATATCACGATTAATTGAAGGTCTTAACTCGATTACGATTGATGAGCGATTATTTTATGCTATGCGACACGGTCTTGTATGATTGACAAGTGCCTGTTGAACAGTCCCCCCACCCAATAAGTGCAGAATTTCCCATCTCTATTACTTATTCTCTCTCTTACTGGCCTGACAGCCCAGCTTTGACAAAGGAGAGTCCATCTCAAGTCTGTAGTTATAATTTCTTAGCTGCAAATGCGCATGCTGTTAACCACTTTGACATGTCAAATGCAGCATATATAGGTTAATTTGATATTCCATGACATATTCTCAACATCATTTCTGCTACCTGCCACATGAATTTCAATTTACCTTGTATTTTACAGCCTTTGTACAAAGCTTCTTTACTCCATGCTGCTCTGCCATATGACGTCATTGATGAGTCATTAAATGAGTCATTTTAGTTTCCTTGAAATCCTGACTTTTTAAATGCTGGGAACCTGAAAAGAATGACAAGAAGAATAATAGGAGTACACGCTGTACAGGCCAGTGTATCTGCTGATCAGTGTTGACATCATAATATTATACCCGTTGATGCTTGTCCACTTTGATGGAGAAGAACATGCAGAGGTAGCACTTACAATTATTGACTCGCGTATGCCAATTGAATAATTACATTGAGAAATTGGTGACATAATTTTAAAAGGCATCATACTCACCCAGGCATGAAACTGTTGCTCAGGCACAGTACTGTATGTTGTTGTTCAACATTTGTGTTCTTATACAAATACATTATGTGTGCTTGTTTCCAACAAATCTACATGCATTTTCCTTTGTAATGAGGGGGGTTGGGGTTAGCATCTTTTGCAGTCAGTCAGAATTATTGAAGAAAGCAGGTAGTCCAGAGAACCTTTGTAATTTAAACAGACTGTAAGCTCTCAGTTCATTTTCTGCCACCAGTTGGGCTTTTTTGAGAAAACTTGTTTCATTGTATACAAACAAATTAATACACTCACTAGTTCTTTTAATAGGCAAAGCTATCTGGTTAGTTGTCTGCTCAATAATGCAGATAGCTAACCTGCCAATCACATGGTAGCAACTCAATGCATTTGGGCTTGTAGACATGGTCAAGACATCTCCAGGGTTTTCAGAGAATGATTAAAAAAAAGAAAGAAAAAGAATAAAAGATCCAGTAAGCTGCAATCCATGGCTAAAAGGTCTCACTGGTGCCAGAGGTCAGAGGAAACAGGCTTGGGTGTGTTTTCAGTGATAGAATTGCAACCGTAACTTAGATAAACAATCATTACAACTGAGGAATGGAGAAGACCATTTCTGAATGTTGATCCTTCTGGCAGATGGACTACAGCAGCAGAAGACTACATCAGGTGCCGCTCATTTTAATTAGGAACCAGAAACTGAGGCTACAGTTTCAGTTACAAGGCCAACAAATTTAAGCAATGGAGGAGAAACCTTACCACTTCTGGTGACAACGCTGTTGTGTAAATGGGGCCTAAGATGTCCAAGACAAGATGCCACGTCAGATGTTGCATCACATTTCACACGATGCATGTCTGCTGCCCACACTGCAGCTGTTGAACGTCTAGCTCTATACCCTGTGCCTCTGCTAGTAAACACATTAAGTCCTCTGGAGGTGAAGTACTTTGTTTTTATGAGGAGTGGACTTAAAGACACACAGCTCTCGGAGAGAATTAGAGTTTCTCCCTCAGTTGACAGTGAAAGTGCAGCATTTCATCCACTGATGTTGTTGAATGCTTCACTATCTCAACTGCATTAACCAGATTAAGAAGCTCTTCTGAAACAGAAGAGTCAAGTAAAACCAAAAAAATCCCAGCAGCACTTGGTCAATCCCCCTCTTTCCTTGCACTTTTTTCACATGAACATGAGTGTCATAGCAAAATAGAAATGGGGCGTGAAACAAACACATCATGCAGCATTTATGACATCCACATTTGGTTCGATGTAACCTGCCCGATTTTGTTGCTGATGCTTGCATTCATTTAGGACAAAGCATAACAATAGCACATCAAATGCCCTGTATTCCAGTGGAACAGTTAACATTGCCTTTTTGCACAGATATGTTGGTGAAATTATGAGATCAAGGCTGTATTTTTCCCCCCCTACAATCCCAGTGTAAATTACTATCCATTTGCTGCCATCTGTATGCCAGCAGAATTACAGAGCTTCTACATGTGCTGCCATGACACAGCCTGGCAATCAGCCAGCCCGGAAGGAATCTTTTCTTTTAATTCCCTTGTTCATTTGCTTGCTCATGCCCTTTTCCCCTCTATGCAGGGCTAATCTGGCCTGACAGAGTGGGTGTAACATTACATAAACCCTGAAGCCATCCTGCCACTCGCTAATTAACTATCTGCTCATCAGCCATTGCTGTAAGAAGCTACATTTATAGAGCAGCATACAGTAGGCTCATGGGAATCCGTTAAGGATGGTGACAGTGAGAGGACTTTGTGTACAAGAGGCATCACTGGAGCAGCAGGGTGATTGCAGCCATGAATAGAGGAATTGAAGTCCAAAACTGGTTACTACAGCTCTTGGTGCTTTTGACTTCCCCTATTAACAGGAATGACTCTGAGGCTCAGAACTAAATGCACTATTTTGAATGTAAGTTTTAGTGTTCTGGCACCCTGCTCCGTGCTCTGCGCTGTCTTTCTTTGGATGTCAGGCTTCAAACAGCTGTGTTTCTGAGGCACGCAGCTCGAACTCCTTCCACAGGGCTTTGAGTAGGTGGATTATGAGAGCAGGAAAACAAACTTCAAAACAGGCCTCCCTGTCACACCAGTAACACAGACTGTTTCCTCACACTGTACCTCCTGCTGTTTGGAATCAATCTACTGTAGAAAATATGCATATTTAAAAAAAGAATAAGAAATGATTAACAAAAAAAAAACAACCTTCATTTAGCTACATGGCATATGCAACAAGACCCTGCTTGAGTTGCTGATGAAGGGTCCTGCTGGTGCATGGATGTCTTTATTGTAGAGAATAATCACAGCTCTACTGGAGGATATTGATAACCTGGAGCAGCTTCTAAGAAGAAAATTATAATTAGTGGGATGATTGTGGATGTGATAGTTTGATCATTAATTTGTGTCTTCTAGGAGGATGAATATAGACCAGCGTTAGCTCACAGCAGGGTGGCACTCGATTAAATAGAAACTTTAATCTTTTTTTTTTTCACTTGATGTTGGAGATGATAAGTCTGTATTTTGCACTTTTCCTCCACTGAGTCAAGACCCTGAATTGACTAAAGATTTGATAAGGTCTCAGAGTCCATTTACTGTGTGGGAAATCCACACAGTAGCAGTGGATAATAATAATGATAATAATTTTATTTAATTTTAATAATGTTTATTTCATTTTATTTAAGGGCGTCTTTCACGACACTCAAGGTCACCTTAAGGTAAAAAGTGCAGTAAAAAAGGCATAAAAACAGGTATAAAAAACAAACAATACAATACAATAAACAGTACAAAGATCAGAGGGAGTAGGAGAGCTTGAAAATATGTTTTTTGAGTCTGATTTTAAAGAGGGGTAAATACTCAGTGTTGTGGAGGTCAGGGGGGAGTGAGTTCCACAACTGAGGGGCTGAGCAGATATACTGGACACATGAGAATTAGGCACATAAATGTACACTGGCAACTTCAAACACATCGACAGGATCTATTTAATTAATTCTATTTTGGATCAACATGAAATAAAAATAAAATTTTGCTAAATAAATATCATATTCTGACCTAGATAATTGAATAAAAATGATTAATTTTGTGAAGATTCCACGGATCACACAGCGGCGTCAGTGAAGAACACTATGCAGTGTACTATGCAATCCCCTTCAAACAGACAATGAACATGTGCCTGAAAGCGCTGAGTTAGCTTAGAGACTGCAACACGTGTTGGCTGCTGTCCCGGTGCTTCCGCTGAGGTTGCTTCCTCAGGTTAGAAAAAAAAAATGCTGTGAGAGCTGACAGGAAGGTGTGTCCCATCTCCTCTGAATTACTGAGAGAGAGTAAATGAAGCAGCCCCGACCTGACCTGAGCTGACAGCTACCCCCTGCATATCCTCTCAGTCAAAGGTAGGGATGGGTACCTTTCACATTTGAACTGATACCATACCGATGCCCGGTACCTGGGAATCGGTATCGGTACTCAACGGTACCAATTTTCTGTACTTTTGCGTGTGTTTATGGGGTAATAAATATTAATTTGTTTAATATTAAAATCTCAATTTTTTTCAATGTAAATTTATTTCTCAATATATAAAACTTGACAGATATATATCAAAACAACATTCAACTGTTTGTATTTTAACATTGTAGTTGTTCCAAAAAAAATTCAACATGAAAACCAGTAACTAAAATGAACCACAACTTAATAAATTAACTGCAGCCCTCACTTTAACTTTAGGGCAGTTTAACAATGGGTCTGACAGAGCTGTAAATAAAAAAGCATTTACATTAACGTTACAAAGTACGAGGAACAGACCTGATAATGATAACTGACACACGTTAAAATGCCAAGCTAATACCATCTTAAACACGAGGCTTATTAACCTGGACCAGGTATCCTCCTTGTCGCATTTGCTGCCATCACCAAATGTTAAAGCCATTTCTTTTCCTGTGTTTCTGGCTGCAGACGACTAGTCGCCATTGGACACAGGCGTGCTAACAGTGCCGAATGAATCCTTTGTGGTCGTAGATCTGAAGCTATCAAAAATGGTGCACTCTTCAGCCTTAAGGAAAATTTTGCGCGTCACCAGGTGCTTCCTCAGATTTGAAGTATTTCTGCTGCTGGCCTTACACTTGGAGTCACACATATTGCAGCGAGCATAATCTCCATCACATTTAATAAAGTAGAGCCATACTTTTGAGCGCTCTCTCTCAGCCATGCTTGCTTTGTTGACTGAGCCCGCGGCTGCTGACGTCATTACGCTATTGCTGTGCTGCGTTCAAGTCCAGTATGGAAATTCACCTACTCTACCTAACAGTATGCCTGCTTCTTCCACTCCCTCACAGTCACAGGGATGCGTTTAGGTACCTAAACATGGCACCGTTTGATTTTACGTGAATCAGTACTACCTACAGGATTTGGTCGGTACCTCTTAAAGAACCGAATTCAGTACCCATCCCTAGTCAAAGGGTTAAAGTTTGGGTTAGGTTTATGTTCTACCACAAGAATTGAGGTTATATTTATCTCCATATTTATCAAATTTATCCTTATTTTGGAGTGACTATCACTACAATGATAAGAGATAATCCCAAGTGTTTCCCAGATACATTTCACAAGCAAGAGGTGAACATGGCACCCTTTAACCTAAAAAGCAGTGAAGTCTTCCTTCAGTGTGAGTCAGCACTTGTCGGAAGTCCTCTGAAAACTGATTATTTTTTATTAAGGGTGAACCAGAGGCATGATGATCTCATCGTCTGATCTATGACACCAAAAATCTAATAATTTAAGCCTTCACTGAGAACGAATATTTATGCAAAATTCCTAAAAATGAGATGTTGCCTGAACCAGTTTGAGATAATGTTTTGCTAGAATGGGCCTGATGGAGAGCTGTGGGCAGATGGACGGACACAGGGAAAGAAAAACAGAAAACTGGAGAAGAGACTGCCTCCAGCTCATGCTTTTTTACAGCTTAGAGGCATAAAGAGGGAAAAATGTGAACAGTTTTTGAGAGGTTTCCAGAATAATAACCAGAAATAATCCTATAATTTAACTTCTGTGATATTTAACCAGTGATCTTGGTAATGTGCAGCAGACAGATTTGCAGATACCTCCCATCTACCTGCATTTTCGTGTGTGCAATGATTTCAAAACTTAGAGAATGTAGTGGGTATTCTAAAAGTTGAGTTTGGTACAACATTAAATAAATAACTGGAGGCGTTTTCCAACTCTTTATTTGAGTTTATTAGCCGATGTTGAGAAAAGTTCATGAGCGTTGTGATTTCCAGGAACATGAAACCGCTTTCTCAAAGTCAGAGGTCTGTGGTTTGACAGCGGTAGCATTAAACATTTATTGGCATCTCAAACGGCTGTTGGCTCCCACAGCAGCAGTATAAATAAAGCTGGCAAGATTAGAGGTGAGGCAGCTAAAAAATAATGAGCTGTGCAGACTTTAAAATGTTGTCTATATGTTCCATCACATTTATTTCCTCCGGTCTGCTGTGTGTTTGGTTCGATACCATTTCCTCCTGTCAGGATCATGTAGGAAAGGATTATTGACCGAAGGGAGACAGTAAATGATAAAAATACAGTAACTCTTTTTAGAGACTTCATGCATGAAAGGGATGTTTTTTGGAAGTGAGGTTGTGGGGGGAACCTGGCATGAGCCTGAACATGTCCCACAGTGTCATAGCTCAGTTCTCTCAATGTTTAACAGATGTTAATGCTATGCCTTGCTGTACATGGTGCCATTCTCCATTAAAAGAAATGTCAGACAAAGTTAAGCTACAATGTGGGATCATCACATGTAACAACCAGTTTGTTTTAAATCCATTTAACTGTCCGCAACACAGCCACTTTGATTTGGCACTATTTTGAGACACAGCCCAGCCAATGTGTCCCTCTGCCAGTTGCTAACTAGTTTGCCTCATAAGAGGAAACAGCTGCTACTAAACAGGATAAACAAATGTTTTTTATGTATTTTGGGGCATTTGGGCTTTTATCGATAGAAGAGAGACAGTGGATATGTTTGTGAAAGGGAGTGAGAGAGTAGGGGAAGACACTGCAAACTGGTCACAGCTCGGATTTGAACCCAGATGGTCGAATTGTGTATATGGCCGTGCATGGTTGCTAACCACTCCGCCAAACCAGCACCCCTAAATGAATGGTTTTTGCTGTGAATATGCTTTTGATAATTTGGAATACTTGTATGAACTGAGTACTCACAGGAGAAACTTCTGGAGATGGAGAGTCAACAGGTCTGAACTGAAAATGGTGGAATCTACCATGAGAACTGGAGGACCAGAGAAACACAGTGCCTGTTGATTCAGTTGAATAAATCATAAGCTCGTACTGTTTAACAGTGAGCAGCTCTCATCACGCAGAGCCTAACTGCTGAAAACACATTTAAATATATCCATATATGATTCACTCTTTGGCACATTCCAAGGATAAGCTCAATGGAAGCTCATCGTCAGAGAAATTTGTAAAGACAGAAGTTTCAAAGATAAGTGTACTTCATGACAGCACAGTCTGTTTGTTGTTGTGGTGATAAACAGAGCTAGAATAACATTCCTTGTCAAAATTATTGTGCTTGATCAGCAAAATAATCCCTAAACATTAGAACGTTTGGCTTATCTGGATTTGAGATGAAGTGTTATTGGTGTATTTTGGAAAATTCATATAAGACCGTAGTTTGATCCTTGCCAAATGGAAGTGAAAAATTAAGTGGATGTAAACAAAGTGTTTGTTGCACTCTTTTTGTGGCTTGTTTTCTGCCATACTAGAAATTAAGTGGACACTCACATGTACAGCAATGTACAGTATTTTAGCACCTGGGGATTTCTGATTAGAGAACTGAGCTGTGACACTGTGGGGCATGCTCAGGCTCATGCCATGTACTTCATACAACCCCACCACAAAAAGGTTGAACTATTCCTTTATAGTAAACCACATTTTAGACCATATAGATCATTTAAATTTGGTATAGTTGACAATAATGTGTCTCTGTAGTAAGAAAACACCCCCTTACTTCAGCTTTGTGCTCTTTTCAAATGTTTCTTTCATTGTTATTGATCACCTTAAAAGAACAAGTTGCCTTTTACCACCTGGTTGAGTGGTTGAAAAGGTGAAATGCATGCATATTATGCTCTTAACTCTCAGAACATAAGGGAGTGTGCTGCTTGAATTCCGCTGTGCATGTGCTTCACATTATCACATTTCAGGAGCGATGTTTACTCTTTGTTCGTATCACAAGTTCAATCATAATTTAATTAAGGCAATCGTGCCAGTAGGGCTTAGCCCACAGAACCACCTAACTCTGATTATGATGATGTGATTATACTCTTAAATGAAGAGCACAATCACAGAAACATGGAGGGGTTCGATTGTAATCTTAGTAATTAACGACAGTGAAGATATGTACACAAGTTAATCAGACAATTAAAAAGTGATTCAAGTTTGACATCAGTCTAGGTCATTGTGTTATGTACTGACTTTATGGTAACTCTCTCCGCTGTCTTACATCTAAAGACCAATTATCCAAGCTTTCATCCAATTTGACATCCATTCAGATCGCATCGCGTTTATAGTGATCACTTTGGTTATAAAAAAAAAAGTTATGTCTGCACCTGCTGTAAATTCTCAAATAATAATCAGGGCTTTAGCTACTAAACTGTAGAATGTGCATTACCTTGTGGAGCAGTTAGATTCATTTGATTCAGTATCAATAATCAGGCAGATCCATCTTGCCAAAGTCCAATCTACAATGACTGTGTGCAGCCCCAAACAGCACAGCCCAAGCAGTGTCCTTTGGATCAAAAAGAGGTGGGAGCTACAAGCTACAACGACAACAAGTGGTGACTGTTTGTACAGAGATTAGCATAGATTCTCACAGCTTTAGTAGCAATGTTATCAGATCTACAATGAATTTCTCTTTAAATTGAAAAGCAAGCTGCTAGCAGTGCTAACATTAGGCACGCTCTGCTTGATACTGTCAATGAGCACAACATTAGCCTGCTTACTGTTGTGATATTCGGCCAAATCCAAACCACAATACAATACATTTTGGTTTGCGTGCCTTATTTGGTTCTTGATTAGTTCAGACTGCTTTCACATTTCACATTATTCCAAGGATTCCTTGGAAGCAAACAGAGACCACATTTTTTCTTTGGTCCATCCATTTGCATAAAGCTGTCTATTGTCCCATGGTTGATTGTATATACACAAGTGGCATTGGCCTTTTTCCACTCTTCACAGTAGATTATTTTATACATAGCCACAAACACATCACAAATCAGTTAGCCTATATTGACCACCCCTACATCCAGGAGAGCAATGGGAGGACTCTGCAGGGCATCTCTTAATGAAATTGCTTTTACGAAACAAGTTTGCCCCATCCCCTACTTGGCTTCAAACCCCACAGAGAGTGTCCGAGAAGCTGAGTGTCTTTTATGCCTGATTTATCAACCTTGGCAAGCATCACCCTTTGGTGCTTTTTGTTGAATTGGTCAATTTTCCAGAAGTATTCTTCGTTTTCCAAGGGGCACTTCTAAATGAGGATGTAATGTTGTAGGACTATAAGAAGTGTTTCACTGTAGCATTGTCCAAACTTCACAATTTACTGGTCCAACTTTCCTTCCCAGCTCATCTGCTTTATGCATATGCACAAAGTCATGCAGCTGCTCCTGAAAAAAAAAACAGACTATGCATATATTTTTAGTGGAGATGAGCAGAGAGCAGTGTCTGTGAAGCTTCAAAAGCATGCTGCAGCACATCTGGTGGAAGCTCAAGCATTAATTCGAGTACCCACCATCAGTTTTGACGACAATTTTGCAGAGGGTATGCGGCACAGCTGTTCCCCGTGGAAAAGATGGCAATAACTTTTGGATGCTTCATGACAACCAAAGCAAACACAAAGGGAGATTCTAACAAGAAGAACAAACATTTTCATGGAAAGCATCACATAAATACACCCACATAGCTCAAGCATTGAATTTACTGACAACAATGCAATAAAAGTGAAAACCCAGCAATCTATACCAGACATTCTACCAGGAAGCCCTCAGGATTATTTCTCTTCTGGTATTCTTGAGCACTTGTCTGAACGTCCCTAGACACTGATCAAAGACGTGATTAAAAGGCTGACTCAAAACCCCAAAGGACTCTTTGAACCAGATCTTTTCCACCTCTGTTCACCGTCTATGATCATGCTATCAAAAGTTGCTGTAACACATCATTCCTGGGTTAAGTGACTTCAAAAGCCAGCGATAAAAACACTATCAGGCCAAATTAAGAATGGTTGTTAGAAATCTCTGAGTAATACAGAGTTCCTTTTAAAACTAATACAAAGAAAATACTACTCACAGACTCAACAGACCCACAGAAGTGAGTCCTGCACTTAAAAAGTTGGCACTACACCAAATACCTGGGTTATACAATGACCAACTTTATCAAATATGCTTAATAATTTGTCCTTAACTAATCATCAGTATTGTGATATATTAATAAGTACAGAGAAAGTATTGCAAATCTGTCTCAACAGAAGAAATAAATTCATGATAAACAGATATTTAATTCAGCTTAAGACATGCTGTATGTTACACAGAATGATCAGCATTCTTAAGATGCAGCCATTTTTATCAACACTCAAGTCTCATGCAGGAGTATTGACAATTGTTAACATCATACAAATATCAAATTGAATATGATTTGTTCAAGCGCATTTTTATTTGTATAGACAGTAGTTCTAAATCACCACTTATGACTCTGCAAAACAGATGATCGAAAGCCCACAAATGGTCAGCTGTGTCAGAGTTACGAGTCAAAGGACTTGGTAATAGGACTTGAGCTTATGTAAAGCTGCTTTTCACTGCAGGTCACACCTAACCCTTCATACCTATTCACTTTCACTGGTGGTTGAAGTATAGTAGTTCAGTATCACCTTACTGTACATTCACACTGGTGTTCGGCTGCCATTCATTTTCTATGATGGCCAGCATCGAGGGGTCTTCGAGGCAGCAGCAGCCACAAGCAGCATGATGCGAGCATTACAAGTGGCCTGATGCAAGTGTTGCGAGCGACGAGCTTAAGTTGGGAGAAGCTCAACCTTATGCAAATGAGCATTGCTTTCTCCGGCCTCCCAACTGCGATCCATGGTGAAAGAGGGAACTTAAACCTCGTATGTTTCATATATACACTTCCCGACCCCTCAAATAACCTCTGGCCTCGTGCGAACATTCCATAAAAAGGGCTGTAAAGTCATAACAATTAAATGGGCTGCTGTTAAAAGGTTACAAGCCTGTGCTTATGTCTATTTCTCTTCTTTTTTCAGTCTTGAGATATAAACATATAAGCGTGAAAACAAGGATGACAGTACATGGTCATGCAGAGTATATCTACACCGCAGCTTGAAAGCCCGGCCCCTTTGATCGCTCACATCATCTCCCCTGCCTTGGTGCTGCTGTGTGTTTTCAGCAGGATGTGAGCATCAAGAGTGTCGACAAGCAGTTTTTGTTGTTTCTGGTGTGAATCCAGGGTTAGACTGAGGTGGGGGGTGGTGCCCCTTCTTATTAAGTGGGCTGGCAGGACTGCCTATATTAGTATTATTTGCGAAGCCCACAACTGACCGGATTCCACTATAGGGTGAGGGTTTTGGGCATGTTCCAGTCACCTTGTGTGTTAGGGTGTGTTTGTGTGGTTGTTGTGGTATTTACATTAGACTACAGACTATTTGTATTAGGCTTTAAAATATAAAAGTACCCCATTCCAAAATTGCTATATATCAGTGAATTGATAGTTTTCCAATACCTCTACAAAACACTGTCTGAGATGATAAAGCATAACACATGATATTCATATCACAATAGAAGGTACTATACTATAAATCCTAAAACATGAAAATAAATGAGAATGCTTTTTTAAATGTGTTTTTGTTGCACATCTGAGAGCATCTGAAATCATTCTGTGCTTTTTGTTTGTGCTTTGATTCGTTGTTGATCAGTTACTCTGCTGACACATGAATGTGATTGTGAATGTTGTGGTGGCCGTGTTTCCCTCATTTGTTTCACTTGCCTTTATTAGACTAGGTAACTATGAATTGAGTTTGCCTTTTGGGTTGAACAAAATCATCTGACTGAAATTGAATCTGAATGTTAGCATGTCCGGTTGTGCCATCAACAGCATGTTAAGGGGCCATGAAGTGGTGATACCAAAACTACAGCGGTCAAGTCACTGTATCCACAGATACACCACCGATAGCTGCCCCTGTTAGCAATGGAAGAAGTGACCTGGTCAAATTTAAAGGTGAATTGCTTTATAAGACAAAAGGTCACAGCTATAAGTAATCTCTTGAGCTGAAGTACTTTCTTTAATTACACACATCTAGTTTTAATCATTCTCAAGGCTAATGGTGCCTCTAGATTAATCTAACACTAAGTTTTTATTGGAGGTATCCTCTTGAGGGCAGGACATTTAATCATTTAATACATTACGGGTTAACTTAGCCTTTCCCTGACTATAAAACTGTTTGAAACATCATGCACTTCTCATGACATGAACTTTGTGCATAAAGAAAAGACTAAAACCCTGAAATTGCCAGATCACATCAACAAAAGTCTGAATGTATCACTTTTTTCTCAGTCCCTGAAAAGTGAAAGAAAGTCCTTCATGCAAGACTACCTTGTTGCAGCACTTGTCTGGAAGTAAGGCTAGGGCGCTGTGTCCCTGAAGATCAAAAGATGTCAACAGAGAACAGTCTGAGATGGTCTTTTGTGACCATTATTTTCTTATGTCTCCCTTTGCCATTTATATATTTTATATTGGTCTGTTTATATGGCGTTTAACATTTAACCTGACATTCAAGCAGTTTCAGTGTCGTTTCAAATTAGTCCTCTCTCTCTTATGGAATAGTGGCTGCCTAAATGAATGGCAGAGACCTGTTTTGTTGACAGTGAATCTATTTATGCTCTATTTGGAAGCTACACAGGAAGAGCCTGGTTATTATATGTATTTCTTTGTAGGCCTCAAGGCTGTTTAAAGGCCATAGGCAGGAGTAGGGATGTAAGGATATGAAAATTTTGTGTCATGGTTATTGTGACCAAAATTATCACGGTTATCATTATTATCGTGGTATTATTTCAGTGTGCTCAAAATGTTCAACAAGTACTTTAACACACAATTGAAATCATTTCACCCCTTTAATATTATGATCATAACACTTCTTTTTTGTCAATAAATGTGTCAAGAAAGCTCTTTGAGTACATTTTTTACCCTTCTTGAAAAGAGATAAAAGTAAACAATTCTGGCAAGTATTTGTCATTATTATGTAATAAATGCTTGAACAGTGTGTGATTAAAAGAAAAGAAAAAATAGATTTGAACTTTAAACAGGATTCTCTTCATAAACAGTTGTAAATTAACATTTTCAAAGTTTTGAGATGACAAAAAATAGTCTTAACCTATTTTACATACACTCACACACATTTTTGTTTGCATACAGCATTAGTGTGCATGTTACAGCTCGTTATATTAGACCATGTCCAGACGTTTTTTTCTTTTTGTTGATTGTTTTTTACTGACGATAGTCCCTGAAGCAGTTAGCCCCCTTCATGACTCTCCTTTGGCCTCCCCTCTCCCTGGCAGATCACCTCAATATTTTCTCCTCTAATATTTCCAAATTAGGATAGATAAAATCCATTAAACACAAACTATGACGGAAAAAGACGATCTACTACAAAATACATCGAATACTCAGCAAAAGAACTGCAAGAATACACTCCAGAATTATACTAATGCTATAATTTACAAGATTTATACATTATGTAATGAAAGAATACTGATAAACCACCTGTAATTCACCCAGGTATGACTCACTGAATCTTCTCTCTCTCTCTCTCTCTTTCTCAGAGAAGCTACAGCAGTTTTAACCAAGCTTCGTGTTTGGACAGGGTTACCGTCTTCTATCAGTTTTCCCTCGACATCCTTGTTAAATTCAAAATTCAACCAGACTTCAGAGTCCGTTTCGAGAGAAAAAAATCTCTGCTGTGCTCTACCTCTCGCTCTCAGACTCAGAGGCCAAACAATGCAAACTACGCATGCGTGCCTGAGGCTGTTTCATCGAGGAACACACTTGTAGTTCAGGCTTTTCCAGGCAAAGAGCAGCATCACCGTGAGTTACTGACGCAGTGTGGTAATCAAACACGGTTTAAAGCTGATTTTAAAAGGACACGGTAATGATTATCGTGGGAAAGTTTACCGCAGTTTACCATTTTACCGGTAACTGTTACACCCAGGCAGGGGGCATAACAGTTTTATAATGTTGGTGTTGTCTCTTATCTGTCTGTCTGTCCATATGCCTACCATTCCATCTGTCCATCCAGACTATATGAATCAAAAGTTAGATTTGGACACATGAGGTCAAAGGTTATTGGTCTTCATTTAGTCCTTTGCTTTTGAAAGTCCGAGCTAAGGAATTCCCAGAGGTATTTTTGTTGGGTTTTTTTTGTTTAACTCTGCACAGGTGTTTGCTATCCCTTGCTTGTGAAAGACTTAATTTTAAACTGCTGTGAGATTTTTTAGTTTTTCATCAGTGTTGGCGTAAATGTCCAGTCTGATGAAAGGATGGTCTTATAAGATTTTAGTGAGGAAGGGTCAGCATTTATTTTGTAAAGTTATCTGGATTTGAATTAAAAAAGTTGGTGACCACTGTCCTACAGAAAACTAGTACAGAGTATATTATTTGAACTCTTTTGACAAATAACCCCAACCTCAATCTCCAGACCCCTGTGGGTTCGTCTGACTCGACAGTGGAGTGTAAGTGCAGCGGTTACCATACACACCAAGGGCAGAGCAGTTATCTTGACCCAGTGGTGTGTATAAACTTTTCGGCTCTGAATGCCAATTAGAAGTCCTGACTTATGCTGGGGTGGTGTTAGGTTTATGACATCATGCACAAGGATAATTAGACTCTATTTGCCAGTTCTGTCTAAACTTACCAGAGCCAAACTGCTCAGTGCCACTTAAACTATTCACAATGGTTTTAAGGTTTCAAGTTAATTATGCAGCTCTTCAGCTTTAGAGAGACATTTAAATCTTCAAAGCACAATATCTGAAGACCTTGGGAGTCAACCATCATTCACCGCAAACGCAAGTAAAATAGATAAAGTGCCTCTTTATGCTACATGCCTCATGGTACATTTTTGCCTGTAAAAGTACGACTCTGGACTGCTTTGATTTTCTTTTTTTCTTTCAAAAAATCCCACTGCAACTTCTGAATGATCACATTCAATTTTTGACATCTTAGTTAAAAGGTCATTTTGCCTAATGTTCATTCTTTGCTTGTAAATGTCACAACTCAGAGAAGCTTTTTTTTTTTCTTCAGATTAAAAGACATATCTATGCTGAGTCAGAGATTGCCATTTTAAATATTGAAGGTAAAAGGTCAGTAGGTCTCATGGTTACTCCTATCTTGTGAAAGTTAAATCACAGAAATACTCTAAGATTTTTTTTTGAAAGTGGCCGATGTCCTTTTTTCGGCAAGGATTAAGTTATAGTGCAATCACAGCAGATACTGTTGGATTGTCTTCATAAACATGGATTTTTGGGTTTCAACTGGATGGCATAAAGATAGTTGCACAATGATTTTGTATTTTTATCTTTTTTTTTAGATGTATTTAATTTTACAGTTCAACCAAACCTCCAGTGTTTGCACATTTTAAATCTTTACGATGGCGTTTCCTCTGTACGTACTGGGTACGACAATGTTTCTGCTTTATTATTGTCTTTTATTTATGATGAATTTTACCATTACTGGGTATGGATTGAGGTGTGGGTGGGTTTGGGGCTGGGTTTGAGTAGATTGTGTCATAATTTCCTTTATCTTATTTTAATTATCTGTCTGTTTGTAAAGCACAACTTTGTGTGAAAAGTGGTATATAAATAAAGTTTGATTGATTGGTTGATGCGCCTCCCGTCCCAAGTTAACAGTGACAGATATCTCAAGCAAACTTGACAGGGGTGTATTTTAAGAGTAAACCTTGTAGAATTTTATAGGATGTGGTATTGGAGCTTTGGAATTTTGGAGTCTCGTGTCCATATCTTTCTTTTAAAATTTCTGTGAATTGCACTACTCAAATACCTCCCCAGCTTATGACATGTGAACATACCTCTAATGCCTTGCAATAGCATACCTCTCAAAGGAATTAAACTTAAATTGCTTTTATTAAGCAGTGCCCACTGTGCAGGATGGACTACTTTTACAGTTTGATATAATTTTCTTCTTCTTTTATGATATTGTTGGACTCTTTCTGGGATTTATCCAACATTTTTTCATTGAACTGCAGCAGTAAGAATCAACATCATCCACACAATACATATCCATTTATAATGGATTATACTGAAAGATAAAAGAAAGGTAGGGAGCTGTAAACAAACAAACAAACAAAAAAAAACTGTGCTCACAGCTTCCTTTCTGTTTTCTTTACCAGGTTCAGCACACATACATGCTGTTGCTTCCCAGAACAAGAACCCCTGTGATCAGGTTATGAAATAAAAATAGATGTGTTGCAATTTCCCTTCAAGGACTTCCTGCGTGCAATCATATGCAAAATTTCCCAGATGATTGCACATAACCACCCTGTGATTGCATGCAGGAAGACAGATTTTTGTGGGTCTGATGGCACTCATATCTATTTGGAATATACTTATCTTTTCAACTATATATGTTTGATGTGGAGGCTCATCTCCCCTGTCTTGTCATTACCATTATTATTATGCTCCCCTGCTTTTACATATAGCCACTCTTGGTGATAAAAAAACATCTGTTAAAGTGTTTGCAAGTTGCCATCAGGGAAAAAAAAAATAGAAGCAGATGTGTCAGCTTGACAGAAATTGACGTGAAATTAATTCATTTGGACAGGAAAAGCCAGCTGATGTGTGTACATCTTCCTCTTTTGCATTGAGTTCATACTTTTTCAATCTTAGTAAAGCACTTAAATTTAGTTTGCAGACCTGTTGAAACATCTCTACCGCAGCAGTGTCACCACTTGTTGGTTGGAATGACATTTTCTAGCAAGGGTGTATCTGGTAGCCTGTGGTGTGAAGTAATGCTGTGGGGCAATGCAATTGGATTTGGCTTTTGATGGTCTGGACTTTGTCCCTTTTCTGTCCTGTACCATGTGAGTAAATCTCATGAAGAGGAACCAATAGGAACATAATCAAATGACTGAACTGCAGGGCAAAACAGCAGGGGGTAAGTCCAGAATTTTTAAACATCGGAATAACCAGCTGCAGGACAGAGACTGCCTGTAACATTAATGCTGCTCTTTCTACTTTTGTTTACAATTAATAGGAAATAACTGAAGGGAGAAGCATGGATATTGGTAATATGTAATGTAATTGGTCATTCTTTTCAGTTTAAAGATACTGTGCCACCCATTATAGGAAAAAAAATCTACATTGAAATGTAATAATGTGTCCCGCTCCCTGCAGCCATTAGACTCTGAGTTCATATGTGCTAACTTCGGACTGTGACTGAGAGAAGCCAGTCCTTAAACAACCTTAAATAAAAGCAAGATGAGCATTTGCCTTGCTTTGTATAGTATACCATAGTCCCAAATCAAGGGTCACCAACTGGTAGATGTTTTAGATTTTCCTGCTGTATCACATATCCTTGTACTGTATAGATCTGGTGAATCTAGCTGCTTTGCAAGATTAGTTAGATCTAAATGACCTCAGTACTCAATATGAACAAGATTTCCGTTATGTTTAAAATATATTTTACGCTTAATTTGTTCCCTCTCCAACTCTCGAGGTCATGAGTTTTGTTTTATATCAGGCTGCATAAACTGTAAAATGCATTTATGACTCCAAATCTTCTCACTCTGCAGCTTTATTGCTTCCCTTCATTGCATCAGTGGATTAAGGTTTTATTTTCCAGATTATTTTTGGGTAAAATTAGATAACTGCTATTGAAAAAGTGACTGTTAGGGTTTAGTTTTGAATTTGTGCAGGAAGATTTAGCCTTCTTTATTAGCATCATTGGAGATCTGCGTTTAAAAATGCTTGGCTACCACTGTCTAAAAGTAAACTATTGTGGAGTTTATTTTCATGAACTCTTTTGACAAATAACCACAGCCTCACTCTCCAGGCCCTTGTGGGTTATAGAGGGGAGTGGTTACCATATGTACCAAGATCAGACCAGTTATTTTGATCTAGTGTTGTGTTCAAACTTTTTGGCTGTGATAGCCAATTAGAGGAACAGACTTGTGCTGTGGATGCATAAGATTTATGCAAACACACAAGGATAATTAGCCTTTATTTGCCGTATCTGCAAGTAACGGTGCCAGACTCATCAGTGCCACTTAACCTTTCACTTTGGTTTCAAGTTTTCAAAGACTGTACGTACGCAGTCTTTGAACACAAAATGGTGAGGATACACAATATGATGATGACATTTAAATCTTGCAAGAACAATATGTTAAGACCTCAGAAGAAGACCACCATTCACCTCAAACGTGCTTAAAAATACCGATTTTACACAAGTTCCACCTCTGACATCGCAAATGGCTGCTAAAGATTTACATTCAGTCAGAGCTCAAAGGTTCACGCCACCCTTTTAAATTAGGACCTAATTTTCCTTCAGATCCTTTGCATAGCGAGAACTGAACTTGCACAGAGGCTTACCTCTGTGACCTGACATGAAGCTAAAATTGTGTCTTAAAAAAGCACAGGCAGAAGCCCTGTGGTTGGTGGGTTTGAGGCATTGGATGACTGCCATACGTGAGGTAATTCACACAAGTAAAAGCTGTCGAATATGAGCCCGTTCCTCAAATATACTTTCCAAGATCCAAAAATATCAGCAGTGCATTTCCTCATCACCATCTTTCTGTGGCTCAACAGAAGGCAAAAGAATCTCCCTATTAAGGCTTTCACTTTCCCAAAAACTCAAGCTCGAACAGTTTTCGAACATGCACCCAAATAATCAAATCAGCCCTATCCCCTATCTTACCTCAACTGATTCAGCAGCTGTACATTCTGTCTGCCTCGATGTCCCTTCTGCTACTTTCTCTCCAGTAATTTCAGGTAAATCAACTGAAATTGCTGGAGAATCTTTATCAGCTCCAATTTAAGGTTAGATTGGAATTGCACAGCTGAGTTGTGTGTCGACAGAGAGCAACACAGACACATCTATGATTAAATGCTAAGGGCTCACAATGACACGAACCACAATGGTGTAAATTAGTTGCAGGGACTAATCCAGGTTTGTAGTCCAGCACAGAAAACAGCACTTCAACCTTTTACTCTTAGTTTCATGCTCGTCAGAACTGAGAGAAATATAAAGCTATAAGACAGAAAACATCATTTTTACTTTGTCTAACTAGTTTCTCATTCAATTATGAATACAGCCTTTTAATGACTCTCAGAACGTTGGCTTTTATAACAAGATATATCAGCTTCTTGATATTTCATTACGGCTGCCAGTACCCACACTGACTCATGCTTTTCATTTCTTGTTCACCTTGTACTTTTAAACCTGGAAATATGGAACATGACCATCCTCTCATGGCATGAATTAGTGAAGCTGCACAGGTACTTTTGTATCATAATTCCTGCTGATAAATCTATATTTTCTCTCCACTTTCTATCAATTAGGGTTGAATGATAGGGAGTTATTTTCTTTCTTTCTCTGATGTATAGTATGTTGCAGTATGAGAATATAGTTTGGTTTTTTTTTAGCTTTATTTAGGTTCATGGGTAATTATTATTAGATTCAAGATGAATTATTCAATACTTGGGTCAATTTTAGCTTGAGCCTGCACCATATGTGATGTGCACTAATAATAATACTGAAATGACTCGATCTGAAGTGCTGTGCTTACATTTGCTCATATTCATCAAAGTTTCAGCCATGGCTTGTTCAATTTGGTTCACCGAAAAACAAATGAATTTCCTTTCACCACTGACTTGGCACCTCATGACATCTGTAGCTTCATCTGACCACTTCAGATGGTATGAAAGCATGATCATATTGTTCAAACTTCTGTACAGCAGCTAAGTTGTACAGATGCTGAGGGAGAGAGCATGGCTTGTGTTCTTCAAAAATATATACAGTGCTAACAGTGCCTAACAAATATATTGTACCACCTGTCATGAAAATGAGAGAACATGAATATTTTTAAAGTCTTTAAAAAACAATATTTTGAACAGGAATGAGGAATTTCAAACTGAAATAACCCTTTTATTAATTTAAGCTGGTTCACTGGGCTTCCCTGAGAAGACAAATATTAACCAAGCATGACATTCAACCACTGAAACTATTTTTTTCTGCACTGAAATGTAAGTAAACAGCTATAATATGATATCTTAAATAAGAAATGACAATGTGCTTTTTGTGTGTAGCATTTGATTGAAAAAAAATTATAGATATTAAAAATAATTATTTTTAGCATCAGATCATTTTTGGGTTGAAGAGCTTCTGCATACTGGTGTATTAACCATTGAAGAACCAAGAAATTGATTTTGGTTATTCCCAATGCTGTTGATTCAGAGCAGCTGTGGTATAAAACTTACATTGGGTTGTGGTCTTCTAGATTTGTTAAACACTGAATTTAAAATTTTGTCTTAAGTGGTTCATTTATTACCAAAGCTTGTGCAATATTGCAGTGATGTCTCCAAAAATGTAGCAGCAACAAGTTTTTATAACGGGGCCCCTAAAGTGCCACGGAGGAAAAAAAAAAAAAATTGCGCACGAGATTCTAAAACGTGCGCATGGTATATTAAAAAGTGTGCTTGAAAGACATATATGTGCGCATGATATCTTAACATGTGTGCTCGAAATACTAAAAAGTGTGCACGTTTTATAAGGTAGTGATGAATAGCCTAAGGGACTGTACGTACCCTGCACTCCTACATTCACAGACACAGCTAACGTTGGCTGGTCACTGGGATGGTTCAATCGAGCCCAGCTGTCTTTTTCTTCTTGGTTTGTGACGGCAGCTGACAACAATATATTATGGGACATTACCGCCATCTACTGATGAGCCTGACTGTCTGTTGCCGCTTGCCTGTACAATTAAAGCTAGGGTCTACGATTTGAAACCGCAGCCTTCCCTCACCTCTCCCCTCCGTGTTCCAAGATCCCACCCCCAGCTTGTGTCGCCTCATAAAGCCCCCTCGGACAGAGCTACGAGCGACTAGCACAATATATCAGCAGCAAACTCAATCAAAAACAGCTCAGCTCAACTGAAAGTATCAAACACGACAGACATCCCCCTTGTAACACACAGCAGTAGCCATTTCAATTGGACCGGCGGCAATGCGGGTCTGGCGCCGCCAGAGTGGAGCCGAGTGTGGGGGAGGATTTATCTTTCTCAGCCTGTCCTCCCCAGCTAAGCTTACAGTGCAAACGATTAGCGGCTAACAGGCTAACCCGCTCCCCTACAAGTTATTAGCCCGTGCAGGCACAAACTAACCAGAGTTATTCAGCAGACATCTCCCACTGTAGTAAACAAAGACATTACCTGATCAACCAGGGGCGAAACGGTCGATGCTGAAGGTCTGACGGCCGGCTGAGGCTATTCGTTAGCCGTTAGCCCGCTAACAGGCCTCAACCCGCGGGCAGAGCTCCGTTGGGCCCCGCTGGAGAGGGAGGCGGCTTCGGTCTCGGCGCTAGGCTTTTCCGGCTCCATGATAGTTCAGTAGCTAACGCTGCTAGCTGCTCACCGGAGGTAGAGGGGAGGAGGCGGGACCATGGGCATGACGCTGCGTAGCGAGGGAGATGAGGATTGGATGGACTCACAAACCAACTCACGGACCAATTAATAGTCGCAGGTTCTTAGGTTTGATTGGTCAGCTAGTATGCAGCTTTTCAGCGGATATACTGAATGGATTTTTTTCGTTCTTTTTGGTCTTTATACTGTGTAGATAGGACCATAGGACCATAACAGCCTTATAAACGGTGTTATTAATATGTACAAAGCTTCCAAATCGTAGACCATAGCTTTAAGTCGAGCGCACGTTTTAATATATCGTGTGCACGTTTTAGTATCTCGTGCGCACGATTTTTATATTTTTTTTTCTCCATGGCACCTGAGGGGCTCCGTATTTTATAGCTTTTGTGGTTGATGAATTCATGTATGAGTTTTCAGTCAGTTATCTAAAATTACGTATCTAGTAATGCTTCTGTTATTTTAACATCTCTGTGACATAAAATCCATCTGGGATGCCCCAAATTAGTTTGAAAGGTTTTTAAACCCTCGTAAAAGGTGGTTACTCAAGAGTGGTTAACTAGGACTACAGGAGTGATACGCTGATACATCTTTCAGACCAAATCCAATCACAAGTGCTGACATTTTAAAACTTACAGAAAGTGTTAGCATATGACTCTTCCTAATATCATCACACTTCATAAACTTGCTTTGGCACCCCACTTATTTCCATTAAATGTTCCTCATCCCTCTTCCTGACAGTTTTGCAGTACACAGGCTTCAGTCTGCTCCACCTCTAGTTATATTTACGCATGCGATGTTAAAATATTAAGAAGCTGTGTAGCTCCAACTACTTCTTTTTGCTCAAGTTTTAGCTCATGTGTTTTAAAATCATGATGCGCATCGGCATTGAATTGAATTCTTGTGCACAAAGACTGCAAAGTTTGTTTGTCATCTGAGTGAGAGATGGAAAACAAACCCTGAGGTTAAGTAGTGGTGACATTGGAGTCATCACCACTCCACATAGGAATAAATATTGGATGTTTAGTGGTGCTGATGTTGGAGTTAATCATCAGTATTCTCAGTACTTTATGACCTGGCACTAGCTTTTGACTTTTAAACAACTTGATCTTTTTACCACTTTGTTGCAATGATGATGACTTATTGTTTTATTCTGACCTAAATGCAACATTGAAGAATTAAAAAAAAGATATTCATCTTGGTAGGTGACAAAGGCGTTGGTGTCCGTTTTGCTCCATGTGTTGTGTTTGTGTCACTTTGATTATGATGAAGGAGGCGCTGCAGATGAACAAGCGGTGCACAATTATAAACATCTAATAATAGCTGTCCTTGGGTGTTGTGTCATTCCCTTGTGGCCCCATGCTATCCATTTAAATGAGTTTTTGTATTGATTGGATCTGACTGTTATCACTTGCTTTGGCCAAAATGGTACTCAGTGCATGCGACTCCTCCTGTGCTACATAAACATTATGTACCACATGCTTTTGTCAAACTCTGAGTCTACTCACTGGGTTTTTCCTTTACGTTAGCATTACCTGTGTCACCATTAGTCATGCCCCAGGGCTCTGTAAATGAATATTTTCCCTGTTTTCAGAACTCCAACTTTTTTATGATCTGTGAATGTTTCCTCGACTCTGCAGGGGCCTTTGAAAGCCCTCAGAAGCATCTGTATACCATGTTTAAAGCAGAATAGAGGGTTGAGGTTTTCTACAGCAATGATCAGGCTGAGAGAGGTTACACAGAGCGTTTCATAGGTCGGAGTATTCAAAGAATCAAAGAGAGTAAAACGCTGATAGGCATTATGAAGCACACAGGCAGCTCTGTGCAGACACTCTGACTCACACACAAACACAGATGCTCGCATGTTACTGGCACATAATTGCGCAGTAATTGTGATTAATAGGGTGTGCACTTGTTTGGAAGTGCGCTCATACACCTGGGATACAGACGCTGGTGTTTTGTTTTCGAGTAGACGGGAAATAAGGAAGGTCAGAGTCAAGGTGCTCAAACGGGAGCTGAAGGGAAGGCTAAAAGTGGGTCAGATCAGAGGGACCACAGGTTCCTAATTGAACACTGACAGTGACAGGCCAAGAGAGGAGAGAACAGAGCAAGAAGCGTTTACTCTCAGCACCCATGGCCACCCATTAAAGGCGGTGGGATCAGACGGTGTGATAAGAACAAACTGAATAGTCTGGCACAAATGGGCAGAGGGTCTTATCACAAGTCTAAGGGAGAGAAGCTTTGAGGAGACAGAAGAGGGGGAAGGTTTCAGTTCAGGGCCTATTTTTTCTGTACACAGAGGAAAAGCAGACTTTCCAAAGATGTGTACTATAATATCACTTCTAAATAATGTTCTGAGCATACAAACCTTACTCCCTGCAACAGGCCTCTTTGAAGAGAGCCAATATCTTAGAAATTAAAGAAGCAGAACTTTACTTCACTAAAAAAAATCTGCTCTTTAATTGACTATTTTTTATCACTGACTTGATGGTAAATAGAGAAGTGGTGCAGTGGTTTCCTCTATTGCTCCATGGTTTGAATCACTAATACGCAGGGTCTGGCAAAGATCTTTTTCTTGGAGTTAGATTGTCTGCAGATGTAAGTCTAAGAGTTTGTTTGTCTAATGGGGTATTGTCAATACAGTGATACCAGCTTGCTCCTGCACTACTGTTTTTTGCTACCCATCATGGATTGACCCAGCAAAACCAAATGAGAGAGGAAGACATTCTGGCTCCTGTGCCCAGTCCTGACTGGCATGCTGCTCCAGGCAACAACAAACTAACAAACTCCATGAACTGTAGGGTGTAGTTTCAGGGAGGGAAGCTACTTGTTCCTGAAGATTCACTATCAAGCCCAGTTAAGATGGTCACCATATGGAAATTGCTGACTCTCTGGAAACAAAAGAAGAATAGGAGTTGAGAAATGTTGTAGGCAACTACATGCACACTGGTCAGTTTAAAGAGACTGTGAGGAGTTTCTAAGTAATTACAAAAAAGTCTCACTTTTAGGTATATGCCTGATGGAAATACACACTTTAAGATGAGTTTTATAGCATCAAAATAGGCTATCTATAAATGCTATTCCTTAGCCTTCTGGTCGGGTCGGACAGGACAGGGCTGGACTGGATACTCAACTTCGGGAACAAGACAATTAAAACTAGAGCAAGTTTATATTATTTTATTATTTATATTACACATCTTACAGCACCAGGCTGTAAGTAGCGATATATACCCGGCTACAACTACGATAATTTTTCCAAAAATTTCTTGTTGTCACACATCAAGAACTACCGATACATTACCTCGTCACTTTGCATCCTGTAAGTTGTTGAAAAAAGAAGTTGTAAAACAATGCAGAGTTCTGATGAAGGTCCAGGCTACAACACAACAAGCACACGCTTTGGCTTCGGTCACGTTTCCGAATTTCCTACTGGGAACTCTGTGAAACCTCGCCACCCCCGAGTTGACAATCGAAGATGGATGCCCCCAGTGTGAACAGTTATTTAGCTCCTGTAATAATCAATTTATTTGCACTTCTGACTGGGGTGTGTCGCTCTAGATCAGCTGTATACATCGTAATGTTAGACTTATATTTACAAAAATGCTGCCATAGTGATAATCACATTCTTCATACAACAACGCAGGGTGTGCTAACAACAGCTAACAATAGCCTGGTAGATCGGCATGTTTTTTTCCGACTTCAACTGGAACGCCGATAACTCTGAGATGATGTCACTCCCAGTTCTTAGGTTACTGGAACGCAGCATTACGACAGTCGCCGCGCGTGCTCATGGGTAGCAGAGTCATTTTTTCGCCGGTAATAGATTCTCCTCATAGCACCTTTAAGCAAAATAAAATGAGATAAAGAAAATGTTCCCACTTTCAGCTCATATCAATAAAGAAAAGAGCTTTTGTTACCATTATTATTTTTTTTTTTTACCCGGATCCAGGATACCAGGATTTTACTATTGTAAAAATTGCTTTTTTTTTTTTTTTAAAGAAATGAAACAAAAGTCATTGGTTTTCAGAGCAAGCCTCTACTGGACATTCAAGGAACCACAGTGCTTTTGGTCTTCCACGTTGTCCTTTTTTCGCCACTTGATAGAATTCTTCATTCATTCATTCTTTGAATATAACTGGAGAATAGAAGACCCATGTGTGCTCTTGTGTGAGGTTTTGAAACTCTACTCTGAGCTTATCAACCACCCTGAATGCTTACTGCCCAGACGAGGGCTCATACAAATGGAGCAAATGAAGCAGCACAATCCAACTCATTGTTTTCAGCTCAACCTGTCATGCACCCCTTCTTCGGCAATTTGTTTTTAATACTGCTGTAATCCAGAGGATTGTTGGATGTTTTTCTACTTCTAGTTTGTCTTTCATTAAAGCAAAGTCAGAAGAAAGTAATTATTTTGATAAAGTGATGTTCTTGAAGCAAAATAACTCCAAGCAAGACGCCTCCATTCATGTGTAGCATAAAGCAGCTTTAAGTGCACTCTGAGTGAAGGGAGCACCGTCTATTTACTGATATCCTGTGGAGTTTGGCAGTGGAGCAGCAAACAGGGGTCATACTGCACCAGCTGAGACTGCCAAGATTTATTATGACATGTACCTCACATGTATTCTACGCCTGAGGACATGACTGTCAGTTGCAGTTATTAAACAGATGCACCAGAATGGGTTTGCCATTCATCTGCCATCTTAAGAAACAGACAAGTTGTTCACATTTTACATTTATAAAAATTAATTGAGTATCAAACTAGAAAAACTAAGATAAATATTTCCTTGGCACTTGTTGTGATATAAAAACACTCTTGTGTGGAGCCCTTGTTGGACGTTTTCTCTATCCAAATCATCAAATGGACATTACAAAGTATTCCCACCAATCTACCAACTCACAAATGGTTTTAAAGCCCAAATGCAGACAGCCAAACAAGCACTGCAGTTTTTAAGTGGATTCAATAGATAAAGATAATCAAAGTTCCCTTTGGAACACAACCTTAGACAAACAACTTCTTCATTGCTCAGTCTTTGTTCATTTTTCAAAGCATTGATTGCCAGTAAAAGAAACTTTTTTCTCCTGTATTTAAACAGTCAATAAGAGCTTTGCAGTATAAGACTTATTTCTTTGTTCTTTGTTGTTCCATTTTTTCCAAACACCACTTTGGAGAGTCATCATTTTCAATTACAGTCTTTATTACTATATTGTACTCAGAACTTGTTAAACATCTCTATTATGCCACTCACAAGAGGCACAAAATTACCATGCAATAGAGCTTAAAATGGTTGTATCTCATTCAGAAGGTTACATGAGCTTTTTCTTAATCTTCTTAATCCTCACTTGTGTACAAGGTTGGAGATCTGCGTAACTTTACTGGGTATTTATTTTGTCAGCAGCGGATAAGTTTAAGATTTGGATAAAGGAGGAGACTGTTAAATAATTAAAGAAATGCTATTTTTTCTTCTGTTGCAGAGATTATAGCACTGTATTGTGTAGTGATATCATTAAGTTGCTGGCACAGGGGGAAGGGTTTGCAGAGACAAGCACAGAGTCTTAATATCTCGAAAAAGCATTAAAACCATGCTCTTGCACTGAGAAGGCTTCTCATCTGTCATATGAAAGCAGTAGTAGAAGGCTGTTTTAAACCACATTTCAGAGACAAGTATTTTACCATACTTTTCAAGGTTGTATCCACTGTCTGCACTGGTGAAATTAATACTGAATACCAGGCATAAGCAGACAGTACCAAGGTCTTCTCCTCTGAGCCTTTTTATTCAACAAAATATGCAATTTTCAATATCAATTTTTGCTGTGACAACTAGAAAATTTGAAATATTCATCGTGGCCTCCTGCACAAAGAAATCACCAACAGACTTCCAGTCCTTAAGCTGACAACATAAAACACCTCTGAGCAAAAAATAAATGAAAATTACAATTATAGCTCAGGAGCGGTTCTGCGCCTGAGGTGATTGGTTAGGTAAGGGCTTTTCACACAAGTTGCCTGGCAGTGTGAGATTACGCTAAGGAGTTTCTTTGAGTTCCAACTTGGTGTCCATGCCAATTATAATCAAGGCCTGGAACAAGCATGTGCCATTATGGCCTGCATCAGTCCAGACTTGATGATTAATGACTGCTGGAGTCTGGACGTGGGCATGGTGACATTGATAGATGCCACTATGCTCCGATGACACTTTTAACCCACTGTGAAACGGATTTGGCACAGTGCATGACTAACTGTTCTCTCTCTTTTTCTCTCCTTTTCCCCCATCTGTCTCGTCTTCACTAATGCCTCCGGATGATGCTTAATTTCACGCACTACAGGTAAGACAAGTTTTAAGTTTCATAACACACATCTGCGCACACTCTATATGCAACTGGTTTGTGGTTTAGAGGGGAAAAAGCTTTGGTAGAGGGGAAGACATCACTGCCTGTGTTGTCGGACCTATTCCTCCCTCTGGCCTGAAGAAATGCACACACTCACCAAGACAGCACTGTTGTCTTCCCTGCTAATGTGTCTTTTTGAAGGCTGAATAGAATCACATTGGCCCACTTTGTCATAATCCCACACTAAGCCACGACACTGCGGGTTGGTTCAAGGCTCTGCCCATATGTGCACATAATTACATTTTTTGAATGCCTAAATGGTGGCGTCATTTGCTTATGTGTTTATAATGAGATGCACAGCCTCAGAGAAGGATGGGGGATTGGAAAACTGATGCCTGTACACATTATAGAGGCAAAATCATGCCAGTATCAGTGAACACTGGCTGCCTCCCTCTGGTTTACCCCATGTGGTAAAGCAAGCAGCTGCTATTATATCTTTGCCTCTGGACTAGTTCAAACAAACAACCAAAAGTCAAATATTTTATGGAGGCTTCATCTGACTCCATTTGTGCTAGTTTGTTATGAATTTGTCCCGTTTTTTTTTCCATTAAATGTGCAGCATACCCAGGTACCCCAGGGAAGATGGACTTTGAGCCTACATGATGAGAAACAATTCGAGTTGTTCATGTTACTACTCGCTGAGGATTACGAGGCCCATTGAACAACCCGTAGCTCCCTAATTGGGATGGCAAAGCTGGAAAGACTCCCGAGTTTTGCTTAAGCTAACAAGCATTTAGAGATAGCGGGGAAGCAGGAAATGAGGTGAGCTGGGCACTGAAACGTGGTAATATGCAAGGTAGAGAATTCAGGAGCAGGATTAGGGAAAGCACTTTTTACTGGGGTTGAGTCCTGACTGAGGGGAGGAAGGGAATCATGGATCATGTGAGTTGAGTGTTGCATTAATCAGATGGAGAAAAAAAAGTACGGATGTACGGAGAGACAGAGTGGAGAGTACAGTGAAGTGGGGGGAGGTGTTGGAGGATGGGGAGTGGTATAGAGAGACAGGTGCCATTGGAGCGTGATGACAGTAGATTTCTCTATCAATACTCCGTCACTGTGCCTGAGCTCGAGGGACTTCAAGCAGCCATGCTCTCCATTCTACTCCATCTCTCTAACACAGACATGCAAACACACGTGTATGCATACAGAGAAAGACCCTCACCCTACCTCAAAACAGAGGCTGAATGTAAAAAGTCTCCTTCCTGTTCGCCTCTTTCTTTTTTGTTCCCCTCGTTTTGTCATTGAGGTTTCACATTTTGTAGGATAATGCCAAAGCAAGGCTGCTAGCTAAGATCATTAATAATCTCCAGGATGAAGACATAGTGTTCTCTCTTTGGGGCTCATGAATTATTATGGAAATCAGTTTTTGTTTTTCTCCTGGATGTTGTTGTGAATGTCTTCTCTGTTTGGCAGCACAATACTTTACTTTTCAGAATCTAAAGTTTAATAAATGGGAATTCGACACTATATCTAAAAATGCTAAATAGATTTAAGTGCTGCTGGAGGTTTATTTGAGGTTAATAGAGACAACAGACTGTTATATTAGATTTACTTGCAAATTACATGAAACTTCAATAAACTGTTGTAGTTCTCTACAGGACATTGTTTTCTACAATTTGTCTTGCTTTGGACAAAGAAAACGGCAACAAATGAGATACGAATGATAGATATTTCAAAACAAATGTCTTGATGTAAGATTTATTGTGTATTTGACCTAGGTTTATGGTGGAGAAGTTCTTCTCAGTGTGTGTTTTAGATTTAGAGGTTGTACTTCAAAGAACCAGCAGAAAACAAAACATGGCATGGTCTGTTGAGGATTTGAAAATCTAAATATCCATGGAGATAAAATTATTTATTGATATATGAATCAAACCAGAGGATTTTACCCTTTATATTCTAATTGTCTTTATTTTTACTCTAAGCTCACATCAACTTGACAAACGAGACTGTTTCGTACTTGCATGGAATATATTTCAAGCTAATTTGGGCAACATCCCATAGATATTAATCAAGAAAGGCAGCACTTTTAAAGAAAAAAAATGGAAGGTTATTAAGCTTGTACTTTTCCAGCACATTCACTGCTGGCCACTCAGTCGCTAACAGTAACTTCTTACTCTCAGTGCACATTCCTCTAGTAACCACTGCCAGTTTGCACGTAAAAAAAAGTGAAAAAGCCAGGGCATTTTTTTGGACAGGAACAGTTGTTTCAGCCTCAATCTTTGCAAGATTGATCTGCCTTGCATTGAATCAGGCATATCCAGCTGCTCTTTGCGGTCAAATTGACCTCATATTTTATTAGATTTAAACACTAGTGTTATTTTTTTATCTTTTTTGCTGCTCACTGGGAAGTTTTATATCAGAAACCTAAATTGCTTCTCTAAATAATTGGGATTTTATTCTGATTCCAGGGTTGTTGCAACTGCTTAAAAGTCCAAATATCCCTTTTAGAGTGAAAGTGTGACTGCTCTTCTTACAACTCCTGGCCTAGCTGCTCATAACATATTACCTGAAATAGCCAATGAAAGGAAGCAGACAGAAAAGCATCACCAATCACTTGCTGATTGAAAGTTCTCTAAGCCAGAGATTCCTATGCTGGTATCCCCTCAAGCAATCAGAGGAGGCGAGGCCTGATTGTTTCAACCAATGATTGTTGACATAAACTTACTGATATCAGTCTGGCTATGGTTTCATGCTACGTTAAAGCCTTTCGTATCTCAATAAAAATCTATCTATCTTCTGCTGGTCATTTTATCAGGGCCTGTCCGACTGGTTTATGGGTACACCCTCGAGTGGTCTCCAGTTCAACCAGAGGACTGAAAATCTAGGCCTCAAGAGTGTTCTGTCAGTGAGAGGAAGCTGGAGTTCTTGTGTGTGGAGTTTGCGGACATGCAAACTCCACACATGCACTCCCCAAGAGGAATTTAAACCAAGAGCTTTACCATGTGCTAATGTTCAAAATTTACCTCAATACCTAATATGTCTCTGATGAAGTAACTATCAGGCTAGCATCACATACCAGGCATGTACTTTGAAAGCCCACTTACACTGCCCCTGAGGTAGATACAAGTATACAGATAGGCAGGATGTCACCCTCATTCTTTTTCTGGCTTCTTGTTCTGCTCTAAAAATGAATACACACTAGCACAGCCAGTTGACAATAAGGATTACACTTGCTCTTTGTTTACTCCAGAGGCTTAAATTGATGAAATGGGCTTCTGTGAGCTCTCGTGTCTGTAACAGCACTTTAAATAATTCATCACAAACATCAGGTGAATAGCCTTGGGATGTGTCTAAATTATCTAATAGGTGTACTCAGAGAAGTTTATAGTTAAAGTAGTTTGAAACTGTTCTTCTGTGGTACCCAAACTTTAATAGAATAGCCTATAGTTTCTGGTCAGCCTTTCCCAGACTCTCATTGTAAATCACAGTCAAAATTTCTTGGCTCACACCAAGAGTTTTCTTAAATTGTAGCAAGTGTTCCAAACAAGGCAGACATGAAAGTTGAATAACAATGATGGAATGATTAGTTTTGCTCAGAGTTTGTCAAGAGTTAAGATGACATAAAAATACAGGATAAAGTAATCTAAAAGAGTCTAACCGCTGACAAGAGTTCTGACTCTTAAAGCTTAAACTTATATTCTTATGTGTGATGTGACTTTAGAGTAGGTAATAAACCTGGTAGAGGATGAGCTGGAGGAGTTTATGATACTTATTTATTACTTTATTATTGCAAATTAAAAACAAACTTGAAGTAAATCAGATTTATTGCTGTTTAACTTTTTTTTCTAATCAGCTTACCTCCCTCCCATGTTGCCCTATTTATTTAATATGGTAACCTTTGCCAGTTTTATATCTTGGAAAAAAACAGCCCTTAGCACTTACCATTTGAAATCTGCTACAGCCACAGTCTTCCAAATTGGATCACTCTAAGCACAACTAAACACAAAATTATCTTGCAACATAATCTGAAGATAATAAATGGCCCTTTGCTGTCCTGATTATTTTGATGTGTTTACACACACTTCATTGATGTCAATGACTTGATTAATGTGATCTCTTTAAGAGGACAGGAACTGAAAGTGGATTATTTTCTCCTCTTCTTCTACTTGTGATTAACTTATGAATATATCAAAGTCAGTACATGTTTGAATGTCAGTAAGAACTTTCTTAAAATCTAGATCCAACAGCCAATCTCTGTTGTCCACAAATTAATCATTTTCTGTCATTTTCAGTTGATGGTCTCAAAAGTCAGTGACAAAGTTGGACTTCAAAAATCCCCCAATGGCTGATAAGAAATGCTTTTTAAGAGAAATCATGCTGAATACATTTGCAGCACATTGTGAACCACTCCACCTGTGAGAGGAGACTGAATTGTATTTAAGCATCAGTGGCAGGGCTGTTCTAAAAGTCTGAGTGAACACCTGCTCTACCTTTGAGTAAGCCAGTATATAACCTGAAAAACAGCCAGCCAGGAAACTGTGATGGCTCTGTGTTAATTTTAGGTTTTGAGAGCATCATCATGGTGAGAAGCTCGCAGCTTATCCTGTGAGCTGGCTCTGCTTTTAATAGAACAAGTGGCATTGTGCATCAGAGCAGGTGCAACCTGAAAAGCTGTTCAACATTAGTCACATTTGTCAGACTGTGCTTCACATCTTTAACTGCAAAACTGACCTTTTTTAAACTTCATTATGCTTGAAGTTTCTCCCCACTTTTCATAACTTTTCTAAAACTTTACCTCTGCACTTTATGAGATTTACTGCATGTGATGTTTTTGCCAAATGCCTTTTCTATTTTGATTTCAGGAAAAGCAGCTTTTAGAAAGATAAAAATGAAATGTGAGCCAACCATTTTGTCAGTTCATTACATAGGGCCCCTGTCATCGAACTACAGCATACTCTTTCTTATGGACGTCATGATGCTAAAATTGGTACCTTTAGATAACAAGGGGGCTACAACATGGGTCCTAGACATCTGGTATTCTTTTTGACCACCAAAACTTGAAAACAAACCACTGCACTCTGACTTAATTAAGCTTTCAGTTGCAACAGTGTTTGTACTTTAAGATTGCAATTGCTTCATATACTGTACCCCTGCATGTATTCATAGTGAAATACCAGAAAAACACTGAATTAAATAGTCAGATATTGCCAGATGTTGAATTCCTACTGAAATCTGATATACCTAATCCACATCGCAGATACTGATATATTTTCTCAAGGTCATGAGGGTTTAACTTTAGTGAAATGACCTGTTCCTTTCATGGTGAGAGTCATTTTATGTCAGAAACAGATGTGAAGCAAGAAAAACTGCATATTCAATGATGACTTGTTGAGTGTGCACTCAGTAATGATGAGGTAAATGGTACATTTGTACCTTCTGCCAGGATTACAGCAAATATATGAAATCATTATGGACAACTTTCAGGGCTAAATTATTGTCTGTAAATATCAGCAAACATGTTCATATCTGCCAATACAGATGATTACCATTCTTGGCAGATATTGCTCTGATAATCATGCATCCTTTTGTATTAAGCTTGACTTCATAAACTGATCAATGCATCAGCTCAAGTGTTTTAGTCAGCAGGAGTCATGAGGTGTTAATGATGCTTATGGTATGTACTTAACATTGATTACATTAAAGCAGAGCAGGTCGGTGCTTATTGTAAGGGTTCACAAATATAATGAAACCACGAAGAAGTACATATGGCTAAACAGCGACTGCAATGCTTAAAAGGCAGCAGATGTGCTTGCGTTTATGTCTTTGTCCTTTAACTGCAGAGCTACTTCTTCATTCATTAAAAAGCGTACACAACGTATTAAGAAAAGTCCCTGTCATGCATGTTGGTTTATTTTTAGAAACGCAAGTCTAGACCAAAGTATTCCAGAAAAAATGATGATAAAATCTGGTAATTGAATAAAGTAGATTACTACAACAAAAGACAAAACATGTGGTCATAAAGTTGTTAAATTTACCTGTTTCAGATGAATAGGTGGACACCAGGGCCTAGATTTTTACTTTACAGCATAAGGCAGGTGTCCAAACTATGGCCCGGGGCCAAATGCGGCCATTTTGAATTGGCCCGGAAACAATTGAATGAATTAAGGGATTTAGCTTACTGCAGCAAATACTATCAATCATACACATTTTTTGCTATATTTGCTTAATCACAAGGTCCTATTTATAACATATGTTGCAATAATAATCTTAGGCATCAACAGTCCCCATAATGTTGACACAGTCTTGCAGTTTACTCTTGTTTTGTGCCTGATGGGAAAATTAAGTGTGTCTCCCATCACTCAATATGTCATCATCTCCCTGACTTGTGATGAACCCTTGGGGTCTTTCAAGAGCCCCCTGACATGTGACAACCCACACTAAACCCTAACACATGAACTAATATTTAGCTAAAAAGAATTTCAAATGATATTACTGCAGGGAAATAAGAGGTGCAAAACACATCACCAGGCGCTGAACCTCATCTTGTTCCACCCTTTAGTCATGTGTTTCCATAGTTACAGTATTTCAAGATCTGTCATGAAAGTGCAGCAAGTGTCCATGTCTAGTTTGGTAAACAACAATCTGTACTTTGTTTCAAAAAGAAATGAAAAAATATTTTAGCACGTTTATGATGAAAGTGACCACAGGTTGGGGAATAAAAAGCACACATAGACTAGGGATGGGAATTGGGAAGATTTTATCGATACCAATGCTATTAACATCCTGCCAATCGGTCCAATTCTTTAACAATCCCCTTATTGATTCCTACAGATTGTCCATGCGGGCAAATATTGGCCTGTCGCTTTTCTGTGGCAACAATGTCAAACACATGTCACAGCATAGATAACTGCTTCTGCAAGTTGCTGGTGTTTGCATTCACTTGAGGCTGTGCTGTCTGCACCTCTTGAAAAAAAAAAAACTACAATTCTGAAAGACTCATCATGTTGATTCTTCGATGGAGCTGTTATCAATTATCAACTGGAATTGGTTTTTGATTCCCATCCCTAACGTAGACCTATGTGTGCTATTGTAAATTTAATAGCATTACATTAAGTGTGTACAACAATGAAATAAAGAGACTAATCAATAACGTTTGAATTAATGCACACAAAACAGAGAAAAACACTTGATAAATGCATGCTATTCTTTTTCAAAGTGTAGGTGTCGTATTGTGCATTTTATTTTTATCTTCAGCATGACTGTGTACTTCCACCCACATGACAAAAATATCTGTATCATCAGATGTTCGCCTCCTCCCATGGTTTACAGTGCAAATAGCTGCCTAAAATGGCTCGTTCCTCCAGACCCCAGGAATAGACCTACAAGTGTGCTGTAGGCCTGTGCTCAAAATATCGATACAGCAAAATATCGTATCGCACTCCTTTGGGATACGTGTATCAATACAGATTCTACAGAATCTATACGGCCTAAAGATTTTGACAGTTGTTGTAAATACACTTTGTTAACAGTGGCACCGTTCAAAGTAGAAGACGAGCTACATAATGAAGCATATGTTCTAAATTTGATCTTAGGTCTACCATCTTTGAGGATCTGAATTTATGTCTCTCAAGTTGCAGAACCACTTAAAACTCATCCTTGTTCTCTTTCTTATTATAAGAAAAAACTAAACTTGTCAAGAAGTTTGTTTAAAGTGTAGTCTATGGTCATAATTTACGTGTATCGGGATACGTATTGTGTCGTGAAGTTGCTGGAAATACCCAGCCCAAGTGTGCTGTCTTACTTACCATTGTTAGGTCAGTAGTTTAAGCCAATGGCTTAGGCAGGTCAACCCAGTGCAAAGCGCAGATTGTAGAATGGATGTAGAGTTGTTGGTTACACTGCGCCGAGCAGCTCTGACCTGATCACTTACCACGTAGTAGAATGGTCAGTCAGTCTGAGCGGGCTGGGCCCATGTGAACAGGGGAGCCTTAAAGTGGTAGGACAGACTTAGAATACAGCTGGATCAGGAGTTCCCAGTATGAGAAAACTCTGTGGTGCTTTGGCTATTGCATGTGGACATAGTCTGGCAATCAACATCAAATATGTGGATCCAAGTCAAGGGGAATTATGAACTCTTTAAGTGAACTTAATGACACAAGGTTTTTCTTGCATGAAGTAGTGGATTATGACACACTAGCAATGAATGGCCAGAATTCCCCCTGACCTTGACCCTTGACCGATAACATCCAAAGACAGAGTGGATGAAGTGAAGGGAGTCCAGAGAGTCTGGCAGTGATTACAGAGGTACGATATGTGAGGAAGAGGGGCTCGGAGGCACTGGCAGAGAGGAAATAAAAACACAGGTAAGTCACAGTGGCAGGAAGCACCAAACACAATCTTCATGAGAGGTAGACATCACTGAGGTACTCGAGAGAGTTGGCCCACACATGGAAATGTGGGAATCATCTGGTGCTGGGGATGATTCAGAGCGGTGGTTAAACAGTGCCGGTGATTGCTGTGATGAGGATCAGATGTGAGAGTGCAGGGAGCCGCAGCGCTGGAAAGGCACGCCAAAGAGGCAGAGAGCAAAATCACACACACACAGAACAGGAGCACTGAAATCCAAAACTCTACAAAAAGTCACTGAACAAATGAGGTTGTCCCAGTCACATTGTACAGTAAATGCCTTGGGATGGACCAAGGGACAGACAGAAGGACAGAGGGGCGGACATGCATGGACAGAAAACATAACGCCTTTAGCCTTGACTGTTACCAGCATGGAGGCATGAGAGTAGGAGGAGGTTGAGAATTAGCCCGATCCAGCAGGAGGCTAGCCTGATTCAGATCATTTTGCTCTGTTTCCCCTTCCTTCTGTCCTCTCTTTTTAACATTTCTCTATTCCTTTCTTCTCTTGTGTTCTGTTTGTTGTTTACGTGTCCTCCAGAAATAGTATTGTTTTGTCAGCAGGGGCCATTGGGAGGTACAGTATGATTAGGTATCAACTTTGTTCCTGTCTGGATCTTGCCAATAATGAGTCTTGGTCTTGAAGGTGGGAATTCTGTTTGAGTTTTGATGGCTATGTAGATACGATAAAGAAAGTCTTTGTGTTGCTGTACATGATGATTAAGGACTGCATGAAAGGGGGAGGCTCTGAGATAATAGATTACTGTCGAGCCTTTCTGAGGTGGAGGGGAGGCGTGGAGGCTGACTTTAATACAACACTAATAATGTTACACTTGACAACCCTGGTGATGTTCTGGTTGCCACTGGCAGTTTGTCTGAAGGAGAGGGAAACTGGGCCCATTTTCTGTTAATGTAGGCCACTGACCAGTTAAAAAAATGTCAAAAATATATGTCCATGAAGAAGACATAACACACGTTGCCAGGAAATGAAGCCTCAATTGGCTTTAATACCCAGTCAATACTCCATTGCTTACATTAAAAGCAGCTGAAACTGGCTTAAATTCTGTCTGGCTTTATATGTAAGATATTGCTTATTGCATCAGAGTTCAAATGTCTATATTTTTGTTCCTTTTATTACCCTTTCTAATGAAGTCAAATTGATTAAACCCTCTAACAGTGATCATTTCAATCTCTCCCTCTTGGTTGTAGTAGTTTCCTGTCTTTGATTTAAGACTTTTTATCTTACACTTGTCCTTTCAAAGGGCTTCAGTATCTTGTGTTTTATTTGACTCCATCAAAGCAAATAATAAAAACTGTGAAACTTGATCTCAGATTAAAATGTTAGCTTACAATGTAACAACACGTACAGTAAAATAAACTATAGCCTGAGTGTCACATAATTGTCAGGGAGGTATTATGCGTAAACGCCCACTGTTACCTCTTTGACGTTAATACACACACTCTTATAGCTCACACTGTTGGCTAATTAGTGAGTGAAGGCTCTCTACTTATACTCAGTCGGATATGCATAATTTATGCTGTGGTATATAAGCACATTCACTTCACTTAATGACTACAGATGATTCTTTAAATTGCATTTAAAGTTGATTTACTTTATTTGATCCAAGAAACTCTTCATAGATCGAACAACTTTTGGGAAATAGACAGTTTTGCTGGAAAATGGAGTCTTTGCTTATGGGATGTCAATAGAATTACTTATTATGTATCTTAGGAATGGGAGTATTTATGCTGCAGAATTGATTATTGGTACTCTTACAACCACTATTTTTGTATTGAATATTTCTCAAAATATCAATATCAAATGAAGCATATCTATGTCCCTGATTGATCCCAATCTGTTTTTCTCTCTGTGCTGCTTTCTGTGTCATGAGCCTGGAGACAGACTTCTAAAATAGCACTCATCTGCACCTGCAAGCTTACACATGGACACATTAGAATAAATGAGAAAAAGCAACTCAGAAATGACTGGATTTGGTTTAAAAGGATTTACAAATCAGTGTGATCTAGGCCTTCATGCTTTCTGTGGTTCAGTTTTGTGTGTTTTTGTAGTGACGGAGTAGACCTCTATTTATCAAAAAATCACATGTCACACCAATGTAAAATAAGTATTTGTCTCTTAGATATAGTTTTCCTGTGTTGAAACAAACTCACTTTGTAGATTTGATGGTTGGATGCATGCATGTGTTCTTTATGTGCTTTAAGTCATTGACAGAAAGCTTAAAAATAGTTGTCTACATTTAAGAAGACATGGACACTAAAGTGTTTGTATCATCCACCACTACTGTAAAACTATTTTAATGTTAGGATCTTACATATTGTGTCATTATGTCTTTGATTTACCAGAAAGAGAATGAAAGATTTGAGGAATCAAGTGCAGCCAATAGATTTGGAGCCGAGCTGCTGACTAACGTCAGTATAGCTCATAAGCTCTTTCATACCAACATATAGGACGAGGGTCTGTTTAAAGGGGTCATAATCATCAGCTCTGTTGACAAGTGAGACTCCTGTGGTGCCGTGAGCATTGTCTTATGAATGTTAAGGTGATTTTTTGTTCGACTGGGTTGTAGCAGCCTCAGTATTTCTTCACTCTTTTATTGATGAGACCATTACGTTTTGATGGGACCACAAAAAAATGTGATTTCACTTAACACAGATGCCAGTGCAAGTCTCTGCCATCATTATGGCTTCACTTTAGTACAAATGGTGGAGATGGATGGACATGTGTTGTCCATTCCTACGTCTGTAAACAATAAGTGCCTGTTATTACATTTTATCATGTTAATGTTTATTTACTTAAGAACATACACTTTTTTCACTGAAACATCAGTTCTGTAGGTCTGATTCCTCATTTCAACACTTTCGGTTGACCTCAGTTTTCACCTCCTGCAAGGCCACATCGTAGACACAGCAGCATATTTCCCAAAGCTTTTTTGTATTTTCTCTTTAGAGGACGTCTGATTGCTGAGCCTGCAGCCTCCAGTGGCCTCATTGCAGCACCTTGCTCAGAAGAGTCATAGGTCTGTCCAGTTATTTTAGCCACGCTGTGGGTTTGGGCCAAGTCTAACTGCAGTTCCTCGCTGTGACAGTCACCCGTGGCAGAGGTTGTCACATACTTTAATGATTAATTTTTCACTCAGGAGCCTCCTGCCCATGAGACAAAGCCAAACTGTTTTCACAGGTCAGAGGAGAGAGTGAAAGCACGTAATGGATTCCCGCTTTATCATCAAATAGCCCCCCTCTATTATAGACAACACAAATAGAGTGGAAAAGAGAGCAGGGTGAAAGAAATGGGGATTGAAAAAAAGAAACAGATTATCTGGTCTTGTGTTGGTTTCTATTAAGTCCAAGAAAAGTGTATTTTTTCATTAGACATGCCCTTTGTGTTTACCTGTTTTCTCTTATCCCTTGCTTGAATTTCCTTCTGGAGAGTTTAGGATTTTCTTGTCTTACATGCTCTCTTATTTAAAAATTGTTTTATTTATTTTTTTGTTGTTTTTGTTTTTTCTGTTTCCAATGCTGTTGCACATTTTCACGCTGACTCAGATAAATAACTTATTTAACCTTTAAAATTGGAGCTACATCTCTTGCTAAATCAGAATATTCTGTGTAAATATACCTACTTGGTGTTTTACACATGACATCAACACTGTTAGGCTACATTAGTCCCAGAAAAATGGACGCTGCTAATTGCCACAGTCTCACCAGCTGGATGAGATGGCTTCAGGAGGTGTTGATGGTTTAACGAGGGTCTGGCAGCCACCTTTTTCGTGTTTATGTGTACACTATTTGATGTTTACCTGAGCTGCCAAGAAGACCAGCATGAGAGGGTTTTTAAAACACAGCACCACTGGCCTCCCTCAGTGCAGCACATTTGCAGAGAGCCATGATCTCATTTGAAGAGCAGGAGGGTCCATTAACACAGTGTGACACAGCCCTCCTCACCTTCAGTCTTGCTTGGCACATGTGACAGTCAGGCATGGACACACTGATGTTAGTGTTTGTGTGGGGTGTCAGTGGGTGCTCATTATGCTCTTGGTGTGAACTGATGCATATTACAGTTTCAGTCCTTGAGAGCAGTGGTTCCCAACCTTTGTTGTCTTGTGTACTCCCTGAGTCTTTTGTCATACCATGAGTACCCCTTCACTCATACATATTCATGATTCTTCTAAAATTTTATTTTATCTCCTTAATTTGAGCAATTAATTCTCAGATTTTTTTTCCTTTTAACTCAAATTAAAAAATGATAATATATAATTTTTTGTCTTGAAAATAAAGATGTAATCTAAATAAATAGAGACGAAATCTAAATAATCAACCTGCCTTTGTTGTATATAACTGTTGTTATGTTTACCACGTACACCGGTGCTCCTTTGAATAAGATTCCTTTAAACAGGCATTTAAACTTTAATAATCTGGAACAAAACAATCAAAATAGTTTCTCTGTGGGCTTCTCTTAACCCTCTCCTGAATCCAGAGCAACTGGATGTTTCAGTTATTGTTTCCCCGGGAAAACTAGTTGTAGCACACACATAAGATTCTATTGACAGGCTTAACTCAGTACTTCCAAGTTGAAAATAATTGTTACATGTACCCCCTGCAATGTTCTCGCGTACCCCTTGGGGTACACGTACCCCTGGTTGGAAATCACTGCTTTAGAGCACAACTGTTACTCCAGCAAGACACAGCCTTCCCCTATACCAAGACAAGGTGGGTTTCGGGCTCTTTCTCAGTGAGGCTTACAAGTTACACTGCTTGCATTTAGTTAATTTTTTTCAGTTGTGGCCCATTCACCTTTTTCTAGAATAGTGCAATACCTCTTAGGAAGACTGCGGTACATTTTAAAGAGCCTGCAGTCTCATATTAACCTGACACGCCAGATGGACAGTTCTATATATCGGCCATGGAAATATTTCACTAATCCATCGGGGAAAGAGCTGTTTGAAAATGTTGTAAGAGGCAGAACCTTCAAAAACAACAGCAGCTTGTAGTTGGACAATCATTCAGCTTGTCACACTCATCACAAAACCACTCCATATCTAGCTACATATGACTTATGGTCATTAAGCATTCAGCAGAGTGAAGTCATTGGACAATGGAAGTTGACATGACAGACATGCAGGATTTCAGAATCAGGCAGGTCCGTCTGCTCCGCAGAGCAATAACAGGGCCTAAATGTAGGCCATTTAAACAGTAAATCAAGAAAATATATTAATAACAAAGTACCTGGAAATGTCCTGGAAATGTTTTCTAGAAAAGAGCAGGAACCCTGTTAGCGGCAGCCATCATTTTAAGCACACAACACTGGTTTAAGATTCAAAGGCAGGTAATATAAAATGCATTTTATTTCCATCCATTCAACATGATAATCTCACCTGTGTATTTTCATCAAAAAACGGATTTCAGGCACATACCCAAAAGCAATTCTCTACACCCCATAAAGTTTAGAACTTGCGAACCAGGAAGTGCTAAATGCTAATTCACTTCTGCATACTTGGACTCATTCCTGCAACACTCTGTGATCACCGTGTGAAGTTTTAGGCCCCATCCACACGAAGACAAACCGAGGTCTAAACGCATATTTTTTTTGCAGAATCTGCGTATCATCCATACGAGAACGGCGTTTTGTGGGTCTGTAAACAATCATTACTCCGTGATTACTGGCTCTCCGCAAGTTTTCAGATACGCTTATGTCATGGTTTTATATCTTCATTGATGCGCATGCGCCACATGCGGCAACGTCAACAACAATGGTGGCGTACGGGAAGATGAAGCTAGTGACCCTTCTATCCCTGTTGCAGAAAAATCTCCTTCTTCTCAATCACCACCCAGTTAAACAAACAATTATCGAGGACACATTACAGCACTTTATGATCACTTATCACAATCTCTGTTTGCAACTTTTGCTGCAAATGCGCATGCCCACTGTTTTTTTTGTCTGTTTCCGCTTGTTTCCGTCATATCGTTACAGCGCCCCAAGAGGTCTGGCATGTGTTTACAGTGTCTTCATGCGTATTGAGTGCATTCATATAGACGCACACATTTTCTGAGACGCCTTCGTCTTTATGACGATTGTTTAGGAAACTATAAAGCGTTTTGTCTTTGTGTGGATGAGACCTTAGTTGGCAGTTGAGTTTGCAGCCTGCAGTGATGGCTGGGAAGCACAGACCCCTTTCACCAAGACCCCACTGGCCACTTGTTATCTTTAACTGAGTCTTCACACTTTGAACATTGAGGTAACTGCTTCAAAAACACAATGGAGGAAACTCCCATTGTGTCAGGCCTTGTGTATCATGTGTTTTTATTGTGGCACTTGTTGTTATGACTAGCTTATCTCAGCATTTATTGGCTTCCTGGTCTCAGTGGTTGAAAAGTAGGTGGTAAAAGTTTGCCTCATCCATTTAATGGTAATTAATCTAATGTATGTCACGTTAATGGACTTTTTCTTCTCTGTATATTTGGAGATAAGGGGTGTCTCTAGAGTAGCTGATCCAGATAGGCACTTGCAGTATCATGTGATGATAATAGTACGCCATAATTTCCATCCATCTTGCTGCTCACCTTCTCTGAGCTGTAAATGACACAAAATTGATTTAAAGGAGCTGTGATGCAATATATTCACAGTTGTTTTGACTGGTCATGCCCATCATCTGTCTATCATATCTGCAAATTGAGGGTTTCAAGCACATTTTTGTCAGTGATTGCTGTTTGTGCTGTCTTCACTTAGTCAGCACCTTTGTCAGTGCTGACATGAAAGTGCACACTTCTTTTGTGAGTCTCCAACTAAATCACAGCATTAGCAACACATTTTGTCATCTGAACAAAGTGTTAGGTGTCAATGTGATGCAGTAAACTAGAAGCAGTACCCTCAAGGGCCACATATGCTCATTTACTTTGTCTGACAGCCAAGTGGTCGTGTTTACACACAGAAAGTGGCTTTCTGCACGTGGTAAATGAAGGGAAAAAAGTTTGCTGGCAGGAAAAAGAAATTGAATTCTGTTGTGATCTTTTTATGGCTGTGTGCAGTGTTTTTTTAAAATCCCATCACATTTGGCAGTCAAACATAAGATTTTGACAATATGTTCTTGCTTTAGGCTTTAGATTGTTTTTTTTTTTCTCCTCTGGATGTCATGCTGTCTTGCCAGCAAATCAAATAAGATCTAGTAAGGTGTCACGTTGTCATTTTGCTCTTGGTTGTAAGGTGTCAAAAATAATTTGAAGATATTTTTTTCCCCTTTTTTTTTATTTCCCACAGTCTTTTTTTCTGACATGGGACATGCCTGCCAGCCATGGATGACATCATGACATCTCCAGCTTGAGGGTTTCTAGTTATTAAATCTCATGCCTCTGTTTTCCAGAAAGCAAGTTAATTTCAGGTCACCAGCAACAAAATCATTTTGACCACATAGAGAAATAAATTCTGTCAGTAAAAATTGAACCGTTCAGTACAACAGCTTTAGTTAATTGATTTCAGTTATTATATTCTCTGTTCTGACTTTCCTTCATGAGTACCTGTGAGTCAATGTGCTGGGAAAAGGAACTCTGCCCACAAGTATCTCATCATAACTAATAAATACCAAAGAAGTCTTGAAGCAAATTGTCATGGGAGGAGGCTGTCTGCCTCTGCTGTTGTAGTCCAAAGCAGCAACTTTTATGTTTGAAAATGAGGTCCAAGTTTAAGTGCTAATACATGATTGTGTGCAGAAAACGGACATTTTCACAGCCTAAATAAACATCTTTTTTTTAATGTATTTTTTGGGCATTTTGTGCTGCAAGAACCTTTGTGGGAGTCTGATTGGACCGGCAGAAGCAAGTACATGGGGTGCCTGGTTGCTAACCACTCTGCCAAACCAGCACCCCGTAAATAAACATCTTTACAGCCTCATTAACACAGCTTCTGTCTAAATGTATGTATTTACTCTCACTGTAGAGACTTGCATTTTGTTTTTGCTCTCATTTTTCTTTTATCAGGGATTTCTGTAGAAGTAGGGGCACGATTGTCATGACTTCATGTCTACTCTTAGTCAGACGGCCTGAGCCAGTGTTTGGTTGCAGTAACTTTTATGGTAAAGCAGCATTCTTTAAATCGCATGAACAATGTTCCGAGGGCCCCTTTGATAATCAAATGGAAGACATCACATGGCTTCTTTCAATTCTTTTCATAATCTATGAGTAGTCCCCAAACAGTTGTGCAATAAATTAACAACAAAAAGTGTTGAAAGCAATAACTACTGTTATTCATAGATAACTATGTGTCATTTTCTTAAAAGATATGACTATTTTTTCATTGCAATAATAAAATACACCCGATTTGTTTCCATTTTTTAAATTAAAAATAGGACAAAAATTGTTTTTGATTATGACAAAATTGTGTTTCTCTCAGTTACTTATTTGCCATTCCAGTAAAATTCTCCTAACATGCACAAAACAAATTTCAAAGATCAAGGATGTCAAGGCTGAACAGAGGCAACCACTGTGGCGGTAAAAAAAGGGACAAGGGACAAGTGTTGCTTTTATTGTTGCATCCGTATTGATTGTACTTGCTGACCGGGAGTGATGATGCCCTGTTTCTGTTGTACTCTCTGTCCTTCAGCTTGAGGAGTGAATGAGTTAAAGGAGGATTGACACGGTGCTTTAAGGGACTTTCTTGATTCTATTTCGCTTTTCTCACTCGGTAGGATTTCTTGGCTTGTTTTTCAAAGTTAGGTTATGTTGCAAGGATAGTCCTAATCTTCACTGTTTTTAATGTTTTGGTTTGACTTTTTGTTAATACTGGATAGAAATTTTATTCTGTACAGTATGTTCTGTATGGACAAGTAAAACAAATATAAACTGCCACATTCTGTTCATCTCTGAATTGAATTTTCTTGATGTTATACTGTTTACACAGGATGTGAAATTAGATATTTAAAAAAAAAAATAGTCCTGCGACGCAACACAATATCTGATGCTTGTAAGCTTGTAGCCCTTTGCAGCCAACTCTACATGCTGTGTATCCAAAAGTTGGCAAGAAATGTGAGTCATTTTTAAAATTTGTATTCTTAGCCACTTTGTTCTCAGTTGTATGCAGACAGCTCAGGCCTTTTAAATACAATAGCTCACCCCCTCTTCTGCCTAACATAAAGACAATAGTGATTAAAAAGGAAAACAAAGCACCTCACTTACAAAGCTTACCCTCCTTCTTTCACCAACTCTATCAAATAAAGTGCATTACTTGCCTGACTCAATTAAAATGACTCCATCACATGCCCTCAGGAGCTGCTTCAGCAGTTCAATTTGGATCAAATTCTCAGTTTGAGCCGGTTTTTGAGTTTATAACAATACTTTGATTTTTTTGCATCACTCTGCTCTGACCTTTTTAATCCAGCCTCGTTTAGATTTGGTTAAATTGTGTTTTTCTTGGCCTCAGAAGCCTCTATTGTTTTGCTTAATGAAAAGTATGAACAAGGGGGCTATGCAAATGCTGGTCGGAAAGTCTGTCATTTGGAAAATCATCAGTCTGAAGTAATCATTGAAGTTGATGCAGAGGGTGATTTTTTTTGTTTTTGAGGCAGAGGCATTGGCAGAAAACAACCCTGGCATTTTTCCAGATGACAATAAAAACAACTCAGTCCGACCACAGGATCATTGTTTGTGTTCTTTGATTTGTCTATATGCAGATGATTGGCGGGTGTATATCTGTAACAGTCACTTTTCTTAAAGCTATATTGTTATCTCCAACTTTACCATGGGAGCTTCACAGAGGTTGCGAAAGGTCCATTTTGCTGCCACATAGGTGACAAAACAATTTTTATTTTAGGCATTCTCTTTTATTATGCTGTCCTTGTTTTAAACTAGAAAATTAATCATTCATATTTCCCTTCTTTTGCCTTTAACTGCAACAGTTATAAGAGATTGCTCTGTAATTTTAATGCTATTTCAAAAAGTGAGCGATTAAAGGAGATGTCTTTGGTCAAACCCCCAGAGGGGTGCTGGTCTGCAATTTTAATAGAGCAATTAAAGGCTGAATTAGGGTAAGTGTGAATGAGGGTACACGATAAAAGCAGGAGAATATCAAGATTTTTTTTTTTTTTTTTCGACTGGAATGGCCTAACAAGTGAATGAATTTGCTTGAAATATGGGCAAATGCACTTAGCAACAATTAAGCAGTTCTTTAATTCAGGACACATCATCTGTCCTTTTTCTAAGCAGCTTATTCCTGTCAGGGTTGTGGTGGACAGGACAAGTTAAAATACAGAGCACCCTCCAAAAATACCAAATTACTGACTGGTGCTAGTCTAAGAAACTTCCAAGAAAACCTAACTCTCAGGATTCAGAAATATCCTTGACAAAGTCTTTCTTTATTTGGCAAAGGCAACTCACAGTTTACAACATCTGTGTTACAGCACTTAACCTTCGTCAGTGTGGTGGTGTGCTGGAACCAGTCCCTGGACCAGCTGCCATTCAGTGACAGGGCAGACATGAGAAGACAGACCACCATTCAGCCATATTCTCATACTAAACGGGTAGTTAAGTTACGGGGTAACCCAATGAGAATTTTATTGGTCTCTTGGAGTAAACTTGGTACCCCAAGAAAATCATTGCTTGGATGCAAACATCACAAATGAAGACCCTTACTCACCTGGGATTTGAACCAGCAACATTTACAGTGAGGCATCAGCAGTGCCTGTTTCACCACTGTTCAGACCCTGTACCACTTAAGTGCATCTAATATAACTACATATATCAACGTGTGACTGTAGACTACATGTATTGTCCTGACTGCTCTTACACCATCATTATTAACCTGACAAATATCCTACCATTACATCACCTCATTAGACAACAGGACTGCCATTTAATTTTCTCTATGCTGCCAGCTCTGCCCTGCAGCAGTACTGTCCTCTTAGTTTTAACCCTCGACCACCATATTTTGAAGCACTGACAATAGAAAAGTGCTGCTTAAAAATCAATTTTCATAAAATAACAGCCCTTCTGCCCCAAATATTTGGTTTGAAGATGAGTTTTGTCTTTGACTAGCTATAAAGCCAAACATAGTTCATGGATGTCAGTCCATGCCCATCTTTGAAGACAGTCAAGAGAGTTCAAGGTGTCTCTTAAGTTGTGTTTTTCTGTTTTTGTTGTGTTTAAATTATGCTCAGAAAATTGACCACGGCACCAATGCAATAATGTTGACGTTAAATTAAAAAAACAGAAAAACTCCTTTTGATGCGATTGTTGTGGCGTTGCAGTTGTTAGAAGGGGCAGTTTTTTTTTTTTTATTACACTAATTTTACACTTATAACAAAACCTCTTTATCTAATTTGAGCACATTTTACCTGTTATGTTGTTGGTTTTCTTTTCTGACTACCAAACATTGGAAAAGTATGAAATTTGTTTTGATAGGATAAACCAGAGGGTTCAATGTCAAAAGCAATTAATACCCATCTCTAATCATCGTCTGTGTGTTTGATTGGTAGTGCTGTCATGTTTTCTCTGAGCCCAACTTTGAGCAGCATTGGAGCATCTAGAACCTGCTCATACTGAGAAATTTGGTGCCTCATTTTTCCTCTCTTTTTCTCTCTGTATTCCAGGCCTTTGAGCAGGTACTGCTTCTAAGCCCAAATGGTAAACAAGTCAAAGACTCAAGTATAATAAACCTTTCAAGATCATTTACGGTACCAAATGAAGGGGGGAGTAAAGGGAGGCTCTTCGATATTTGGCAAAGGGGGTTTCATGTCAGTGAAGCAAAAATCAATAAAATGTGTATTTTACTTTTATCAAAAAGACATGAGAATTAAGGTCTGAATTAGGATGGGTCATTTTTGTCAACCTCTTCTGTTTCCATTTGATTGTAGTTGTGCTATTTGAATGCAAACTACAGTTTTTTAAGGTTACAGTAGTTACAAGTAAGTGAACATCAGTGTTGGTGTTTGAAGCTAGGTTACGCTTCATTGGATGGCAATCCTATAGTTTTCATCTTTTCACTGACTACATACAGTATTGTTCCCACTTTATATTCAGCATTCAGCAGTAGCATTTCTAAGTGTACCTGAAGAATGAACCCTATTTCATAATAGATGTGTGAAGCTTCTTCTGTTATCCCAGTAAACAGAGCCTCGTAGTACAGTACGCCTTTTTGTTTCAACTGGATCGATGCAGAGACAGTGTTCCAGAGCATAGTGAGAATGTGAAGGCACACAAGTGATGCTTTTCACTAAAACATTACAGACCAGCCCAAGGTGTTTTCAACTACTAACATTTTCTCATCCCAACTTTTGAGCCTCTTTCAGAATACAGGAATTGTGTAGGGGTCTCAAAGAGAATTCCTGCGAAAAGCTGTTCGGTCCTCTTGTGTTTGATAAACTGAAAAAGCAGAGCATGAAGCCACATGGACTCACAGACTCAGCAAAGCTATACGTAGAAGTCTGAAAATATGTTCCTGGTGTTGTCTTTCCTAGGGTAAGGAACTTGAGAGTTCACTTTGAGGGGAAACACACATCCTGTAAAGTCATTACAGCTGAGAACATAACAGAACTTTGTTTGATTGGATTTGTTGAATAAATTGGGAGATGAAAGCTCATGTAGGAGCTTTTAGTTTGTGTTTATTTTGATGTCCCATGTGGTGTAGATAGTCTTTACTCAATCTCTGTAGTATATGTTGGTGACTTTATCATATACCTTCCCCACATCAGCAGTTACAGAGATAAACTTAGAGATTACATTAATCTTTATGTCAATCTTAGCAATTTTTCTATCGGGCAAAAAGAGCCATCAGTTGTAATTCCAGTCTATTCCTTAACCATCTTTAAAGGGCCATAAAACATATTTATTGACACAAACCCAAATTTTGATAAAGTGAAGTTGTTGTGTTCATCAAAAACATATGATTTGTAAATTGCTTTTTACCTGTTTAATACACAACAAATATGACATTCACTGTTTAGATTGATATGCATATATATATATATATATATATATATATATATATATATATATATATATATATATATATGTATGTATATATATATATATATATACATATATATATATATATATATATATATAGAGAGAGAGAGAGAGAGAGAGAGAGAGAGAGAGAGAGAGAGAGAGAGAGAGAGAGAGAGAGAGAGAGAGAGAGAGAGAGAGAGAGAGAGAGAGAGAGAGAGAGAGAGAGAGAGAGAGAGATGAACTTGAGTGACATCCCATCCTTAATTCATAGGGCTTGATATTATGTTGGCCTTCCCTTTGCAGCTTCTCCTGGGAGGGCGTCCCACAAGGTTTAGGAGTGTGTTCATGGGAGTTTTTGACCATTCTTCCAGACGTGCATTTATGAGGTCAGAATTCATCCCAAACATGTTGGAATGAGGTCAGGACTCTGTGCAGGTCAGTCAAGGTCTTCCAAGGAACAAGGATGGGACATTTTAAACACTTTTTCCAACAACTCTACTCCAATGCTCCAACAGTTTAAGAACAACCATTCTCAAAGTTCAATTATAAGGAATTCCATCATATACAGTCATGTCTTTAAAAGATTCAGAGAATCCAGAGAAATATCTACAGTGTAAGATCTAACACTGGATGCCTGTGAACTTCAGTTGTTCAGGTGGCACTGCAAGTAATGTAACCCTTGCATATTATAGATGGAGGTGAGGCATGGCAACATACAGAGGTCTGTAAAAATAGTCAATATGTTTTTACATTTTTTTGGATCCATGATGTCATCGATTCCTGCGTGTCTCTTTAGAAATTGCTGCAAAGAGAAATTACCAGTGTCCTAAGGGTTTTAAAAATAAGAGCTTTTATTGTGAGTCATAAACTGAAGGCATTAGGGATTTCAAGTATCCTCCTACTTTCATTGATGGGCTTAAAGGCCTTGCTCTTATTTTAGAGTTTTTAATTTTCGTCTTTATTCTCTTCCATTCAAGCTGTGATCAATCTTTCCCAATCAGCTCAAGGTGAACTCATCATTGAAGAGCAGAGAGACCAAAGCAGAAGCAGACATGATCTTGAAGAAAAGGAAAAACACATTCAAGTGTAAAAGGGTCAAATAGCAGTCGTATAAACACAGAGGTTGCAATTAAATGGCATGACAGTTGTCCCCTGCAGCCAGCTGGCTCCTTATTATTGTGAAAAGTAGGTCTCAAACCTCACCACGAGCTGTCTGAAATTTGCACTCCCTTCATTTCTCCTCTCAGTGGGTTTGGCAGGGGCAGGTCACAGTTGTGACATCACAGTGGGTGATATGGGTCCATACCATTAATCAAAGCTAAAGTGCCTATTAGGGGCCTTTAATATTTTACTAATTAGGATTGCTGAGTGCTCAACCATCATTCAGTAGCCAGAGTGGGCAGGGTTCACCATACAGTGTTAAGTGACATTGATTGCCTTACTGTAGTGTACCCCAGTAATGGGTTTCAGGAAATTTGCCCTTCTTCTTGTCTGCCCTACAGTGGTTGATGAGGAGATTCATAGCAGTCTGCTGAATATGTAATTGATGTGGTTTCTTCCAATTCTCCTTCCATTTGACTCTTACCTTTGCCCTCACAGTCAGGAAGTAATAGATATTGTCCTTTGCAGGTCACATGAAGCACGATTTTCCCACTTTTCCCCAAGTAATTTATTCAGAATGGCCACAATCAAGTCTTTTTTACTGCAGTTGTCATGCCCCAGGCTTCCGTGTTTGTATCACAGCACAGACAAGCCTCTTCTATGGTGAGTAAGCACTTTCTAATGCCAAGACCTCCCTTGGAAAGAGTAGAAATGCGATCACCCATTGAAAGCACTAAGCCAGCTTGGCTCTGCTAAGCATGGCATTTTTTCAGAGGATCTACAGTTCACCCATCCGCCAATCCACTGGCTTAGTCCTCAGCCCTCAGCTGTGAAACAAATAATGTCAGGGCCAAGATAATGCAGATCAGGAGCCAGCAGAGGAGTGATCCCTAGCAGTTGGATGTCAAACCAGCAAAGTGCATAATTAGGAGTAACTAAATATTCATGATATTTCAGACTGAAGGCCGGGGTTCTTACAGTGTCCGGTCTCCTTGGTGTTTGATTTCTACTGCTGAGCCAGGCTGAATGTCAAATGTCAGTACGGAAAGTGTATGTCAAACCCCCTGCTGATGACTCATTGCATGCAGCAGAGTGCAGCCTTTTAAATGTTTGATAATTAAAGCAGACTCAAAGCTGAATGCTGCAAATGATGTGATGCAGATGTGATCCAATTCAGCAGTTTTGATGACCGCTTTCGCTCTTATTATATGTAACATATGGTAATGACACCCTTAGTCTGTGGCAGATTACATCCACTTTAAAAGTAACGTAATTCAAAGTTTTAATGCAAAAAGGAAACATTAATGTTTTTTTATTCAGATAAAGTTCCATAGGATAATATGTAGTCATCCCTGGATTTTTAAAGTGTCACAGAAGGCATAGCGACCTATTTCCTTACACAACTTGTCTTGCTGCATGGCATGTTACTTAAAAACAAACTCACTGGTTTCACATAAACTAATCTACCTCTGTCAAATCTATCTAAGCTCTGTTGAAGCTTCTGTTCCTTTAAGGGCTTAAATTTGTTCTGACTGGTGCACTGGTCCCCTCTGTGGTAATAGATGAGTTACGCACTGTGTTTTTAATGAGTACATTCTTTCCAAGATCCATGTTCCGCACTTGTATTGCTCCTCTGAGCCGGTGGTCTTGAACTGCTGACAAAGGGTCTGTTTACACAGCTTAGTCACCAGTAACATAAAGGTTTTTCCTTTGCATTTTCAAAAGCGATATACGTTCACACAGGTCAGGGAGAAAATGTGGTAGCATGCAAACCATGCCAGTCATTGGTGATGGAAGTTGGTATTGTGAAACAGCAAGATTCCAACATGCGTCAGCACACTGACACTTTCTAGAGAAAACTAACTACAATGGCGAGTGCATCTCTGTTAGAGTATTAACACAGCAAGTCAACATTTTGCTGAAGGAGTGATAACTGGCCTTGTAAGCAGCACAGACGTTGCTTGATAATCAGCCATAGCTGTTGTTTCTAGGTGTGTGTGCAGCCTACATCCGAAGAGTACTGCGTGTGCACCATGCCTCCCTGTTTTACCTGAAAATGGTGATTCCTGTTTACATGGAGACAAAAACAAAGATGTATTCAGGACTTATCCCTCTGGACCCTAGTTTCAAAAGTTTGTGGATTCAGGCAATCTTCTGGTATAAATGGAAGGCACCAATGCAATGGTTGCTCTTTTAAGCAGCTATGTGAGAGCAAGCAGTTTAAGGCAGCCACTGACACTGCTCAGAGGTTAAGGAGGGAACTTAACATACCCTGGAGTATGATGTGTCATGTACAGGAGTACTCTATCAAGCATAGGAGACATGTGAAGTACCATTATGGGCATGCAAACTCTAAAGAAGACCACTTCAAAAGAGTAACTAAACCCTAGGGTTTTGAGGGGCAGCTATCCTTGAGTTAAAGAAATACTTTCACAGTGTCATAGACACTGCTCAACCACTCACTCTTTTATGTTGACTCTATTGGCCACATGTAATAGTCTGAGGAACTTTTTCACATTTGATTTTTTTAGTAGTCATAATGTCACAACCATCCAACCAAAAATTACCAGAGTGTCAAGTGATCATGTGGTCTTTGGAGACCCGAGCTGAATAGTTTAAATCCCAGTGCAACAGTTTGAAATTTATTGAACCCACTACTTAAAGCTAGGAAAGCTTGCAGAAAATGCTATAAAAGAGCACTATGCATCTATTATTTTGATTTAAAAAGTGTGAAACGAGATTACAAAGCTTGTTTCCTGAGTTCAATGTGTCAAACACTACCATTTGCAGTTCAAATACTGCTAACCTTGGTTTTCCTCTCATTTCGATCAGCAGTTCTATCATAAAAAAAGAATATTAAATTTGTATTGAAATGTTTTGATTTGAAAAAAAAATCAGTCTTTTCACATGGTAACTTTTTAATTGGGCTCAAGGACAACATTGCAATGAATAAAAATGATTATTAAAAGCACATTTTATAGTAAAATTAAGCCATGACCAAAGTTAGTTTGTTTTGATTTGTTTCCAAAAAAGCCTTTTGCAAAACAACCCTTAGAAACAATAAAGTCTCTTGTTTTAAGTGTAGACTCCTTGAGAGTACTTTGAGGAATTATTTTAAGAAGGGTCAAATGCTGGCTAATGTGTTTTATTATTTATGTAACCGCTTACAGAGGAATTTACTAGTTATTTTTATTTAATAATGTTTTTGCTGTTCGGGAAATAAAGTTTTTTTCCCTCACAATTAAAATGGCAACATTGGCATTGAAACACTTCTGAATTATGCATCACCTATTTTCAGACATTGGAGACTAATTTAAACAGAGTCATTGAATGGCCCTGATGTCTGTTGTAATTGTAAGGCTTCTGCTTCACGTCTAATGGTTGTGTCTTAGTAATTGGCATTAGTGACAACAATCAGGTCTCTGATGCCTTATTGGCTTAGATATCTGGGTGTGGAAGGGGCAGAAGGGTGAATGTGGGGATGAAGACGCGGGCAAAGACAGAGACAGTTGACATTAACATGGAAAAAAGGAAGATTAATTGTCTGTTGTTCTAGGATTGACTCTGAGCTTCCAATTCATTGTCACACATTTGGATAAGATGGGGATGAAAAGAAGCCCTTGTGTTTGGTGTTTCCATGTTAATGAAATTAAGTCATCAAAGAAAATGATGGGGAGACCCTTGGTGAGGCCCAAATTGAAGAATAAATAAGGACAAAGCTGGCAGAACTGTCATGAAGACATAAAGCATGTACAAATGGGAGTTTCTTGCTCTGCAAGTCCTTATTTGACCTGTTCAGTGGACAAGAAGAAACACACTGTTATCACGCCATTAGTCTCTTTGAAAATGGTCTGTAGACCCTCAACACTAATCCTTTTTAGCATTTAAAGCTGGTTGCAAATGTAAAAAACACTCCAGCTCTTTTCAATTACTGTAATCCTGCTGTTGAAGGACTATCTCTGAATAATAACAGTGTCTGACATTTGATGGTCTACTGGTGGTTGTCTTTGTTGAGATTACTTATAACATGACAGGAATGCACAAGTTTCAAGCTTGTTAAAATGCTATCCCCTAGAAACCTACAGGTCCACATGTGACTGTCAGTGGCCTTACAGTGTTCAACTCAGCATGGGAGAGGGTGTTAAAGTAGATCTCTGTCTGGACCTCCATCTAAAACAGCATTTTTTTATTAATCAGAAATTGATTCATTATATTTACAAAAATGTAGAAACTTTAACATCATTAGTTTTACTGTTTATACCTGTAATGGCTGCTATATGCAAATATGGGAGAATATATTATGTAACAGTTAATTGCAGTCAAAAAGGTTACACTTAATTCATCATTAAGGCTCTACAATTTGGCATGAACTCTAAGGAAACCAAAAAAACATACTAACGGGATGGTTGAGGTCAAATTTGCAATTTGCACACTCCATGTGCAACAGTTTATTAAGGTAGAGGCTGCAGTGTCTGTAATAAGTCTCTTTATATAAGTATGAATCACTTTATGCTCAGTATTCACATTGTGGTGGGGTGCATACTTGAAACCAATTGAGTTTGATTTTTGGGAAAAATGACATCCCTTGTTTATAATGATGAACCAAATCTCACCGTGAGATTAGTTGGACCAGTAGGAAACATAAATCTCTTTCTGAAACAATAGGTTTTAAAAGTGTGAGTTTACATACAGTGTAAAAACCATAGCTGCATCATTTTGATGGAGTTAAACAACATACTACCTTATCTTCTAAAACACAAGTTCAATATTTTCTTGAAGTATGGTGTTTTCATAAAGTCAAGTGTTTGTTAGAGATAGCCGTTAGCCTTTATGTGACAGCAGTTTATCTTAATACTGAAAAGGAAGTACAACAAATAATCTTTCACGGATTTTTTGAAGACATAGTTGTATCTTCACATGTAATATGTGATCTTAGATAAAGCCTTTTTAAGTGCTTCTGTCTAAATATGCAAGTATTTACTTAATTTATCTCTTTAAAGGTCCAAAGTGGTTCAACAATTGAAGCACAGCCCACTTTTGATCTGACAAACCCTGGATTTACGTCTTTTTTTTCTGTCTGGTTGAACATGTAAATTATCATTCTGTAATCACTATACAACTGCAGCCATTTGTTGTACCCATGTATTGACAAGAGGGGGGGTTGTGATGACTCCTGGAGGCAGCGTGTATTAACACATTGGACGTTCCTTAATGCTCTTGCTACTATCTCTCCCCAAGGGTGTTATTCAAATGAAGACATCAAGAGATGAGAGAAGCGAGTGACGGATAAAAGATTTGTCCGCTCAGAGAGAAATGCAATGTGATTCAACATTTATATCAATGCACCAGTACTTTTGTGTATGAGAGAGAGTGTGTTTGGCGGAGAGAGAGGAGTAAGTCATAAAGCCACCTCATCAGAATGCGACTGCCATTCAAACTCTGAATTGCAGCACCGTGAACATAAAAATAGCCAGAGGTGAGGGCTTCTCTCCGATTACTGTGAAAAATAGGAGAAATTCAATTATGGCTGTGCATGCATGTGTGAAGGGATTTGGAGATGAGGCCTTTTTGACGTGTTTCAGAGGTGACAGAAGGTTAAAAAAGTCAGGGCTAAGTTTGACTGGACCATTAAATGATAAGAGAATTAAAAGACATATCTTTACACAAGCAAGTTGTCCTCCAAGTGTGAATCTTCTCACCAAATGCCCTCTTCATCTCAAACTCATAGTTGCATTAAAAATCATTACCCAATTCCAAAGTCCACCCTCACACAGTTTTATTAATTTCTAATCCACTGCCTTTATTCGTAGGTTTTACGGGCATGGTGTAATCCTCTGAGGACAGGACAGAGATAAACCCTTTCTGTTTTTCCGAGTGTTATTTCCTCCCACCATTTAGAAGTTCAGACTCATTTGTGTGGAGACTTTTAATGGCACAGACTGCCACAATTGGTGGCTGTCCTTTTCCATGGCATCCTTCCCATTGATTGGAGGAAGGCTGTGGCAGTTCCCTTGTTGCTAATAGCCTGCTGATGTGTCTAATCAGGGACTGGGTGACCTTTACAGCAGACACCATACCTCCTTGCTCCCTTACACAGCTGCACACACACACACACAGACATGCACATACAAAAGCACAATTGTTAGCCTCAGTCAAGCACCATTAATCCGGCAAGTTAGCATGAACTCCAAATGGCATATGCCATTTTACCTGTCATCTGTGAGGGAAATCGACAGGTAATAGGTCTCTAATTATACCCTCCTATTTTACTTATGGGACAATTTTCATAAATCATTTGGCTTTATGAGAGCATAAACATTGAGGCATCACACGTGCACCATAATCACAGACATTCTCATCTGTCTACCCAGGACTCACAGAGAAATTGAGGGCTGCAGGACTCATAAAACTTTGGCAAATCAAAGACTTGGCACAAAAAATAAAGCAATAAAAATCAATTGCAATCTTTTAGCAATTAGTATCATAATATGAATATAGCTGCTGGCTGCCTGCGGGACATTATGTTGTGTCAATTTCTGATGTGATCATACTGGAGTTGTGAAATGAAATATTTTTTTCCTCATTTCAACTGAAACTTAGCAAAATATTTATAAAAACTTTGTCCAAGCAATGGACCAAGTGTTTAACTCAGTTGTCATTTTAGTAATCCACCATAGAGTGTAAAAATCAAAGTGTCCACTCAAAGCTCCCTGCAAAAGCCAAATGTTTCCTGTTAGGCCCAGTTTTTTTTTAAATGTTTATAGCAGATATTAACATGTTTGCAGCATGTTCAACAACATTTTTGTGTCATCAGCTCATTAGGAGGTTTGTGTTTTTGCAGGGATCTTTCTGTTTGTCTGTCAGCAAGAATACACAAAAACTACTGGATGGAATTACATGAAATTTTACCAGAGGCGTGGTTTGGCCCAAGGAAAAAGCCTTTACATTTTAGTGCTGATGCAATCCAGAAGCAAAACAACAATTAAGTTTATAACGGCAAATGCCATTGATTTACAGCATCATGGGAATTGTACTTTATTTGCAAACTGACATCTGGTTTTTCAAGCCTACGCCACTAAATTTCCCAGCTTCACTTGCAATGCCGGTGGAGGAGTTCTCCGCACTGCTCCATTTGCTGTCTCTACTTTGTCCCATTGCACCACCCGATTGGTTACACACTCTGGTTGCGCAGTTCTCCTCTTCTGTGTGTCTGTGCAGACTTCAATATGGAAATAGTCCGTCATAGCAGAAGTCTGTGTGTGTGTGAGTGCAAAACCTAACCCCTAAATTCCACATAGAGCAAACATGCCATGCGCCAAAGCGCTGCAGTTTTGTTCTGAGTTACAGGCTGGTGACATTGTCCACCAGAGGCGCTGAAGCTCGTACAACATCTGTACAAGCAGCAGCAAATCGGTTCAGTCAACAAGTTACAAGACCCACTATTAACTTGGTCACTCTGTTGGAGGATATTTCTATCTACAGTAATCACACTTCTTGCAGATTGATCTTGCAGATCACACTGTAGAAGAGGTGAAGGTCCATGTAACCTGAGGCACTGGTGGCCTAGTTTGGTAGCACTGCCCACCAACAATCAGAAGGCTGTAAATTTGAGCCCATCTGCAGCTATCACATGACAGTGTGTCCTTGGGTAAGACACTGAAGTTGCTCCCACTGCTGCACCAGTGGCGTGTCAATGGGCATGAAAGGTTGAAGATGTGTTAGCAAATGTGTAAAAGCACTTTGAGTTATCAGAATGAGTAAAAAGTTGTTTTATAAGCTTAAGTCCATTAACCATACCCCATCCATGTTGGTTTATGAAAGTGACTAAGTCGTTCATTATTTTGCCAAAGAAAGGGTCTCGTTGACGCAGTAGTTGTTTGCAAGGGGCTTTGGGATTGCCTCAGCTGTACCTCTTTGCCAGTTTTTGAACCAATGCTGTGGAGAACAGAGACGTTACATGGTAGCAGCTACTATCATTGGGCTTCATAACATCTTCAGAAACAAACAGGTGGTCACACTTTGCTTTGTCCATGTTAACACCTGCTGTTTAACCTGTTTTTAACAGTTGATCTCAGCTCCCTCTTGAAATTTGATTAGCCATCCCAAGAATCGCTTCAAAATCACATAAAATTGTTGGCTTGTCAGCCTGATAAAGGCAAACTTTGTTGAAAAATGGGCAATCTGAGCTGTTTTACAAAAGTTCAGAGTTTCTTTCTCGGTCCAAAGCACATTTTTGCTTGTTTTTTGTCAACTTAATCATTTTCCTTTTAGGCTTGACAGAAGTAAATATGTTTCTTGTGGTCTACAACTTAAAAGTAAAACAATATATGATGTGAATTATGAGAAGTAAAACATAGAATCAACAGTATCTGGTTATTTTCCATTTATTGATTTTACATTTACATTTAAGTGTATTCATGTCCCAGAACATTTCAATGAGCAGAGGCTGGGTGCTTCATAACGACTAACTTGTAATATGATTAAATTCAGTTCGTAATAAACATTAAATAACGGCAGTATTAAGAATATAAGAGGTGTGTGAATATTTCAGTATCATAATATATTTTGATTCCCCTAAAGAAATCACAATTGAATTCTGATTTGTCTTATTTCAGGTCTCACAATATATTGCCTGCTAGTTATTAAAATTGTTTCTTTAGGACCTTGTTTGTTTTGCGTTATGTTATTGTGAGCAAAATGTACATGGAATACAGGACTGAGCTGCCTGTTGCCTCCTTATCTAAATTTTGAGTTTTTGTGTTCTTTCAACAACAACATTTCGGCAGTTATTGTCCCTGTACCAATAAATAGGGCCTCATGATTATATGAAGATGAAAGGAGTGTTGATAGAAAGAGTAAATTATCACATTTCATGTGCCATATGTCATGTTGTAATAAATGTTTGTAATTTGATGGCATTCTGAAGCCACATTGAGGCTGGATTTTCAAGCAATAGTATATATGCTTTATTGCTGCACCTTTGTAAATGCATTGTGAAAAATAGGTAAGTATAGATACATTTAATATTTTAAAATGTTCTATCATTTCAGTGGAGCAGACATCAGAAAAAAAACTAATTTTGAAGCTGGTGAGCATTGCTGGAAAACAGAAGCAGAACAACTTTTAACTGATAATAACTTTTAAACAGATAACTGATTGGATTAAAATCACTGTGGTGCTTTTAGATGTTTTTTAGAAAGAAGGCGTTCTGAGGGGAAAGTTAATTTTGTCAATCTGTAATTAGAGTTTTCATTTACAACATTTTTTCTTATTGCTTTAGTAACTCACCACAAATAACTAAATCTGAACTAAATCCTAGTTGCACACTGAAAAAGAATGAAAGTCAGGCTCTCACAGGAAGTTCAGATGTTCATGATATTCGTGTATGATGTATTTCTCAGCAGAGGATCTGAATCATGCCTGTTGATTTGATGCGTGGGCACTTTTAGGGCGCTCTGTTCCTGTTACAGAACATGCCTCAAAATGTTTTTCTTCCATCTTAGCTATGAGAAACTAAAGACAAAAAAAACTTCACCATTCTTCTTACTTTGACATCCTCATGCCTGTTTACTTGACCTGCAGCTGAGCCCTCTGGCTGAAGAATTAACTCGTGTGTCAGATCAGTAACAAAGTTCATTTGGCTACTTGTTGATGATTTCAGAGAGCTTCTGCCAGCAGCTGCAGAGGCTCTTTGTGTCTTCCCCTTAAAGAACCCCGACTTTGAATAAAGCCTCACGATGTGTGTGTTCTTTTGGAGTTAAAGCCTCTTTTGCACCCACACAATCCCTCTTCTTCCTTACACCGTGTCCAACTTGGTTTCTTTATAGTTGGAGCCATATTTTGTGCACTCTCAACACCACACACATGTTCACTCCTACATGCACTCATAGCTGGGCTCTTTCTCGGCTTTTCTTGCCTGGATAGCTGTGTAATTGAGTTTTGGGGATACAGCCTGGCACTTCCTCCTCGTGTGCATGCTCCCCCTCATTACAGAAGCCTAATTGGGATTAGTGCAGCATTTTGTTTTGGCATTGCTAAAGAGGCCCGTGGTCATTGCCAATATCTGGCTTGTTTTTCTTACACAGCTTCGTGATGAGGGGGCGTGTGTGTATTCATGTGTTTTGGGATGTGCGTACCTTTGTCTTGAGTTGTTTATATGCAAGTCATTGCCAATTTCACTTCTGGACTAAACAAAGAAGCAAGCCAGGGAATCTTGCTACATTGAGAGTACAGAGTAAATAAGGAAATGAAGCACTGAACACCGAAAATAATTGCTGTCATATAATTTGAAAATCTTTAAAAAGGAAAAAAACATGACTCGTAGAAGATGTTAAAGTTCCTCACCATGGCTTTGGATCATCAGGATTTTTTTGATTCGAGTGTGTTTTTTAAAATATAAAATAAATAAGAAGCCCATTGATTTCATCCTATTTTCTCACCTGCAGCTTATTTGACTGATCCATCATTGATTTGTTTGATGCAGAACTCTGATTGACACAAAGCATGAAAAGCTTCTTACCTTATGGCCGGCATTGAATCTTAACTTAAAGGAGACATATCATGCTTGTTTCTCCTTTTCACTATGCCAGACTAGGATGCCTGTAAAGCATTTCTGCCCTCAGTACAAGTCATTTAGTTCCTTCATTGCCCCACAATAGCGTTCTCAATATCCTCATTTTAGGCCATTAACAAGCTCTCGTTGAAACACTCGGATCTCAGGATGACCTACAGTTACCTTGCAACGTCACAGCCCTTTGTGCTCTGATTGGTCAGTTCTATCGGGGGTAGAGCCAGCCTGTCCTTCTTCTTCTACTGTATTTTCCGGCAGGCTCAAAGCAGCGAGCGCGTATTGAGTCCCCCTACAGGCCAGAGCTGGTAATGAGTGAGTGTGAGCTAGGGATCTATATACTGCTGCTGGACGAATGTGTTCCTCGGTGACGGTTTTGTGACTAACGGACATCACAGAGGAGGAAGTGTTTTATCAGATTACTCCAATAAAAAGAAAGGTACCTTGTTTCGTCACGACGATTTAAATCTCGTTGACATCTTGCAATGACCTATTTTCAGAGGCATCGAATCTCGTTCTAGGATATCAGAAAAAATTCAATATCTCATTTTTTGAAAATTAAGGGGGTGTAAGGTCTTGTTTTCAAATTTATTATATTATGTGTAAGTATTAAATCATGCATCAGCATGATATGTCTCCTTTAAGTGATAACAGTGTACGCACAGTACAGTACGCACTGCTCTGACTGCTCACGCTGTGAGCCCTCTTCACTCACAATGCACAAATTTACCAGGTAAATAACAACAGAGCAGAAATTAGTCCTTAAAAAGTCACGAAACAATTTTTTTTTTCTTTTCTGACAGAAAAGGTACGTTGTCACCAGTATTTCTCTCTTATATCATTCGGCAGGAAAACTCAAAGAGCTTGTAAAACTGTTCATTTTTCAAGGGAATATTTCACAATGTAGAAAGGATTGGCTTTCTAAATATGGATGCAGATACAGGAATTTAACTTGTTAATATTGCGAGATAGGGCAGTTTTCCTACATTGCTACCAATAACTCAGCTAAGAATGTCAGAAATGCCTTTGCTGGGGCTTGTGTTTAGAGCACCTTTAGGTATCACATTAATATTGAGAGCTAAGTTTGTCAGGATAAATGAATGAGCACTTCAAAGTTACTTCACCAGTCAAACTTCTCCAAATAATATTCTACAACAGAGGGATTATCAGTGATTATTTTTCAGCTCTGACATTATGTAAATAAATCAGGGTATCATAAATGTATAAACTACAATAAACTCGTGGTCCATTTGGCACCGTAGAGTTCAGTGTCACTCTTTCTAAATTCTTTAGTTTCTGGTCCTTCTAGCTTGACACAGCCAACCACTTACAGTTGACCTCCAGATCATTATGGGCTTCTGTTTCAAATTCTGCCCTAGTGAACCCTTAAAACTGAAGATGCCTTTTGGAAGAAAAACATCTTTAAGATCCTTAACCAGTCCAGATGTTAGTTGGATCTGGCTGATCTGTTCACATATCTCCTGGTAGATCAGTCTATGTAATGGCGACATTACATGAAGGTTTCTATGTGTTCAGTTTCTAAATCTAAATCTTAATCATATTGGTTTACCACCAATTTATTTATTTATTGTGCACATATACTTTCAGAATAGATTCTGTGCACTGTATTATTGTTGAAACTCCAGCTCTGTACACTCTGATTACCGACCTTTGAATTTTTAGCATTATCTTATGTTGGTAAGGCCCAGGAAAAAGGATTTCATGTTGCAACAGCCAGATGCCTTGACTCACAATTCTGTTGTGGTATTTATGTTCTATTACTTGTGCAACACCTAGAGATGGAGATAAATTGTGTTTGCACATAAACTATAGTCTCATTGGATAAAACACCACCACTTTTTCATGATATATATTTACTTAAATGTCTTATTTCTAGGGGTGAATATTGGCAAGAGCCTCACGATACGATACGTGTCACGATACTTTGGTCACGATACGATAATATCACGATATATCACAATATCACAATATTGTGATATATTGCGATATTATACAGCAAATTGGGGAAAACCTAGAGACAGTGAATATGTAACTTTTCCATTTTAGTGTAACTGAAATAACTTGAAAACTTGAAAACACAGGGTGCATCGACACAAATTAATGTTGCAAAGAAATTATTCCTGTTATCCCTTTAACGATGTATTGAAAGCATCCTAACCTGCAGTGCAGCTCAAACTGTAACTGAACACATGAGGAACAGTGCTTTGAGTTACTGACAGCACAAAAAGGTAAAAAAATCACATATTTCTCTAGTCACTGTCTGAACTGAATAGACTGCATGAAACAAAACCTGTGTATACATATTTATGCGTTGTATTTTATTTCCAACTCTGATAAAATATGAGGTTTCATTTTTACAAAAATATCGATGCTAAGATTAGAAATTTTGATATTGTATCGGGAGTCAAAATATCACGATATATTGCGATACCGATATTTTTTCACACCTCTTCTTATTTCCTCAAGTACAAACAGACATTCACTGATAGACCAACATAAAGTGCCACACATACTTATTTCTGCATGTCCTGTCTGTTATCTTTTCACTGTCAAAATGCCAATGTATAAACTTTTAACACTTTGACATGTAAAGATGTAACACAACAGCTTGAATAAATTGTTTAAAAGTAAATTCCTTTCATTCTTTTCGCACCTGAATTATGCATTTTTGAATTTCACTCCTTTGAGGACAACAAGCCTTTGATTAGACATTTAAGTTTACAGTCATTTGATTAAAAGAACTTTTACATAAAACATACTCTAGACTCTTGTTAAGACCATATTTTCAGGTCTACCTCTGTTTTTCTGGGGTATTTTGAGAGGAGGCGAATAATATCAATCCAGTCCTTAAACTGTCAGCTGAATTATGATGCTGTTGGTCTTGCCGCCACCAATCTATCAGGATGAAGGTGAATGATTTCTTTTTTTTTTTTTTTTGTAGTTTCCTGTCTGTCTGCCTCCCTGTGTGGAGACGAATGAATAGATGGATGGATGGGTGCAGCAGGTGGAGCTTGTTTGAACACAACACAGATCCATCACCACAGATGGATTGCTGCTTTTCGATAAAAGCTCCACATAGAGTCGACAGAAATCTTTCCTGTGGAATATAACACCTGACAAGATCACGCATTCCTCTCCTAAACCTATAAATGCTTATCTTGTTTTCTGAGCACACATAAAACTGAGGGGATAAAAGTGAGTGAAGGAGCAGCTGCAGGGAGAATTTGCACAGATATGTTTGCACACATTAAACATACAAGCTCACAAACCTTGTGGGCAAGCATGTTATGCTCACAGACTTAGGCCTACTCAAACAAATTCTACATGACGCTGCTTTGTCTGACACATTGTCTTCAGGGTGGTACACACTACAGGGTAATGAGGCCAGTTTTGGGATTGATGCCTCCCTTGATCATAATGCACAAATGCCAATGTCTCTGATACTTCGAACAATCATCTTGCCCAGCTTTCTTGTGTGGTAACGTCTGTTAACTGGGATTTTCTCCTTTCAGATTTGCTAGGAATTCAACCAGCCTTCCATATTTTGATTTGATTACTGCAGGGCAGTTAACTGGAATTGATATAGTCAGCAGTGATTTTTGCGTTGTGGGTAATTAAAGTACCATCGTAAGGGGATTTATGGGACAGTTGGGTTTGAGTCCAATCTTTTTTTTTGTGCTTGTACTAATACCTTAGAAATAGAGCAAGAGAACAAATACTGAATAATTGGTACCTTGTCCACACCATTAAGAATGCTGTGTGTGTTTACAACGGATTTTTTTTTACTGCAAAGCAATGAGGAAACGTGCTGTCTCTGCTACAAATTTTATGATTGGAGTTAAAGCAACCGTCAGTCATCAGTGTACTTTCTTTACAGCACATGTCTACCAGTCTGCATTGGCCTTTGACACAGGACATACAGTATACACATGGACAAAATTGTTGGTACCCTTTCATTAAAGAAACAAAAACCCAAAATGGTCCCTGAAATAACTTGAAACTGACAAAAGTAATAATACATAATAGTTTGCTGAAAGTTACCTAATGAAAATCAAACATTGCTTTTAAGTTGTCCCGTAATTAGCATCACAGTGTCTGATAACATGTTATCAGTCAGTCTACCAATTTAAAGGCTGAAAAGTTGTCACTGTGCTGTTTGGTATGGTGGTGTGAACCACACTGAACATGGACCACAGAAAGCTAAGGAGAGAGCTGTCTCAGGATATCAGAAAGAATATTATAGACAAGCATGTTTAAAGGTAAAGGCTCCAAGACCATCTCCAGGCAGCTTGATGTTGACAGTTACACATATTATTCCGAAATTTAAGATCCATGGGACTGCAGCCAACCTCCCTCGACATGACCACAAGAGGAAAATTGATAACAAATCAAAGAGATGTATTATACGAATGGTTACCAAAGAGCCCCAGAAGAACTTCCACAGAGATTAGAGGTAAACTCCAAGGTCACATCAGCTCTATGTTCATAGATGCAAAAATGAAGCATACAAAGAAAAGAACACTGTACCTTCTGTGTAATCATGGTGAAGGCTCAGTTATGTTCTGGGGCTGCTTTGCTGCATCTGACATAGGGTGTCTTGAATCTGTACAAGGTTACATTAAATCTCAAGACTATCAAGGCGTTCTGGAGCAAAATGTCCTGCCCAGTGTCAGAAAGCTTGGTCTCAGCTGCAGGTCATGGGTCCTCCAACAGGATACTGACCCAAAACACAGCTAAAAACACCAAGAATGGCTCACAACAAAACATTGTATTATTCTGAAGTGGCCTTCTATGATCCCTGACTGAAATCCTATTGAACATTTGTGGAAGGAGCTGGAAGATGAAGTCTGGAGAAGACACCCTTCAAAGCTGAGACAGCTGGAGCAGTTTGCTCATGAGGAGTGGGCCAAAATACCTGTCGACAGGTGCAGAAGTCTCATTGAGAGTTACAGAAATCTCCTGATTGCAGTGATTACCTTAAATGGTTGTGCTACAAAACAATAAGTTAAGGGTACCACAATTTTTTTTGTCCAGGCCAGTTTCATTAGTTTGTTTTTAAGCTGATTCTGTTGAACCACAATTCAAAAGCAACGTCTGATTTTCATTAGTTGATTTTCTGTAAACTTTTATGAATAATACTTTTTTCATTTTTAAGTTATTTCAGTAACCATTGAGGGTTTTTCTTTCTTAATGGGATGGTACCAACAATATTGTCCGTGTGTGTATGCTTATTGCCACCGTTTGAAATCAGTTCCAAGACAGGGTTGACTCTCTGATCATGGCAAAAGAAGTTGGTGAGAACTCCGCAGCTATGTGCATACACAGGTAACTGAAGCCAGTGAGACACTGCTTTTGAAACAGATGTGTGTTGCTGGGGCCTGCCTGTGGTTCAGGACCCATCAGCTCGGTCCAGCTGCTTCCTCCTCAGGACTGGACTCCTGTTGTGCAGCTTGAGGCAGGTGTGTTTGATCTCCTATTACCTGTCATTGGTGAAGACTGTAGAAATCTTAAAGTGTGCAGGCGTTAGCTGTACTGCCTACACAAACACTGACACACAAACACTAACAGTGGCTTTAAACATTGTACATTTCCTGCCAGGCTGAAATTAAAAATGAAGAGAAAAGGCACGTTAAGATAATGGAGCATGACAGTCAACAGCTTTGTCGATAACTCTTTGTCAAATTAAACCACTTGAAATTGATCCCTTATTGGACTTGAAAATGATTAGGATGCCATGAGCCACATTGGTGGACCTGAGGTGCGTCCTTCTGGGCATGGATCAATGGTTGAAGGCTGTTTGAGGGTTTAATGAGGATTGGTTTGCACAACAATTTACATAGATCTGACACTGCTATGAAACTCCACACAGCAGAGTCCTGAAATGAGAGGAAAAGGAGAAACATGCTGTGAAAATGAGGCAAAAACCAGATAGAGTGTTGCCTTTCTTTGCTTCAGAGTTCTATCAGTGCTGATCCCATGATGGTGCTCTGTGTTGGGGTGTCATCACTTCTGTTTATTACTGATTATAATGCCTGGTTAAAGGACAGAGCTTTGTCTTCACTCCGTCTCCCTTTATTTTGAAAATGTCACACTGAGAACTTACCTTTGTGTGCCCCCTTGGCAGCTCGTACGTCTGAGCCCGTGAGGTTTTCTGTCTTTTTTTAAGTTCCCTGACGACAGAGCGAAAAAAACCTTGAACCTGCTCATTACTGAGGCAACTCGACAACCAGGGCAGGCATCAAAGAGTGCTCCAAATCGACTCAATAATGCCTCTGAACCAACACCAGCTCACTTTGCTGCCCTACTTTCTTCCTCACAGAAATATTAATGTCACCTTTGGAAAAAAAAAAATGGAGATAAGTCATATGAAACTGATTGAAGAGTGTCACGGTGTAAGTGTTTTGGCCTTTTAGCTTTGATGTGTCTTGACCGTGCTTCTTTTAAATTCACCTGGTTTCGTCATCACAGGCAGCATTTCACTTTTCTTACCAACATGAAGCTCTTAATCAAGACGTACCTTACATTTATCAAGTAAAGACGACTCAAATATTATGGAATTACTTACAATCAGACTACAAAGGCCACTTTATTACGTGTTGTCCTGATAGCAACAAGTCTCAGACTCAGTCAGAGCACAAACTTTTCCCCCGTGTATTTTCTTTAATTCCTCTCCAAAAAACAGAAAAAAACGATATGTGAGTTGTTCTGGTCTCTTAGCAGTGAGGCTGCTTACTGACAGTTAAAGCAGACAGCTTCTGTTTAGTATTGTGTGTCTGATATTTGTTCAGTGTTATCAGAGATTTGGTTTGCAAATGTTTATGGATCAGCCCTATCAGTGAGACATTGCTAACACTTTTGTTCCACAGTGTGCCACAGTATACATATTTGTTTGTCTTTTTTTGTTTTGGTTTGTTAACATGCCTCTCGGGCCCTTAGTGTCGGAGTCACTGCAGAGTTAAACTATAATGATCGTCTTTCCGTTGAAGCCTCGAGTATGATGATGATCCTTTTGTTTTGTTTTTTTTTACAAACTGACATAAAATACACAATACAAGCAAAAGCAGAAAGTGTAAATAGTTGGAAATACTTTTTTCTCTTTCTTTTTAGAGCTTATAATCAGCTTGTGAGTCAGAATTCCTGCCAGAAAGCAACTGCTATGTTTACCCCCTGCTGTTTGGTCTGTCTACTTTAAAGCATGGGTGTAAAACAAAAGCCCTTCATTCTGTTTGTACATTCACTTAAGGATCCCTTTTGATACTGCTCTATGGTCACCCAATAAGGCAGGAAATCTATACATCTATTGATTCATTTTCCTTAAGATTGACTAACTGTCTCACTAACTTTGTCTTGTGAAGTGCTGTTTGGAGATTGTTAATGCGGGGAGATATTTCAAAGCAGCCCAAAGGTAGTAACCTGTCCAACACTTGCTGAATATTATTAGTTTTTCTCTTATGGGAAAAGAAAAATATCTGGATAAGTCATATACAGAGTCAGTCCAGTGTTTGGTGGGAGGGGATGCTGTTTTAGGACATGTCAAAAACTCCTGACTTTCTTTATTGTTGAAAGTTGTTTTGCAATACATCCTGTCACCCAACTTTGAAATATAGCACCACATTTGGGTGATACACAAAGGCACATTTATAATGAATGTTACATTTTTTTGAATACATCACTCTTTTCAGGTTAGAGGACAGAATGCAGGTGTTTGTAGGTGTTTTTGGTGAGAATAAGGTCACTCAAAAGTACCAGGGGACAGAAATTACTCAGTGGAGGCAAGTATGATTCAGCACAGCTCTGCATATTAAAGGACATATTAGTTTCCATGTGTGAGAAGTTTAGTCTTTTAGTACTTCATGTTCAGCTACTTCTTGGACTGTCGCTTTTGTATTTGGTTTTCATGTCATGGGTGAATACCGCTGATATCTTTTTAATTTAAATTACAGAGTACCAGGATTAATTGAACCCCTACTTAATTTTAATAGGTCAGTGAATGTGTCTTTTCGCTGTGCTGGGTTGTGCAAAGGCATTTTCCAATATTAAAAGACTGTGTTGGAGCTTTTGAGGACAATATAAGAATCAAAACCAATCTCAAATTATCAAACAGCAATTCATCAAAGACACACAAGTAATACCTCAGATTACATTCAGTTAAGTAGACTATTAATCAAAAAAATGTTTTTTCATCACCCACAGATTTAATATTAAATATTTGTTTATTAACAGGGTGAATTGCAAGTTAATGTAGCCAGAATGATGAGCACAAACATCTGTGGTCTACCTTAATCTAGTCTTATGCCTCACTTAGTTGGCACGTTGCTGTTTATAGAAGAAGAAACTCATCATTTTACCAGAGTAATGGATTAGCAATTTCCCTGCTGTCCAGTTTAAAACTAAATTAGGCTAATTATTTTCTTGTTATGTCTCACTAAAGCAACTTCAGTGAAGATTATTATCCCACTAAATGCTCCTAAACACTTTTCAACCAACATCACTGTGATGTGACAGCATTAACTGGATATAAAAGATAAAGATTAGAGCAAACAGCAACCAAAGGCTAGGAGGTAGCACAAGGGTCTAACTGTGGTCAGTGGGATGATTTTTTTTTTTTACTACTAATAAATAATCAGTTGTTCATCACCTTTATATACCAACTGTGTTTTGTGACAAAATGAGGATGAAGAGCTGTTGGAGAGGGCTGTTAGATTTTTTTTAGCTTGTGGCTAACAACAATTTGTTTGCCTCAAATTGAACAAAACAGCAGCCAAAAGTTTTAGATTATCTGATGTTTATGGGGACCACAGCACGTCCCAGGCACCTGCGTTTGGATGGCACAAAAGCAATGGGGAAGGGAGAGTGTTTGCCAAAGATGATTAACATCCGAGGGGTCCATGCACTTCAAAAACTTGTCGAAACTTTCAACGGATTAAACAAATCTATGGAAATGGTCAACATGTAGAGAATAGGAGAATGATAGCAGAAATGGTCTCCATTGATAAAGAGACAGTTCAGCAAATTATACAAGAAAATCTGAACATGACAAAACTGTGCACAAAAGCTGTCCCAAAACTTTTGTCTCCTGATGAAAATACAAGCAAATTCATGTAAACATTTTGAAACAAATTAATTGAAACAGTTTGGACATTGGAAAACACCATTGTCACTAAGGCTGAAGAAAGCACAACTCTAAAGTCAAGGCCACGCAAGTTGTCCTTTTTGACATTGGGAGTGTAATTCAATAAAATTCCAAAGAAAGACACGACAGCTGTGGAAACATAATTCATCCTTCATTAATGCTATGCACCAGTTTACACCACACTGTCAGTAAAGCAGTTTATGGCTCAGAGATTCTAAGAAGACTTACTGCACTGCTTTGATCAGTGATAGACCTGAATGCAGTAATGTGTTGATACAGAGCAGTACTTTATTGGAGGAGAAATACATTCAAATGTATAATAAATTTGTACTACAAAATTAGTCTTTGTTTTTAATAAGTCATACCTCATATGTTAGCCTGTGATCAACATATTAGCAATAAGCAGGTTCTGTCCCATCAGTTTAAACAACAAACAAACAATCAAAAATGCCCACCTCAGGTTTATTTCATTATTGCACCATTGAAATTCACCATGTTATGTTTTGAACCTTATGGATGAACAGTATAGATGACAGTGGCATCCACCTCGACAAATCTGCTCTTCTTTGTGATTTCCTCAACATCCCTCTGAGAACAGTCACACACATGAAAGCCTCTAAAACAATTAATTGCTACTTTCATAATTGTGTTGTTATTCCACTTAATGAACACCATTTTTAGTGGTGAAGTGTGATTAGAGGTAATGGTTGTGGGATTTCTCGAGACAGAGTGCGGCCGTCCTTTATCCTGTGCTGCAGTTATAATGCCAACATAGGATGACTGTGTCCTTGCTGAAGCCATCTAAGGACAGATACCAGAGTGATATTGATTTACTCAACCCCACTCTTCTTAGCAATGATTTAGCATATGTCTCAAAAATGCCAAACCATACATTTAAACTTTAATCTACATTGAGTGTGATATATCTCACCCCAGTAAAGGACATGCTCTGCAGTATATTACACTGATTGCACTAATTATATGGTATAGTCTCTGTTTTAGTTCATTAAAACTTTTTGGCCCAGGACCCATGAGAAAATGATGACCATAAGAAACTCCGGCAGATTGATGCTTCTTCCTGCCAGCATCGTACTCAAGAGCCCATTAGGTTTTCCCTGAGCCTCCCGGCACAGTCCTGAAGCGTTTGTTTTGACCTCGCAAATTAAAATGTCTGCTCTTATCAATGCCCTCAGGGCTGCAGGGAAGGGAGAGGGAGGGATGTCGCTGTCTGTCCTTGTCAGGTTGTCTGTCTGTTTTCCATCACTCAAGTTACCACAAACCTGCTGTCAGATAAAAGAGCACTCCTACCTGCTGTGTGTGTGGGTGAGAGAGCCAACTGATGTACAGCTGTGTGTGGCTAGGTGTAGTCAAAGTAGAGACTCTGCAGACAGAGTTTATAAATTATAGCAATATTCAGAACAAAAATCTAATATCTGCATTTATTCTATTTTACATTTGCATCGAAAAGATTCATTCCAATAACTTGGAGCCACTATACTTGGTTTTCTTCCATATCTAAAGCAGCCCAAGTAAAAAAGAAAATTAAAGAAAATGTGATTATGCTGGGTTAAGCTGCCATTGAACTGAGTTCATTTTTATTTACTGATTGTTTTTAATTGTTCTTCCTGTAATTCATACTTTTATTTACTCAATACATGAACATATACATGATCAAGGAACTATACAATTCAGATTTAAAATCAGGATAAACCAGCTACTAGGGGTGGGAGAAAAATTGTTTCACGTAAGTATCAGGGTTTTTGTTTGACGATTTTTAAATCAATTTTTTTGTTCAACATGTTTTTTTTTTTCGAATTTAAATGCTTCATTTTAGTCTGTGTTAATAAGCAACATTCAAATGCAATCTAGGCTTTTGAAGGAAAAGGATGAACCGCTGGTTAAAATATATTGCTGAATAAATCCTAAAAGTGGACTCACATGTGATGTGTGTTATTCCTGATGTAGTCTGTAGTAGGGATGTGAACATGCAGAACTTTTACTAACCGCGTACACAAGGCTACTAACCGACGTGTACATGGTTACACGTCAGAGATTAATGATCATTTTCAAACACAGTTGCACTTTATAACCACTAGAGGGTTCGGTCTCCTTTAGAATACCACCTTATTCCATTAAACAAAGACATTAGGAGGAGGAGGAAAAAATGATATGTAAACAGTTATTGATTTTATATCCGTGTATCCGTTTGCATGTTTAGATGTTTACACCACTAGTCTGTGGGCTCTTTTTAAAGAGGAATTGGGTTTTATTATGAATTAAAGGGGAATAAAAGCTCTCACCTAAACATAGCCAGTGCCATTTTAGAACTGATTCCAAGTGGTTTGAGACATCAATTTAAGTTCCATTTCAGCTTTAAAAGTATTTCACCAGGGGTGCTGGTTTGGCAGAATGGTTAGCAATCAGGAACCATATTTACTTGCTTCTGCTGGTCCAGGTTCGAATCCTACCTGTGACCAGTTTGCAGAGTGTCTTCCCCTGCTCTCTCACCCCCTTTCACAAGCTTATCCACTGTCTCTCTCCTATCAATAAAGGTACAAAGTGCCCAAAAAATACATTTTAGAAAAAAAAAGTATTTCAGCACCTTGTATTTGACATTGTTTGAGACAGCTTTTTTCAGACCAAATTTTAACAGGAATACGTATAATGTAAACAATGAAGAGAATCATGAAGCAGAATCTCTAATGATATTGGTGTCAATAAACCTTAGCAAGTCCCATCCCTAATCCTCAAGGAATGTTTTTTTAAGACCACTTTGATCACACTAACATGTGAAAAGCCCTCCATTTTGAGGCTTCTTCATATGCTGCCCATCCCAATCCATATGCATCCTTGGATGCTTTCCATATCTTGAGATTCATGGTGAAATAATAATAAGAATATCTTGAATATATACTGCACCTTTTACAGAAACCCAAGGAGGCTTTACAGGCTCATAGACATTGTCAAACTATGTCGGGGGAAATGGGTGTAAGGATGGAGATGGAGCACAACAGATGTCTGCAAGAAGAGAGCTTCAGAGGGTGGGGGCTGCAGCACTGAAGGCTCTGTCTCTATAAGTTCGGGGTTTGGTTTTGGGTGTTGAAAGTATGCCAGTGTCTGAAGACTGAAGGTTGCAGGATGGTGTGCGTGGATGGAGGAGATCAGAAAGGTACTAAGGAGCCAGAGCATGGAGAGATCTGTATGTGAGGAGGAGGATTTTGTAGTTGATACAGGACTTGATAGGGAGCCAGTGGAGGTGGATGAGGGTTGGAGTGATGTGCTGCCAGGGTCTAGCGAAGACTCTACCTGCAGAGTTTTGAACTGACTGAAGCCTGTCCAGGGTTTTGCTGGGTACTCCAGACAGGACTCCATTATAGTAGTCCAGGCGGGAGGTTATGAAAGCATGAGTGTGTGTTTCAGGGAGTGAAGGTCTGAGTCTGAAAATCTTATATCCTTCCTTTTTAGTTCTACATGTCTTTAAATGGGTTTAACGTGGCTCCTTTGCATGAAAGAGCACCTTTGTGAACAAGACAGAAAGTTGGTGGCATTAGGACTTCCTTGACCCCTCTTTGCAAGCCCAGTGCAAACATTAAAATGAGTTCAGAGTTGTTGTAAACATGATGCTGAGATATGTTGAACTGTCCAATCACAGCAGAATAGACCTGAAAACCAGTCAGAACAAACTGGGCCCACTTGGAGTATGCAGCCTTAAAGAGACAGGAGCTATAATGCATCTCAAACTCATTAAGAATACAACGCTATCGGTGGTAGTAGTCTATTTATAAAAAGATAAATGTTTTTTGAACATACTCTTCCATTTATCAAAACGAATATATTAACCAAATTAAAGGCAAAATACAAGCTTTTTATCTCAAAGGGCACAGTGCTGATGTAAGACAAAAGTAAGCATTTCACCTCATGTTTTTAAGGGCTCCATGACAAATCCTTTGTGGAATAAATTGAAGAGAGCAATAAGCTACAAAGACTGAACCAAATAGTATCCCCCCTGAACTGGATTATAGCTACAGGTTTTGTTTGATGATCTGAACATGTCCGATTCTACAACTTGCTTTGCTCATGTAGGATGACACAATATAGTAAATACAACACTTTTATTTGCTCCTCAGCATTAATTTCCTTCTGAAAAGGGTTGGGCAAGAGCCAGTGTGGCCATTTCTGTTTTCTCCAAAAGATGGACCAACTTACTGATAAGGCTATCATTTTCAGACCACATGTACAGCTCATGATATGTTTTCTGTGTTTGTGTTGTTTTGCTGATTTATGTTTGGGGCTGCAGCAGCGATCCTAATGAGGATATATGGTCCTTGGTGCACACCACCACTTGGCTGTCATGTTCCAGGGAAGCAAACACATTTCAATTACAGTTTTTTTTTTTTCCTCAGGACTTCTTGGCTTCCATCTGCTTCTCCAACACAATATCTACTGTTTGTTCCTTGCATTTCTTCCTTTGGGTTTCAGAAACCACAGATACAGTTCTAATTACAGGGAATGCCAACCAAATGTCAAACTGTTTTACCATGAAGGTGAAAGCAGACCACAAACATACTCAAGAACTACAGTGTCCTTCTGCACTTCCGATGAATTTTAAATGTTAATTTGACTGACATTTTATCACTGAAAGAGCTGAATAAAGCCAGGAATCTATGATCATGACTGCAGACCTGGGCTTTTACAGCCGCATTACAAAATATTTTTAAAAAAGAAACAAAAACAGCAAGATTCAAATGATTTCTGTTTAAAGAAGACACAGAGTAATCTGTTGATGTGGTTTTATTTCAGCAGGTTGAATTATTTTAACTTTATACAGCTCTGTCTAAAAGGGACTTGATTTGCTTCTTGTATGTGGAAGACTAGATTCTTAAATCCTTCTCCTAATTTATAAACCACTTAGTCTTGGCCCTAAATACCTCTCAGATCTTTCAGTCCCCTATGAGACATCCAGACGCCTCAGGTCCTCTGCAGGTTTACTCACTGTTCCCAGGGTCAAAACCTAAGACTTGCCACATTTGTGAGCTCTTTAAAAACTGTGAGTATGAAAACACTTTTTATTTACAACTGCCTACTCATAAATTCAGCTGCTCAATATTTTTCCTCTGGTTTTCTGTTCTATTTAGCATAGTCTTAAAAAATATGTTTTCATTTTATTCATAATTCAGTCATCTAAATTGTTTTGATTTGTCCTTGAATTTCTGAAGTCATGTTTTACACTTTGATAAAATGAACCTCCCAATAACCTTTTACTGGATGCTAGTTTGAATGTTTAAATTCACAGAAACAAATTTAACCTTTGTGTGGAATGCAGTCACCTTTATATATATATTTTTTCCCCTTGTCTGCATTATCTTTACGGCTGAGCACTGTCTGGTGGCAGCGTTGGAAAGACCAATGCATTTTTTTTTTCGAGCAGTGAGAGATATTTGAATATGATTCACTGCTATAGTGACCATCACCAGCCCTCCCTGTAGGCTACTCCATCAAATTAAACTTTATTTAACCCCTGATGAGAGCTGAAGGGGAGGGCCGTGCCACACCACAGTGTGAAAAAAGGGGAAACAGTGACAGACAGGACAAGACAAGACAACTGGGAGAAGGACAAACAGGTATTGTAGTTAGTTTAAGATAGTAGTCCAAGTGCTGTGCTGATCTTTGTCCATACAGGAAGTAAAGGCTGTAAGAAACCAGGGACACCAGAGATGTGGGGTCTTGATAAAAGGGGGTGGACCCAAAGGGGTGAGATATGGAGGAGCATGCGTCACGGGACGTGAGAAGATGTGTAGGAGTGCCCAACTCAGCATGTTCTGATGGGACCAATCGTTTCTTTACAGTTAGTCTCAACAGGAGCTTGAGTGTCTATACACACATGCGTGTCAGGTGGTCATTGAATACCCAAGTAGCCGCCCATATCCAAGAAGACCACGGCCAAGGGCTCCCCCAGAGCCAGGGCACCCGAGGCCCACCACATGGCCCCAAAAGCCACAGGATCCAGACACAGCCCCAGGACCCAAGGGGGCACCAACCTGACCCACCAAGGGTATCAAGGAAAACACCAGGGCAACCGGGACGGCAGCCCCCCCGCCCGGCCCCAAGCCTCCCCCACCCCAAAGACCCAGCCCCCCACCACCACCCCGCGGCAGGCCAGAGGCCCCCAGCCCCCCGAGAGCCTGAAAAAATATGTTTTCATTTTATTCATAATTCAGTCATCTAAATTGTTTTGATTTGTCCTTGAATTTCTGAAGTCATGTTTTACACTTTGATAAAATGAACCTCCTAATAACCTTTTACTGGATGCTAGTTTGAATGTGTAAATTCACAGAAACAAATTTAATCTTTGTGTGAAATGCAGTCACCTTTATATAACTGACCTGGCAGAGCACCTCAGTTATAATACCAGAACTGACAACAAACAGTGAACCTGCTCTACATAAATATATCAATTCATTTAGAGAGTAGCTGATGGGATTGTCCCCAACTTTAATCTGTTGACAAAAATGTCAGTTAATTTAGTTTTAGTTTCTGTCCATTTTCACTTTAGTTTTTTAAGTTATACTCTAGTTTTAATCAGAGGAAAACAAGGTTGATGACAAACACTATGACACAAATATTCAGTCAACAAAATTAACAGTCATTCATTCATTCATTTTCTATACCCGGCTATCCCTTTCGGGGTTGCGGGGGGCTGGAGCCTATCCCAGCTATCATCGGGCGAGAGGCGGGGTACACCCTGAACCGGTCGCCAGTCGATCGCAGGGCAACATAGAGAGACAGACAACCATTCACGCTCACACTCATACCTAAGGGCAATTTAGAGTCACCATTTAACCTAATGAGCATGTTTTTGGTCTGTGGGAGGAAGCCGGAATGCCCGGAGGGAACCCACACATGCACAGGAAGAACATGCAAACTTCACACAGAAAGGCCCTCCCGACCCGGGAATCAAGCTGGGAACCTTCTTGCTGTGAGGCACGCGCTCTACCAGCTGCGCCACCGTGCCGCAGCATTGATTAACAGTGATTTATCAAATGTTATTTTTCTTATGTTTTTCCTTTTAACATGAAATTCTTCAATGTTTTAGTTTCCATTGTCCTAGTTTTACCAAGTGTGTCTCTTTAATTCTTTCAGTGTCTTCATTTCTTGGTGTTTAACTTTGTAATGCTCTACGAATTGCTGAATATATGAATGGTGCTCTAGAAATAAAAATACCTTGCCTCCCCTTACCTTCGAAAAGCACTTTGTCAGCAAATCATTGGCTGCACCGACTCAAACTCTCCAAAAACATATACATACATATATGTATGACTGTTGAAAGTTACAGCTCTCATCAGTGTGCAACAGTCTGTCAAATTTTAACTTATTTCTTGCTCACTCATTCTCTCTTCTTTTCTTTGCCTCATATGTCAGTCATCTTTAGTGACTTTTGCCTCAACATAATGTAGAAATAGGAAACTACCCCTGTACAGTAAAGCAGTAAGCACAGGTGAAATGACTGTGTCTCGCTGGTAAACTTACACGGTGCCATTTTTGGACAACCAAGGAGCTCTGAGGGAGTGGAAGGGCTGCGCTCTGTTATTGCAAGTTGTGCTACTGTAATTTCTTACTGCTGTTGTAATGTGGAAATGTTGCACATTTTTATCTTCAATCATTGCAGCAGCTGAGATAATTCAAAATATTACAGTTTGTGCCGTAATGCAGGAGGTGTACTAGTTTTTCTCAGTTTGGTTCTGTACATAATGTTATAGTCTTGAGGGTGTTTTGAAAAAGTATCTAGGATTCAGTGGCGGCAGCTGGTCAGTCAAGGAGGGGAAGCTCATTTTTTTCCGGCCTACATCATAAATTTGTTTATTATTTAAATGTAAATTCTACCCTCCGTTCCTTTTCAAGAAAATGATCTGTGACCCTGTCGTACCAACTAGGTGTCTTTTCCAGGGATTTTACAGTGTTCTCTCAATGGCCAGCAGAGCTAGACTGCTTAAATGGCCTTGGCCCACTGTGTTGCGGGTGTAAGACTTGAGCCGCTTTAAACAGGAGAAGCTCCTCTCCAGAACAACTGAATGTAAAACTTAGAAGATGCTCTGGTGGAGGGTTATACTTCAAGATCGCTGATTGGCTCATTTCACTGTCAATCAAAAAGGGATTTGGCCTCAGACAGATCATCCAATCACCATGCAGAAGCCGAGTGTCCAGGCCAGCCCACTGCCTCATAGACCCCCAGAGACGCTGAGCGTCCGATGGGCGGGACAAAGCCCAGCGTTTATCCAATGACCGTCCAGTTTCCACAGTGGAACAACCCACTCTACGCTTCCCCATCGAAGTCAGAAGACGCACAAAGTCCGACTGTGTAAGCACTGAGATGCTGCAGGAATGAGTGAGAAGGAAGTCGCGCCAGTAACCTGTGATAAGTAGCTGATTCTGAACAAAAGATGAAGGTATTCTAGCGCATATTTAGTCAATGAAATGTACGCACAGCAGTACGTATCACCACTTTTTTGGGGGACATTTTAGGGGAAGCTGAGCTGCCCTTGCAGTCTTAGAGCAATCGCCACTGGTAGGATTACAGTGAGTATGGTTCAGATCAGATTGTTCTGCTTCTAAAATATCCCCTCATTTTTGACAAAAACAAAAAGTTATCAAGAAACGAAAACACACATCTTTTTACAATGACCTGAAATCTCATTTTTTCCTTTCATACTTTCATGCATACACACAGCATGCTCCGTTGCAGCCATACATGCAGGCTACAAAGGTCCCTTTGGTCGGTCAATCACAGATCTTTCACAATGATCTGCCGGCTGTGGAAGCTTCACACGTACCACTCTGAGGCTCCTTTTCATTTAGCTCCGTCAATCCCCATTTTCACATCTCATCATTTCATCTTTTCATTTCACCTATCAGCCATCTGTTGTGCTAGAAGCTCTCTCTTGCTTCTGAAGGTTTTTTTTTTTTTTACTATAACCCTCTGCTAATATATAAATATATCTAATCTTTATCCTCTGCTGGCTCAGACCTGTCTGTTTGCTCCTCATCATCAACCTCTAACTAGCATCCTGGTGTGCTATCATTAACTTCCCCTCACCGCCCTGCTCTCCAGACTCTTTCTTTTTTCTCCTTTTTTTAACGTGTCTCACAGGATCGATTTAGCAAATTGCAGAGCTCTGCTATTACCCCTACAGGGACGGGGGCCCATTTGACAGATCCAGTTCCCGTGCAGCACGAGCCAGCAAACACAATGGGGCAGGGATGAAGGTAGATAGTCACTGACAGCTAACAAATACGCCCAGGGGACTTAACAGGATAAGATAGCCAAGTTCTACACACATTAAATCCATGATCTCTCTGCTGATACTGAATGAGGTGAAGTGGCAGTGAATCAAACAGATATGAGCCGGATAAAGGCTGCACATGGGCAGCATTAAATGGAAACTAGATGGGCATGGAAGATTTTTTGACAGTTTAAATCTCAAGTATTTCTGATATATATTTATCACGCTGGAATTTAACAGAGCACCCCATTCTGATCCCTACATGTGCATGCCTGGAGCAATCGTTGTTTGGAACAAGTATGCTGAATATGAGTTAAGAGGACGTAAAATGAAACCTGAGGCAATGGATGAGAGAGAGTATTGGAATTATCCGCAGAGGGCACACGCACTGCAACACAAAAAAGATGCAACAAGACTTTAAAACACTAAAGGCAGATACAAGGTGTAAAAATAATCCCTGTTTTTGCTTTAGAGATTTTTTTTCCTTGATCATGCTTTAAAGGTTTTCAAAACCCTTTGAAAAATTTCAGCTAAGCCTCACAGTTTTTTTCTCAATGAAGTGATAAAAGAAGAGGAAGTCGTGTTCGCATTTTTGCTTTTTCATCACAGCTGTAACCCGGGGAGACAGTTCATTTTAGTTTTTATCCCCCGCAGTATCTGGGGTTAACAAACAGCAGTGATAAAGGGAAAGTGGATGAATTTAGTCAGCGTGTTTTCTTTTTGTATTCTTTCTTCGACGGGTGGGAAATGTTGGGATTTCACTTTTATCAGCGAAATATGATCAAGCAATTTCATGACACTGATCTATAGCATCTAGAATTCAAAATGTGACTGGTTTATACGTGAGTCAGATGGGATGTTTGTGCAAAGAGAAGTTCCCATGATAATTAAAAACATCATGAGGAGGGCTCATGTCTTTCCACTTGACTTATGATCAAAGGGGAGTTGGTGGCGCAGTTGGATAACATGCTTGGTCAGTGATTGGGAGGTTGCAGGTTCAAGCCCAGCATGGTGATGTGTCCTTGAGCAAGACACTTAACTCCAAGTTGCTCCCACTGCTGTGTCAGTGGCGTGTCAATGGGCATGGATGTGTTACAGATGGATGATGGATATGATGGATAACTAACATAGAAACTACAAACCATCAGTGATTGACTGTGAAAGTGAATGGGTATGTGCGGCCTGTGGTGTAAAGGCTTTGAGTAGTCAAAAAGCACGATATAAGCTATATAGCTTCAAGGCAAAGTATCCATCAAAGTACCTTATTAAAGATTTATTCACACTTATTATACTAAAAAATCTCTAAAAAATATTTCAGTATGATGTTCCATAGAAATAGATGGTCCAAGACCTCAATGACATTGATCTTTGATTAATTCCTCAACAAAAAAAAATAAAATCACAACCACTTCATCCTTCAGTAGCAGTCAGAAAAATTGCTAAGTCTGAAGAAAACCTGACAAAACATTCAAAGGATATCGTGTTTTCCAGAAAGGGGTGATATTTATGTATTGTCTGAAGATACTGCATCAAACACTATTACGGTCAATAAAAAGGATTAACACCAGCCTTGACCTTTGGCCCTCTTCCCTTTAAGACACGACTCAGTTCTCAATAACAGTGGACATTTCTGAAAAGTTTAGTAGAAACCCTATTCACAAGATATGGACCCACGTATGGTTGTATGGAAGGATGCATTGACATCTGTTTACTTAGAAGTGAAACCCCCCTCGATCTCAGCTGCCATGGCGCAGTGGCATAACCCGGTTTAGACTTCACTGCTGGCATCACTTTTTAATCCTTTCAAACAAATGTCCTCCAGAGGGGTTATTAGGAAGCTTTCCCTGCCACAAAAGGGGCTTTAATTGTCACTTATCAGTCATGGGTGAGCGTTGCACCAACAAGGGCTTCAGAAAGAAGGACTCAACAGACGTGGACAGTTTTAGGGGCAGATTAAGAGGGGACATGGATTGTCAATCCGTCTGCTGCCAACACAAGCAGCCTGAGTCTTTCTCAGTATGTCATCAGCACGCCGACATCACTGACACTGTCATCTTCAGTCATTCACTAACCTACCCTGTCACCTCTGCTGTTGCATCACGACCTAATGCGTTGTTTTATCTTCCCTCAACTGTCTTTCCCATCTTCAAGTCCAAAGGAGACAAATGTCAGTTTTCTGTTCACATATGCATATTAAGAAGCGTTTTTTATGGTGGGTATATGTTGCACTCGCATGTGTTTAGTAGGGGTGAAACGAAAATTCATGCCACGAAATTTCGCGAAATAAAAAATGACGAAATAAAATTCAAAGACGCTCTAAATAAAAGGACGAAATAAACCCTCCTCGCCTCCCGTAGCAAAACACTCGCTGCAATATGGAGGAGGGCAAAGTGGGGGAATTAGCTGACGCTCCTTTGTCAAATAAATTGGTTGTGGGGACCTATTTTGGCCTCCAATGTAAAAGACAAGAGAACAGTGAGAAGATTGCAGACAAAACAATAACTGTGTGCAAAATATGCCGCCATAGTTCGCTGTATACTGCGGTGAGAACAACTACCAACTACTTTGAACTGCTGACAGGCAGCAGCTGGATTGTGACGTCCATCGGACGTAAAAATAAAGGTGACTCCGGCTTGTGAATACCTGCTTTTATTCAACAGTCACTGTGGGCTGTGACCACGCCAACTACAATTTTAACTCACGAACAAAACTGTGAGTAGTAATCTCTAGACCTCCTGCTAACGGCTCTCACCCTCCTCGCTCAAACACACACACTAACTCTCCCCTTCTGAACTCTGACCCGCTCGCCCCGCCTTCCTGGTCTATTCACTGACGTCAATTCAAAGGAAACATTAACATCCACACTGAACACATAACAAACAGATTTTTGCATTTACTGTTGACAGAATTTGATCGTACTTGAAGATCAGAAGTATATGCACTGTTATAGGCTAAATATTATAGTTCACAGTTCAGACATGTATAGGTCTAAACTGCAGCTCTGAGGACTGCTATTTGTTTTCCTTTTCATTCAAGAATGTAGGTATCCTGATTGTTACAACAACAAAGCACTTTTTATTGAGATTTTATATTTGTATTTGCACTGTAGTTTGAAAAAACTACATTTTTTTTCAAAGAGCATTTATTTTGTACTGATGCAGCAATATTTTTGTAATGTAATTTTATTTTTTGCATTAGGAAGAAAATAAAGAAAATGAGATTTTTGCACAACTTCCTCCTGTTGGGGATTTTCCTTAATCGTTATTTCGCATCGTGAGTATTTCGTATTGTGAGCCCTGTTTCATATTTCGTATCGTTTCGTGAGTTGACCATTTCATTACACCCCTAGTGTTTAGAATGTCTTGACCATCTAAAAGTGCACAATAGCATGTAGATTGTTGCAATGTGTTTGTGTTGCTAAGAAGTTGTTCACCTCTTTAGTCTCAGGCTCACTGACAGTCATCAATATCAACATTAATAGTACAATTTCTTGGTAATTCTTGTAAAGTCAGAGGTTAGTGTTAATTGACTGAGGCAAAAGCATCCTTTTCCATACAGCCTGCACCGCTGCCAAGCAGATAATATCATTTCTTGTCCATAGTACCCTGGATTAGCCCCCACTCATCTGGCGCTTGTTGATCTCAGTCTAATCGTAGATGGTGCTGAGGGCAGATAACACAATTTATGCATGATTTTAGCCCTGGAGGGCAGTTCTAGGGTTTTGGCAGTGACTGGCCACAATTTTTCAACAACGAAAGATGACAAAAGACCAGTCTGGGATGCCTCTTGACTCTCTGACAGAAAGTCTGGCATGTTTGATTCTTTTCTGTCTCCTGCAATCTGTTCCAATGCAGACTAGATTTTGACCAGTGAGAGCACAGAGCATGTATGACAATCACAAAACAACAAAGTGAAGTTGTTGCCAAGGGAGTGAGCTTTGAGATGGATGAAAGTACTCAAAAGTATGGCAACGACATTCCTGCTTTCATGATGTGTGTGTCCTGGACAGACGATGACAACAGATTGAAAATAAAAGTGAAATAGAGAGAAATTGATTAGGCTCCTTGGAACCTGGTTAGATACTGCTATTATTTATCGGCCAGCTAAAATATCTGATATAACATTTGGAGAGACCAACAAACATGTAGTACTGCAAATCATTCTGTTTGCTGTCTTCCAGGTTGCCTCTCCATCTCCCAACGTCATCATGTAGGTTGTAATGTGAAGTCAGGTAGAACCATGTGGCCTGTCATAGACCTACATGTTGAACATGTAGCCGTACTTTTTTATGGCTTCATGATCGCGTATTGTGCTATCAGCTCAACTTGGCCTGAGTTTACGGAGTTGTTTTGCTTTTCCCTCAAGGGATTATGCACAGTGTTTGGCATAGTTTTTTGAAACAGCAAACGGAGCTGAGATTAAGTGTGACTTGGACACAGTGCTGACCTCTGAATGATTAGAGTATCGCCATGAGTCAAAGGTATGGAACACGGAAATGACATGTTTCCCACTGTACACTTTGTGATGCTGCATGACTTTCCAAACTGTCCTGTGCTGTAGATAGTTTGATGCTTTGCTGCTTGCAGCCACCTTTGGAATAAAAGTCATCTCCTCACTGCACATCTAATTTAGGAGACAGGTGCGTCGGAGGAAAAAGTCGATTTAAACACGAAGATGGACTCCCGCACACTGTCTAACTTGCAAGAAAATCATTTATTTGCAACGTTTCGGTCTCAGACCTTCATCAGGCAAACAGTTTGTTGTACTACATTCTAGACTTTTAATCTTGCGGGGAATAAAGTGATTTAATAATCAATGGGCTGTGTCAACTTAAAGTTTATTATAATTTTTCTCTACAGTGTTACTTGTCTTATGGACCTTTAATGTCTCTTAAACTGTGTATTTTGTAATTGATGTTTCATTTTTAGCCTTATTTGTAGGCTTTAAATAGACTTTCATCTTGTGGACTCTTATCACGTTGACTATCTCAGTCAGGAAGTCAGTGTGTCTGTTTTTCTGTTTATTTATTTTTCTGGTGCAGATGTTACGTCATGATGATGATTGGCCACAGGTGTGATTGCCACTTCCTATTTTTGAGGACGTTTCACACCAACCACATTTAGTGCGCACCAAAGAAGTTTTGGCCCAGGGTTTGGTACGTTAGAGTCAATGTTAATGCAACCACTGCACTTTGGTGCGCACCGAATCAGCCGGTCCAAGACCTCCATGAAGGGGTGGTCTCGATCCGCTCCATCTCCCTAAATTCGGTGCGGTTTCACTGGTGTGAAACAAAGTGGTCCGAACCGATCTGCTTTTAATGCATTACTTCCTGTTAATCCCGCGGTTGAATCTTTTGCTTACTCAATTTGTCGATTTGTTTATTCTGGTTGAGGATTACGATGATTTACGAGGGTTCAGAAGGTCGCTGATGCCGTCTCAAACACGATAGAAAAACACATTTGAATGAAAATGTAGAAGAGAGCGAAACGTAAACATTGGTTGCCTGGTGTAGGAAATGGTTACCATGGTAGTCTCTTCTTCGTTCTCCTCCGTAGCAGGTTTGGTGACAGTTACGTGCATATCACCCCCTGCTGTTTCAAACTGAGTAAATACACAAGTGGGTCTGGGCACGGTTCGATGTTGCCAGTGTGAATGCAAGCCAGCGGGGGAGGGGGAGGGGGGCGAACCATGCCGCGGCACGGTTTGAAACAAGTGGACCGAATGTGAAAACGCCCTAAGACGTCCTGCCCTCTTTAACAAACTGTTTGCCTGATGAAGGTCTGAGACCGAAACCTTGAAAAGAAATGATTTTCTATGACATGGAGGTTCAAAATACGGTAAAAAGTTAGGAAACTCTGTACCAGAGATTAACGCCGTCACAGAGGAAGAAAAGTATCAAATGTTACTGTTTAGGAGTCAAGTAGAAATGTGAGATTAATGAAGGTGAGAGACATAACATCTGCAAATGGACACCAAAAATCAATTTGTTTGATGAGAACATATTTCCAAAAGAGAAAGCTCAAAGTGTCTGTGGTCCAAATTAACACATTTTAAGTCTCTAATTCTAATTGTTCAGGGACAGCTGCCTTTAAATAGCATCCCATGAGCAACTTATTCAAGAGCAGTTCACAGTATAAAGGTGCGTTCATACCGCAAGCGACCCAGCTACCAAAATCGCGTCGCCCACTGACATAGCGTCGCGCGTCCATAAATACCTCATTTTGGTCGTTGGCCGTCGCTTGGTGACATGACGTCCATTCGAGTTTCACCGCGATCATATCATATATCATATAATAGGATGTATAAGTGGACATTATTCCAGGTGTATCCTTTTCATTCACTTATCAAACTCAAAACACTGCAGCTGATGCCCTGCAGCAGCATTATCTGTGAGTTTACCGCGGTTCGTCTAGGCGGAACCAATGTCCTCACTGACATTAGTTCGGCGGAACTCATCCGCCCTGTAGTCCGGATGAATAACTGTTTGTCTAGGGTACCGTCACATGTACACCGCTGATTGGCTGATGCTGCACAGTCACACACAACATCGCCTGAATAGATCAACTTTTTTTTAACTTTGACATCGCGCGACGAGTGAAGTGATCGTCTTGTACGTGGCCGTTGCATCGTGGGTGGGTTAGCCCCGCCCCATCGCGGCTGTACATTGACTTTGAATGGAGAGTGATCGCCAAGGTAGTACAAGTAGCATCCGGTGTGAACGCACCTTAACAGAAGTGATTTGGAGACGGATGCATCTGGCTGCAGATGTTTTGACTGATGATTTTGTTTCTTTTCATACTGCAGCTTGTCTTATTAATGTTTTTCATTGAAGGTGTTATACATATTACGTGTATTTGTATGTATTGCCGTTGTTTGTTTGCAACATTGTTTACTCTGCTGCCGCTTACTTGGTGAGGACATTCTTGCAAGAGAGAATTTTAATGTAAGGATGTTTCCTGTTTTTGTTAAATAAAGGTTAAAAAAATCAAAACCTCACAGTGACAGACATGGTTCATATCAGGGGTTTACAGTAAGTAATTATCAGAATGGGAAATCAATGCACTCTGAAGGCAAGTGAAGCTGTCAATACTGTAATAATCTATCAGCAAACTTAAGTAATAGGCTGCCAATTATTTCAACTGCTTTAAAAATAAACTTAAGTAACATTACCTCAAATAATTGATGGGAGGCTTTTTTTATATCTCCACATCTGCTTCCCCACTTCCGGTTGTCCCTTGCCCCTCTCTCTCCTTTCATAAGCACTAGGCTGCAGCGATATTGTATCAAAGTTTTGCCTCCTAATAAGGTTAAAGGTGGATGTTTAAAGGACCCAGTGAAGTGATGTTTCAATTATGAATGATAAACAGTGCTGTTTCGATTGATCAGACTTTTTGTTTTAAAGACTGCGACAGCTGATCCAGAGATTCACTCCACAAATGTTATGTCCTTTCTAAGTTTCCTGTAAATTAACTCCAGCCCAAATCTTCCCCAGTATTTGTTGCAGAAATTTCATTGTTTTGAAAGAATTTGTCAAGATTACTGAAGCAGTCTTGCTATTTTTTGTAAATCAATAAAGGAAATACTTAATTTTTGAAAATTAAACATATCAACTGAAAGATTGCCCCATATCTTTATTTAAAATAATGAGTAATTAGAGATGGAGTATAATATGAAAAACACTTTAAATGATGTTTCATAAATTCAGTTTAAATCTGTGAGCCTGTCATTCTGTAAATGCACAGTGACCATGAACAAAAGATTCTTCTTCTTCACACAGTCTTATTTAAGTCAGTGTTAGACGACACTGAATGTTAAAGCTATGGTCTACGATTTGGAAGCTTTGTACATATTAATAACACCGTTTATAAGGCTGTTATGGTCCTATGGTCCTATCTACACAGTATAAAGACCAAAAAGAACGAAAAAAATCCATTCAGTATATCCGCTGAAAAGCTGCATACTAGCTGATTCCTCTTCCCCAAGAACCTGCAACTATTAATTGGTCCGTGAGTTAGTCCATGAGTCCATCCAATCCTCGCCTTCCTCACTACGCAGCACGCAGCATCTTGCCCATGGTCCCGCCTCCTCCTCTACCTCCGTGAGCAGCTAGCAGCGTTAGCTACTGAACTATCATGGAGCCGAAAAGCCTAGCGCCAACTCCGAACTGGCCTCTCCCCGCTGGGCCCAACGGAGCTCTGCCCGCGGGTTGAGGCCTGTTAGCGGGCTAACGGCTAACGAATAGCCTCAGCCGGCCGCCAGACCTTCAGCATCGGGCCGCTTTAAGCCCTGGTTGATCAGGTAATGGCTTTGTTTACTACAGTGGGAGATGTCTGCTGAATTACTCTGGTTAGTTTGTGCCTGTACGGGCTAATAACTTGTAGGGGAGCGGGTTAGCCTGTTAGCCGCTAATCGTTAGCACTGTAAGCTGAGCTGGGGAGGACAGGCTGAGAAAGATTAATCCTCCCCACACTGCTCCGCCCGGGCGGGCGCCAAACCCGCATTGCCGCCGGTCCAGTTGAATAGCTACTGCTGTGTGTTATAAGGGAGATGTCTGTCGTGTTTGATACTTTCAGTTGAGCTGAGCTGTTTTTGATTGAGTTTGCTGCTGATATATTATGCTAGTCGCTCGTAGCTCTGCCGGAGGGGGCTTATATGAGGCGACACGAGCTGGGGGCGGGATCTTGGAACACGGAGGGGAGAGGTGAGGGAAGGAGGGGCAGGCTGCGGTTTCAAATCGTAGACACCAGCTTTAACTTGTATACCTGAACTCGGACCTGACACGAGCTCTGATCACATCCTACACCAACATTCAATCCAAGTTCAAAATGATCATTTCGGATCTGTGTGTTGAAATCCTCACATTCCCTTTTTGGTCGTAGGCATGTTTGATAAATGAAGGCCTTTGTGATTTGCTATCCTAACTGCAACACACTTCATTTTACTAAAAAAGTTTAGTTCTCTCCCTTCGCCACTATTCCATGGCAGACAAACAAACAAATAAACAAATGCTACACATTTTGCATCTCCATTTACCATTAGCCTTTAGCTTAAAGAAATGAGTACAGGGAGAGCCAGCTAGCTTGAATTAGTCCAGAGGTTTATTTGAAGTCACCACTGAAGCTTCAGGCAGTCACCCCAAAAGTAAAACTCATAAATAATTGTACAAATGTCAAACTATCATTTTAATGATGCGCTTTGCCTGTATGGAAATGTGCTGCATGTGGCAAGAGCATGAAAAAGAACAAGAATTTTCAAGTTATCTTTCACACTGCCGAGCCATGAGGGAACTGACATGTGCTACTAATCTTGGACTTCATGGCTCACTCTGCTCGCTCTCTGCTCTCACTATGAGCTCAGGGCTAAACAACTACAAAGCCAGAGGAAAAATGAGTGTTTGCTGGCCTGTTGCATTCATTTACAATACAGAAAGAAGAAGGGGACCCTTGTAACATTCGGGGAGCTGCAGGGACAGGGGAAGAAGCCACAGGAGGACTGAAGTTAGGTTAAGCCGGAGAGGGTTAATCAAGACAAGTTGTCGCAACAGGGAATGCTGAAGATGTTATATGCCTTGACAACTGTATGTAGAAAAGTTTTTGTGGAATACCATTGGGTAGTCCTTTTTCTTTAAAGACAAAATGTCAAGCTGTTGAGAACTTTTGCTACGTTTGTTGTTCTCAGCTTTGTTTAAAGCCAATCATTTTTAGGACCTAACCTTGATGTCCAGCTTACTTGTGGCAAAAAGCCTAAGAATGTTTAATATTATCTTTCCACCTTATTCCCTATCTTTTCAAAAATTAGTCCCTGCCACTGTGAGGGGTGAGAGATTGTGGGCCCACCTACAGTAAGGAGGGACATTCCCCGGCAAATAATTCAAAATCCAGCTAAATACAGTTTAAAATACAAATATATGAACTACTCTAAAGGTATTAAAGTGCTGAAAAAATACACGATTGAACTTTTATCACATAGTCCAAGGGGCAGCAGGCAAACAATGAAATGTGAGTTTGCTGAAAGGATTGCAGCAGGTACTACTGTTAACAGTGCTAGCATCAATAGCTTTTGGTCCTTCTTTTTGTTTAATGTCTTTGCTGAATGAGGTCATTTGCTGCTTTTGCCAGGTTTTTGGTGAGAAAAACAAGGCACCGCTTAAAAAAAGACATTTTCTCGATCAAAGTACTGCCAAACTGTGCTTTTTCTACATTATACTCCAAATGACTTGTTTTATGTCTTAATGTTCATTCAATGCCCTTTGATTACTTCCAGGTTAGAGACCATTTTGTCTGTAACGGCATCCATTGAGCTAAGCTATAGTAGTGACATGTGATGGGTAGCTGTAATGCATTTAAGACAGAATGTTTGACCAGGATTTCAGACCTGTGTTGTAGAAGAGTAGAAAGTACTAGTTTAATAGACTTTCAAATCTGGTGCTACCTTTTTGGTGTCCAAATTTAGCTAATTAATCCGCTTCTCTGAACGTCCTAGCCCCAGCCCCTACTTCAGAACCATTATGTTTATGTCGTTGTCAAGATATAAAACTATATGGGAAGTATCCTGATTTCATTTTGTTTTTTTTCACACCACCCCAAAGTTTAAATTACTATGTCTCAAAATAGTGACTGCATTGCAAAGCCCATTAACTTCTTGTCAAGTACCAGTTTAAATGTTTTATTTGAGGATTATGAGAGAATTAAATTGGAATTTCCTGGAAAATTGGCACAAGCAGGTAATGAATTATAAACATGCACAATGTGGTCATTTTAAAGGCAGCCAAGCTGTTTCTCTTCTGCTAGCCAATAGGTATTCCCCACATCTTTATATTTGGGATATGTCCAGTTAGGTGTTTACCTGGCACACCAAATGAATATTTTTTATTCATCAATGGGATATATTCCACATCCCATAGAGAGTGATTGGGAGGGTCAGGACTTCTCAAGAAAAAAACAGCCGGTGATTGAATGGGGTACTTCCCACTCTTACAGTTGAACCAGGTGCACACAACTGCTTCTTTGTCCTTTAAAAGCTGTAAACCCAAGTCATTTTCTGAACTGATACAATCATTTCTGATTTAAGCTTGACTTGAAGGTAAACATGGAATCTGGCTAATCCATCTGCTTTGCTAGTAAAATGAAGCACTGATACAAACACGTACTGTCATGTAAGTGCCAGAATCTTGCTTTGGACGCCACTTCCAAGTTATCGATTTTGCTTCATGTGTTGCCTTCTGAGATCATCCATCTTGTAATTTTATGACAATAGGAGGTCCCATTCACATACTAAAAATGCTGGTTAAATGGTTAAAGCTAATACATTCACCCAAACTTTACATTGCCTGATGGGGAGAACTCCCTATTAAGAGGTTTAAGTGTAAACAAGTTACTCTAGAAATTTTTTCATGACATAGCCCATGAGATTTTTTAAAATTGTTTAATGGCATGTGGAAGTAGCTAAAGTCACCTGCCTCCTGTGATGTACACTTTTAGACAGGTATGTAATAAGGATTTTCAGGCATTCTGTCCTTACTTGTATTTCTGATTTCCGATAAGCATGTTTCAAAAGGAGGAGTGGCCTCAATTTTAATTCAGGTTGAGTTGCAGGTTGGTGCCATTCATATTGGTTTATAGTTTTTCAAAGCCATGAAGAAATACCATGAGAAATGTTGGAAAAATCATTTTTAGAGGCTGCATTCATTCACCGCTACTCATTGCTCTTATGCAGATTTATTGAGGCTCTCTGGGACCATGTGCATACATTTAATTACACACAGGCAGAGAACCATGAGGCTAACTACAGACCTTGATTAATGCTCTGTTAAACCTTGAATACTGTAAGGAGGCTGCTGTGCTGGCAGGTGAAACTGTTTTCATATGAGATATAGCAGATGTAGCAGGGAAAGCTTTACTCATCTCATATGTTTGCAGAGTTAATAGGTGTTGATTTATCTGCCGCAACGTATTGTGGGTAGGAACCGTTGAAGCACAGGAAATACATGAAGCCATAGAGAATGGTTACGGGAATAAATGAGGGGAAAAGAAAGCACACCGGAGAGGGAAGAAAGGTGGCGAAGCAGGCAGACAGACAAAGGGGAATAGGGATTTAGAAACATCACACGTAGAACATTTTATGATCTGAGAGCCGGAGACAAGACAGCAGGAGTCCTTGAGCAGATGGCAGCTCAGGTCTGCTGGGTCACCCAGAGCAGTGATCACTCGAGCACAGTACAGGAGACAGTGATTCAGCACCAAGACACCTGGGTCTTATACCAAAATAGAAGAAAAAATGTAAAGTTTAGCAGCAGCAGGATGCCCTTTATATATATACTCAAGTGGTGTTTAGAGTTTATATGATTTTAATTCAAAGTACAAAAATTTGTTAAAAGTCAAGTGTGACGTTTCACCGTAAAAATAGAAGTACAGAACAAACAATTACCAACAGGAAATAACTCCAGATGCTTCCAATTATCCCTGAAGTGAGCACCTGCTCTTACAAGAGCACATAGGTTAGGAACGCTTTCACAGACCGCTCATTTGCATCAATGAAGCCTTATGTTTTATTTATACCTTCTCTGGTTTCGAAGACTTGCTACAAAAATGCAGCAGGTAGTGATTGTGCCACACGGCAGGAAGGTTGCTGATTCAAATCCCAGGAGTCAGGGACTGCCAAGCTTGAGTTAGTTTTCTCTCTCTCTCTTTTCTGTCCTTCAACAGACACAAATGTGATGGTTAACTGCTGACTCTAAATTGCCCTGAGGTGTTTGTGTCTATGACTTGCAGTCTGTCACTTTATCAGATCCTTGATCAGGTGAATCAGGGTGTCACCTCAGATAGGCTTTAGCCTCTGTGACCCCAAAAGCTACAAGGGGTATAGATAATGCATGGGTGGATGATTTGATGGTTTTAATGGCAATAATGTGACCTTCATGGGCCCTTAAACTCTCTTCTTCTGTTGCTGTTCTTTGTTTTGTTTTGTTTTTATCATGAACAGAGCCACCTATTTGTGTTAACTCTTGCTACATCTGGCAAAGCAGCAGTGGATGGAAAGTCTCATTCAATTTCATTTTCTTGAGCAAAATAAGTAATCAATCCAAAAAAGGTAAAACTTTGCAACACTTTTGAAACCTCACAGAGTTATGCAAAAATGTATCCATTATCTTTGTCCAAAATATCTGCCTACTCAGTTCTCAGTCAATTTACAATTAAAAACAGACCCAACTTTTCTCTCCATAGTGGTATTTCAAACATTAATATGACTTCTTGAGAAAGTACATTGTTTATGATGGGTCATATTTGCTGCTCTTTGTTGTCTTTTCGTCAGTGCAGTGCATGATCAGATTAATCTTTGCAACTACAATCCAGTTTATTATGGCTGCTATATGGTATATATTTGACCTTGAGCCCTCCTCGGCCCCACAAAACAGTGGGCTTCAAAAACAACTTTCCACACAAACACATTGTACAATTCTTTGAAGAAACAAAGTCTTACTGCATTATAACCAAGGATGCCAGAGCAGGTGGGAATCTAAAACTTTTTAAAGTCTTAAAAATCTCTTTCCACCTTCAAGTACCAGATTTTTCTCAGTTAAAGACATGACAATTGATTCACCTAAACTGACAACCAAATCAATTTTGGATATGGGTTTAAATTATAACAAACAAAATCATCCTTCACAGACACAGCTTGGTTGTGACCAGTCTGGCAGCGTAAACTGATTAAAGCAATGAGATACACCATTTGTGATGACACCTTCTGCCTTACATGGCAACAGTGAAGGCTCCCTGTGGGGTTAAATAAATGTAATTGCAGTGGGAGGTATTGAGGGCAAAAGGTGGATGGAAGAATGGCTAGTTTGTGATTTTAATCAAGGCAGAAACCCCATGGCTGAGGAGATGAGAGAGCAGTCGTGTAGGGCCGAGTATTAGCTTACCTCGCACTGACACCTCAAATTGATGTTATCAGCATGGTAATAGACCTACTTTTGCCAGCTCCCTTCATGCATTATGGGGGATGACAGCTTACTTAGGGAATACATAAAGTAGATCATATTTCTTCTGGGTTTTCTGTCTGCTTGTATTTACCTCAGTTTCTTCAGGCAGATGGTCTGGACTGTGTGTGTCTTCGGTGCCACCTGTTGAACTGGCACTCTGAAAAATTGTGACATTTGTGTCTTTAAATAAAGGAGCCTCAGGTTTAGATTTAACTGTGACATTCTTGGATTGTGTTTCAGGAAAAAACAAGATGAGATGAAACACATTTAAACGAGCACACAAAACAATACAGAAGATAATATCTTCTGTAATACCCATTGTTAAAAAAGCACCAGTTTTCATTTTTATTTCATTATTGCACTTAAGATGACTTTTGTGTTAAAATTTGCATGCCTTGCTTTGTCAGGTCTGTTAATAATCTGCCACAGAACAAGACTTTGTATGTTTATTTTCCTCTGTTAAAAACCTGTAGACATTAAAGCACCTACCTTCTTCAACATTTAAAATCAAGCTGACTGTGTGTCAAATTGGGTTTTTATTCTGTGCAGAGATCAGTGAATGCTAAGCTAGCACAGCCAATTATATCATTTATACACAAGGAGAGTTGGTAAATCAAATGAGAGACGCAACAAACACAGTAATGAAGGAAAATGTATCAATTTATTTGTAATAGTCACACCAAAATGCATTTGAATGCCTACATGCTAGTCTTTATAAAAGTCTGAGGTAAATCATGTTCTGACTTTCTAGAAAAGTAATGTTTTCAAAGAGGAAAAAGTGATGTATTTGTGATGGCAGCGACCCATTTCCCAGCAGTGCAAGGCTGCTTATGTGAAACTAATTATTAAATCAGAATAAACATGCCATAAAAATCCTTCAGTGATACATGTTGCCCTAAAATGTGTAATATTGCATTTAAACGTAAGATGTGGCACACTGAATTCATAATGATTCACTTATCTGTTCCCTTTATATAAAACTTTTTGTCTATAAGGGCATTAATTGCGCAAACATCACAATCATTCAAATTGCCTTGAAGGAGTTCATAGTTAAAATTAAGTGGGATATTTCACCATGAAATGATTGATTCAAAAGATTTGATTGAACCAGCTGAAACACCATCAGTAGGTGACTCACAGAACATTATGTCAATGTCATTAATTGTGGGCCAATCAGTTAATGGAATGGACAAGCACTACTGCTGCGAATAAATGTGCAAACTCACTAAACCCATCAGAAGAGATGAAAAATATCCATCAAAAATTAAAAAAATAGAAATAATGATTGCTCATTCTCTATTACTGTTTGTCAGTAAGTAGGCTGAGTTTCTTTAGCAGCTTTTACATTCTAGTTATGAATTAAATAAATATATGAATTAATATTTAGATTCTTACCTTTACAGAAAGTAATAGCAATAATAATCACAATAACGGTACTTTATGCTAGCCAAGAGTGTTAGCTCATCCAAAAAATATTTAGAGCTCACATTAGCCTTTGTTTTAGTGAGTTATTGTAAAACCTTTGTTCTTTTACATTGACAGTAGGGATGTAACGGTGTGAAAATTTCATATCACGGTTATTGTGACCAAAATTATCACAGTTATCATTATTATCGCAGTATTGTTGCAGTGTGCTCAAAATGTTCAAAAAGTACTTTAACACAGTCTTGAAATCATTAAACCCCTTACATATTATAATTTTAACAGTTTTTTTGTCTTTTTTGTCAATAACTTTGTAATTTTACGAGGATGTTGTGGGGAAACTGATTGACGACAGTCACCCGTCTCAAACACGAAGCTGCGGTGAAAGACAAAAATATGCGTGATTAAAACTGCTGTAACTCCTCGAGTAAACGTGCAGACAGAGAGAGAGAGGATTTCTAGGACACTTATAGGATGTCCTATAAGTACATTTGTTTGCATTTTTTTAATGAGAAATAAAAGTAAACACTTCTGGCAAGTATCTGTCATTATTATGTTATAAATACTTCAAACAGGTGTGTAATTACAAGAGAAGAGAAAAATGATTTGAACTTTAAACAGTTTCCTCTTTATAAACATTTCTAAATGAACATGTTCAAAGTTTTGAGATAACTAAAAATAAATGTAACCTATTTTTCATACACTCCCACATTTTAGTTTGCCTGCAGCATTAGTGTCCATGTTACAGCTCGTTCTATTAGACCATGTTCAGGCATTATTATTTGTTTGTTTTGCTAACAATAGTCCCTGGAGCAGTTAGCCCCCTTCATTACTCTTCTCTGGTCTCCCCTTTCCATGGCAGATCCTCAAGATCTGCTTTAATATTTCCAAATTACGATTGATTAAATCCATAAAACACGAACTATGACAGAAAAAGACAATCTACTCCAAAATATGGCAAAACACGGCGAATAAACGGCAAAAGAATGGCAAAAATACACTCCATAATAATGCTAATGCTGTTATTTACAACGTTTATACATTATTCCCACAGATAATGCTGATAAACCGTCTATAATTCTCTCAGGTGTCTCACTGAATCCTCTCTCTCTCTCAGTCTGCTCGTTTACTTGAGGAGTTTTAATCACACGCATTTTTGTCTTTTGCCACAGCTTCGTCTTTTAGACAGGGTGACCGTCGTCAGTCAGTTTCCCCTCGATATCCTTGTAAAATCCAAACCTTGACCAGACTTTAGACTTTGTCCATTTCTACTAACAAAACCTGTTAGTCTGAGCGGGGCTCCAACTGCTATACAGGACTTTTCAGAGGCCAAACATTGCAAACTGCACATGCGGCCTCTGTCTGTGTGAGATGGCTGCTTCACCGAAGCTTTTCCAGTTAAAGAGCAGCATCACCGTGAGTTATTGACACATTGTGATAATCAAACACGGTTTAACGGTAATTTTAATAGGACACGGTAATGATTACCATGGGAAATTTTACCATGGTTTACCATTTTACTGGTAACTGTTACATCACTAACTGACAGTTGCCATTAAATGCAGATTGAACTTCCACTGGCTATATTAAGACTATTTTTCAAGGCATTGACCCATCTACTGTAGCACAGCCAAAGAGAACTAAAAAAAACTGATTTACACATAGTTAAATATAAAAGCCTCATTTTTAACTAAAGCAACGCATGTTGTATGTAAGCCTTCATGGATACACCTACAACTATACAAATTAAGCATTGAAGGAATTGATGTTATTCAAGGAAACTGTTAGTTATTTTATTCATTGTTTATTTGACATGGACACATAGTAACCTTAATAGTGTGATATTTAAACACCCCAAATGCACTTTGTGTTTCTAGCACAGTGCTAATTTTCAACACCAGTCCATTGGAGGCTTTTAAGGATTAAAGTTGTACGAAGTGAAATCATGCTGTCTCAAGAGCATCAGCATGTCATAGACTGACCTAGTAGGATCCATGTCACACTGAAGAGTCCACGTTTAGAGGGCCCATGTTTCAGAAGCCAGTTTAAGCTGAAGTGGTAAAATGCATTTGGAGCTTGGTGTGAATGCAGGCTTTTTACCTTGAGATGAATTCATCAGTGTCAGCCACTGCAGGAGGGCAGAGCTCCCTTTCATTTCATGCATGATGAGTCTCCCTTCCGCATTTCGTTGTATCTGTTCACTTCTCATCTCCCAAAAGAGGAAATTAACAAAAACTAGAGGGCAGCACAAAGAGAAGGGCCGAGGATTAGGAAATTGGATCCTAATTCAAGAAATGATTAGTGGTTTGCCATTAAGGATTTGAGACAATGAGAACTACTGGAATTAAACGAAGGATTGCCTTGGCTTTAAGGTCACATTACAAGCTGAAGTTTGGTGCTTGCAGGGCCCATTCATTGCACAAAACTGTGAAGTGGAATGATGAACTAAAAGACAACACAACACCAACAATTAATTTAAATTCAAAGTGGCTCCTGGCAAAGTTTTTTAAGTTTGTTCTTTAAGGTTCTAGACGGAAAACCCACAAGAATAAACCAGTAGAAAGCAGCGAGTTTCCCATTTTTAGTCCACTTATCTTTTGTATGAGTAAACTTTATCATGTTAAGAAAGCCTGAACTAAATCTGTTGTTTTTCTCACACCATTGCCGCCAGTTGGTGTAGCTGATGCCCCGGAAGAACTACAGACTGTTTAATCTTGATCTTCTAGGCCCTGCTTTTGCTTGTGTTGCAAATGTATGACAGAATTATGCTATGGACAGCAAAAATGGCGTCCGCAAAATGTGAGAGCATAGGCAGTTATGGACAGGATATATTTACAGGGGTTTTGGCTGACTCAGATTTGAAGACTGTATATTTTATCCAAACTGTGAATTTGCACAAGCTTTGGAAAGAGGCTGTGAAAGCTGTGGCTTGAATGTGGTGCATTGTGGTACATGAACAAGCATTATTGACTGCAGGGGCACAGCTTTCTTGATCAATACAGCCAAACGAGGAATTTATTGCTTCAATTGGAAACATTTATCATAAACCCTGATTAGTTTCCCTCATTAAAGGTGGCACACATTCATTTCCAGGGGTGATTATTGTCAGTGTTACTGATGATGCCTTTGTCATTACAGGAGATTCAGGATAAAATTATCTTTGGTCCCATCTTCCATACAGCTGTTGAACAATGCAAAAGCAACAGAGCAACATGCAATGCACACAAGCACTATAGCACTTGACATTCTTTCTGGCACTTTAAATTGTATGTCTCTGTATGGCCCTGTGTTTTCATTGTAATGGGTTTCCTGTTTTAATCATCAATATCTGTTTTTCTGTTTGTATTCTTGGTTTTTATCTTCTCTGCTCTGTGAAGCATTGTTGTAGCACAAAACCCAAGACAAAGATCCCTAACAGGACAATACAGTTTACCCTGACCTGACCCAACCTGAACTCCAAGGATAGCATTGGGGAAAACTTTTTAAATGAACTGTCTGAGTGCACTTTTTCTGATCGACAAAGCAAGCAACAGAGGGAGAGGAGGATTTATTTTATTTTGGCAGGGGAAAGTGTTGTGGACAAGCCTTAGCTCTGCATGAAAGCCATTAATCAGTCTCTTTTTACATAGATGTGTCATCAAGTCTGTCCTTGGAGACAGAATATTTTTAACATCAGCACATGAGCTTGTGACCCAGTCGGCTGACAGTGAGGCAGTCGTGTCAAATCAAAGATGGCGCTCACAGTCGTTACACCAATTAACACTGTCCATTTTCTTTCAGTGGGGTTGTACACATTAAAGCATTTTGATCTGTTTCGTCAGTGAAATTAAAAGCAGATCACGCAGAGTTAAAACTTTACTATTGTCTTAAACAACTTAGTGCTGGAGAAAACAAGGCATGTTTACTTTACTTTGGCTGGTCTTGGCCCACAAGGCTGCAGTTTGGTCTGCTGTCATGGCAACAAATGATAAATGGAGTTAAATACCGCTTTCCTCGTTTTTCTGACTTATCACAGTGCTATCACACCACGTCATACCTACTGATTCAAACCTATTCACTCTTCTTTTCACTCATTGATGTTTGAGGTTTAGATCTAGTTAGCCATCAATATCAGCTAACACATCCATAGTTTAGTTTAGTTTATTGATTTATTTGACAGGGACCATGTACAAATACATTAATCTTTCAATAGAAAAGATGCTTTGTACCAGCATTTAGCATTTAGCAAATGCTAATTTCCATCTGCAGTCCCTGGCCATGCCACAACAGTGGGGGCGACTTGGCTTTTAGTGTCTTGCACAAGGGTAAGGATCTCGATTGCAACCTTCCAACTGTAGGGCCACTGAGGGTGCAAAATATTTAAGTTTTTAATCCCAGAAAATTGTCAATATTTGAATTTTTCAAAAAAAACAGCATTGGGATGCTTTAGTGAGTTGATGCTTGCCTTTCACCTTTTACTGATGATAACTCACAGGTCATCCTTTGTCCTTACTTTGATTAATTCCAGGGCCCCTGTCAGTCTTTGGCCATTCTAAACATCCAATTTTTCTTTCCAAAATGGCACCCCTAATATCACTCTACACTAAGTTGTTAATTTCATTTTAAGACGTTTCTTGGCCACACTGAGTAGCATATAACATGGCAATATTGAAATTGACTACCACATGCTTGTGTTACTGCAACAGTAGATATTTAATGAACTGGTAAATGTGTGTTTCTTGCAGGATAATGCAGTGTGTGTCACCTTGGCATTTACCTACAGATACTCAATTTGAACTTCACAATCCTTCGGCCTGTTTGGGTTTTTTTATTTAGCTTTTTCCTCTTCATTGTTTGGAGGGAGTGTGCTGCCTTAATGGACTTGATAATGGGGATCCGTCTTGTGACAGCCATTACCGCATGAATTTAATGTGCACTCTCAAGGTAGTATGTTGACATTTTCAGCCTGGCACATCCAAAAGCTTGGCTCGTCACGCGTGCTGCTCCTATGTGCCCATCCGTCCAAGGATAATGAGCTAAATTGTTCTCCAACAGGACAATGCGTACATTAAGACGGGAAGCAGATCACTTGGGGAATAGTTGCTCCTTCTTCAAAAGGGAGAACCATCACCTTTATGTGCTGCAGCAATGTTCTAAATGATACATTTTCAGTCTCAAGTCAATTTGTGTTCAGTTATTAAAGCCGTAGCTCTTGATGTGCTTCTTGAAAGTATTGGCTCATTATGTAGCCGTACAAGGTAATGTGAATGGGAGAGAAAGCTAACAGCTTTTAGCACTAAAAGCCTCCTCTAGTTACCACAAACTGAGAAACCACAAATTATCCCTGAGCTGTTTCATTTTATGTTACAGAGCATATATACCGTACATACTATATTTCTTTTTAGTCACCCCACAAATTCTTGATCTTAATTTAGAGTTTACACTTTAAGGAGAATTGAATGATCCAGATGCCGCTGTCTGTTTATATCATCAAGCTGAAACAAAGTAAATTATTTTCTGTGCAATAACTGCATGTAAATTTCGATAATGAAAAAGGCTAATTAAAGATCCTGCTGCCCTGAATTAAAAACAAATCAACAACAGACAAGAATACAGATTATCCTTTCCTTCAGGGTAGACAGCGAGAGACACTCTTCTGCTTTAAAAACTTCATCAATGAAGAGTTTACTTCATTAATTCCAAATGACTTGCATAAAATAAGTAAAACTAAATTTAAAAAGGAGAACAGGATCAACTTGTCCTCCTTCTGCCTCACTGCTGTTTGTTTACTTTTGTCCACACCATTACCCTCATCTAAAGACCTTACTAGTCCTAATTGCAATTTCATTCATGTTTACCCCTCCTAAATTGTGGTTCCTGCCTGTGAGGCCAGGGTGCTCAATAAGTAATACAAAAACTTTGCAGCAGACACTAAAAGGGTTTTCTGTGGAGTTTTTGGCCTCTGCTACAATACATATAGATAAACATACACATATATTATGACTGCAACATAATCCATGCACATATACAGATAGAGGAAATACATTTACCCTGTTTAACTGTATTTGACAAATACCTGATCCAAAATTTATCTTGGAGTAGTTGTATCAAAAAACGAATGCTAGGAAACATTTAATTTCAGGAAAACTAATAATTTAAAAAGAGTAATCATTTGCAGTAAAATACTGGCAGCTAACGGTGCCTCTACATTTTTATGGTTCAAATGAATGGGTCATGATTATTTGAGTGTGAATGGCTCATATTTTTTGATGTATCTTATTATCTGTGCTGTTTGAAGTAATGGGTTATGATCATGTGTGAACATTTCTTTAAAAATGACTTTTTGTTTAACATGTGCCGAACACATTACACATTACACATCGTAAAGTTCTGGCTACTGGCTTAGCCTATATTGTCTCATTAGCCATATTAGCCTCAGAGTGTGGTTGTGATGCTGTGAATGGCAAAGACGTGTTTAAATAAATTGACTCTTGAAAAGAAAACCCACCTTCAAAGCCCTGCCAGTTGATTCTTTCAACAGGTACAATTTTTTTGACATTGTAATTTGAGCCATGATTACAGAATGTCAATCCTCACAACACATACCACTTGTTGACCAAGCACACAGCTGATGCAGAGAGCCACCCTTCCCTCTTAAACATCAGGCTACATTCAATTGTGAACAGCCAAACCAGGTTGTGGTCAGATGCTCGTCACATTAGCATCCCCCTGAACTACTCCCCTGAACATCTCATCTTGGTTTTAGAAAAATCTACAGAGAGATCAGTAGTCAAGACAACAGTAACCTGCACCTTGTGATATCAAACATTTTGTTTTGTGTCTCTTCTTTTACTTTTTTTTTCCATTTACTTTTTTCAGTTTTAGGTGTTTTTTTGTCTGTTGAGCTAATGTTGCTGACTAACAGAAGTTCCTGGATTCAATTCAACATATTTCATCCAACCATGAGAAAAGAATCATTTAACAATTTACTTAGCCAATATTATAACTTTTGTTCCACCCAGTGAGCCAAATAACATAGGCTATGTGAGGTTTATGAGGCAGATGAGGTTTGTCCTAAATCACTTGCAGACTTTTGTCTTTATAACCCTTAATTATACAGTCTGCTAGTCACTAGGTATTTACTTGGTACTAAGGCCCCACCCACACGAAGCCAAACCGAGGTCTAAACGCATACGTTTTTTTGCTGAATCTGCGTATCATCCATACGAAGACGGCGTTTTGGGGGTCTGTAAACAATCATTTCTGAAACCAGGTTCCAGAGTGGAAAGATTTTGAAATGCCGTATACGCAGCTCCGTCATTACTGGTTCTCCGCAAGTTTTCAGATACGCTTACGTCAGTTTCATATCTTCATTGACACGCATGCGCCACACTCAGCAATGACAACAACAATGGCGGCGTACGTGAAGCATACGTGCTGATGAAGCTAGTGACCCTACTATCCCTGTTGCAGCAAAATCTCCTTCTTCTCAATCACCGAGTTGAACAAACAATTATCAAGGACACATTACGGCACTTTATGATCACTTTATCACAATCTCTGTTTACAACTTTTGCCGTAAGTGCGCATGCCCACTGTTTTTTCATCTGTTTCCGCTTGTTTCTGTCATATCGTTACAGCACCCCTAGAGGTCTGGCATGTGTTTTACAGCGTTTTGATGCGTATCGAGTGCATTTATGTAGACGCACACATTTTCTGAGACGCCTTCGTCTTTATGATGATCATTTTGGAAACTGTTAGCGTTTTGTCTTCATGTGGATGGGGCCTAAGATGCTAATTGTTGAATAGCTGTGTAATACACGGATAACAAAGAGGTAATTGCATAGAAAGTAAAGGTGAAATTACAAGGAAAAACTCCCATATTACCATCAATTTAGCTATGTACCATGTGATTCTGACTGATATGATAGTTTCACTTTTGAGGTCAGTTAACTATTACCATATAACTCTTAAAGTAATTTTCTGTAAAGTACCATCTCAATATCTTGACAGTACATACAGTGTTGGCTGTTACAAGATGGTTGATGTGAAGGTTAGCTCTTGTCAGGGCAGATAGAATTAAAACTAATTTTCAGTCTTAAGGATGCAGGATTGACAAATATCGCTGTATTAAAAGTGAAAAAATGTAGATAATCACTCTTTCTATTGCTATTACTCATGCACTTGTTATAAGTGCATGTTTTTATCTACAGACCTGACACTTACTCTGTCATGTGCCTTTTAATTATTGAGAGAAAGAGTTCTTGGTTTATCTCTTACTCTCCAGTCCCTGTGCCAAAAGCTACATTACACAGGTCTTGTGTCTCTTAACTGCATGACATTGCATTGATGCATGGCTCAACTCAGCAGAATAAATCAGCAGCGCAGAAAGCTTATCCCATCATGGTGATTCAACACTTATAAATAATGTGTTTCCTTCTATCAGTCAGGTCTCAGTGGATGGTATAGAGGTGGATCTGGATGGATAACTCTGTGAAGTAGGTGAACACCATCAGGCCTGCAGATGACCACATGTCCAGCTTTGTTCAAGCTGTGGGAGCAGGTGGCTCTGATCTGCACTGCCAACATGAGCCTCAGTGGGGCTGTTTGTAGCATTATGGCCAACATACTGTAGAGGCTAAAGTCTGCATGCAGTGGATTACCAACACTTGCCTTACATAAGCCACTGAAATGGTGAAATCAATGTTTTCACAGTGAAGGATAATGCAGGAGCTTTTGAAGGAGCCGAGACATTTCTCTTAGCGTGAGACTAAAGCCTAAATTTATGATAACTGCAAATGAAAAAGAAAACACTGAAAATAGCACAGCAGATGGAGGAGACTGTGGAACAAGCTGATAAGCTTTGCATTAACATTGAATGAATCTGCAAAAATGTACTCTCAGGAAGTTGATGCCTTGTCAAACTTGGGGATGGGGATTAAGACAAATTCCAATTAAGAACCAATGGCAAATAGCTTAAGGTCATTTTTCTTCAATTGTCAGCAGGATGACATCAAACTATCACTCTTTTCACAATTTTTTGATGGTACTTCTATAAAAAAAACTATCACTGCAGTCATACAGACATGAGGACCCTCCTGAAAATGAGATGCTGGATCTTAAGGGGCTAACCTCTAATAAATTCGTGTTCAGCAGAGACATACTGTATATGAAGAGGACAGGTCTATGATTGGCCCATGGATCTTTAGTTCCCACTTTAGTCCACTTGTCTCCATCCACCTCTCTTCCTTCATCACACACCCAACACAACATCGTGTGGATGGCTGTTAATCATGAGACTGGGATCCACATTCAAGATTTCCTGCTGCTAAGCAGAGGTCTTTTCTTGCGGCCATGATATATCTTTGAATAATGTGTATCCATAAATTGAAAAGTTTGTCTCCGGCCTGCTCTATTGTAGAGTGTCTCGAGGTAACATACTCTGAATTGGCTCTATACAAAAATGACTGATTGATTGTTTGATTAATAATGAATTCATTAATTTCTTTCCCTGTGTTATACATGCCTTGCAAATCAAGAACAAAATGCTCCCATCAGGGGCAGTCAGCAGAAACAATAAAAAAAGAAGTCATAGATTTTATCGTGGCAGAGGGGTGACAGAAGCGGTCATAATTTAGGCTTATGTTTACTCAATATTTCCATAAGTTTTGATTTTGATTAAACTTTCAAGGACTGTTGGTCATGGAACAAGAAAGAAGTGATTGGATTTTGATGGGAATCCATATATGGATGCTGATCTGGGAATTTTTTTGAATGATTTATCTATGTTGCTCTATAGGGCCGTTTAATTTCCACTAATAAATCAAAAGTTGTTCAGCTGATTTTTAATCTGTCAGGAAATGTTGGTCATGGCACAAGGCTGAAGTTATTGGAAATTGGTGGTGATGTGAATACAGATGCAGCTCCAGGAATTTTTTAAAGACTTTGTAAATATTCTGAGATAGGACAGTTTACTCATTTTTGATAATAACTTGGTTAAGAATGTCAGAAATTCTTTTGCGGAGGTTTGTGCTCTCTGAGCCCTCCTAGTTTATTCATTTTTTATTGTCTTGCCGTCCATCTAAGGTTATCTGTATCACACAGTCTTGGCTACAGCTTGCCAATCCACTATTACAGCTACTAAGAGCTTCTCAGCCAGTGCTGTTACAGCAGTATCAACCCTTACCCTGCTGTCTCAGCTTCACAATCACACAATTACTAAAAGATACTAACTTCAAATGTAATCCCACAGGCATTACAGTATTATGCTTTTGTACGATCTATTTTAACATATATAAGTATTGTACTCGGGAGTTTGGGTTGTGAACGGTCCAGGTGCTAAGTGGCACTGATTTCTGAACAATACCTGATTTTCTGTAATTAAGTGAGAATAGAATGTTAATAATTTTAAGTTTTACCATTGCTAATGACAGGTGCTTCTTTTACCCATGATGCTGGTGTCTTCAGCTGAGGGGTAATATTGAACAGCTTACTGAGCAGAGAGGGTTCACCATCTTTGGCTCTTGCATCTAGTGGATGACACATAAATGAAGCACATAAAACTGTGCTGTGCTCCGGGTCGTTGTTGTATGTGTTGGTGCCTGATCCATATTGGGACCTGATTTTGATACCTGTGTGTATTTGATGGCCAAAATAATTCTCCATATTATTTAGATTTGGTCTTCATAGAAACAGAGATAGATTGCAACTCACAGCACAACCAGAGAAAAAACACCAACATTTGCATCAACACTTAAGGTGGTATTTTTTAAGATAATCCTCTTTGGCTTAGGAAAAAGTCCTGAAAGCAAAACAAGAAGCTCCTTGGTGTTTCCCTGCTTGAGGTGATGCCTTCTTAAAATGCAGAGACCAGACATTTACTGATACTACAAGAGGTGCAAAACACATTTCACTGTTCACTTTGTACACTTTAACGCAAGCTGCAGTAGACAGATTGAGGCTTCAAGAATATAAAAACCAGCTTTTGAGAGATGTCAGGGGAGAACTATAAATCACTCAGGCACTTAAAGAGGTTACACTTCTGAGCCCTGAACCACCTCTTTATACTATTATCACATGAACCACATGTTCACCCTGTCAAGAAATAAAAGGACAAGAGACTGGGCAAGAGACACTGCTGCTCAGCTTTCTCATTATGGATTTCAACTTTCTCAAATGAGAGAAAAAAAAAACTCAGTTAGAGCACCACTTTTTATGTATTTGTTGACTTGGTCTCATTAGTAGCCCTCTTAAAAGCTGTCAAGTGTTGAATAATTTATTTTAAAATCTGTTGTAAGGGAAAAAGACCTTCTAAAGATGATTAAAACCGTATAGTTTTAAACCTTGGTCCTCTGATTCTACAACTGCTGCACAAAGGCAGAATGAGCCACACTAATTCATTATTTATCTTGCATGTTTTTTTGTTGTTCAAGAGGCATATTGACGGGGTAAGACAAGGGCAGAATGTGATACCTAATATACAGGACGAAAAGAGGAAGACAGAAGAGGAAAAAAGAACAGATGAAAAGAAAAGGATGGTGAGAAAAAGAGAAATACTGGCAACCAGAGACAAAGAGAGAGATCATATCAGGGCAAATGACACATTACCAAGAGAGCACGTGAGGTGTTTTCAAATTTCAGGGGACGAGCAAACACCCAGCCCGTTGCTGTCACAGTGCTGAATGAGTCATGATTATCCTCTGACAATGCTCTCCAATCTTTCTTGATAACACCATCCAAATCAATCATCACAAAACCCAAACACGTGTCTGCCATATAAAAACTGAGCTCTCTGTTTACCTGCTTCAGCATTCAGCACAGTGCTGCCAGTGGAGAACCTTAGCCCAGCAGGCACTGCTGAATGCTAATGTGAGGAGGTTAATCACAGCTCCCACACAAGTAAAAACATCAAAATAAAAATCTAATTACGTGCAAAGGACGGTGTTGTGTGCATGAATCTGGCCATAATATTGCTGGAAGCGATAGTGATTTGAGACATTCGAGACTGAGACCAAATAAAAATAAAAGACAGAAAAATGACTTGGAAACCAAGGAAAAAGTGGGGGGAGTCATTTAAAGCTTGTGTAAGAAACGTGGAAGTTTTTGGTTGTATTACCTTCTACTGACAAATTAGGGACGTAACGGTTACTGGTAAAATGGTAAAACAGGGAATAATTTTAGACGGACAGTTTTACTGCTTCATGTTTTAATTACCCCTAAACCATGTTTGATTCCAGCACTGTTTAAATAACTCGCAGTGATGCTGCTCATTGCCTCGAAAAGCTGGAACTATGTGTCTGCTCCTTAGTAAAGCAGCCGCAGAGGGGAAACGTAGAAGACTGTCAGACAGTCTAAAACACAAAACTGTTGGAAGAAGACGATTGAAACTACTCTAACTCCTCGAATGAGTTGACTGACTGAGCCAGAGAGAGTGAGAGAGAGAGAGAAGATTCAGTGAGCCACACCTGAGTGAATTATAGGTGGTTTATCAGTATTTTGTGTGTAATTAAGGTATAAATCTTGTAAATAACAGCATTATTATCATTCTGGAGTGAGTTCTTGCCATTCTTTTGCCATTATTTTGCCGTTCATTTGCCGTGTTTTGCCGTATTTCTTTTTCCATCATAGTTGGTGCTTCATCATCAATCGTTATTTGGAAACATTGGAGAAGGGAATGTGGAAGAGATCTGCCAGGGAGAGGAGAGACCAGAGGAGAGCCATGGAAGGGGCCGAACGGGTTTAATTGCCTCAGGGACTATTGTCAGTAAAAACAAAAAATATATATGGACATGGTCTAATATAACAAGCTGTAACATGACCACTAATGCTGCAGGCAAACAAAATGTGTGAGTTTATGTATAATAGGTCAAGATTATTTTTTGTCATCTCAAAACTTTTAACATGTTCATTCACAATTGTTTCTTAAGAGAATCCTGCGTAAAGTTCAAATCTGTTTTTTCTTTCTTTTCTTGTTTAAGTATTAATAGCATAATAATGAAAGATACTTGCCAGAAGTGTTTAGTTCTCAAAGGACATTTCCTGACACATTTATTGACAAGAAAAAGACAAGAAGATAAGACAGCCTATTTTAATTATACTACTGCAGGGGCTAAATGATGTCAGGTGTGTGTAAAAGTTATTTTTGGACATTTTTAGCACACTGCAACAATACTGTGATTACAATGATAACCATGATAATTTTGGTCACAATTACTGCAATGTGAAATTTTCATACTTTTACATCCCTGAAGCCTTCTGGTGTAAAGAATATCTTACAGACACATCTAAGTAATACATCCATGGCTAATCCTAAAGTAAGCCTAATTAGTGCTAGCCACCATTACCTTAACTACGATAACAGCACTAAAAAATACCCAAAGGTCCAAAAGTCATCTCCTCCCAATTAGGTTGCAGGTAGGGATGTAACGATGTGAAAATTTTGTATCATGGTTATTGTGACCAAAATGATCACGGTTATCATTATTATCACGGTATTGTTGTAATGTGCTCAAAATGTTCAAAGTTTACTTCAACACAACATTGAAATCATTTAACCCTTTAGTATTATAATTTTACTAATTTATTGTCTTTTTTGTCAATAAATGTGTCTAGAAATGCCCTTTGAGTACATTTTTTACCCTTCTTTCATTAGAAATAAAAGTAAACAATTCTAGCAAGTATTTTTCATTATTATGTTATAAATGCTTGAACAGTGTGTAATTACAAGAAAAGAAAACAACAGATTTGAACTTTAAATAGGATTTTCTTCATAAACAATTGAAATTGAACAACAAATAACCTATTTTACATTCTCTCACAGATTTCTGTTTGCCTGCAGTATTACTATCCATGTTATTGCTCCTCATATTAGACCATGTCATGGCCTTTTTTTTTTGTTTTACTCATGATAGTCCCTGAATCAGTTAGCCCCCTTCATGACCCTCCTCTGGTCTCCCCTCTACATGGTAGATCTCCTCCATATTTAAATTGATTTAAATATCGACAGAAATATTTGACGGAAAAAGACGATCAATTTCAAAATACGGCGAATACACTTCAAAAGAACGGCAACAATACACTCCAGAATGATACTAATGCTATTATTCACAAGATTTGTACATTATTTGGACAGAGAATACTGACAAACTACCTGTAATTCTCTCGGGTATGGCTCACTGAAGCTTTTCTCGCTCTCTCGCTTTCTCTCTCTCTACCTCTCGACCTCTACAGCTCAGTCGGTTCGTTTACTCGAGGAGTTACAGCAGTTTTAACCACGCATGCCTTTTTCTTTCACCGCAGCTTCGTGTTTAAACAGGGTGACTGTCTTCTATCAGTTGTCCCTCGGCAACTTGTTAAATCCCAAATTTCACCAGACATAAGAGTCCGTTTCCAGATGGAAATCTCTGCTGTCTCTAACTTTCACTGAGGCCAAACAATGCAAACTGCGCATGCGCACTTCCCATGAGGCTGCTTCCCATGATGCTGCTCTTTCCGGGCTAAGAGCAGCAGCACCGTGCGTTTCTGACACATTGTGGTTATCAAACACAGTATAACGGTAATTTTTATAGGACGCATTAATGATTACCGTGGGAAATTTTACCGCGGTTGTTGTGCGCTAGTAGGGGGCAATTTGGCTATTGGCTGTTGATATTAATAATAATTGAAAATTAATTATTAATATTAAAATTATCAAAGATAATTTAAAAAAAAGATGATAAATATGATTATATAATCAATATTTATAACGGGGCACCACCCTGTTTCCAGGGACCGATAACCAAATTGACAAAATTAGGATTCAGTCTCAGAAGGTGTGGAAAGATCTAAACGTATAGTTCAAGCACTGACTGTTATGAATCCAGCAAATATCACAGTTATACCGCAATAAACACAAACAACGACAGATTAAACTATAATAAAGTTTATTTGAAGCAATAATTATTCAAAATAACATTACTTATTATAAACCATTATAATTTAAATTATAAGCAAACATTAAACTACTAACTACAACTAATAAAAGGCAATAACAACAACATCAATGATCACAATGACTGCAGCAGCAGTACCCATAACATTACCACAGCAGCGACAGTAAATGCACTCATCAATGATGGAGTTAATGTGTGTGTGAGAGTGTATGTGTGTGGGAAGGTGAAGGAGAAAAGGAGTGGCTAAAGGGGTCACGTGAGAGAGGGCGTACCCTGGACCAAAATGGCGGCAGAGGAAAGCGTCCTATCCTCTCTAGAGCCAAGATGGCCACTCACCACGTGAACAAAGAGAAAGGGGGAAGGGTCTTTAAACCTCACGTGTTACTGAGGCGCCCCTTTTAAAGATTTTAGGCGCGCACCGACGGCACCTTTAAGATGGGTGTGGTGTGAGGGAGGTGGGCGTGTGTGCGCAGTAACGAGAAGGAAAAGGAGAGAGAGAGAGAGAGACCCCAGGGAGATCTCACCTACAACTGATAAACAACGATATCACTACACAATAACAGAGCCAGTAAACTGAAGTCTATCTGGTCTGGTATTGGACTTTCAACCAGTGATATCCTATTTATCACTGATCACAGGTGGAGATCGAGAATAAAAACAGCACAAATTAAACAGGTCTCATAAACAAAAAAAACAAATTAAAAACACTCTAAACTAAACTGTCTCTGCCCAGACATAAGCCTCTTACTTGGAGTTGCTCCGGTCCTCCGGAGTGTGGATAGGCGATGACGGGGAGAGAGAGGAGAAAGGGGTCCGCTGTGAAAGTCCGCCGTAAAAGTCCGCTGTAGAAGTCCGCCGTGCGAGCTCTGAGTCCACCGCTGTGTGCTGGATCTGATCCCAGATCCCAACACGGTTTACCATTTTACCAGTAACTGTTAGTTGCAGGTCAATACATAGTTGAAAATGTATTGTTCAAGACTTTCTGTTGCTTTGAGAGAAGTAGTCACTTGACTCTAACTCACCTTCTCTTCAAACTCTCCAGGGCAAAAACAAACTGGAATACTTTAAAAAAAAAAACACCTTGAGTCCTCAGAGCAGAGGGGTCCTGACAGTGCTGGTCCCTCTCAAAACTAAGGCCACGCATCAGCATTCTGAAGAAATACCTCTCCTGTTCCCTGTAGTCTGTATTAAAATGGGGACTTTGGGGTGTTGTTGCTCAAAAGTGTATTTACAAAGACATAAAACCACAATCCTGTCAAAGGTTGTGACCCCTAACCCATGTCTGCTTTGTGAGACAACAAACTAAGCACTTGAGGGAAAGGGTAAAGTCACTACAAATTGTTCAACAGTTGCATGGCGGCTGTTTGTTCCAGTTTGGTGTTGTTGTTTGTGCTACTGTCTGGTGGCATCAGTTTCAGTGTCTAGCAGCAGTCAGTGAGTCAGCACTTTGGCCACATCTCCCCCAGCAGAGCAAATCTATTTGTTTTTCTGTCTCTTGCTTTCAGGATATAGACAGGTTTGATTCTGTTGCATCAGGTCAAACTCCTCTCCTAGGCTGCACAGTTTTTGATTACAGGCCGCCTTTCTGCGGCATCCCTCTGGCAGCAGAAGTTGAAAAATGTCCCAGAGCATTTCACAGGATAAAATAGATATCTTCTTTTGTCAAAGTCAATGTCTGAAATGATAAGAAACAGCCCTCAGAAGTATATTAACACTGGGGACCCAGGTGGGGGAAGACATGAAGGTACCAGGGAACAAACAGGGTCTTATTGTCAATCCTTAGACCATTTTTATGTTCAGCATACTATCTTTATTTTTGATTGATTGTAGCTTCAAGGGAAGCAGCTGCACAAAGCCTTTGACTAATAACAGGCAACCACAATGTCTGTGCCTTTCCCTGCTACAAAGCTTTAATCTATAGGACTATTGTATACATTTGTTCATGGGATTCCCAGGGAGCAAAGAACTGCTCTTCTTAATCTGCTCTGTGCATATAGTGCAGCCAGATATCGATGTAAAATAAACACATGGAATAAGACTGCCCCTTAAGGTATAATATAAAGCAAATGTAGCAGTAAGCCACCATAAGCCATTACTTAACATTCACTATTTCAACATCATTTGCTCCTAATTAGTTGTTTTATTGTGGGAAAACGGTTCATAAGTTTTATTTCAGTATGATATCTTGTGTGTGAACAACTTAAATATGACGTTAAAAAAATACAATGGGACCTTAACGGTTTAAAATTTCTGTTGCTGTTTATTTTTGTTTATCAGCCTCAGGCCTGTGCAAGCTGATTCCTTGTACTGACAAAACATGTTTTAGCTTTCAGAGTAATTGAAGAAAGTTATCATAAAGAAATGCTTAATGCTTTTGCACTCCCTGAAGACACATTGTGGTTGTAACACACTGCATCAGGTGCATATGTACTTAATTTTGGCTGCATCTGCCTGTTGCCTTTGCTTCACCTCTTTTTTTTTACTTAATTTTATCTGTCCAAAATTGTTGCACATTTCAATTATGCCATGTTTTCACATGAACTACAATATTTTCGTCTTTCATACTTTTTAGTGGAAAAGGCTGGCCTTTCTGCATATGTTCGCATATTTACAATTTTTTTTTTAAAGACAAACATTTAGACAAGTCAACTTTGTTTGCCAAGACTAAGAATTATTCATAAGTTTGCATACAGAGCTTGATGTTCTAAATTCACTTCTGGCACACTAGTTCAGGTTAACAATTCCAAATAATTTTTTGATTTTTAACTTTGTGGTGGTGTTTTTTAAACTGTGTTGTTTCTGGCTATTTTTTATTCCACTTCATGGGCTGAACAGAATATAGACACACAAGCACCATGTAGGTTATTTATTACAGTACTATTCCAAACTGCGATACTGTTGTCTCTTGTGCCAGTATATAAACAGTATCTACTGTTCTAAGACTATTTCTACCTGTCACATGTCTGGAGGGGATAATTTAAAGCAATAAAATACTCCTTCACAGTCCAGATGACAGGGGCAGCTTCAGCATCAATAGTATTGATGGGATATGAACCCTTATCTTGGTCTGACGGCAGGCGTGTGGGCACAGGGAATGTTTATCTTCCCAAAAGAAGTGAGCCAGGCAGGGTCGAGCAAGTGAATGAGAGAGAGCAATGGGGAGACGATTCATCTCCCTGGAAGGACAGTGTTTCCGTACACTTAAATGTTGAACTAAGCTGTGGTCCAGCTGCCATATAATAGCCATCTCTCCCGTCTCCGTGGTGTGAAGAGCCATTATGCTGCAGGAAGCTGCCAAAAGCAGAGTGGAAGGGCTCATTCATAAAGAGAAAATGACACAATTTCCAGTCTCCTCTTTGCTGAGTGTGATATGGATCATTTAAAGCTCTTATGAATCTTCCTCTGAGTAAAACATTAACAAAAACTTAACTTTGTGCCAGTCTTCTTAGCTGAATGCCTAAAAACCATCAGAGACCAATTTAGCGGATAAGCTTCTCCATCTCAGCAGGCCTTTCTGTACTCAGTAATTTATGGTAAAGTAAGAGGAAAAGTTGTAAATGCATGCTAGATTTTAATTGCTTTACCATTTTTGTAATGCTCGGTGTTCCATTTGCATCAGTTTCTTCCTTGAAAAAGATAAAAATCAGATGGTTAAACTAAAACTGGCTTCTCTCCAACTCCTTTAGAATCTCATTTGCACCCTAATTTTTCCCATGATTCTTTATTTAGAGGACTAAGTGGGTGCCTATTCCAAAAATAGAGAGCAGGATTATAATACAGTCAAGGCCTCTTCAAACCGCCCCTGACGATACAAAGCAGACAAGCTTCATTCTGAATCATGTATTACAAGCAATCTCAATTAGATCACAGTTACACCGTTGTCACTGCGGGGCAGAGCGGTGATGATGGTATCGCAGCATTTATATCTCTCTCCTTTGAGTAGTAGGATTGTGTTCTGAGTCAGAGCAAAGTAAATCTTATTTAGACTGTGAAATCACCAAGGCAGACCCAATTTATGCAACATTCACAAGAGCCGTAGCGTGGTGGCTTGTCTCAACCCTTCATATTACATTTGTGAGGTAGGGCAATATGCTGATGACATTGTGTTTTTACAAGAAAGCTGATTGTGTGGCAGAGAGTTGTTGTTTCAAACATTAATAAATACGGTCATCTTTATCGCCTTTTGAGAGGTCTGACCTTCTGTTTGCTCCAAGTAAAACAATAATGTATTTCGTTAGCTTACCTTGCTTTCTGACTAACTTGATGATGCAGAGTTTCACTGGTGGTTCTGACAGCGTTTGCTTATGCTGTGGGGATGTAATTCAAGATAGTGCTGTTTGGTCTGTTTTACAATACTGCATTATTGACTTACATTAAAACTGAATTGAAATATTTCTGCGTAGCTGAGGGTGTGACAGCCACCCTAGCCAAACTAAAAAAAATATCCACTGCAATTACAGCCAGTGACATTAATCATCTATAAATGATGAAAAATTATTAAAAATTAACTACCATTTAGTTGCAAGACTCTCTTTACCTCTTGATGGCTGTATTGCTGTGGGGATGTAATTCAAGATAGTGTTGTTTGGTCTGTTTTACAATACTGCATTATTGATTTACATTAAAACTGAATTGAAATATTTCTGCATAGCTGAGAGTGTGACAGCCACCCTAGCCAAACTATAATAATATCCACTGCAATTACATCTAGTGACATTAATCATCTATAAATGATGAAAAATTATTAAAAATTCAACACATGAGACAACAAACACAGAGATGAACACATGGGGTGGGGGGGGAGCCAGCGGGGGCGTTGATTCAAAGGAGTCCAGCCACCTTGTCCTAGCTCAGACCTCACAAAGTCTCTATTGTCAGGAGTGTAAATAAGGTGTTATAGTTTCTAAAACAGTGATTACACTATAGTAACCAGTTTAAATTTTACTTAGTTGCTGTTCTTCTTCTAAGTTCAACAAGTATGAAAGGAAATTTGAGAGCTGGGCTTTGAGTATTTGAAGAGCCACAGCATTTTGTGCCTGTTACATAAGTAGTTTTTAACCTGTTCTAGACCTTTTTTTAGAAAGGTAAGGTCATCAGTAACTTAATAGTATTCTGGTGATTTTTATAGTATATAAAAGGTCAGATTCAAACACTTTTTCAAGAGCAATGAATAATAAGTAATGCAATACAATGTTTGAGTATCAGATGAAACATATGAAAGGTCGCAAACACATGCACATCAATTGATTCAGGTGCTGGGTCATGAAAAATCTTATCAGGTTCATGTGATTTTATCAATCAAACCAGAGTCCTACCTGTAGATGTGGACCTCAGAGTTAAAAACCTGTGAAAAAAAGTGGTGTTTTTCTCAAAAGCCTTGGGAATAGTCAAATCGTAGACGTTTTAAACCAAAATTAAAGAACACTTTAAACATGTACACAAAAGACATATACATGAATTAGAAACTGGCATCCCTTCTGATCAATAATGAGAGATAAAACTAACAATTTGATGCCATTGTTTAGCCACACTCCATTACTTGTTACTCTGCAAGAAGGACCAAAGGCTTGAAGTGCCAATGCCAATGTTTGCCACGCACTGCTAACCTGTATGATCATTTTTAGCACCTGCTTACTGTTATTGATTCTGAAATGTCCAGCCCAGTTGAATATCAAATGCTCTGCTTTTTTAGAACATCCCCTTGTTTGGTCAGACAAAGTAAACCTGTCCGGTATCTACCCCCAAGAGGAAGACCTCGAGAGGTCTTACGACACTGGCTGTCGTCGTATAATCGGATTGGTCTTAGTCAGGATTTTCTGCTCACAAAGGCAAAAGATAATGTTGTATGCATTTATAGTGAAGCCTTAACTTGGTGGCAGATGTCCACTCTAGCTTTTTATTCGTGAGTGTTCTAAAAAAAATTGGCTAAAATAGGCCTGCCCCTATTTGTTCCCCTAGTTTGACAAAAAAAGAAAAAAAGAAATAAAAAACTAAAATCCCTTAATCTCATTGTTATGGTAATTGTCTTGATCTTTTAAACATATGCAGTGACGATCACACGTTTAAAGATTCATGTGCCCCTTCTGAATGAATCTTTCATCCATCAATTCAACCATTAATAAGAAGAAAATGATCACATGGGTTAAGATGAATTAATAAATTTCTCTTTTCAAAGACATCAGCTTTAATTTGCAATGATTCTAACTAAAGTAGACTTTTTGACCCTTTTTCAAGTCCACTGATCCATTTCCATCCACAAACACTAATTACTGAATTAGTCCAAATGTCTTAAATTATCCAAGTTTAACAGGATCCATCTTAAGCTCTATCCCAGAGAGGAGGTTTATCTTTTAAGGTCTATGGTACTTATGGTATACGCTGACATTAGCTGTCAGCTAACCAGCAGGAAATGACTGATAGCCTCTGTCCACTTCAGGGGAAACATTTAAGAGTCATTATTCCACCATTATCATCCCTGCCAATGACTAGAGTACTTCTGCCTCCTGTCAGTGGGCTGTCTGCTGTATAATGGGGCCTGCGGTGTCCATTATGAAGCCAAAATGGCTGCGGCAGTGCACTTTAGCCACAGCCTGCTAAAGATGGTAAAACAGCGAGGGGTGGTGGCTATGGACCAAAACTGGAAAAAGAGTTTCTATATGAGTCAGTGCTTGTTGAGAACAAATGAAGGTGAAAATTATCGTTGCTTTCTCTGGAGGATGGTGGAGTAGATCAGTGGTTCCCAAACTTTTCACAGCCTGTACCCCGTCCGATACTTGACCTCCAGCCATGTACCCCCAACTCTCATGCACTTATAACACAGAGAAAAATAAATATTTAAGCCTGCCGCACTCCCACCTCCCACATTTTACATGCATAACATACAAATAAAACCTATTAAAGTGAATTATTTCTAACTAAATAGATTTTTGTGTCAGTGCATTAGCACCACATAATGCTTTGAAAAATTAAAGTTCAGCCATACAGCGTGTCCAATATTTAAACATTATGAACATTATGGTTGTTGTTATTGTTATCATTTCTATTTTCTTCTTCTTCTTCTTCTTCTTCTTCTTCTTCTTCTTCTTCTTCTTCTTCTTCTTCTTCTTCTTCTTCTTTTTCTTCTTCTTCTTCTTCTTCTTCGTCTTCTTTTTCTTCTTCTTCTTCTTCTTCTTCTTCTTCTTCTTCTTTTTCTTCTTCTTCTTCTTCTTCTTCTTCCGTATCTTCTTAAAAGCAATCTATTTAAGTGGTTCTTCTTTATAAGTTTCTTCTAATCTGTATTAAACAGGAAAATAAAAAATCCCAAAAATATGTGCATGTTTCAGCCTCAAGCTGCAACTCATGTTTTTCTTTTCTTCTTCTTCTTCTTCTTCTTCTTCTTCTTCTTCTTCTTCTTCTTCTTCTTCTTCTTCTTCTTCTTCTTCTTCTTCTTCTTCTTCTTCTTCTTCTTCTTCTTCTTCTTATTCTTATTCTTATTCTTATTCTTATTCTTATTATTAAATGTACTTTGCTAATATCAACTAATATTATAAAATAAAGTTAAAATTAAAAATGCTAACCTTATGTGGGGGTGTTTGTCGTATCTATTTAAAAAGCAGCAATTTTAAGTGGTTTTCTAAATTATGAAAACTCATCTGTATTAAACAGGAAAATATTTCATCCCAAAAAACAGTTGCACATGTTTCAGCCTCAAGTTGCAACTCACTGTTTTCGACACGGACCCTTTGGCAGCTGACAGTCTTTGTTGCACTTGAAGCCACTTTGAGGCATTTTTATCAGTAAATTCAGTGCATTTCATAACTATAAAATACATTAATAGGAGCTTAAAGCCACCATCAAGTACATTAAATTCCCCATCATTTATTTCAGTTTTCACACAGTTAATGATGTTCTAGCTATCACAAGACTTATTTTTGACATACACAAAGAATACAGTTATTTCAGGAATTTGAAGCTCCCTCACAGAGCATAAGCTTTTTGTCAAATTTGGCCTCACCTATGGACAAAGCAGATTCATGACTGTATAACTTTTGTCAGTGGGTCCAGAGTTCCATTTTAGCCTATACCTATGTTTAAGTGTATCATGAAGCCCATGAATAACTAAATATATCCCAATAATTAATCATAAAAAGAACTCTTTACTGCTCTGCATAAATGTTGTTGCTCTATGCATGAGCTGGATCATCTTGAGGGTGTTTACAGAGACAATGTCTAAGACAGGCATTAAGAGACGTTTTGCTTTGCACAGGAAGTTCATCAACCACAACACAGACATTTGCAAGCATTGTCTTTAATCATTAATCCAGTGGGTGCTTTATTGTTGGTGAGATGTAGCCATGGAAAATGCTATTTATAGTCTTTTGCCTCATAAAATATGTAGATGACTACAAGTACGATAATATTTATTTGCATTTGTATTTTGAACTGGCAACCAGGATGAGACTGCTTTTGCAGCTGGAGGTTGGGCAGCATGGGAAGTGGGAAGCACATATGTCCCATTTTACCTTTCCAAGTTGCCAACGAAGATGATATTTTAAGCCTCAGTTTCTGCACTGTAATCATGCTGGAAAAAGGACATACAGTTTGTTTAAAGTGGATGCCAGGCACTGAAAAAGGTTAATTCAGACCTGTAAAGGTTACATTGTGAAGATTGCATCTGAAAATAATAGAAACCTGCAGCTGTGAGGAACAGGCTGTCTCTGTTCTCAGTACATATTTTATTGTTGCCTTACTGACACATTTACACAGTGAATCAGTGCTGAAGCATGCTCTAGATTTATTCCCCTGTCAATCACATGAGTTCCTGCTGTGCTGGTATTAGCGTTTCATGTTGCACTGGGGATATCCGCCAAGCACCCTGTTGCACAAGTTGGCATCCATGTAACTCCCATTTTCCTCACATAAACATGTTAATATGGAGAAACTGTAACATGCTGCTCAGTAGGAGACTTGCATGCTCTTGAGTGCTCAGAGCTTAGGGACTTTCTCGTACTATCCTGTACTTTTATAAACATCTCCAGTGCATCTCCCTCTTCCTGCAGTCTGCTGTTCCCACTCCTTCCTGCTCCTCTTCAGTATGTTATTTAGTTGCCCCTGTGCTCATGATTTACAGAGCCTTAATGTAGTCCTGCGCTTGCAGTCAGCAGATGAAACCGTCATTTGTCACATTAATAGTCCTCCCCCCATGCCATACATTCTCACACGTACACCCACACACATACACAACCCTTTCACCAGTATGGCTCCACTCAACACCCCCTCTCTTATCATCCTTCCTCCACTCCCTCTCCATCTCTGAGCTCTCTCCAAAAATCACTCTCCTTTTTTGTCACCTCCTCCTTCACACCTCCTCTGGTTGCACGGTGGGTTTAACTTAAATGGCGTCCTACCTGTATGATACCAGCATGCTGTGCATTTCTTGTTGTGTGCCTCAGCCGGCTCAGTCTGAAAGGGTTTGTGTGAAATGGTGTGCTCTTGGACTGCAGCTTTTTGTGCTGCATTTTGCAGACATTGAATCTGACTGTATAATGAGGTGGAATTAAGAAATGCAGGGAGGGAACGTTTAATTGTTGTTTTGTACAATATGCTGTTTATGCCAAAATTAACAGAGCCCTGCTGTTCAAGAAGTTGAGACTTGAATTTGAAGAGCAACATTTCCTTTAGTCTGTCCCATGTTGAATGCAAACTAAGGCTTCCCCTGTGGTACAGGTGTATGCTGCTTCTAATAGAAATATGGTTTGAACTCAAATGTAAATTCACTACCCTTCATATTTAGATGTTTATCCAACATTTATTAAGCTATGATAGTCAAACAGATGATGGACATCCAAGAAATGTACTAACATTACTAGTTAGAAGATCTGAAAGAAAAGAAACCAAAAAAAATCTGGAATGTTGACTCAGGATTAAAACATTTCAAGGTAACCAATGTTTACAGTTGAAAATGAGACTGTTGTGTGCCAATTATGAGAGTAGCATGCAACCATCACAGGCATGAGCAGAGAGCAAGAATGATACTGGAGTCTGCTGTTTAGATCTGGCTCTGAATTAAAAAAATGAAGATAATAAAGGTTGCCCTCATCAATACTGCTATTCAGTATTTATAAAGTCAACTTATGAAGCAAGTCTTGTTGTTTAAAATATTACTAATAATAATAATCATAACTTGTTACTGAATCAACACAGTATCAGTAACTTAACTAGCTGAAAGGATAAGTTTGGTTTCTGCAGCTTTCACATTGTTTATAGAATGAAGTAGAACAATATACTCACCCAGAAGGCTTTCCTGATGCAAACAGTGCTTCGGGAGATATTTCGATCCAAAATCGAGCGGCGAACATCCGTACAATGGTAGCACATAGGGCATACAGCGCCGCTCCTAAAACTGCATTAATCGTCCAAAAACTCATTCGTTTCACCGATATTTCATCATGGTCTGCTCGGGCTACTCCTCCATTACAGTCTGTGTCACTCCAGACATGTTGTGTGACTGTACTGACCTCTGAACTGAAGAAGAAGAGCACTTGCTCCGCGCCTGCGCAGTACGGCTCATTTTTTCAGGGGAAGACAGCCGGCTACACAACAACTTTCTTCTTCCAGTTTTGTGCAAAATGGACGAATATCTATTGGATGAAGATGTTGTGGAGGAGAACTTTGAATATGATGGGTGTCCTTACAGTTTCGAGCCAGAGTTTACAGATGAGGAGCTCATCGAAAGGAGGACGCGGAGGCAGCTCTCCAGAGAGTACTGCGCAGGCACAGAGGCAAACATTCTTCTTCTTCAGTTCAGAAGTCGGCACAGTTACAAAGACATGTCTGGGGCGACACAGACTGTAATGGAGGAGTAGCGTGAGTGGTCCATGATGAAATATTGGTGATACTAATGAGTTTTTGGACGATTAATGCAGTTTTAGGAGTGGCGCTGTATACCCAATGTGCTACCATTATACGGATGTCCTCCGCTCGATTTTGGATCTAAATATCCCCCGAAGCTCTGTTTGGATCAGGAAAGCCTTCTGGGTGAGTAGATTGTTCTACTTCATTCTATAAACAATGTGAAAGCTGCAGAAACCGAACTTATCCTTTAACAAGCAAACACATTCGATAATGTGTTTGAGGTCTTCACAGAAAGACTATATTTGCCAAGAAAATATATATATATGTATATATATATATATATATATATATATATATATATATATATATATATATATAGTACAGGCCAAAAGTTTGGACACACCTTCTCATTCAATGTATTTTCTTTATTTGCATCACTATTTACATTGTAGATTCTCACTGAAGGTATCAAAACTCTGAATGAACACGTGGAATTATGTACTTAACAAAAAAGTGTGAAATAAATGAAAACATGTCTTATATTCTAGTTTCTTCGAAGTGACTTCCCTTTGCTCTGATCGCTGCTTTGCAGACTCTTGGCATTCTCTTTATGAGCTTTAAGAGACAGCCATCTGAAATGGTTTTGCCAGGGTTAATTAATGGAATTTCTTGCCTTATCAATGGGGCTGGGACCATCATTTGTGTTGTTCAGAAGTCAGGCTGATGCACAGCCGACAGCCCTATTAAACAACTGTTAAAATTAATATTATGGCAAGAGCCAATCAGCTAAGTTAAGAGAAACAAGTGGCCATCATTACTTCAGTGAGAATCTACGATGTAATTAGTGATGAAATAAAAGAAAACGCATTGAATGAGAAGATGTGTCCAGACTTTTGGCCTGGACTGTATATATGTGTCTTTTGGGGAGAGTATCTAGAATAATTACATGCCATTGGAAGTAAATTGTGTTTGTGTTATTATGTACTTAGAACATTTTTTTTTAAAAAGGCGGAATATTTGAATATGAAAATAAAAGTTAAACAGACATAAAATTAAGAAATTGGTATATCACTCAGTTTTTACCAGATCTGCCTCACCCTTACATCAAATAGAAAAGTACTGATACGTGTTTAAGTTTGATAAGTAGGGGTATCAATGAGGTAATTGTTAAAAAAAAATCAATTGTCCACTCAAAAATATACACATTTTCAAACTTTTATAAGTATGCAGGCTCTTTTTCCTCATTGTTGTGATATTATTATATGGATACTTCCATTAGATAATGGTCAATAAAGTGTTTCAGTTGTAGTTGTCATCACAACATTTCCATTTCAACGCTATTAAGAGAGGATGTTTGTCTTTGCCATGCTCCTGCACTGAACTTGTTTCCCTTAAAACAAGGTGGATATTACATGGGTGGCTTGTGGTAAGCTTACCTTGGATGATGAACTTTGTTAATGCCTAGTCTACCCGTGTATGTTTATTGTGTATTGCATCATGAAATTGTATGAAAGAATGTATGGTTGTCAAGTCTCTAAGCAAAAGTAGGTTGAGTGTCGTTGATCATGGTTAAGGTATTTTTCTGGTAAGCAAACACCAAACACAAGCTTTGAAAGACAAATTGGTAAATTATTGGCAATGTTGAAAACAAATTTCTATTGTGAAAAGTGCTCAATAAACTGCTCAGCTTAATTCAGCTATCATTTCAGTACTTGATGTGCTGTGGTTTCACTTGCACGAATCATCCTCTCAGGTCATTGATCAGCTGTCAGACCACTTGAAGAGCACATAATGAATGCCTAATATGTCAGATCACAGCAACCTCAAGTCTACCCACTGTCATTAAATATTTATCACCACTTAGACAGAACAGATTTTCCCGTCAATTTCAGATGCATTAGTAATGTCAAGATGGAATTTCCATCTTTAGGAGAGATTCTGCTTTTGTCCCCGTGGGCATGCCGACTGGCCTTTAAGAGGATATAAAACATATAAAGCTCTTAAATAACATGTAAATAAAAATGTGAGGCCGTTAAGACCTGTTGTAGACAGGAAAAGCATGTGTCTTTAGCTTAGTCTGAGCTGGTTTACACATCATCAGCATGTCAACGAGAAAGGGCAAAGGAAGAGTGACAGGGAAGCTATTTAGCTGCCACTCTAGGAGGCATTATTTGTCTGTTTTTAGCACTTATATTCTTGATATTTTTCTGTCACTTTCTTCTCCTTTATATGCTATGTTCTGTTTCTTAAAACAGTACTGCTTCTTAAAGCAATTTTACAAGGATTAGGAAATGCTGGGGATGCACCCCATGAATCCCTAATCTCTAACATTATCACAAACTTTGATGATCCCCTCCCCCCGTCTGTACTCAGAGCTTCAGGCGTAATCCTACATGCAGATGAAAACATTAATTCTTTGAACAGTGAGACCACATTCAGATAAATAATGAGCACTGCTCCAGCATAATGACAGGTTATACAAACTGACATATATTAGGTTCTTTTCTTTTTATTAAACTAGTTTACTCTTGTCTCAAATGCCCCAAGAACACATTTGTTTTAGCTTCTTGTCTAAAAATCCCCCTCAGACATCAGACTTTGACACATCTATGAGCTCCCTTGTTTAAGCCCTGCTAAGAACAGGCCTCTCTCAAGAGATGGATGTAGCTTTGGCTGTTCAGCGCTGTGCTCTAGTGCTTACTATGACCGCACGAAATATGGCTAACTAGACATGTTCCTTTAACTTGAGCAATATATTCTAGGCTCAGGGAGTGATTTTTTCCATGCAGACTGTTTGAGCGCACATTTTCTGGATGGAGCAAAAACAAGCAAGAGGCATGGATTTTCTTCTTTTATGGAGGGTGGGAGTGGGGTGTAGACAAGCCATAAACACGTGTCTTTGGGAAATGTTTAAAAATAGTGTAAAAATTGAACTGTAAAAATGTATGCTGCACCATAAAGTGAATATAATAATACTAAAAAAATAAAAATGCAGACTCCTGAGTTTTCAGCTTAGTTTGTGAAAATGTTAAATATGATAAATAGTCTTCGTACTGTGTTCTTGTTTTAAATGAATCTATGAATCATTTTCTCATCTAACATGTCCTGGCTTTTATTTGTAAGTGGATTTTTTATACAATGATTTTAAAAGATTGTAAAAAAAAATGTAATGTCTCTTGTCTTTTCTTTCTTCTCCTACCCTGACCCAATTTTCTCCTTTCACCCAACTTCTCCATCTCTTTAATCTTTTCTTTAACTATTTTGATTTAATTCAATGTTATTATTTTTTTCAAAATATGGCTGTCCTATCTTTTCCTTTCCTTGCATTCTTTCCTTTCCCCCTTTTGGTTCACTCTCCCCCCTTCATTTTTCTTTCCTCCCTCCAGCCTGTGAGCTAATGAACCAGGGGATCCTCGCTCTGGTCACTTCCACGGGCTGCGCGGCCGCGAGTGCCCTGCAGTCTTTGACGGATGCGATGCACATCCCCCACCTATTTATCCAGAGAAATGGAGACGGAGGTCCCCGCACGGCCTGCCAGTTCAACCCGAGTCCAGATGGAGAGAGCTACACCTTGGCTGCACGTCCGCCTGTTCGGATCAATGACGTCCTGCTTACCCTCGTCTCTGAACTCCACTGGCATAAGTTCATCATCTTTTACGAGAGCGACTATGGTGAGTGAGGACTGAAAAGAGAAACTGTTACAGAGTTGTTTGGCCATTTTTTGAATGAGCTTGTTTCATGAACATGTTCATAGTAACTACATTAGCCACAGTGATAGTGAATAGCTCTGCCCTAACCATGTAAGGACAGTTCCAGCAGGGAAGCTAGACTGTTCCTGGACTACTTTAAGATGCTTCAGTTATGCCACAGCGTTGACACAAGACTGATGCTCCCGTTTCAAGTCATGATGCTAATGCACCTGTGATGCTTCACCTTCCTTGTGAATTTGGCAGGGATGGAATGAGTGCATTGAGTTGGCCTCCCATTTGCTCCATCTCCAAAGTTTGTATCAGAGGCATAAAATTAGAGATAGGGAGGCACGTGGCCTCAGTGGTAGGCAGGAATGCTGTGAGTAAGTGTTCATGCTTTTGTGTGTGTGTGGGGGCACTCACCATGTTGCATCCAGCCAAGTTAAAACTTGGATTGGCACAGATAATACAGACATCATCTTTAGGTGTGAAGATGATGGAGCTTCTTTGTGGTGCTTTTGTCTCAAGGCACTGTCAAAAGGAATAGTTTAGTGAAGTGCAGAGAAATGAAGGAAGGCAGTAATATTTTATGTCCCAGAGAAAAAAATGTCCCCCTTGTGGCAAGATGATAACTGGTAAATGGAAATTGATATTGAGCTTACATATCACTTTTCCAGTCCATCTGACAAATTTAGGTACTTTACAAAGTAGGTCACATAGTTCACTCTCATAGGTCACTTTTGAAGTTTCCATGTAAGTTGCCCATCAGTGTATTAGCTAACACATTTACATTGTCATATCCATTTCTAAGCTACAGACACAGCAGACGGAGCAACGTGGGGTTAAGTCTCTTGCCCAATCAATCGATCAATCTTTATTTGTATAGCACCAATTCATAACAAGTGTTATCTCAAGACACTTTACAATAGAGCAAGAACTCTTCATTTTGTGAATACACATATATGCATAGATGCATATATACATATACAAATATATACATCCAACTCCCAACATGAATCCATATAGCCAATCATGAATCCCTCCATCATGGCTCAAGAAAAAACCTTCTGTTAAGCAGCAGGAAATCTTGAATGTGGATCCCAGTCTCATGATGAACAGCAAATCCACACAATGCTGTGTTGGGTGTGTGGGCAAAGGAAGGGAGGTAAGAGGAGACAAGTGGACTAGAATAAGAACTAAAGTTAGGGACAGGTTCATGAACACAGACCTGCCATCTGACACATCAAAATGTAACAGCCAGAGCGGGGCTGCACCCTGCAACCGTCTGATTACAGCATACGCTGTCAAAAAAACAACTAGTACTGGTATGTGTTTTTAGGTTCATGTAACTGGTTAGTGAATCTTTGTTTTTTTGCTGTGGTGTGAACCACAGGTGTGAACGACATGGACAAAATTTCATATCTCATTATTCATGCCAGATATCTCAATATTGATACGATAAGATTAGACTACGGCTCGGTGAAAACCAAGTGGTGCAATCAAGGGAAATCATAAAAATGAAATTTGTTGTGTCTTCCAGAGCTGTTCATGCAGGGCAAGCACAGGGGAAATCTATATCCTTTATACTGTTGCTTTTTAGATATTAATATCTTGAATGTTCATATCTCGATACAGATGCGATAACAATACATCTTTCAGCCCTAGTGTGAACCCTGTGTTTAGTCTTACGGTTGTGAGCTGAAAATCAATTCAGCTCAGGACACTTTAATTCAAACAATTATTGAAGGTGTTTAGGTGATCCAGAACCTTTTGACCAAAGGCTACTAGCTAAATACCTGCCAGCAGTTGGACTCCACTACAACGCAGCTTATCACTGTGCTCAAACATAAAAATGGGCGACAGCTGGGGTCAAGAGTTCTGGGTAATTGTGCAAGATTTAGAAGAAATTGAGCCAGACATATAAACATTAGCAGTGCTTAAAGTGAATGCACAGCACAATATTTTCCCACCAGCATGCCCCATTTGTTTCTTTCCCCAGGCTGTTGCTCTGATGAACACCAAACAGTCACCAAGTGTAAAACAATCCCTGCACAATAACCCAGTCACACTTTGACTCCAGTGTGCCTGCAGATCATATGCTTTTATTTCTAGCATTTAAAACATTTGAAAGTCATCCTTTCATCATTCATGCATTTCTGTTCACAGTTTCTAACGTACATTCTTTTAAAACTGCCCATCTCATGTGAAACACATCTGTTACATACCAACACATTCGGACACAGTCTTTTGAACATCTTTTGCAGAAATGTATGTTTCTGATTCTGGTTGTTTTGCTGCTCACACAACATAACCCACATGCTGTTAAACCTGTTGCATACTACTGGAGTATCTGTACAAAGCAGCTTGCTGGCAGAAAACTAAAGCAACCTTCAGTTTGTCAGCTCCTTTTGTCTAAAAGTTGTTGACCTTTGTGGAGCAAATTTCTATGTATTGGTCAGTTGTGTTGTTTTGTGTAAGATGATAGCAGCTCGTCCATTAAAATATAAATGTTACAAAACCACCTCCACTGCCAGGGGAAATCAGACTCCCCTTGATGTATAGCTGAAAAGAATATACTGAGGTGGCACAGGGATTAAAGACCATCCCTACTCCCACACTTATACATTCAAAAACATACACAAATGCAATGTACACTGCCGAAAAAGAAATCACAGTTCAGTGAAATTCTTTTTAGAGCAAAACAGGATCTCACTGCTGCATTCCCCTTTAATGGCATCCTCATGAGGAGGCAAGTCTGAGGTCTAATTGGCTCATTTGTGGCACCAGAGAATGAGGTTGTGTCACAACTGTGCCTTTTATATTCTCGCATGCTATCCATTTCTTTTTCATTATTCTCACCACATCGCCCCTGTGGGCCGGACCTTTCCTGACCCACACTTGGCAAAAGTCTGAGAATTGTATAGTGAGCAAAGATCGTCAAGGCAGTACAGGGGCAGGAAGATGAGGAGGAGGAAGAGCTGAACTAGCATTTTTTAGCTGATACTTTGCAACCACAGGCTAATCTCTGTAGTATAGGAAGGAGAGCATCTTGGGGAGGATAGTAAATCTGTTTTTTTCCAACTACATATAATTTTAAGTTGATATAGTGTATTTTAAAGCAACCTTTGGAGAAATGCAGCAGATTTTCCCTTACCATGTTTCTACCTTGCAGTATGGCCTGTATAAGATATTCACAGAGCTTGTAGTGAATGTATGTAGCACTGCTTCACATTTACCTGACATGCCCTCCCCTTTGTGTCTGACATTGGAACTCTGTAAGAAAAAGAGCACTCTCAGCACTCTGATGGATCAATTAAATCCCACTCTAGAGGAGCATCTGTCTGTCCGACCAGCTGTCTTGCTGCATCTTAATTCCTCTCACACAGCAAGTTCTGTCTTACTATCTGCTAACCTTTTTTTCAACTCTTTGTCTTTTAGACTATCCTGCTGTTTGCTAACTAGCTATATGAGACAAGCTAGAGGGCTGTCCCTTTACCAATAACATTTTAAAAAACACTTAAAACTTTGAATGTATCTGCACATAACTGACACACATCCGGGTCCTTGCTTTTAATCTTTCAGTAGTCACAGAGGGCTTTTTCTGCTTGTCCTCCATTTTCTCAAAACTTACCTCTCATTTAATATACTGAGGACAAGAGAGCATCATGAGTCTTAGCATGGTGGAATAACGGCTAGCGCACACTCTTTTGGATCAAATGGTTCACTGCTCCACTTCCAATGAAATATAAAGAGACAGCTCAGCCTGGATGCTTTCTGTTTGTCTAACTGGCTGCTTTGTTTTCTCTTTGACTTAGAGGCCGGATTGAGGGTGTGTCCAAATATATTTTGCTGTCTTCACATAACTAAATTAATATTGATATCTTCAGGCACACCAACAGTATGGGTGCAACGATACACAGTTCACGGTTCAGTTCGGTTCGATACGTTTCTGTCACAGTTCGATACTTTTTCGATACGAAATATGATAAATTTCAATGCCTTTTTCACTTGTGGTTTATTAAAATAGCCAACATTTGTTTCAACTCAGAGTACATTTTCATTAAATTGAATTAAATGTAACTCTTGCAGCTAAAGCAGAAGCATTCTTCGGTGCGTACTTAGAATCATAAAAAACAAAAACATCACCATGTAAAAATAAGAATAAGTAAAAAAATGAATGTACCTAATAGAGAACTCACCCAGCTTATGTGGTGCCTTTTTAACAGCAGAGTAAATATTACAAAGAACCAGCTATAAGTGTATCATGTGTCCGTACCATGTCCTGAAACCCGGCGTTATCCACAACAGAAAACAGGGTCTCACGTCGACAGCAATAGCCGGTCGATTTCTTGCCCTTTTTGAATCATGTGCTAATGGCTGTCTAAATGACCCAGGTAAAATCTGTAGCGTGTGTGCTGCTTGTTGTTTCTGTCTGGTTCCACTTGTTTTAACACCGGGATGATGTCGGTATTTGTTGCATTTCCCCCGGCGTAGTTTAGCATCGTGTTGCACTTCCGACAAACTGTTGTGTTTTTGTCCACGACACGCTTACCATCAGGGTCATACTTAACACGGAAGCCATAGTAGTCCCAAACGCCAGATCTGAATGTTAGTGGAGGGTCTTCAATTTCAGCTGAAGGTAAAGCACTCGCCATGTTACAGCGCCCTAGCGTATGCAGCTTCGTCTGTCTCAGCAGCTTGGCCGAATGAAAGGGGCGGTGTTGCGTGCACAGCTCAGCGGATCTGTGCTCGACAGTGCAGCCCGGAGTAGTCGAATGCAGATTCACTGAACTTTCAGCGCATAGCACCTGGTCAGAAGTTGATCAAATAAAAAAATACAAAATTGCGTATTGTTCAGTTCATAGGGTGTACCGAACCGAGGCCACTGTATCGAACAGTTCAATACAGATGCATGTATTGTTGCACCCCTAACCAACAGGATTAAACAAGGTTGATGGTATGGCTGCACTATGTTTATTTAATATCAGATGGAGGTGGGTTGTTTACATGTATTTACGGTTACTTCTGCTATATAATGGGGTCGTATATTCTAGTGTCCAAAAAACTGTCTGTGGGTTACACTGGCTGACTTAATTCCTAATTGACAAGCTGTCGGTTTCTCACCTTAAAAGTTGTTTGCTGTTTCTTTTCTGCTTTCTTGATTATGTATTTTTTGTGATCTTTTTCCCTCTATCTGACCACTTGTCTTGCCATAACTCCTCTGAGTTGATGTCATAGACCTGCTCTCTCACTGTATTTCCAACAAGCGATCATACTAGCTGTATTTGTTTGAACTATCTTGCTCTCTACTCATATGTCTGTTGTCTTGTCATTCAAATTCTTTTTCACTTCATTTCAGAGCTTTTATTGTCCCTCCAGGAGAGATTTAGGTCAGCATTGACAGCATGTCCAAAGACAACTGCAGACAAATAAATAAGCAAACATTTACACAAAATAGCATTGCAGTGTAGAGCATAGCTAAACTTGGCGTGAACAACCCTAATTAAGTAAAAAGAATGAATGAGTTTAAAGGAGTATTTGGTTCTTTACAGCTGCCTTAGCCTTTAGCACATGTCTACTCCTCTTTCTATTGTCTGTGTTGTTAGGTTATTATTTTTGTTGTCACTGTCCTCTGTTTGACTGACCATATAGAGTTTTCACAAATAGGCTTTCTCTCTAAGGTTGAATTCACATATAAAGTTTTATTGACTTAGTTTGGAGGTGAAGTTGTGACATAGTTGCTCATAACAAAGAGGAGTTTGGTCCAAATGAGGCTTTTTCTTAACTGATGAGCTAAGAGATTGGATTACGGCATAAAAAAGCAAGACAAATCATTCTTATCAGCAGTACTGTGTGCTCTGTCTTAAGGTCTTCTTTATTCAGACTTCAGTGCTACCGCTCTCACAAAACCTGGCAGTTTTGTGCAGTTTGCTCTTGTCTTTCGTCTGAATTTAGAGATGAACCCACCTGAATTTTGTTGTCTGATCTTATTTACTATGCTTATCCCTGGTTGGGCCTTCAAAGACTTAAAGAAAAAACAGTAGAAAATTGTTTTCCTTTTTCTTTTATCTGAGATATGTATTTTTTACATACCTTGACATGTTTGGTGGAGACTTCATCTTCCTAAAAAGTGTCATTTGATGGTTGGTGTGTCTCGTCATATCAGCTGGTGTTACAGACATCTTGAAGTATATGAAAAAATACATGTCTGAGATAAAATTGAGAAGAAAACTATTTCAAAGAAACTGAAGACTGAACACCATTAAACTAAACAATAATATATACTGTTAAAGTGCTACTGCAATCCAGCTGTAGGCTGTTGTCTGAGGGGGTCTTACTGGTTTCACAAACCAAAAATCCCCCTAATGATTGCCTTTTTGCTATGTCAAGCCATTGATAGACAGCTTCAATTTAGACTAATGGTAGGTAGTCAGACATGTGCCCCAGTCTTTTTTTGTGTGTGGTCCTCACACAAAAAGGTTCAATCACCCCCTGCAGTAACGCTCTCTGCCATTTTGGATTCCCTCCTACAGTCCTGCTTTACATGATTTGCAAACTTGCTCTCAATCAGATCTTTTTCCTTTTACTTTAACCATTAAACATATCTCCTATTGATAACCCAGCATTCTGCTTTGCCAGCTGTCTGGCTGATTGTGTCTCCATTGGTGCGCCTAACCAGCTCTTTGTATGACTAGTCAGCTTGCTTTCTGTCTATTTAACTAGCTGCCTGTCAGAGTAACTTCCTCCCTATCTCACTTGTCTGCCTCTTTGTTTCCACCATCTTTCCAATTGACTAGATGTCAGTCTGTGTGACTTTCTGTCTTGTTAACCATCTTCTTGCAGTGTTTAAAAGGCATCTGTCAGTTTGACATGATTGCCAGCTTCTTCTTGTTGTTTATCTATCAATCTACATTCAAAAGATGTTTACCCAGTTTTCCTTGGGCGCAGAACAATCCATGAATTGTAATGTAGGGTAACCTTTGATTTCACCCAAGCATAGATCAACTGCAACAACCTTGTTCGAGCAATTCGATGTCCAGCATGATGCTGATTTTTAAAGAAGAAACTGATAGTGAATAAAAATGGATGGGGATACAAGGTCTCATGAAAAAGCCTTTTTATGTGTCTGCTAAATTAGGTGCTACAAAGTCAGCACCATTGACATTTGAGTCTGTGTTACACTGTTAAACAGTGCACTTGTTTAATTAAGGACTGTAGCAGCTAATTAGGATCCTCATCACAGACCAGTCAAAATACACCCATGGTGCCTGCCTCAAAACAGTGCTACAGTGACCCATAACACTGCCTAGAGAGAAGTCAGAAACTGTCTGCAAATCTGTGCTGACACGGATAGTGAGTTTAAACTCGTGTTGCATGAGTCACAAGAGAAACAGCTGCGGTTATTCACTCAGTCTTACACAGATGATCTTATTTGACTGTGTGATGATGAGAGCTTTAACTTGTTGCTTTCGATAGAGGTGGTGAGACTTCCTATTTTATGTTGTAGGGCTGTTACCTTATACTTGATATTCAAACAACCGTTCCAGCATGGGGATAAATATCCAAAAATGGAAGAGTAATTAAACATTTCAATGTAAAAAAAAAAAAAGTACTGTAGCAGCACATCAGGGCGCCTGGAGCAGTGGACCGTTTCATTCAACTCATTTGCGCTCTCAGCACAGCTTGACCGTCAGACACATAAACTGCTGTTTGGTAGTATATTGGGTTCGACATTGTTGATGTCAAACTGAAAATCAAAGACTGGACTGTGCGTTGGTTATGTGCAAAGCAGTGTACTCACTCATCATCAAATTTGTAGGCTCAACCCATCAGCTTTTCATCCAAGTTATGCAGTGCAGCAGCTCTTCAATAGTTTAACTCTGTGTGACTGAGTTTTTGCTGAAGGCGCGGATAAGAGTCTCTGTCCCTTACTACTGATGATGATGAGGATAATTAAGATAAAGAGTGCTGCATTAATACTAATGTTGTAGAATCTAATGGAAATATTCCTAATTACCTTTTTTAAACAAAAAACAACACATGACATTTATTAGCAATGCCTCTGTGATTCATAATTGAGTATAAACCAGTTAATCAAGTAGTTAATATTTCTATATTAACATCATTTGGTATGACTCATTTCTCAGCATGTTGATGCACCTGGTAAGCTGGCAAAACGGAATTAGTTGGATAACACATCAGCCAACACCAGATTTATAAGACACTTAAACTGATTCATCTTACTACCTATTATTTCAGACTTGAAACTCCAGTCAAATGCTCTGTCTCAACACTGCAAGAACTCAGCCATTCACCTGCAGTTACCACCTTTGCTCAAGTTAATGGCAACTGCCTTGCTGCCACAATGACCTAAAACCCAGATGTAAACATGGGACATTGATTTAACCATCAGCCCATTGATGCTCTGTTTTAGTGCTGAAAAAGTTGTTCTCAATTTTAAACTGTCTGTGAGAACATTTTTAACTTCTTATATATTGGATACTCCTATGTATCCAAATTTGCACCATGTCTGTTTCAGCAGGGCTTGCTGTCAGCATATGTAAATCCACGGACCAAACAATCTACAGTGCTGATCAAACTGAATTGGAAGTCAGACACAAACACAAAGCAGCATGTACAGAATGTTGATTGTTTTTTTTCCCTTCATTGTATTGTAGTTTCTCGCTGGTTGATCTGGAGATGCGGATGAGTGAAGAAGCTTCGCGACACAAGCTTGTTTGCAAAAAAGAGAAGTTTATTACAAAAATCAAGCAAGTGTCTGAGCCAGGCACTCTGGACTCAGCCTGACTGAGGTTCACAGCCGAAAAAAACCTCCTGAGCAGTGAAAATGCACATGTATATATATCCGCCCAACACATTCTTGGAGTACCCAGAGCCTTGCATGCAGGGTGGATTCTCATTGGACCAGCCTCTTAGACAATGACCAATGGCCACAAAGGTTGACCCATGATGGCCTGAAGTGATAGCCTTTAACCTTTGACACCGGACATCCCCTTAAGTATCAGTTTTAAGTTCTCAGCTATTTACCTAACCACAGAAGTTTGGTTTTCTTAAGAAGAAAAAATGTGAAGAATGTCCTTTGTTGTGCATCCTAACCATAACATCCTGAGTGAACCAGGCCACCTTCAGTCTAATCATTTGCCAACCCCTAAGGCCACCAATTGTCCATCTAAAACATTCACATCATATACTTCAGTATCAAGGTCAAACTAGAAAGCAAACTATCAGCTAACCAACCGTAGGCAGTGTAACATAGTGTTTTTATGTTGCTTCTGTTGATCCATATGGCCTTGTGCAACATGTGCATTCAGACATGAAAAAAACCATGCTGATAAAATGCTGTGACACACATCTCCTGTTGGTTTTGTCTGAGATCATGTCAGCTAAATTATTGATGTACAGTGTATTTAGCCTTCTGAGGCTTTTATTTTAGATTTACCTATAATACCTCCATTTGACCTTTTTATTTGATCAAACAATAGCAGAAGCTTCCTGGATTTAAACATAAGCAATAGTCAACATCTAGATCCAAATACACTCATCACAGAAATTAAGGACAAGAAAATGATGAGATCATATGTAAGAAGACATTGGATGGGGGGTCCTGATACAACACACTGTTTAAGACTTACTTTTACACACAAGGACACATTTCTCTATTTACTACTGAAGGTCAATAGCAGCACTTCACACCCACATGGAGGCTTTTAGTCGGTAAGACTGATTACATGGCTCTTAAGTTGTGGTTTATCTGGAAATATTCTAAGAATTTTTGCAGGTAGCATACCTCCATGCACTGTGGAAAATCTTACAATGAAGTAAATCGGTGAGTCAGGAAATGTTAGTCAAGTGCAGAGTGTGGGTGCATTTACTCTGGAGAGGTCTAATCAAAAGAAATGAAAACCTGTCTGTGAATATGTTTTAGGATCAGCATGGAGTCTATGAATTTTGCAGCTTGACTTCGAGTCTTTAAAGTGTCACTGTAAGGGTTACTGCCTGAGAATGAAACTTATAAGTGATTTTTCTTAAATATGACTGTTCCCGGGAAACATCAAAGCTCTCTTAGCTGAGTGTTGCACATACCTGCAGAGAAGAATTCCAAACTTTCTCTCCCTTTCTAACATATCAAAAGTCACTTTACCTGATATTTTTTTGAGCCACAGTATGTAGCTTCATAGTCTCAGGATTTCAGTGAATTGGTCACACTGATGCATATAATGGCATACTTTAAAATAGCATCAGGAATAAAGCTGAGTGCCATTAGATGAATAGTCTGTTCAGTTAATTTGTCCAGTCAGTGGCCTAAGCTGCTGTGAAAGTGCCCTGTGGATTAACTGAAAAGATATTCTAAAAGAGTGTGGTATTAAATGATTTATTTCATGTTATATACTGATTTGTGGTGTTACAAGTGAAGATATATTTCATTTATTCCAATTTTGTTACCAACTGTCACTTTTTGTCACCAGTGATTTGAAATACACCATGGTTTTTAAAGCAAAAACAAAAATTGTGGTGAAAAGCTGACATGCTTCAATATTGTTGTTTTATGGCATCTTGATGTATGGAAGTACATTATGGTTGTTTTAAACATACCTGGTTGAAATTATTTTTGGGGTACGGTGTGTAGATATCATATGTAGATTGATTCCCTGTAGCAGTGGTCATCAACTAAATGGACTTGGTAAATGGGCTGGAGCTTCAAAAACACTTTTCTTGTCTTTCTGATTAAAAACACTTTTACACCACAGGCACATTTGTATCACATCTACTCAATCCCACATTCACTCACTGATGGCTGAAGTTTCTGTCAAATTTGTTAATCAGTTTTAGCTAACAAAACTTCATGCTTCCTTTCACATTTACACAGAAGCAGCACTGGGATCAAATCAGCGTGTTCTGCTCAAGGATGTATGCACATGTCAGCCAGAGCTGGGCATGAACCTGCAACCTTCCAAATGTTGGTAGAATTCACTACCAGAAAAAAAACACTGGTGACCCAATGACAGATACGGTCAGGTTAACTATGAGGGGTTAAGGGGTATCTTTTTGCAGGTAAATTGACAGAGCTGCTTATGCAAAACTAAGTGAAAAAAAATAGCTTGACATTACTCGACAACATCGTGGAATCTGAACCAAAACATGCACTAGTATCTGAGCTGCAATCTGCATCGAGGGGTCGTGCACCTCATGAGTGGGTTAGTGTGACATTGCCGTCACCCAAATATTGTTATCACACCAAAATACATATTTTATTCATGATGGTTCCTTTCCTGGTTTGTGAAATGCTGTTGTCCTTGTTTTATGAACCCCGGTGTTTGTGTACTTCAATTTTTACATACTTCAGTGTTTTTGCTATTGTGACTGCGTTATTTTGACACTTTTTACCTGAAGGCACAAAAAGCCTAAAGTATGGGACTTTTAACATGAATTTTGTTTATTTATGTATTCATTGTCTATTTATTTAGTTTGACACATACCTTATGGCAGTAGTTGGCGATTAAAAGGAATAATCAGTGAGATTCAGTCATGGTCCGTCTTTTTACCTCCGCCAAGGAGATTATGTTTTCAGGAGAGTTTATTTGTCTGTTTGTCTGTCTGTCCGTCCGTCTGTGGACAAAATATCTAAAAAAGTAATGGATGGATTATGATGACATTTTCAGGAAATGTTCAGCATGGGAAAAGGAAGAACTGATTCTATTTTGGTGTTGATCCGGACCAGCGTCTGGCCGCCATGGTGAAAAATGTGATTTCTATGAATAACTACTGAACCAAAATAGATATCATTATGAGCCCAATCGCTAATGGTATGTTTTCATGGCCAAGGAATCTAAATATTTTGATGAAATAAAGTTATGACTAATATTTCTGGTCAAAATCACAATATGGCTAAGGACTGTGGCGCTGGTGGAGGTCTGCGCTCTCCGAGTGCTTTTCTAGTTTTTTCTTGTGTTTATGGTACTTTTAGAGATATCACTCACCAATTTCAGTCTGTTTGAAGATTAGCTACAAACCCCCATAGGAAGCATTAATAATCAGCCAGGAGACCGATATGCTGCAATGCAAAGTTATACTAGTTAACACTTTGTTAAGGGTCTGCAAATTCATGAGAAAAAAAAATCTTCTAAACAGTGGCCAAAGATTCACTGTGTCGTGGAGGTACCAGAAATTTTGGGGATTTTGGTGCCACCACTTAATGATATTGGCTATCAGAAATAATTTCTAGCATTAAGTAATGGTATTTGATTTACATAAAATCCACCTTGGGGCACCACCCATAAAGAGTAACGAGAAACAATGCATCAAGTCCGTCTCATAAGGCTCTCTGTTGTTTAATTTAGAGCACAAGGTGCAGGCCACCACATTAGGTAGGACCAAAATGAGTTTCTTTTGCTCGACTAATTACAATGACAAGCTTGCCTGTTTGAAATGTGGAAAACTGTCCTACCAGGCAACATTAACAAGTCCTTCAAGAAATTCCTGTATCTGCATCCAGATTAGGGTCACCATCACAATCAAATCACATAATCACATCACCAATATTGCTTGAAAGTATCATCAGAATCTGAGAACTTGGCTTGAAGTTTATGTGAAGTCTTGACAAAAGAATTACTGTACATACAAGTTCAGTGCTGTAGGCATTTTAATACGCTCCTTAAGCTGAAAGCTTTGATGTATTGTATCAAACTTTTTCTTTCTCATTTGCCTGAAATCATCTTGTAGATGTTGTAACAGAAGTGTGTCCAAAGTGAACTGGTTACGAATCACTCTTTAGTCTCTGATCCTATATTTTCCAGTAGCCTTCCCTTTATTGCTGAACTTTTATGAGCACAGACATGATTTGAACATCATTTTACTTCCATCATTTTACTGGCTGTCAGATCAGAGATAATCAAATTGCGGAAATGAGATTATGTAACCCTCCAGCACAGGAGCTGGGATCAGGTTCTCGGTGTGATCCTGTCAAAGCCTTCCTGCCGTCTCTCTTCACCTCTCAGAGCACATTTGGCATGAAAAGGGCAGCAAGTACAAAGCTGTGACATCCCCATCACTGAGAATATCCCTGTCATGGCATTTGTCACATTCATAAGCCATCTCCAGTGGTTTTTGGAGTACGTAACTTCTTGGTCGGCCAGAGGTGCTCAAGAAACTCTCCCCCAAGTACAAAGTAGATTCTTTTACTATAGAGTTGACTCCCATTGATATTCTGTTTCAGTTTTGCCCTCCAGGTAATTGTAGTTGCAACTTCAAGATATTTTCATGACCACTATCCAAGAAACTTTTACACCACATTCATAGTAATGGGTAATGTTCCCTGGTGTCTGATTTAAACATATTATCACTGTTATATATGCTTTCTTTCACATCAACTTCATAGCCTTACAATTTTGAGTAAGAATGTAATGTCAACCTAAAACAAGGGAGTGAAACGTCTCAAGTCCTGACCTATAGGCAAACTGAGGACCTTAAATGTAGAGCTTGAGTTTTTTTGTTTGAGGTTGCTTGAGGCACTTGAATGTCATTGCCAATAAGGCAACTTGTGACCTTTGTCCCTGAAGAGAGGCAGCAGGCTCGCTGATTTATAACAGTCAATGGTGCCATCAAAACCCTCATAGTTAACCGACCTTAAGGGTGAGACTATAAATAACAGCATTGTCTCAATTAGATGCTGAAGTAAGATTTTTTCTAGTGTTTTACTTTTCCTTGATGAAGCTCTTGTGTAGGAACAGTTTTGTGATGCCATGTGTGTTCTTCATATCACTCTATTAGCAGAGTGCTGCTGTGGGATCAGGTTGTAGAGCACAGACTGATATATGGTCAGTCTAATTCCCTGGATATTATGAAGATGGGTTGCTCTTGTATTTGTCACGATTTTAAAAGGAGGCATAAGAAACAGTCAAAATTCTGATTTGAAATTCTGTCATGTGACGTGAGCTTTCGGCAACTTTGGCTTGCTGTTTTAGAAAAGGACTCACCCCCCTCCAACAACAGAACATTCTGTTTTTAGTGCCGGTTTTACTGACCAGGACCATACAACGCACAACAGCTGCTCAAAGGCATATCGAAAGAAGATGTGATGTTACTTACTCCCACTCGAGACGGAGATGGGCCCAGGTTCATGGGCATGGGCTCACAGTTCATATACCAACAGATTACTTGTGATTTGCTCCTTAGTTTTCACAACAGTTCCCCTTTTCTTGCCATCATATCTGCAAAGGATTGTCCTATGTCTGTTCTGGTTCATAACTGTCTGATATAATGACTAACTGTATGACATGTCACTAGGCCTGTCACGATAACAAATTTTGCTGGACGATAATTGTCCGATAAACAATTTTATTGTCAATATTGTTTTGAAACATAATTTATTCATTAATGTAATTATAATACATGTCAAAATACAGCAAGTACACCGTATCAAAATGCAATAAACTTTAATTTCTTAAGAGTATTTAACTGTAATTGGAAGGTCAAGAGCTTTTTATTAAATTAAATTATACAAACAATATAATAAATTTAACAAAAAAAGGAGAAAAAAAAAGCAATAAAAATGAAATGGACCCTCTTTTGGGAAAAATTGGATGTAAATAAAATCATTATCCTAATCAAAAACAATAAAAAAGAGACCCTGTCTCTGTAAAGAAGAACAACCTCCAATAAAAACACACAGAACAATAAAAAAAACATAAATAAAATTGAGTTTACACAGTTCCAGAATTGTTTGTGACACTTTCTGCACTTTCTCCCAGTCAATTCCTTCTGTCTGTCAAACATCCGTAGCATTTCTGGCTTTTTAACCGTTTTAAAGGGGTGCATTTGTTTTGCAATGACACTGTCTGTGAGCGCGCACCATTTTGCACTGCTTTATTTATATTTACTTTGCCGACCAAACACCTCAGTAAGCGCTGACTTTCAGGACGAAAGCTCCGCTGCACCTCCCCTTCTTTGTCACCGCTACTTTCAAACAAATACGACTCACAGCTCGTCGGTGTTTATGGGCTCACAACTTGTTCATTCTGTTTAAATGCAAAATATTCCCACACTTGTGCTGTGTCAGCCGGCTTCAGAACCGTAGCTTTCGTGCCATCATTCATATTAGTGTTTGTTTCCTTGTTACTCCTCACGACACTCACTCACACACACTGACCCCCCCAAAGACTGAATGACTGACAGATGCTCACTCCGCTATAAATCTGCAACAGAACCAACGCACCCAGGTGATGAGAAAGTTGCACAGAGTGACCCATCTTCTCATCCAGTCTGTTTGGTAGAAAGAGAGGAGGAAAACAAACACACATGCACGTGTCAACTAATCGAAGCCGGCAAACTTACCCAGGATGTTTTTATATATCGTGCGGTTAATTGATTTATTGATTATCGTGACAGGCCAACATGTCACTCAAGTCAAAATCAGTTATTTTTTAGCTCCATCTTTGTGAAGTTACTGTTTGATTTTATTCTGATGAGTTGACCAGCTCTAGTGGAAGGATACATATCATCTACATGATGAAATACAGACGTTCCAAACACAGGGGCTTTCTTGAGTACTAGCTCAACACTGTAAAAAATCTTATTGTAGATTGAGCCAGTGTTTCGTATAGAGGTGAGGCTTTTGGTGGCATCATTGACAGCTATGTATAGTCAAACAGATATGGCGGCTACGTCTCCTCAGGAGCTGAAGTTGCAATCAAACGTACTATTGTCACAGGCATCAAGCAACTTCACTTAAAAAACCTGAATCATCTCTCTATTTCTGTATCAACTAATAATTGAGCTGTTTATACTGCCTATATTTTCTTCCCGTGCTTGCGTGGGTTCTCTCCGGGTACTCCGGCTTCCTCCCACAGACCAAAAACCATGCTCACTAGGTTAATTGGTAACTCTAAATTGTCCTTAGGTATGAGTGTGAGCGTGAATGGTTGTCTGTCTCTCTATGTGGCCCTGCAATCGACTGGCGACCGGTTCAGGGTGTACCCCGCCTCTCGCCCGATGATAGCTGGGATAGGCTCCAGCCCCTCGCAACCCCGAAAGGGATAGCCGGGTATAGAAAATGAATGAATGAATGAATACTGCCTATATTCTAATTTATAAGCAGGTTTTCCTACCAAACCAGAGCTTTTGTGAGATGCATCCTTCAACACCTGACTCCTACCTTGTATTCTCTCCTGTACCTCCTTTTCTGTGGGACTGACATGGAGGTGCTAATACAGTACGATATAAGCTGAAGAGGTGGCAAGTGAGTTTTTATTGCAGGTAATCACTGACACTAGCAGAGCATTGTGTAAGTGGATGTACTTGAGTTCTATTATCCTGGTATTCAAACGCCCAAAAGAGATGCTAATCTGGGCTAATGCATAGTATAAAAAGGGCCAGTGTGTGATAATAGTGTTAATGGATAAGTGTGAGCTGCAGCGAAATGTTTTAATTACAACAGAACACTTCAGGGCGACCATTACGTTACTCAACATGGTTTTCAGATATTGAGCAGCATGTGTAAGGACTCTATATGTAGAGTTTTCTATGAAGCCCTCCTCCCCAATACATTTTGAAGGTAATTATTAAGCATGTTAATAGTGCATCATAATTAGCTTATAGTGTTGTTTTATCCCAATTTTAAGCTCTTGTTTTAATTTATAATGATTTGTAATCAAAAGTAATTGTACCGTCAATTATGATTATGAGTTCTAAACATACTTGTAATGTGTTGTTATTGGATAAAGCTTTGCAAAATTAAGACTAAAAAAAGAGGAAACAAAGGTAAACAAATCACTCTGCTGGCTGTGGCTATACCCTGGTGACCTGACTAAGTTTTGCCTAGTGTGGGAAACACGAACAAATATCCGCGCTCTGAGGGTATTTGTATGCTTGAGGAGCACTATTTAAACTATATATATACAGTTGTGCCCAAAGTTTACACCCCCCAGCAGAATTTCTGATTTTTTGGCCTTTTCTCAGAAAATATGAATGATAACACAAAAACCTTTCTGTCACTCATGGTTAGTGGTTGGGTGAAGAAATTTATTGAAAAAAAGAGAAGTTTACTCTTTTTAAATCATAATGACAACTGAAACTTCAAAAATTACCCCGTTCAAAAGTTTACACCCCCTGGCAGTTTTGGCCTGATAACATGCACAAAATTTGACACAAATGGGTTTGAATGTCTACTAAAGGTAACCATCTTCACCTGTGATCTATTAGCTTGTAAACTGTGTGTGTGTATGAAAGCTCAGTGAGTTTCTGAGCTCCTGACAGACACGTGCATCTTTCACTGCGATGAAATTTCAGGTTTCTGTGTCATGGGTAAAGCAAAAGAATTGTCAAAGGATCTGCGAGAAAAGGTATTTCAACTGTATAAAACAGGAAAAGGATTTAAAAAGATATCCAAGGAATTGAGGATGCCAAGAAGCACTGTTAAAACTCTAATTAAGAAGTGGAGAGAGAGGGATTCTGTTGAAACCAAACCACGGTTAGGCAGACCAACAAAAATTTCAGCTCCAACTGCAAGGACAATTGTTGGAGATGCAAAGAAAAGCCTTCAAATAACTTCAGCTGAAATACAGGACTCTGAAAAAAATTGGGGTGGATGTTTCAAGATCCACAATAAGGAGACTCTTGAAGAAACATGGGCTACATGGTCGAGTCGCCAGAAGAAAGCCATTTCTACGCAAATGCCACAAAATATCCCGCTTACAATCCAAACAGCACAGAGACAAGCCTCAAAACTTCTGGAACAAAGTCATTTGGAGTGATGAGACCAAAATTGAACTTTTTGGCCACAACCATAAACGTTACATTTGGAGAGGAGTCAACAAGGCCCATGATGAAAGGTACACCATTCCTACTGTGAAACACGGAGGTGGATCACTGATGTTTTGGGGATGTGTGAGCTACAAAGACACAGGAAAATTGGTCAAAATTGATGGATGGATGAATGCAGCATGTTATCAGAAAATACTGGTGGAAAATTTACACTCATCTGCCCAGAAGCTGCGCATGGGACGTTCTTGGACGTTCCAACATGACAATGATCCAAAACACAAGGCCAAATCAACCTGCCCTTGGCTACAGCAGAATAAAGTGAAGGTTTTAAAGTGGCCATCTCAGTCTCCTGACCTCAATATCATTGAGCCACTCTGGGGAGATCTCTAACGTGCAGTTTATGCAAGACAGCCCAAGAATTTACAGGAGCTGGAGGCTTTTTGAGAAGAGGAATGGGCAGTTTTACCATCTGAGAAAATAAAGACTCTCATCCACAAAAACCACAAAAGACTTCAAGCTGTTATTGATGTTAAAGGGGGAAATACACAGTATTAAAAACTGGGGGGTGTAAACTTTTGAACAGGGTAATTTTTGAAGTTTCTGTTGTCATTATGATTTAAAAAGAGTAAACTTAAAATTTTTTCAGTAAATGTCTTCACCCAACCACTAACCATGAGTGACAGAAAGGTTTTTGTGTTATCATTCATATTTTCTGAGAAAAGGCCAAAAAATCAGAAATTCTGCTGGGGGGTGTAAACTTTTGGGCACAACTGTATATATGTATATATATATATAATTTTTTTTTTTTTTACTGTCAGAGAGACACCGAGCGCAGGACAAGGATGCCTCAGGGTAATTTTGGTGTTTATATTATATCTTAAACAGCTGGCTTCCCTGACCTTAGGGGCAAACTATAGCACAGTGTAATGAAGTGTGCCGGGGTCGCTGATTCATCCCGGTCTCCTTGAATGCATCAGTTGCATAAAAGGCCCATTATGTAAACAACTTCCAAGGCTTCACCTCCTCTGGTTCCATTTGTCATTGTACATTTTCAACACATAATTTGATTTGCTGTCGGGAGAGAGTGTGCTTTCCATAATTTCTATTCACAAGTAGCAAAAATAACCTTATTCCTCTGTTATTGTAGCTCCCCTAATGCAGAATGACACTGAACTGCAAAAATCCGTGTGAGGTTTTATGTTTGTGCCTTTAGGCAAAAAGGACAAACTTAGATAATTTTCTCAAAGCTTTGTGCAAAAACTGCCTTTGTGCTTTCTATGATTCAGCCTTTTCTTTTTTTTTTGTTACTCTGTTTCTTTTGCATACTTCCAGCCGTCTGTCTCTCTCATTATATTTTTGAGTCCATTCCGTTTTTTTCTTTTTTGAAAACAAGCTCCCTGTGGCAGATTTCAACCCCACTTCCCTGACGCTGACCTGAAAGGTAGCACAATAGCTCAGCTTTTATTTTGAAAAGGACAAAACAGACACAATGTAATGTAAAGGCCACTAAAGTTCACCTCTCCGACTGAAAAACAAACCTGACAGCAAACTTTTCATTGTGGCTGTCAAGGATCACACTGCCCCCTGTGAATTGTGGGCATTCTTTTTAAATCAACCAGCCAGAGTGCTTGGGGATCAAATGAAACTTTCATGCACAAACAACTGCTCTCTGTTTTCTGTCAGCTGCGTTTAAATGACATCGACTGAATCTGCAGCAGTGCTTTGAGATCCTGCGGTGAATCAAATATGTGGCTTTATTCCATTTTATTTTTACATTTCACCATGACCAGAAACAACCTGACTTCATGCTCTTGGCTCTGCTTGTTCTTAAAACTAACCGTGTCTTTGAGTAGACAGCACTCAGCAAAGTATCTGCAAACAGAATCAGTCATGCCATGCTTTGCTTTATCTCACTCACTGCATGCCCATACATCTGCTGTGAGTGCAGCTGAAAACTCTTTGAATGCACCAGTCAGTGTTTGAACAAATATTTAACATCCAGATTTTTAACAGAGAAATAGTTTAACGTAACTAGTGCTGGTCTTTAACAGAATAAATTTACTTGAGTGTTCTGTACCAATTTTTAAACGAGGAGAAAAATTATACATCCATGTTCTCCAAAATGAGATGAAACATTACCCATAGTGCTATATCTATCTAAGGTAGACTTAACAGGAACTATCCAAGTGTGAAATTATGGTTTATGTGCATGTAGAAAACACGAAAAGTGTGAAATTACCCGGATTTTGAGAAAATCATTTCTTGCTCATTATCTCGGGGGGAAAAACTGCATTTTTCACAATTCAAGGTTCTAAAGGCCACACCTCTGATTACTGGAGTATGGAGGGCTTCAGTAATCACCCACACCTGTTTCTTTGCTTAATTTTATCCAAAATTGTGTCTGCTTTGGCTAATTGTGACATGAACAAGCACTAGTGTCAGTTTTTCAACTTTAATAGGGGCACATTAAAGTCCGGAAAACCACATTGCACTGCTAGAACTATTGTTTTATTGGCCATGCTTTTCTATCAACATGTCCCTGTGTGATTGCCCCAGTCAGGACCTTTCTATGTGAAGTCAATCAACTCAGTAATTGACTGTCCATCAGTCCAGGTGGTACTCTTTATCTTGCTCAGTGCCAGTTGGGATAGGTTCCAGCTCCCTGAGACCCTGAATGGGACAGGCAGTATCGAGAATAGCTGGATATTATTGATAACTGCAACACATCATTAAGTGCGACTGAACAATTCTGTCAGAAATTAAGTGGGATGTTGCCTGTATTGTTATTTTAATTATATAAAGACTTAATTTTTGTGCCCTTAAACCCCTTTCACACAAAGGTCAAGTACAGGGGTTGGAAAGGGTAGCAATTTTTTAATATTCATCACTATAAATTAACCTCTGATTATGTTCTGGGGCCTCATTTATGAAACTGCGAATAGCAAAGATCACTAAAGGTAGCATACACCGGATATACAGGAAATGTGTGTGCATAAAAACTTTCAGGTTTATTAGTGTCTTAAAGGATAAGTTCGGTTTCTGCAGCTTTCACATTGTTTATAGAATGAAGTAGAACAATATACTCACCCAGAAGGCTTTCCTGATCCAAACAGTGCTTCGGGAGATATTTAGATCCAAAATCGAGCAGCGGACATCCGTATAATGGTAGCACATAGGGCATACAGCGCCGCTCCGAAAACTGCATTAATTGTCCAAAAACTCATTAGTTTCACCAATATTCCATCATGGTCCGCTCACACTACTCCTCCATTACAGTCTGTGTCGCCCCAGACATGTTGTGTGACTGTGCTGACCTCTGAACTGAAGAAGAAGAGCGCTTGTTCTGCGCATGCGCAGTGCGGCTCATTGTTTCAGATGAAGACAGCCGGCTACACGACGACTTTCTTCTTCCAGTTTTGTGCAAAATGGACAAATATCTATCGGATTAATATGTTGTGGAGGAGAACTTTGAATATGATGGGTGTCCTTACAGTTTCGAGCCAGAGTTTACAGATGAGGAGCTCATCGAAAGGAGGACGCAGAGGCAGCGCTCCAGAGAGTACTGCGCATGTGCGGAGGCAAGCGCTCTTCTTCTTCAGTTCAGAGGTCGGCACAGTCACACAACATGTCTGGAGTGACACAGACTGTCGTGGAGGAGTAGCCCGAATGGACCATAATGGAATATTGGTGAAACTAATGAGTTTTTGGACGATTAATGCAGTTTTAGGAGCGGCGCTGTATGCCCTATGTGCTACCATTATACGGATGTCCGCTGCTCGATTTTGGATCTAAATATCTCCCGAAGCACTGTTTGCATCAGGAAAGCCTTCTGGGTGAGTATATTGTTCTACTTCATTCTATAAACAATGTGAAAGCTGCAGGAACTGAACTTATCCTTTAAAGACTCCAATGTGTGACCTTCAGATGCACTTAAATCTTCCCCACTTTCCCTGATAGGGTTTTTTGGCTGGTCCTTGGCAGGTCAGGAACGAGTCTGCCAATCATGACTGCTATAAATTGTAAACTTGGGGTAATGTTTGTGTGACTTTGTGATATCAGGTTTGCCCTAGTTCTTGCTTTTGCTACTCTAGTAGCCAGCAAAAAGATTGAGGCTATTTGATATTTGAAGGGAGGTGCCATCTCATGGAGACACAAATGCATAAATGGATGTGTTGCGCACAATCTCAAAGAGGTGGGGGGGGGACTTCCAGTGGTTGGTAATTTGCTCGTAACTGGCTGGAAGTTGGCAGGCAGCTGGCTGGGAGGGGAAATTTGGAGCAGCTGGAGCTGTATCTGCCATTTAAAGTGTTTTTGCACAGTACTCACAGTTGTGTGTACGCAGAAGGAAGCCAGCTATTGATTATGTGTGGGAGTGTGAACAACGGGTAGACTCTTCACAAACAAAAGCTTCTGTAAAATTACCTTGTCGTTTCATCATAACAAGGCAAGCATAAAAGACGGCTGAGGCGCGATTATAGGAAATCTAAAAGGAGGGTCGATATTCCTGAACTACAGTGGGCTCCTTGGAAGGTCCGTCTCAGTTAACATGTGCTTAGTAATGACTGTGGAACAGCTACATCTGTCTCTGCCCACCCTGTGGTGAATTGCTCTCTGTTAGAGGGAGAGAGAATTAGGCTGGGATTAGGTGTGAGATTGATTAAGCTGCTTTTGGTCCCAGGTAGGAGGTGGTTTCTAATGCAGCAGAAGCACATTTATAACACAGGGAGGGTCTGAGCATGGACAAACACAAGGGATATCTCCTGCAGATTTTGTTGGAGTAAGGATGGTGACGGATTAGACAGAAGAGAAAAGTTTAGAGAGATGTGTCTCTTCCTCTTACTTTTAAAACACTTATCATTGTGCTACTTTGTTCTATTTAACTCATCTCTACTCTGGAGCCACTGGCTTTGCCACACTTCCTGCAAACTTGTCAGGTCATTTCAAAAGGAGTCTTGAGTCCGGGTGACCTTTATTTAATTGGCTCTTCATAATTATAAAGATGAGAAATTCATAGAGAGAGAGAGAAGTTGGTTAAGGAAAAGGAACAGAAAATTATGGGCTATATTTAGCTGTGATTTGAACTCTGTACAGCGGTGATAGAAAATTACATTTCTTTACTTATTTTTAAGCAAGCCACTATTACAAAAATGTTAAGTAATCCCTTTGTATGTTACTGGTAACCTTATATGCCAGATTGAAAGTTCAGTTTATGCTATACATGATAATATTTCACTAACCCATGTGCCCAACATCCCATAGAAAGTTTAGTGGTAGGGATGAACCTTTCAAAAACACATCTGGAGGTGACTGGATGATCAGTCTGCCACTCATATTCATCACAGGCCAAAAAAACAATGTAGTATGTGGGCACTTCTGCTGTATTAAAAGTGCAAAACATGATCCAATTGCTTGGCAAAATCTTGCAAAACATGGCAGTAGAGGGACAAAAATAAAACTTTTAACGCAATTGGTTTTAATTGGTTTCATTTAGCAACAAAATGACTGCCTGGATCTTACAAAACTGCTACTGAAGCTGCGAGCATCCATGCCTATCTCTGTATGAGCTGTTAGATTTCACTGTCTTCACACTTGTATTACTTAAAGGCTGGTACATTTACCGAATTCCCCAGTGGAAGGTTGTGCCCTGTGAGCACTTCTGGTTAAAATAAATAAAACACATAACAGGCACACAAAGCCATGAATGTGCCTATAGCATTGCTACAGTGTTTGATGGACAGGATGATGTTGTGTACCAGCCCAGAAAAACACAATGCATGTTTACCATTGTCAATAAGCCTGTGTTGTTTTTCACTTGGTTTTCAGGTGGTTGTTGTTGATAAACTCTATCGTGGAAAAAGTTCAAGACAAATGCATGTTCTGTCTTAAGATGATTTGTACAACTAGACACTACTTCATCGCTACTTAACCAAGTCTAGATGGAGCTGCACCACAAGGTAACTGACTAACATCACCATCACTAAGCCTTTAACTCTTATTTCATACTCCTACCTCTTCTATAAAGAAGCCTTTTCTGTAAAGTGAATTGATAAGTTAGTGGTCAATTTCCAAGTCCAGAGTTTAATAAATGAAGATATTCTATGCCCCTAAATCTGGAGACCAAGTAGTCTATTTCATAGCAGCTGTTTTTTGCAAGAGGGAAGCTTAAAAATTTACTCATGTTGCATTTCCAGATGTATTTTATTGATTATCCTTTTTCCTCCTCTGGGTGTGAGTCACAGTGCAAGTAGGTTAAACAAGATCACCAAGACGCCCTTCCCCAATTGACACATTCTAGATTCCCTGGAAGATTCCCAAGCTTTCCTGCTAAGGCAGAAAATACAACCCCTTCATTTATTTTTGGGTCTACCATGGATCTTCTGGTAGTTGAATGTACCTCAAATATTTACAACACAATGGTGATCAGTAGGCATCCTGAACAGATGCCCAAACTACCTTGATAGATGCCTTTTGTTGCAAAGAAGCAACGGTTCTACATTGACCTCCTTTATGCTTCCCCTGGGTTTACAAACCTCTCACGTTAGTTCTAAAGCCAACCAAGACATTCTTCAGAAGGAAACTCATAGCTGCTTGTATGTGGGATCATTGGAAACAAACAAAAACAAACCAAAAAAACGTGTGACCACAGGTGAGGGTTGAAATGTCGATTGACTGATAAATAACTCTGTCAGCTGAGCCTCTTCAGCAAAACAGTCTGACACATCTGCAGTTCTGCAGACGTAATATGTTTTATGTCATAGGCCTTATTTCAGGCATTTTACTGGACATTCATTCAACAGTCCCATGGAATTAAAGATAAGAGGAACAAAAGTGTTGAAATGTTACTTTACTCTTGTGTTTAGGAGGTAGCTATTGCACCACTCTTTTTACATTGAAATAAAAGAAATATGAATTATGATGGTAGCTGTATATGTTGTTTTCTTGATCAGGATTACAAGTAATTGTGCCCTTGGAGTGTCCTACAATCTGTAACAATGTGGTCCTCTGGCTCTGAAAACAAATTTGATATGGCTTGCTTATTAAAATAAGTAGCTGATCTATATTGCAAAGTGTAGCTATTCAGTTAAAACAAAATACAGTTTAAAATCTTTTTGCTTTTCTATCACCCCAAAAAGGCAAACAGACAGCACTAAAAATGTTAATTATATTGATCGGAAATCAAGGCAACTGAAGTACTGATAAAACACAAAGGATTGCTTCAGCAATCTCATCATTAACCAGTGTTGTTTACGGGGAAGGAAATGAAGAAATAAATCCAGCCAACCACACAGAGGTGTCCTTTTTGCTAAATGAAGAAGTTATTGTTATAACCTCATTTGTATTCTTCCTTTGTGAAATGGACGAGTAAACGTTAAGGAAAAAGTCTGAGACAAGTTTTCCGTTTGTCAACATCTTTTTTTTTTATAACCAACAAGCAACAGTTCATTTTAATACAAGCTGAGAAAGAGTAGGTAAGAACATAAAAAGAAACTCTGGATGACATATTTTATCAAATATAGCACAATGCTATGTTAAGTATTAAAGATTTTATAAACAGGCCTCTGACAACTTTGAATCTGAGTCTGGCAACATGTTTCAAATTAACTGACATGTGGCAACTTCAATATATATGAAGAGCTCTTTCCCAAAATGCTATAAATCCATTTTCATTTAGAAAAAATAACATTATTTACCCAGACCCACCATTAGGTTGGCTGGGGAACTGAACTTTGAAATATAGTTTAAACAGGGATGTATAGCTTTCTGGCATTAAATACTGATAGGTAGGCAGGTAGTACAATCGGTATAAAAAAGAATAGCACTGGGTAATATATCTTTTTAAGTTTTGGCTTTTATAACATTTTGGAAAAGAACTCTTCACATGAACCTTCTCACAAGGAAGTAAACCTTGAGCACAACACAAAAGATAATTTCTCACTCTGCACAGAATCCCTTGCTTGTTATTTTCACTGCTTCTGTACATCTGTAACGTACTTACATCTCTAGTCTGTGACTTTCAGCTTCACCTTGCAAACCGTATTATGTCAAGTCCTTTTAGAGTAGAAGTCCATTGCTCTGGATTGACAGCCTGATGATGGAGTTGAGTTGAATGCACTTTTGCCAGGAGTTAAGTCAAAGCTGTCAAGGCAAAGCACTGTGACCATGGATATGGATATTATTAATTTACCGTACCACAGTTTCCACTTTGTGAACAAGCTCTTTTTAGTTAAAAAAAAAAAAAGACTTAATATGAGCTGAATAAAAAAAGTGATGGTTTATTGGGCTATTCACAGGGCATGGTGTGACATCTGCAGCATACCATGGCATTGCACAGTATTGTGTGGCTTAATATATGTTGGTGCATGGAGTAGTGTTGAGTGGTAAAGTACTTTGTAATGTTGTGTCGGCATGGCATGGCATGGCGTAGTATTGTTTGTCATAGTGTTGTGTTGCATTGTGTAGCATAGCGTGACATATACCAGCATAGTGTGGCATGGCACAGTGGTGCATCAAAGTTCTTTTGTGAAGCATGGTGTTGCAAAGCATAGTGTCGCAAGTGTTGCCAAATATTCATGAGAGAACTATTGTGTGACCTAGTGTGTTTTAACTAGGATAGTGCAGCAGCGTAGTGTGGCATAGAATGATGCAGTGTAGTGTGGTGTTGTGTTTCTTAGCATTGCATGGCATTTTGCAGTATGGTCTTTGTGTGGCATTGCAGTATGTGGTGTGCTTGGCCTGACGTTGCCTGATGAAACATTGTTTGTTGGAGTATTGCATTGTGTTGTCTAGCGTCACGGGTTACATTATGTTACATTGTTTTGTGTTGTGGTTCATTGCACTGTGATAGTTTTTGCACATTTTAAAGGCACTCATGTTACTACCCGTGTAATTTGGTTTATATTTTCACTAATTGTCTGACAAATTTATCCTTGAACAGGCTGTAAAGGGAGTTGGAAAACCATCCTATGGTTTGATAATTCCAACTGGAAATTTGCTTAAAAATTATATTTCTGCAAGGCTAAAAGGAAGTGCACCCTCATCATCCATGCTGATCAATAAACAATATCCAAAATGGTATGCTAGTGTAGTAGAGTAGAGCATGTCATGTGGATGACCTGTGCATTTAAATGTTCACACACACATCTAGGCTGTAGTCCAACATTTGGCACATCGTGAAAGATAAAATGAAACAACAGATACCCCTGCTGGGCAGGTCAAATTTGAAAATGAACTAGAACAACAAAAAACAATCCCACCATCTTATTTACTTGAACAGCAGTTTTGGCTGTTAACAAAAATGCAAATGAAATGTGTTGTAGACCAAAATATTTACAAAGTGGAAGACATGACCTGGTTTGAATTTAATTAAAACATTTTATTTTGAAACATTTGAAAAGGTACACCCTTCAAATAAAACAATGTTTCTTTTAACAACTGATTTGTTTGTGCTATTTTATACTGTCATTGTTTTTATGATGTGCATGTTGTGGTAATTTATCAAATCAAGTGTTGTATTACATTTTTTCTCAGAATTCTGAGTTTAAAGTCAGGATTCTGACTTTTTCTCAGAATTTGACTTTTTTTTTTCAAGAAATATTTTTTTCTCGGTGGCCCCAATCCTCTTCCGTATTGTCCTCTGTACTGGACCTATGAATAACTCTTACTTCATGTCATCTTCTCATCATAAAATGGGATAACAGTTTTCTATAATTCAGTGACACAGTGTACTGCTCAGCAGGAGCTATGGACTTATTGAATTAAGGGTTTTAAGTGCAAAAAAATGAAATCAAGCATCGAAATTCTTTATTTACATTCTCTGCAACCACTGAGAACACACAGAGGTCTATACCTTAGTATTTTTTACTCAACTCATCGTTGAAAAATGAACTGATGTACAATGCCAACATATTGCTGTTCTTTAAGTTCACTGATGTTGGTGCTTGGGTCTATGTGGAAGGTGATTGTGTAGGTGAGGAAGTTACTTCCACTTTTACTGTACACTCCATGCTGAGCAGGTTATTGTTTGTCTGTTCAGTGACTCTTTGTCAATCTGCATATGTCCTTGGACACTTGTGTTCAAGCCACAGAGGGGAGTGTTGCTGTAAACAGCCTTTGAAAAACCTTGAATTCTGTAAAATGATCTTATAGCAAATAGCTTAGAATGACCAACCCAAAGCTTTATGATTTAAGATTTATTGTATTTATTTCCTTCAGAGCTTTAAAGACCTAAATAATATCCCATGTCAGTTCAATCAAAACATGACCGAAGAGTCCAAAAAATTAACACTCACGTCTGGGATAGATACAACAGACACTAAATGAAAGTATCAGGCACCAAAAATTGGACAAATTTGACTTTTTAAATTGCAAGTTAGAACATTATTTTTTTTAAATGTTGATCTGGAAAAGCCATGTAACCTTCATTACCAGTGCTCACATTTTTTTCTTATGAACTTTCTCTAAAGAGTGACCAGTCCTCTGCAACCAGCTGTGAAGGATGTAGATATGAATGCAGTTAAAAAAAATGCATTGGTATGATCTCATGATCAGTTAATCATTTTATTGGCAGAAATGTTTATATCTGCTGATCTGTTAATTAAATACAGTATTTAAAAATATAAAATATAAAAGTATTTATCAGTATCCTCATCCTCCTCGACCTCTCCGCTACCTTTGACACTGTTTCCCACACCATCCTCCTCAAACGCCTCTCTGACACCCTCGGCATCTCTGGCTCCGCACTGGCTTGGTTCCGATCGTACCTCTCAAACAGAACCCAGTTTGTCACCCTTCACAGCTCCACATCCCCCCCTGCCTCAGTCTACCATGGTGTCCCTCAAGGCTCCGTGCTGGGTCCCACTCTCTTCACCATCTACCTGCACCCCCTTGGCCAGATCATACACCACCATGGACTCAATTTCCACTGCTACACTGATGATACACAATTGTACCTCAGCACCTCACCTTCCTCTCAGCTCCTCCCACAGTCTCTGGTCAACTGCCTCCACGACATCAAAGTCTGGATGACAACTAACCTCCTCAAGCTGAACAGCAGCAAGACTGAGCTCATGGTTGTGGCCCCCAAGCCACTGCTCCGGAAGGTTGGGGATCTCCTCATCAGCGTCGATGGCTGTTCCATCTGCCCAGCCTCTGAGGTCCGCAACCTGGGCGTCATCTTTGACCCCTCCCTTTCTTTCCAGTCACAAATCAAATCTGTCACGAAATCAGCCTTCCATCATCTCAAAAACATCTCCCGTCTCCGTTCCTCACTATTGGACTCTGTGACTGAAACTTTAATCCATGCTTTTGTTACATCCCGGCTGGACTATTGCAATGGAGTCCTGTCCGGGGTTCCAAGCAAAACCCTGGACAGGCTTCAATATCAGCAGAACTCAGCTGCCAGGGTTCTTACTCACACTAAACCCTGGCAGCACATCACCCCCACTCTCATTCACCTCCGCTGGTTCCCGGTCAAGTTCCGCATCCAGTACAAGCTCCTATTACTCACCTACAAATCCCTTCATGCACTTGCCCCCCAGTACCTGGCTGATCTCCTCCACCAGCACACCCCATCCAGGAGTCTCCAGTCATCTGATGCTGGTCTCCTCTCCATCCCGCGGACCAAACTCAAGTGGATTCGGCGACAGAGCCTTTAGTGTGGCCGCCCCAGCCCTCTGGAACTCTCTCCCCGCAGAAATCCGCAACTCTCCCACCCTGGACTGTTTCAAATCACTTCTCAAAACTCACTTGTTCTCCCTGGCCTTCCCTGTTTAAATGTTTAGCTTAGGTCTTGTTGTTGATGCTTATGTGTTTGTCCCCTGTACTGTGAAAAGCGACCTTGGATTCCTTGAAAGGCGCTATATAAATTTAAGTTATTATTATTATTATTATTAAAAGACTTATATCCCATATATCAGCCATGGATTAGCACAATTTGCACATAAACTTGTGCAGTTTGAAGCAAAATCCCCACATGTACCTCATGTAACTCTATCTCTTTTAGACCTTTTAAAGTGTTTTGTAAGAACTTAAGTTGTAGACCCAACTTAAGTAAACAATATACTTGGAATCAACAAACCTCTTCCTTATTTTAGTTTTGGGCCTTCTGCTTTTTATGGTAAAGTTAACCCTTTTTAAACAAAACAAGGATATATTGGTATCAATAATTTATCTCAGTAACAGCTTATATAAGTTCAGAAATATTTGATATCTTTAAAACCAAATATTTTCATATTTTTAAATAAATATATTTCTGCAAAATATTTGTATGTCAGCATTTTCCAAATTATGATATTATGCACAAATCTTAAAGATGAATTATTGTTCCAGATCAGTGTATTGATCAGGCTTCTCAGCATTCTTTCAAGCACCTTCTAGTTTTTCTTGGACAGTTCGGCCCTTCTGATTCACTTTAGTGCTTGTACTGACTCAAAGTCTATTCTGTGGCTATATAAAACAGTCTATGTAGTGTGCCAGGTTGACAACATGCTGACAAAAACACAGTCATTATTTTCACTGCTATTTCACTTCAACTCTGTAAAACCATTTGTCGCTTCAAAAACAAGCCTTTACATTTTTCAGATGCTAAGTGAATTTCTACACTTACTTCGGTGGATGGTTTGCATGAAACTTGCCTATTCTTCTGACTTTCTATTCTATACTTCTATTACGAGAATTTTTTTCAAACATACCTTATGGTCAGGGGGCTTGAGTTAACATATTTTATTTGAAATGCACTAACAATCTATATATTGGCAGAAAATAATGATCTCATAACTTAGATATAAACCAATGCAAAGATATACATTTGCTGGGACCTCTGTCATTCTGAAAAATCAATGTTTTTTCCCTTGTTAAAATATATTTTACTCTTAAAAACTTAATTACAGAGTATTGGTCTTTGCTAAAGGAAGAGGTTGAAGAGCAAATCAAAGCAGCAGATCGTCCCTTTTTGTCCTTCTAATTGCTCAGATAACACACTTAGTTTCTGAGTCCATATTGTATAATTACCTGGTGTTAGTGTTGAATTAATAACAGTAATTGCTTTAGCAGACTCAGTTTTTGAGAAGGCACAGGCTGTTAGCAGAGCATCTCTCTGGCTTTTCTGCTTGGATTGACATACAACCTAAAAGCTCAGTAAAAACCTTTGAGCCCTTTGCTCATGATATGGCCACACCGATCCAAGAAGGAGTCCTGCTTTAGTTTTAACTCAGCAGTGACAGAGCAAGAGAAGATGCTGATCAGAATGTCTTTTCTACCTTCATCTGTTTTTGTTACAGTTCAATGACAGGTGTAGGATCTAAGATATCAAGATTCATCTGTTTTCTTTTGTCAAGGGAAAGAATGGGACATTGGCACAGAAGGGCTGGACAAGTTTTCATATCAGAAACTCTCAGAGTCAGATTTGTGTTCAGAAACGAAGCTGGGGTAAACATGTCGAGAAATCAGGCCTTTAATTCCACGTTAATCCTCTTTTCTGCAGCCCCGTCCATGGTTGACACGGCTGTCCCATGGAAAAGCTCGCCACTGGCTTGGAACGCTGCCTTTTAAAGTCCAATGTTTCCATCTTGGTCCAAGAGAAGTTATCGCATGGTAGCTTTCCCTTGGTCCTTCCTGGGATTAAAAACTTTGTTTGTTACAGAATGTTCCTCTTATTTGCAATTTCAGATAAGGAAAGTTGTCAGCAAACAGCAACACAACAGTTTGTTTTGGAGGGATAAAACTTTGATTGACTTCTTACTATTTTTCAGGTTTCTTGTTATTAAGATCAGTTTTAAGCAGCGTTCAGGGGAGAAGCCTGGATAAATGTGATTTGTGTTGATCTGTAATGAAGTAACATCTTCCTATGTTAGTAGATGGTCCCAATGTGTAGGGGCAAATGAAAAAAGTTCTTTATTTACCCCCCTGAGCAATCACAAGGCATAAATAAATCAAGTATTAAAAAGTCCATCTTTAACAAGTATTAAATGCTCACAACATGTTATCAAAGGAATTTGATGAATAAAATACAATATGAGTAGATAAATAAATCATCTTTTACTGGGACAATCAAGGTTCGGTTCAAAAATAAAATGGTATAACAAAAAATATCAAAGTAAAACCAAGATGGGCTGTTATCCAAATGACATGTACAAAAAATTGTGCTGAAAGTTCAACAGCATAAAGGGGGAGAGAAAGAGAGTAAGTTGTCCATTCAACATCTCAACTCAGCCTCAGGTTGACAAAGCACTCAGAAAACAGTCCAGAGGACGATATGTGGGACATCTCCTAGGTTAGTGCAGCTCCTCACAACCAAAATAAAACCATTTTAAGTGTATGTGTAAAGATGTAAAACTGAGTGAAAATGAAGAGTAAAGACAGGAAATGGTAAAAAGCTATGAAATAAAAATGTGAAGTAGAGGCACAAAATGCCTCTAAATGTTGAAAAAAAAACAGATCGATGCTTTCCATGTTGGAGGGAGCAAGGTCTCTGCAGCCATATGAGGTGACAATGAGGAATGACCCAGCAGCAGGGTGACAGGTGAGCACTGTGTTTGCAGAACAGACCCAGCCAATGTATGGAGCAACAAGAGCATTTTCACTTCTTCATGCATGTACAGTAAAGTTGGACTTTATCTTGAAGTGTGGCTAAGGCTAGCAGTGCTATCACCGCTGGACTTCGATTTTCCTTTCAGTTTAATGTCCAAATTTCTCTGCAGAATGTGGTTACTCAGTAAGGCAACGTGGTTAAATGGCATCCACATAACTTAATTTTCATGTTCTGATCAAAATACTGTCCAATAGCACTGCTCCTGCAACCAGTGCTGTCTGTTATTTTATATTGCACTCATTCAACTTCTGTTTTCATTTGGGTTCCAAGACATTGGTTATTTGTGGCCACTGGCTGTTTACAGTTCAGATAAAGAACTTGACATAGATTTTGGACCTTTACTGATAAAATACATACTGTATACATAATCAGCAACATCAAGTTGCACATTATGTGCTGACTTCAACTGTCTAGACCAGGAGTAGGAAAGTTGTGTTTCCATGAGTGCCACATTATTTTTTTCCCTCCTTAGTGGACAGCCATAGTAATACAGTTGTTGAACTTGTCTTTATTTAAATGTTGGATTTCTTTTGATTAAACAAAGGAATAAGCACTGTAGAAGCAAAGATGTTTTACTGTATATCAACACGTGTATATTTTAGCCCAAATTTCAGTAATATTTACTTTGATAAGTTAAAAAATGAATCAAGTTTCACCTACTTGTTTAATAAAAGTTTAAAAGCATTTATAGAAGTATATTTCATGATCATTTCGATTTATATTTTCAGGAAGGGAGCTTGACAGAAACTGTTACGGCCACCTGTGGCTCAGTTTTCTTTTATTGTTTAGAGACAGTGTGTAAATACCTGGCTCTTGATAACTGAAAGCAGAAAACAGAGAGCTTTTATGAGTAAAGAATGCCACCAACTCCAACACTTGTTCATTTGTGTGCACAATTAGTCAGTTGTTTTTGTTTTGAGTCATCACAAATATACAGAGACTATATCCCTGTACAGCTTCCCTGTTTCCAAACAAAATGATGTCTCACAGAATAGGCATGAATCAGATTTTTGCCAAGTCTGCAGTCAGTATAACAGCATGTTCCTTCAGCTGAATGTTGAATCACAAAACAGTGTTGCCAAAGTTAATTGCAAGAGTCCAGTTAAGAACAAGAGGAGAGGTACCATGATTAACTTACAAATTGTGGTTTTGTTCTTATGAACAGAGGGGTGCTTAGGGGTTGAGTTATTACCTATTGTATCCAAAGAAGCACCACCAAAGGTAATCTTCTCAATTTAGAGACAGAGATACCAAGATGTGTGTTTGTTTGTGTGTTTGGATGCGAAGACTGCTGCAATAGGAGTTTGGAGAGACTTCAAAATGATGAATGATTTAATTTCGTCTTCTGTTATGCCCTTTGAACATTTTCTTCTGTGAGTACCCTAGAAATCTATACTGCAATACAATGATGAGGGAAAAAAACAGACTCTGCGTCTAAGTCTTCTTGGTTTAACTCGTATGATTTGAATGCAGTTCAGTTTTTGCCCCCAAGAAAGAGACAAAGAAACTGGGGCAATACAACCATATGTCGCTTCACTGCTCAGGCCAGGTCAAGGGTTTTCCTTTTGAAAGGGTAGCTCAGGTTTTTAAAGTGGAGTTTCTCAAGGCCCATGGCACTAGTAATTATGATTGCCAAAAAGGCATCTGACCATCTCCCCCCCTGAGGGAAGACAGTAGGGTTTGGATACTAGGAAATCCAGCAATCCATAACAGTCAATGGTGCCACTGAAAGCCTTGTAATAACCCCACATTTATGGTAAAAACTAAAATCAAATCTACATTGGCTCTACTAGATACATCAAGATACTTCCAAGCATTCCACTTTTCCTCCATGAAGCCCCTGGGTTTGAAACTTTGATGTGATACAACCTATTGGCTCAATTAACTCTTCCAGCCATGCACTTCTCTGCACTCATCAGATTTCCAGGTTCTTAGTCTCTACAGGAACAACAGCTGTCTTCACTAAAACTGAACACAACTTTGCAATTTTAAGATGAATATCGACCATTTGTTGTTCCTCATAAGTATGACAGGATATCTACATAGAAGGAGAACTTTTGCAGATAGAGTAAGAGGTAGAAAGAAGGTTGATAAAACTGTTGTAGAAAACTGAGGAGCAGAACAGAACACAGGTCACATGGTCTCAGATGTGTGAGCTCATGCTTAAGAACACAAAGGCCTATTGCTGTCAAAAGTAAGGCTTAGAAATGATGTTTCTCCTGGATGTTTGTTATCCTGATGGGTAAATCTGGCACCAAGAACACAATGCTCTGCCACTACATACAGGGGGAATCCTGCCGTCCATATTAAAAATGACACAGGGTCTTTGTTGCAATAAATGAAAGGCTGTAAAGAATCTTATAGTAGCATGCAGTCAGACGAACGTAGTTTTTTGTGTAGTTCTACCCTAATGTGAGGTAATTACGACGTGGCACCACTGACTGCTGCAGCAGTGGAAAAGAGTTTTGGACACCCCATGCATCCGTGATATGACTCAATGATAATCACTTTAAAGTCCCAAAGTTCAATCTCTTTTAGTGGAGTCACAGCCAAATCAGTAAGCAAATCTTAAAAGCCACTGAAAAGTTGTTCTGAGCAATGTATCATTTTGGAACCACTGATCAACTTGTCACTTTTATCAAGCTTTTAATTGGAGACACTATTTTTGTTGCCTTGCTTTGTGTCCTTATGAAGCAGCACATTTGGAAGTTCTTTAGAGACAAAAATGGCTAAAACAAAGAGCCCAAGGTTTACCCCTCAACAGTGTGAAAGGCTTGCAGAGAGAGCTTTACTGTGTGCTGATGGCAGGAATAGTAAATATGAATCTGGGGATGTGATGTTAAGATCAGACTTGTTTGACTATCAATGATTTTAATTGAGTTGTTTTTTCTTGTTCATGAAAGACAAAAATTTCTCTGAGTCAATCCGATGCACTCACACCTTTTGAAAAACAAGAAAAGGTTTTTCTGCAAATATTTCATGATAGTATTTAAGACTTTAAAATTTTAGTGATGTTGGAACACTTCTACTTTGGAAGACAGATCGTCAGTTTCTTTATTGGCAGTTATATTTACTGGTGCCATGATCCTCAAGCAACCACACTCCAAATAACTGGAAATATCACTTTAACCTAAATTCCCATTTTTCCCCATGAGCAGTACAGTACAGCTTCTCACACTGTTTTCACTCAAATAAAGATCCTCAGTATGACTTCATAGGTGCTTCCGTGTGCAGTTGTTTGTGTAAATGTATACGTAATACATTTTTGCAGCCATATGTCTGCTTTCATGAGTTTGTCCTCTTGTATCTCTGTGTAGAATCTCTCCCTGGCACTAAAACATTAGAGCACTGGATGACTCATCAGACCCCCAGAGATCCAACAGGGGGAAAAAGCCCACCCATCCATCCTCCCTACACAAACACAAACACAAACACACAAACAGCCGTTGTGAATGCAGTAAAAGGTCTGGCCCTATAGCGATTCTCCCCAACCTGTCTGTGACAATGCAGCATGACTTGGCACATGGTGACTGCTGGGATTTGTGTACTTATTGTGTGCCCTCTGCTGCACATCACCTTTGATTTGTGTGTGCAGTCTGAGACTACGTATAAGCATTTCCTGTACAGTGAAACACACACACACATAAACAGAGACGCACTGGGAGATCTCTGGGGACAGCAACACCTGCCTGCAGTTTTGTATCCTGTTAACCCCAGGAAACAGAAAAGACAGGAGGGCTTGTTGTGTTTTGTCACGCTTTGGATCAGAGGCAGAGAACGAAACCTGCCCAGAAGCCCTTGGAAAGAAGCCTGAAAATATCAAGTGCATGTGCAGGTGTTGAAGGTGCAGGTTGTGTACCCATGATTCTGATTAAATGCTCCAGGGATGAAGTTCACATTTTGCACAGAACCTGCCAAAGAACGTGTCCTTTTCTATCCCTGTCATTTTTTTTTAACTGGTTCTCTATTCTCTCTTCAGATATCCGGGGGTTGCAGACCTTCATGGACCAGGCATCTCGGCTGGGTCTGGATGTTTCCTTGCAACGGGTTGACCGTAATGTTAGCCGCGTCTTCACTGATCTCTTCAACACAATGCGCACTGAGGAGCTTAACCGATACAGGGACACTCTACGACGGGCAGTGTTGCTTATGAGTCCCCGAGGTGCACAGGTGTTCATCCATCAGGTAGGCATTTTAACTGCAATGAGGCTTTTCTGGTTTAAGGAATCAGCCACACAGGCAGAGGCAGCAATTGATGGCTTTAATATGACATTTGGCACCGATACAAATGTCTTCAGGTAGTCAAAAAGTGGTTCTCTCTCTATGGAGACAATGAAAACGCTTAGTGTTTTGGTTGTTACTTTTGTGTTTCAGCTGTGTGATGGAGTAGCCCAGATAACACTTACTCAAAGCCACATCTCAGACCAAAAAAATCAGAAAGGAGCAAATGGTGGATTACTGCTGTCAGAGGCTCCCTTGGGAACACTCTGTTGTGACATTAGGTTACAGCTAAGCAATAATTATCAAGTGATCTAGTCAAGTGGCCTCTGTGCTGCATTAGCTTCCCAACAACTCTCCATCCAGCCCCCAACTAATAAGATCACATTCAGAAACTCTTGAGAAGGAAAAAAAACAAACATGTTGGAGTTTAAGGGAATGTTTTCTGGTCAAATCACGACAGTTGTCCAAGCAACCTAGAAAAAACAATTAATGTCAGTTGTCATTAATAGAGATGGGAATTGAAACAATTTTACTGATACCTTTGCCAGATTCTGCCATTAATCCAACTCTTTGAAGATTCTATTATCGATTCCTGTTTTCTGTTTTGACCAACAAGGATTTTTAGTGGCAGCAACATAAAATAAAGGACTTCCCTGACATTCAATGCTGCACTGCTTTGATAAGTGCTTCTACAAGTTGCATGAGTTTCAGTTACTGAAAGTTTTGTAACAAATGTCTTCTGCTGAACCTTAAGACCCAACTTTAACCACTTCTGCCTGCTCTCTGCCATGCTTTTTGACTTCCTTATCAATTATGCTGACTGCCTTGATTTCCAAGGCATACAGATAAAAGTAAAAGGAATTGATTAGAATTTTGAATTGATAAGCAAAAAACTGCTCTGTGAAAGGGTCCAGCATGGCTAAATATTTAAACGCAAATAATACTCCTTTTCTTGTGGTTGTCATGGGATGTAAACATGAGTTGCCTTGAAAAGATGGAAAATCAGAAAGCCAATGCATCAGCTCCAAAGAGCGTTCTTCTTTTTTGAGCCCTTTTTTGCACTTAAGGCCAAAAAGATCCCTGCGTAAAACAAGTTAACAGCTTCGTAAAAAGCCTAACAAAGGAGAAAATTGACAGATAAAAGCAGATTTGCCTGATCTGATACCGTAACATTTACACATTAAACAGAAATATAAATAGGGAGTAACACTGCCACATTTACATTTGGAGCCAACAATGAGATCAAACTTCCAACCCTTCCCCTGTTAAAACTGATGAAACAACATGCAACGGTCTGTCTGCAGACACACTATGCTCCACAAAACCCCAGAGCAGATGGAAAGGAGCGGAATAAGAGGTGGTTTTCCGTCAATATATTAAGTTTTCCAAAACAAAGCGAAAGTTAAGGTGCCAAAATTCAGTTTAAATGCGACAAATCAACACTAAGTATACATCTTTCCTTAGCAAAAACTGCTTTTTCTGAAGCATTCATTTAGCAGTTTTTTTCATTCACTTAATTGCTGTAGAAAACAACAGCATTGCAAATAACCCCAGGCAGGGTATATACAAAGTCAAAGAAGAGTGTTTGTTACCAAGAAGACTGGTAAGTTTCTTGGCTCATTTTGTTTGATCTTGGAAACTTGAACTTAGCACTCTTCTATCCCATCTAGCATATCGTGTTTTCTAATTTTAGAAGCTGGAAGATGTGGGATTTACTGCATCCAACTTCTCAGTTTGGTGCACATATTTCCTCTTTCATCCAGCCTTGCTTAGTTCAAAGTTTATTGGCCCAGATGCCCTTTGCTAAAAACAGCTAAGATGAATCTTGGAGGTCATTACTTGTCCAAATGTAAATAAACAAGAATTAATTGGCATGGTTGTAGAAGCAAACTTTTCTTTATCTTCTCTTCCCAAAGAGCAAACAGACCAAATGTTTTTTTCTTTAATCAGCAGTAGAGTTTTTTTCCACTGGGTCAGCCTTTTGTATAAAAGCATATAAATCTGCCCTTTACATAGCTTCATCTGTAATCAGTTTGCAATTGGAGGTCTGGCAGGTAAGCTTGGCTTGTGGGGTCAAAAAAATGTCAAAAACTCATCACAAATGAAAATGCTGTGCTCTGCCAACACTCAGTCGCACACTTCCATGGCATCATAAAGCTATCAAGTATATTTTCTGCCAACACATTGCCTGGAACTTTCCATATAATTAGATGAAAACTGAGTAATTTTTCATTGACAATGTTTCTTCAAGATGGATTTATGAGAAGGCGGAAAATTTGTAAAGCTCTAAAAGTATCTCTCCTTCTATGATGTGTTGTAAATTATAACATCAACAGACTGATTTAAGTAAGGTGTTGATGATAAACAACAACTCACTGAGAAATGGCTGTTAGCATTTAACAACAAGCTAAGGTGTCATGCATCATAACATTTGGAAAGACAGTCGAATACTGTCTGGTTTTGTAGACAGTGTGTTTAGTTTTGTATTTTTAGGTTAAACCCTCTTTCTTTAAATGTAATATTTATAGTCCTAACTTGTGCAAAAAAACATGTGGTCTATTGTGTCAGACTATGAAGTCATTTTGGGATTTCATAGCTCTGTGATCACCTAATCTTCAATAGGAACTGTTGTAAGAGGCTTTAAACTAGAAGTGCACATAGAGCACTAAGTATTCAGCAAAAATGTGGAAAACTGCCCTATCTCACAATGTTAACAAGCCCTTCAAAATTTTTCTGGATTGGTGTTTGGATTCAGATCACAAGCCAAAAACTTAAACTTTCTTTCCTGTGCCACCACCAACATTCCCAAAAATGATCAAACTCTGGTTTGGTTATCTTGCTGATGTACAAACAGACAGATGGTTACAAAACATAACTTCCTTGGCGGAGGTTATTGTTGTCTTATCTTTCAAGTGTCTCAGATGTATGTCCTCTTTTCTTTTGCTTAAGTCATCAAATGACAAATTCTACAGTTTTATGAGTTTGATGTTATGAACAACATCTTAGCTGCTAAGCTGCCTGAAGCATACTATACAATTACCAGCATGGCTAATTTTACAAATTAAAAGTGCCAAGGCGCCTGTGTGCTGGCATTTATCAAAACTAAGGTTGTAATATTTCATGATATGTCTGAATGCATTTTTTCAATACCAGGGAAAATACCATCAACACCTGGTGCACAAGGTCCCATACTGAAAACGTTGGTTCATTTTCATAAAACAAAAAAGCACAAAATAATGCTGTGATAACAGATTTCTGCATTTATGTTGTGAAGACTGGCTGGTGTTAGAGTACAACAGGATATAGTTAAACAGTAAGATTGTCTTTGCATAAAGAATATAAATCTACTTCGTCCTTTTACTGCGTTCATAGCTGTTTAGGATTCAAGATGAATGACAATTCTCTAGAGCATGTTTTATTTGTAATGCAAAGTGTTTCTTGCATTCCTGACTGTGCATTATTCATTGACTTGGAAGCTTAATGAAATGAAAATGAAAATGAAAACTTCAGAACAGAGGTAATATTTTTGATGTCTCAAATAAGTGTATACATGGTTGGAGATAGCTTTGCATGTTTCCAATCCTCTGCTCTGACACAGTCAATATTTTAGTCAAGTTTTTAGTTTATTCTGAGGTAAGTGACTAAAAAAAGTCTACATCAACAGGGAATAAAATAAAACTTGTTTTTCAATTAGCTTGGTGCAAGTGCTTCACTATTAACCAAAATATGAAACACTTATAAATAAACCAGTGCACAGGTTGTGAATACACAGACTTGCAGATTTATTAATGGCATACTGTTTTGATCTTTTTTTCATACTCTGATGAATTATACGGCTCTCTCTCAGGCCCACATTCAAGCACACACTCTTTCTCAAAATGCTGCAGATGCCTTTTCTTCTCCTAATATTTCATTTTGCACATTATAGTCTTTATCATTCATAAGACAATTACCATGAGGCATCCTGGGAACTGAGAAAGAAGCACAGCGCTGCGTCAAGCACGTCTCCTAAATGATCCTTTTGAATATGTTAATTTATTAGAAGTGCTGGAGATTTGTTAATTCATCAAAGCTTCATTAATACCTCGGTAACTGCTGTAGCTGAGTGTACCCACTTCCCATCAGAGATCCTGATGAGGAAAATGTAAATATGCTAATGTGCTACAGGAGAATAATGATGAGGATGCCTTAGAGATTTAAGTGCTTCTGAAATGTTTCAGCAAAAGCGAGCGAGTGTGTTTCCTTGGTGATCAGGGGACAGCACAGCACTTGATCAAAAATTAATTGGAGGTATCATATTTTGCCTTTCAACTTTTGAGCTGGACATTTCCCCTGGTCTGTTAATGTTAACTTTAAGGTTACATTAAAGAGTGAGGCACTCATATGGACTTAAATGAGACTACACTTGAAAGCAAAAACACTAGAAACAACCTGCGAGATGAATATTTACAACAAAGGAAGCTATCCTATGACGCAACAAGGGGCAACCTCCAAAAGTCCTACCTTTTGATTGATTCAGTAATGTTTAGAAATTTTTTTTAAGTGGGTTTGTATTTGTGTCATTAAATCTGTTCGTATGATTGCCATGAAAGCACCTGGCCCACTGTGTCCTTTGAGGGAGATAGCTGGGTACTGATGCTAGCCAGCAATCAGTGCAAACCAGTCCTGTAACCACTACCATCTAGGGTTTTAAAAATGAACTGTTTTGTGATGTGCTCTTGTTATGATATGTTGTCCTGCTCTATGTCCTGCTTTTGTGTATGTGGTGTCTTTGCCATAATGCTTGTGTGTTACCTGCCTCGGGACTGCAGATATGAATTAGCATTAATGCTATAATCTGGCATATTTACATCTATTGGTTTTTTTTTTTTTGCAAAGATGTTCATTTATGTGCACTGTCCCTATGAAATAAAATAAAATAAAATAAAATAAAATAAAATAAAATAAAATAAATTGTACCCACAAAGCCTCATAATAAACATACCCCTGAGTTCAAACTACGCAAAATTTCTACATTTTCTTTACTAAATGTTATTGTAACATCCAAAAAACTGTGCAAATTTTCCTGAAATTAACGTGGTAAAACATTAAAAGTTCAAGCTAAGGCAGATCTTGAGCTTTACCCATGTCCCAAATTACACATTACTCAAATCCTTCATAAAAGCAATGAATGAGTTACAGAAGTATTCATATATATATATATGTGTGTATATATATGTGTATGTATATATATGTGTATGTATATATATATATATATATATTTATATATATATATATATATATATATATATATATATATATATATATATATATATATATATATATATATATATATTTATATATATATATATATATATATATATATATATATATATATATATATATATATATATATATATATATATATATATATATATATATATATATATATATATATATATATATATATATATATATATATATATATATATATATATATATATATATATATATATATGTGTATATGCCTGATTGCCTGATCAATATTTAACAGTTTGCCCAGTTTTGTGGAGTTGGTGGTTCAGATAGTTTGTGAAGGCAGAATGTTTTAATGTTGAGCATGGTGAATATAAATGAATGATACTGATAAAGTCTTGCTGATCTCTTCTATATTCACTACAGAGACATGCTCTATTTCCAGCTCTTTTTTTTCGAGTTCTTTGCTTTTCTATCCCAAAGTTCTTCAGCTCCACTTTCGTTTCTGTTTCTGTCCTTTGGTCGGTTCTGCTCTGCACTCATTTATTTTCAGAACCTCCTCACATGGATGGATTACTAAACATATTTACTAAGAAACACAAATTCACTATGTAGTTAAAAATAAAGTCTTTAAGAACAGCCACAAAGTTACATGAAGCAACAAAGAAAATCCCCAAATGATTAGAAAACATGTAACTTAAAGAGATTTTCCATTTTGTTAATCCCTATTCAGTTACTTTTATGTTGATCTCACAGCTCAACTGTTCAGCTGATATTTATATTTTTATGAGTAATCCGCATGTTTACATAACAGACATTCACTCTTTCTATAAGCATAGTTATTACTGTCACAGAAAAAATATGAGTATCATGCGGTTATATGTATAATGGTTGGGTGTTTTAGGATGGTGCAGGAATGAGTCCAAAATGACAGAAGTGAGTTAGCATTCAGCACTTCCTGGTTCCAAAAACCAAAAGCATATGGGATGTCAAATACTAGTTTTAAATCAATGCCTGACGTTAAATGAGGTGAACGTATGCACTACATTTCAATGCTAAATGTGAAATACTAAAATGCATCTGATGTTGGCCACAAGGATGGTTGCTAATGAATGACTATTAAAGAACTTCAGGAATGAATCTTCAGAAATGCCTGGGAACCCGAATGCAAGCAGATGATACTCCCAAACAAGACGTTATACATCTGAAATATTGTAGTGGCTTAATCAGTCTTTATTAATATAAATTGCAACTGGAACAGCTTTATCATACTGACTTCATACTTGACCCGACCCTGTGAGCCATGTTCACCATTCTTTAACTAGAGGAACGAAGAATATGAGAATCAGTAATGGAAAGTATGTCGGCTCTGTGAAGCAGATGGCATCTGCATTGTCCTACATGGCTGGCAGTAGCATGGGTAATATTGACTGATCTTTTTAAGGCAAAAATACAAAAATTGCAAAAAGAATTAAAATACAACTATAATGCTTGTGTGTTTATAGTGTAATTCAGAGAGACTCCTGGAAATTTGCTGGTATTTGGCTAGAACTGGGCAGGCTTTTAAAAGAAAGGAGAAAATGGGATGTCGGCACCCCTGTTAAGGCTATGCAGTTAATCACAGTCATACCATTATCACAGTATAAGCCTCAGCAACAAACACAAGGCAACAGCTTGAATTTATCACATTTTTTATGTGGTCAGGCAATGTTTCTGATTCATCTTTTACACTTTTGTGATGCCATCAGATCCAGTTAAAGTTGGCTTTATTCCTGCAAATTTAGTCAATAGGTTATATTGTCACGCCCAGGCTACAACAAATGTTCCTCAGCGTTTTCTTTTTGCTGTCCTTTTTAACGAGACCAAGACTTGAAAATACTCTTGCACTCTACATTTTCTTTAATTTATTGCAAATGATGAACAGTGTTATTATGGCACATTCCACAATTTTCTCATATCACGCAGGCCTCATCTGGATGTTAGTAGTGCTGCGTTCCAGGCAACCCGTAACTCGTGATTTCCCACCTGTAACTCGTGAAAGTGCACTGGAACGGCAGTCGAACCTGTAACTTCCGACCCGTGAACTCGTACCAGTTCGATGTACTCCGAGTAACGACTTGTGATGTCACATCACTGCCTAAACAATATGGCAGCCTCTTAATGACAAACACTGAAAAGCATAAGCTTCTTTTACCTTATGCGCTGTTTCCCTGCTTCTGTTTCACTCATATGAGGTAGCTGATAAAGCATAAATATTATAATGCCTGCCATGTTGGTTAAATTTACATTCCCAGAATTCCTTGCGCTCAAACCAAAGTCGTAATTTGCCTGGAACACTTTCAGGTCGGAACTCGGAGATTTCAACTGGGAAATTACGGGGCGCCTGGAACGCAGCATTAGATCCAAATTAAAATGTTCTCCTTCCTGCTTAAGGTCTGGGGGTTGGGAATGGTTCTGATTGTACAGGGGCAGACATGGCATAGTGGCGTATTCCAGAAGAAAACAAACTCAGGCTCAGCATCTCCAGCGTCTCTGTCAGGGAAACCTCGTCCAACTTGCATGCCACCGCTTTAAAAGGGTCCATATTGTTATGCTCACGTCCATCCACTTTTTTTCATTATTTCCAAATTTGTTAAAGCTCTAATTAAATAAATTGCCTCAGCTCGAGTCCAACACTTGCTTCAGGCGGCCATCCTGACATGTGTCATCACAACATGGCAGGGGAATGAGCATGCCCAGAATGACCAGAATTCATTTAAAATGAAATCAGCATATGCATGATCGAGAAATTATTACATTCGGATTTAAAATCAGAATTTACCAGCCACTTATTTAGGAATTAAGTTTTATTCTGAGTTATCATTTTCATTCGGAATTGGGTGTTTACAACGTCATTTTTTTATCTTTAAACAAGGTTTTAAGTTCCATTTGGAATTAAAGGGGATTAAAGCTCCCATGTAAATGTAGCCATTATATGTCCATGTCTACAACAGATTGACTTTACAGTGTCACTCGTGGACAAAGTGAACAACTGTTACACGATTAAGTAAATTGGGTAGATGAAATGAAGACTCCTTTGTCAGTCTGATAGTTCACCAAAGGACTAATGTACCTCAACAAAGTTTTTAATTCCCTTGACTTGTATTGAAGAACATGATTACATAAGCAAAAGTCATCTTTGGTCACACGTTATGCTTCATTCAGCTCAGGGTCCTGTTCTCCCCTAAGTAACACTTTCTGTCCATAGTTCATATCCACTTATACACTTTATTCTCATGTTTTAGTTGTTTCTCCTACTTTTAACAACATGCATATGTAATTGACAGAGTTGGAGATTTCTCCCGCTCTTGTGTTTCTCCCGCTCTTGTGTTTCTCCCATCCAGACAGTTGCCATGCCGTCTCTTGTTCATTTTGACCATGAGAGGATGCAGCATCCACTGTCAGCTTTGGTGCTGCCCTGTTCCTGACACCCAGCTACTGTCTTTTCTCTTCCTGATCGGGGGGAACCTCGCTAGAGTCACGCAAGACTTCCAGAGGAACAGAGAGACAGAATTTCAGGCTTTCAAGTGTCCTATTCCGACAGATACATCCTTAGGTGAAATTAGAGCATGCTTGCAAAATCACTTAGATAAAATGATGCACATTTAGATACTAAAACTGGACACGTTTCATGAGTTACCAAAGTCACTCTCTAAGTAATTGTCATCAAGCATCTTAAGGCTATATATCTTCCAGAAACTCAATTAGATTTAGGCTCTGTGGGTTCTGGCTTTGGGAGATAGTCATTCATTTTCACAAACACTGATTAAATGCTTTCATAAACTGTGATACCTGTCCTGAATGTAAAATGTAAAATTGGTAAGTGGACCATTTTTGTATGACTTAAACACACACACTAAACAAAATAAAACATTTTCAGCACATTATGTTCTGAAAAAATCTATCCTTTATGATTATAATGTTATGAAGCTGAGAATTCTTTCTTTAGTTATATTTGTGTAAATAGTTTGATCCTCTTCTTTTTGTTTCTGCCACCTGCACCCTAAAGATGTAGTTAAGTGTCAGTCCAATGCATACCCAAAATATCTGAACTGAAAAACAGATCTATAAAAAAATAATAGCCGTAACAAATGTGCAAAGAAGACAACACAGAAGTACTGTAAATAAACCATTATATTGAATGTAGCCACAGCAAAGTGACAGTCCCCTGCAACACAAATGAGAGCCTCCTTTTTTTCTAATCAGTGAACACAAGTCTTCAGTCCTTTTCACAACGGTGCATGACCTCCAGTCAATCTATTGAGGGATGGGCGACAAATGGGGAGCGGTTTTAACCACGGCTGTAAGACCCAGGAGAGCCCCACAGATCCGTTGAAGGAGGCAGAGAACTCGGAACTAGCAGGCGTCGCAGGTCAAAGCAAATAATGGAGGAGCTCATAATGTTGGTGTCCGAGTATCCAAAGCTAAACAACATCGCTCTACCTTTGTATAAAGATAACCAGAAGAAAAATTTGGCATGGGACAACATTTCTACTAAGTGTTTTTTGGGAGGGAGTGTGTGAAAGACTTTTGGCGGGCTCTGCTGTGACCTTCACCAAAGCATGTTTGGGGGACTCCGCAGAGAGGGAGTCTTCAGGGTAGTTACAGTGTGGTAGTGAAAAAAGGGCTAAAGTTCTCTTGACTCTTGAGGCAAACTTAATTTTCATGTCACACACTCAGAATGTAAAACGCTGCTGAACAGGAAGTGCTTCAACTACACAATATCAAGAACATAGTTGTCAGGGTTCACTCCATAAAAAGTTTATTCATGTAGCAATAGCAAGAGTGGATAATCAGTGTATAGAAGATTTACAACTACAGTTACAGTAATGCACTTTCAGTACGTTTTTTAATTCAGCCGAGGCATCATGTCCTTCTGCTTATTCAGGTCAGAGGACTTTATCCTCTGTTCATCACAGACAGTGTTCTTCCTGACCAGGAAACAGGTGAAAACCTCTGGTTTGCCTGATCAGCCCTGGTCAGCCTTGACGGTGTATGATTTTACCATACGACTGTCTTTTTTTAAATGTGTTTTTTGGGCATTTTGTGCCTTTATTGATAGGAGAGAGACAGTGGATAGGCTTGTGGAAGAGGGTGGGAGAGTAGGGGAAAACACTCTGCAAACTGGTCACAGGCAGAAGCAAGTACATGGGGTGCCTGGTTGCTAACCACTCCGCCAAACCAGCACCCCACCATACTACTGTCATTAAAATCATTTCCTAAAATGCTCCATTTTCATATAGCCTATATGGCTTTTACCTGAAAAACTTCAGCTGTGTTTTTCCATCATATCTCTGCCAACAAAACCTATTTAGAATTGAATCTCCTGAAACACTTCAAAGTGGTGAATCTATGATTTGCTCATGCGGATGACTGTGTGCAGGAATCTATTGTCTTTTTGAGGAAAACAAATAATATCCTCTGAGTGTCAGTTTACTTATTTCAGTTACCCTAAGATTTTAAATTAATCTTTTGGGATGACTTCCACCTCTCTTGACCTTTCTGAAATCACTTTGTCAATGTTTACCGTTTTTTCCAGCTGTTAGCATACTAAAATGTCATTGCACAATTATTTAAACTGACACGAATTGAACACAATTCTCTGCACAAGACACAACCATTTGCCAGAAAGTCATGTTTGCCACTTTTTTGTATGTTTGTGTTTTCCCAGTTTGCATTGATGTTGTGGCTGTTTTTAATTCTTCCTTTCTTTTAGTGCATGGCTTTTTGGATGCACATTGGTCTGACACCTTCCATCCACACTGTAAAGCGGCTGATGGAAGGGGATCAAAATAGGGTGGTGTTACTTAGCATGCCAGCCCTGCAGGCCCATTGATGGATGGAGCAAGAAGGCCGGATGAGGTCTGCCTCCTATGCGGCAGCTACACAGAGCAAAAAGAGTGACAAGTGCTGCTTGCTTCCTGCCAGGGAATGTGGGAGGAAACAAGATGCTTCAAAGGGTGGCAGGAGCATACAGGGAGAGAGATCGGAGGGACAGTAGGGCAGAAATAAGGGTGATTCAGAGGCAGAGGAAAGGTGGAGATGGATGCAGGGAGGAATGGTCAAAGATGAGGATGAGGAGATGAGGATCTAAAACTGGCATAACGGAGCTCCTCTGTTTGTCGAGACTATATATCGAACAGCACAGAGGACCATGACAAGAGACGAGCTGAGAGACTGAATGTGGTGTGTTTCTGACAGGGGGCATTTTAATGGGGAAAATTATTTTCTGTATATACAGTAATGGATTTTGACAGCTTTAAGTGTTTTAATGTGGACCTCATGACAGAGTAATAACAGCTCAGATTAGGTGTTTAATGTGGAGAAGATGAAAACTTGTTCACAGGTTTTTCATCTGTTTCTCCCACTGTGACTGCTAAAATGATCTCAGCTGGAAGAAAATGCAGTTTGTTTTTCTCAAGATTTCATCCAAGACTAGATTGCACCTTGTTAGCATCAGTCTCTTTACACTTGAATGGAAAAGTCTCTCCCCTGAGACTGTCTGCCAGAACAGATAATAACCACATTTCATTTTTTTCATGCAGAGAAGCTCTGATTATCATCATTTTAATTTTCTGATGAGACTTTTGTTAACTCTTTTTATGGGGAAAAAACATCACAGAGGTATTCACAGCTGTGGCATATTTGGGATTTAATGGGGTTTAACTCAACTTTTTTTACTTAATTTTGCAGACAAACCACTTTTGTCATCTGCAGGCAGGCAGCAAAAGCTTTTAAGTCACATCAGTGCTCATGAGTGTGACCCATGTGAAATGGTACGTGGCCTTGGTGTGGGAAGCTCTCCTCTGGTCATCTGACTTGTCAAAGTGCTTTTAACACCTGAGCTCACACTTACCCATTTCCACCACATCCACACACTGATGAGGTTGCCACATAAAGTGTCAGTAATATTACTATTTTTATGCTTTCACACACATCACACCACTAACATAGCAGTGGGAGTAATTTGTGGTAGATTGTCTTTCCAAAAGATCCTCCACATGACTTCATGACTGCAGGGAATCGGAATCGGACCCCTGGATCTGCTACCATACCACTGATCTAGTAAAACCCATGATGGTGTGTGAGCAGGGCGTTAGTCAGAGGAACCGGGAGACTGCTTCACAAGCCTTTCTTCTATTTCACCATCAAGTTCAGTTTGGTTATAATACTTTTCTTTGGCATGAAATTCAATTTTATTCACCTTCCATGTCCAAGAATCACTTAGAAAATACATGTGTAAATATCTGCTGATGATTACAAAGATTCAGTTCACTAAATTAGACCTTTCTCTTTTCAGTTTTGTCCACTTGTTTTTCAAATGTTTCAAAAGACTTGCAGCTAACATTGACTTGATACTCTGTCTTGTATGAATAAAAGCAGGAGCACTGGGGTGCTTCTGAAAACGTCTGTGTACCCGTTTGGCTGTGTGGCAGGAGAGCAAGCTGTGTTGGAGACAGACTGGCTTGTCAAGACTTGAGACCATGAATGGCTGATTAAAAATGGATCCTTGTGACACCAGGCTGTGGGCTGTAATAAACACATTTGCCCTTGGTAGGAATCGTGTTTTGATGCCAAGGACTCTTCCGTCTTAGTGTCACCCACGCCTGTGGACGGCGATTTAACAGCGGCCAAAAGTTGACGGGCTATTATGAGGTGCTTTGCAAACAGAGACAGCAATGATGGCTTTTTTCTTGCTTGGGGGAATTCTGTGTCGTTGACATGACAGCTTGTGGGATACAAAAAGCACACACACACAGAAAAAGAACAGCTTTATACACTTCACAAATATTTTCTTTCTGACATGCAGCCCGTTGTTGCCTTTTGACAGTGAGCCCCTGCTTTGTAACATTTTGTGTCCTTCACAATTGTTTTGTCAAAGTCAGAGTGTTGCTGGACAGAAACATAATGAGTCTTAAAAGCTTGTGTGTGCTTTAATGTGAAGGTGACGTGGAGCATGAAGGAGTGTTATTCTTGGTTGGTTTAGTTAATAGACTTACAAGGTAGCAACTTTGATAAAACAACATTTTCTTGGCCTAGTTTGGCCTTTTTCGTATCTTGAACTTTAAGAGTTCACTTTTTAACTTTTGTTCAAATATTTGGTTTTATTGACTGTTAGATTATGTTTACAATCACTTTTGTTAAAAACAAACAACAACGACCTTTGTGTTTTCACACCCTGAGTACACCTGATCCACCTCTATTCTCTCCGTCTGAAACGCTCTAGTCACTTTAAAGCTCCCTTCCCCATGTTGGCCCTGTCTGTTCTGATTTGTTGATCAGTCCACTTGTTACGTAACAGTCAGTTCAGAGCCATATTTTGAACAGCTCTTGATTCTTTTCACACTCTCTGCTCTGTGCTGAGCTTGTCTTATATATCAAAGTATTAATGAAATTATGTAGCACTAATGGTATTTAATTCTCAATAAAGACAGTTTAATACCAGTTCTTATGTCCAGTTTCTCTTCTTGGAGCGACTAATATCTCCACTGTCTAGACACATCTTTTTTCCTGTGCCCAGTACTTTTGTGTTGTTTACTCTTTTGAACTTTCCACCATTTGTTCTGTTGCCCCAGTTTTTGACAGCATTTTTTTCAGTCTTACAAAATGAGCTCATCTTCCTGAGCTGAATCAGAAACTTTTAAAGTCATTATATTCTTCATGGTGTCCTGATTTCTACGTGTCTGTGTCAGGCTGGCTCAGAGAAATAGATGGGCCCCTGAAATACACAAAATAATTACTACTAAATAGTACAAGTTCATCCCAGGGTTTTTTTATTTTCATTGAAGATTGCGAACATTCACCTTTTTGGCGGCTTGACTTTGATCAGCTTTTGGAGTTTGTTAAGTAGTACAAGTGGCGTCAGCATCTCTAAACTGTTCTTCCTTTTTTCTTTTCCTTAATTTTCTGTTTTCCCAGTGTAAGTTCCCTTCCTGGTATGGCAAAACAGTTCACCATCAGGACTAAGCAATTAAGTCCAAACAATGTGGGGAAAAAGCCCCCACCACAGAAATAAAATAAAGCCTTTTTTTTACTTTAGTCACCATAAATAAGCATCGTTTTTTGTTACTCTGAAATGGGACTACACACCAAAAAAAAGAACATTTTTACCTAAAGTTATGAAATTCAACATGTATTTAGCTGCATAAAGCAAAATGTATATACCAACCATTAATAATCATTTCTGTTGAGCTGATGACCTTCACGTCAGACACAGACTGTTTGACACTGTGTACGTTTTTAGCTTTGTGCAGTGAGCTACTGTGGGAAGTGGGAGTCGTTACTTTCTGAACAGCTTTTGTCTCTTGTAATCTAAAATGCATGCATGAAACAAGAGCAGTGGTTTACAAACTGATAAGTAAGCTTGAAATGAACAGTTTTAATTACAAAAACACTCTTTATTCAAACCAGAAGTAAAGCTGTATGTATCACATGCAGACATTTTGGCCAAGCTTGGCATATGCTTGTGAAACGTCAAACTGCATCGATCTATGTCAAGCCACGCAGAACTTGGTAAACATCACTTGGGCAACACTGATGTTCACTGGATACCTAAAAAATTTCCAGCATTTTTCAAAGTTCCAAAAGTTTGGACTGATCAACCAATCAGAACAGACAGGGCCAACTTGGGGAAAGGAGCTTTAGAGAGACAGTAGAGTTTCAGACAGAGAGACTAGAGGTGGATCAGTATGTGAAAATGCAACGCGTTTGGATGTTGTTTTTTAGTTTGTTTGTTTTTAACCCAATCAACTGTAACACGCTTGCAAATGCTAGCAAGAGCTGACCTCCACTTACCTTCCTCAGCCACAGTTGTGTTCATCTCTGTCAGCTCCTCCTGCTTCCTCCTCAGCACTGAACTTATGCTGCACTACTTGAGGCATCCTTTTGAGGATAGTGGTCTTTTGTCCTCTGGGCATTGTTCTTGGAATACAGAGCCTAGCTGCAGCATATAACATAGTATATGTTTGCTTTATATGCCATTTATGTTGGAATACTTTGGTGCAACTTTGAGAAGCACCTAGCTCCGGTAGGCCAAAGTTCCTCTCAGTTGATTGTACTACCATAGATTACATCTACATAAATGAAATCTACAGTTATTCAGGAAACCATCAGGAACCATCATACTCGACCAGCACAATGTTTCTGTCTGCTTTAGACATGTCATCCTGCATTAAACACAGCAAAGTTTTACCCTGGGAATATACTGTCAGCAAAACTGTGATTATTCCTCCGTATTTAGAATAGCTCTGATGTGATAGACCACCTTAGTCATAAAATTAGCTTGAAAATAATCAAACTGGAGCATAAAGGCATTGTCGGCAACTTGTTTTAGGTTTGCGTTTGCTGGTTATGAAATGAAGGCCAATAATCAAATGAGTTGTGTCACATACAGTATCTCACCCATCCAGCCCATAATATGACATTCCAGAGGCCCTTTTTTAAAAGTCCTAGATAGATGCAGCTTAGCCAAAACTCTGGTGTCCAGTCACACTTTGTGAGGTAGCAGTGGGTTATTAGGTTAAAGTGTTTTCTTTTTATGAAGGATAAACTACTTTTCCTAACCTCCATAGGCCTCTCATGTAGCTGGGCCCCAGACAACTTTGCCTCCAGTTCTTTGTGTGCAGCCTTTTTGTGTATTCACACATTTGTCTTCGTGCGCCTGCACAGTTGTATTTGGCACCTGGACTCCCGCCCTCCCCCTCTCACGGAACAAAGCTGGCCTCGACCTGGAAGTGTTTATCCCAGCATGACTCATTAACCTGAAACAGTGAGCATGGTGTTGGTGCAGGGGAGCGTAGTACTGGCACAAACAACATCCTTTCCAATCATGGCAACACACACAAAAAGAAGGATGTCCAAACACATGCACACACCTTCAGCGCGTCACCTCTCATTCCTCCCCCTGATCCATCACTGCCAGTTCTGTCTACACCCCCTCCTTTAGTGCTAATGAGTGAGGCCAGGTATAATTACAAGCCCCAAAAGTGCTTTTCAGCCTGATTTTTTTTTCCTCCATAGAAAAACACACTTGCAGCCACCCGGAAGAATCAACCAGCCTGGTCCAGAATATAAATGAAGGCCAGAGTGTGTTATGGGTTGATTGGCATCATTAGAATCAGCAGCATGGAGACTTTATGAAGGTTACAAACTGAGCTGAAAAACAGGAGGGGCTGATGCATAGAAGAAGAGAATGCAGGCAAAAATCTGAATCAAGGACAGAGTTTGAGGTATTATACGTTATTGAGATAATCTGTGCTGTGTAAACACACATATGTGGACTCTGGGATATAATTTGTTTACTGTATTATTCTTGAGGCAGTTACTTTTGAAATGCCCCAACTTCACGAGGTGTGTCCACTATCAATAAAGGCTTGGAGAAAGACAGGGTACATCAGTCTTACTTAGGATAAACACAAAATAAAAAATACAGAGTTAAAGTCTCAACAGAGCTTCACTCTGTAGCTCAGGCTAATAAATAATGCGTTATTAATGTAACTTTGTGGCCTTGGATGTTTTGTTCAATTTTCTTTTTAATATATAACACCTTAGAATCTACATTTGCTGTAATAGATATCAGAAAAAATGTATAAGGCTCATAAAAATAGATGAAATCATCTAGTCATCTATGTTGTTTTAATGTTAGTCTTGTTTTAGTTGATGACATTTCAAAACATTTTAGTTGAAAAAAATCTGCTCTTAATTAAGTTGACTAAAATATGATTTTTTTTGTCTTTGAATTTCTGAAGTCATGTTTTACACGTGAATCCCACCACCAAGAAGCTAAGGCAGTTGTTTTTGGAGGTCCTCCTTAGCTCATCTGACCTTCCTCATAACCAAAATAGCTGTGATTCCTAACTTGTCTCTACTTTCCACATGACAAATCTAGATCTGATTGGATCTAGTCTCTGTCAAACATTTTAGTCTAGTTTTTATTTGTTGATGAAAATGTCGCTTAATTTAGTTTTGGTTTTTGTCAGTGTTCGCTTGTTTTGTTTTGGTTATAGTCTAGTTTTCGTCAGGGCAAAATAAGCTGTTGACGAAAACTATGATGAAAATAATTAGTCGACAAAATTAGCACTGCAGTGCTAAAAATTCAGAGCCACTTTTTCAGAGGAGTCTGGTCGGATGAACCTCATGATTTCTTACATTTAAATGTTTATTTGGAGCAGGGCTGAGACAGAGAGGTTTATACGAATCACAACATCTAATATCTGAGTGGAATTTCTTAATGCTTTTTTTTTTAAATCAAAGACATTTCACATCTTGCATGATAAGCCATGGGGCCATGGGAACATGCAACACAAGGCAGTCACAGGAACTCACAAGTTCTGCCATGCTGTGTACTTCTTCCATTTTGTTGTGTTCAAGTATTTTAGTCTGAGTAAATGCAGCAGTCTGTCTCGGGAATCTCTTCTGTAATGTAAGGCTGGTTCTCCCTTAAGTGGAAAAGTCAGTCTGTGAAGATGTTCTGATAACTGCTTGTTGCAGCTACTGTCAACATTTTGAGAAGATATTTCCAGAGACATATTTTACACAAGCAGCTTTAGGACAATGTTATTGGGACATGTGGGGAGCTTGTTGAAAAGGACTTAAGTGTGTGGCCTTTTGAGTATTTCAAATAAACACCATCATGAAATCGTCTGTCCTCTTATGATAAAGACTGTTAAAGATCACAGTAAGCTCTGCACATGGTCACGGGGGAATTATTTTAACTTAATATATTTATTCTGAAATTATACTCTATAGTGATGCTAAGATTGACAAATTATTATTAAGGTGAAATTTTTTATCTTTTGTTGGGAACCACTTACTACTGATATATTAAATATAAAGCTTTTACCTTAATGCACTTGCGTGCAAAATCATCACCCACTGAGACCTCATTAATAATCATGAAAAAGAACAGCCTTAGTGTCAACAAAGGATGAATTATTTCAAGCTTGGCAGAGCTGTTGTGTTGCATCATAGTACATTATACATGTGTACCTTTCATAAATGGGCTGTTAAATGTATGTATATGCATGCAAATTTATGTATTTGTAATTGTGAATATTCATAAAGTGAATTTTATTCTCAGGTTATCGAAAACAGCAATATGTTATTTCCCAAAAGGCTACCTTAGGACAAGGATAAAAATGATCTCTTGCAAGTCGATCTAAGCAGCATGTTAAAATGACCTGATTTTTATATAATGTGTCCACAAAATGTATTTTTTGTCATGCTAAGACAAACATGGCAATGATTCTCTAAAACAGACCATGGTTAAGATGGTTGGTTATGAGAGCAGGATGATTATGCTCTGCATGTTACAGTGGAGGCAGAAGGTGGGTTTCTGTTTTTGTTTTCCCTTTTTTCAGTTGTTTTCCTATTTTTTAGTTCCATATGAAACCGTAGACAGTGTTTGATCAAGCTGTGCTTGGGCCTTTCCCAGCATAACAGAATATTGCAAACTAAATAATGATATACTGTAGATAAGGCAAAGCAAGGGGAGCCCTTGGTATTCCTGACACAAATGTTGCATCAGAATATTTCAGCTCTTCAGAGAACATTCTGGCAATGTTTTGCTCCAGCTTTAATCCGACAAACTTATCATGCAGGTATTTCTTAACAAAAAAAATGCCGTAGACTGAGACTGTTGAAAATAATGGAGGAAAGATCTTTAAAATCTTGAAACACAATTATTGAAAAATAACCCCAGGATTTTTGAGGGTTGCTGTCAGCCCTCTTGTAAATTAATGCTTGAATCTATGCACAAAGTGATGCCCTGCAGCATGTTTATGTACCATTTCTTCATTAATCCCCCACACACATACACACACACCAGTGGCGGCTGCTGGTCAGTCAGGGAGGGGAAGCTCATTTTTTTTCTGGCCTACATCATAAATTTATTTATTTATGTAAATGATCTGTGACCCTGTTGTACCAACTAGGTGTCTTTTCCTGGGATTGTATTCCCCAAAACCCACTTTTGACCAGACAACACATTTTATTTGTGACAGCACTTACAGTGAGCCAGCTCACCTTGTCATACCAGGAATGCTGAAAAGACCTGATACTTTTCCCCACCTTTTGCACTAAATCAATCTTAGGAGTTGATTTACCCTGCTGTTTGACTCTAATTTTCTCTTCGTAAGGAAGACTATCAAATGGCCAAAATCTGGTCTCCAACATTCATACTATCTGCCATGACGTGCAGCTTGCTAGCAGCTGGAGCTGCTACGTGAGACCACTGTTTGACAGGCTGTGAGTGTGAGTGAGAGGGAGAGAAGCTCCCCAGCCACAGCTGCTCGTTGGTGAAAAGAAAAGGTGGCAGGAGAGAATCTTCAAACACAACACTAGTCGTTTTTAAGAAAGATAAAGTCGCTGGTGACCGATAAATCCTCCGAATCAGTCCAGAACAACTGAATGTAAAATTTAGAAGATACCCCGGTGAAGGGTGAGCCTTCAAGATCGCTGATTGGCTCATTTCACTGTCAATCAAAAAAGGATTCGGCCTCAGACAGATCATCCAATCATCATGCAGAAGTCGAGCGTCCAGGCCAGCCCACTGCCTCATAGACTCCCAGAGACGCTGAGCGTCCGATGGGCGGGACAAAGCCCAGCGTTTATCCAATGACCGTCCAGTTTCCACAGTGGAACAACCCACTCTATATTTAACCACTGAAGGCTGAAGACGCTCAGCGTCCGGCTGTGTTGAAGCGCTGGGACGCTGCGGGGATGACTAAAGTCGCGCCAGTTACCTGTGATAAGTAGCTGATTCTGAACAAAAGATGAAGGTATTCTAGCGCATATTTAGTCAATGAAATGTACACACAGCAGTACATATCACCACTTTTTTGGGGGACATTTTAGGGGAAGCTGAGCTTCCCTTGCAGTCTTAGAACAATCGCCACTGACACACACAAACTATCTGTCCATCTATGTGATCTGGTCAGTATTTAATGGCAAAAATTGGGCACTGGCAATGTGTAGCAATCAGATTTTGGTGGTGATCTGAATCCAAAGTTGGATCAAGGAATTTTTAAAGGATTTCTTAACATGTGAAACTGGGCAGTTTTCCACATTTTTGACAATAACTTGCCAGACAATATGGGAAATGCCTTGGCAGAGGTTTGTGCTTGCAGAGCACATCTTTATTTTTAGGTTGAAACATCACCAAGTGAACTTCAATGTCAATTTGCATGATTATTATGAAGATACGTTACTATAAAAAGTTTTCCGATGATGTGAAAGGAGATTTCACAAATATAATCATACATTTTTATTAATTACCAATCACAAGAAAATATTGCTTTCAAATACCCCAACCCCACCAAACAGGAGCTAATGATTACTATCATGTGGACTTAAACACATTAGTAGCTGAAAGAGAGACAACTGTGAAGGTTTAAAACAGCCAAACTCTGTTACCAAGATGAGGTTGTGGGAAACTGTCTCATGTCACAGGTCATACACCATGGAAGGAAAGAATGCACATGCTAATGTTATGATTGTTCAGCAGAGAGGTCTCTCGGGTTCACAGCTTTTCAACCTCCAAGAACGGCAAAACAGGTATGTTGAGGACTATAGATGCAGTGTTTGGCCAAGAACACCAAGAGCAGCCGGTGACAGATGCAACAGGCGTACTTTCCCTTAAAACTGGAGGATGTCCAGCAGTGCCATGTTCCCAGAACTCATAGAAACCAGTAAGATCCAGGTACACCTATCTATCTGGAGATATCTAACAAGTCTTGGCTTTATTGAATAGTTGCTGCAAAGTACATATAGTTTGAAGTTTTGATTGAAGTGGAGGCAGATGTGGAAGCAAGGCGAAGTGGCTCTGATATGCACAAAACCCTAGGAACTTGGTGGCAGAAAAATGGCAGCAGCTGCTCTGAACTGATGAGTTAAAATTGTAACTATCTGGCTGTAGCAGAAGGCAGTCTGTTCACTGTGGGGCTGGAGAACAGAACAACAATCAGAGGCTGCATGCAAAAGTGAAGCATGATGGAGGTCCCTCGCAAGTTTGGGACTCATTTCTGCAAACAGATTGGGATTTTATCAGTATGTCCTATTACATGAAGAGACAGAAGGATCTGAGCTAGCTTACATCCTCTCAAGATCTGTAGTTAGTTCTACAAGATGTTTGGAACGACCGACCTGCTGTGATCCTTCAAAATCTGTGTGCAAGTGCACCTAGAAGAATTGGTACTGTTTCAAAGGCAAAATCCAGATATCCTGAAGGTTCCTCACTGGAGCTTTGATTATAAACCAGTGGGCCAGTGTGTGGTCAGTCACTGGTTACTGGGATGGAGACATCTGACCGCAGACCCCTGGGGATCATCTTTTGAAGTCCAGAGGTGAAGTGGTGCTTGGATTGTATCTCACTTACAGTCTGCACCCACTGCCTTTACGTTCCCACCTCCGGACCCCCCGTCCTCTCCCTCTGACCCCCTTTACTTCTCCTCTATTCCATTTTCCTCCCAATAACAGTGTGACAAATTGAGCCTGCCAGAAAACGATCTATCATTGTCCTACATCTCATCCTCCCCTGCCCTCTGTCTCCTCCTCTCTGTGCTCTCTTTGTCTCTCTTTTCCCCTCCTGTCTCTTTTTTACAGGACATCCCTCTTTTCCTCTGTGTTTTTTCCATCTTAATGGTTTCATGTTTCTCCCTACATAGGCACTTTATCTTACTGCTCGTGCTTTTTCCCCTCTTCCCTTCCTTATAACCTCATCTTCTCTTTGCCTCCCCCTCTTTTATTTCACTGTATACTTTTGTCTGTGTCTCCATTTCTCTTTCTCTGTTCATTTGTCCTCGATCTTCTCTGCGAGCTTGTTTTGTTCTGTCAGATTCTCTCTCCATTTGTTCTGTCATGTCCCTGCATGCGTCAGAAACAGATACATTATGGTATGCACTCTTTGATGCCTTTCATCCTTTTGCTGTTATTTCATAGCATGAACAAATCACATTATTGTGTGCAGTATGAAAAATAATAGACCTCGACAGCAGTTGCAGGTGTTTTGTTTTATTGTATCTCCAAGCTTTGTCGCAAAACAATTAAGCTGGTACAGCTCAATCTAGCCACTCCATGAGATTTTTCTCCATAAAGGACTGAGTGTTATTACCATGAAGTATGGAAATTTGTGCACAGTGAGAAACAATAATTGCTCTGCTTGATAAATAAATGCTAGACTTTGACAGGATTGTAGATGGCTTGCTCTTTTTACATGGTCAATTAACTGTTTCCCTTGAGAGGGGCTGAAAAACTGAGCACTGTTTTCTGACTGATGGAACAGTATAATGTTTTCCTACTCTTAAAGGATACATTAAAAATATGAAATGTTGGTATCACTTTGAACAGCGTAAATGGTGTCTATGCTTTTGCCTTGTGTCTTTCCTGGCTGTTTTCAGCACTGTGTAACTTAATTCTGAGTTATGCAAAAGGCCATTTCACAGTAACTCAAACACATAGCCATATATGGCTATTAAATGATCAGACTGCACTTATGAGGATAAAACTGCATGGTTCACAGTCACACTGTGTGTTACATATGGTTGGGGATTGAAACACAACTGCTGTAATTTTCTAATAGGTAACATACTTACAGTTGTGTGCGAAAGTCAGGGCACCCCTTTAAAAACACCATATTTCATATATTAGAAAATTAACATTCATATTTATAGTCTCTCCAGTATATGGGAAAAAATGACAATATTATAAGGAAACATTAATGCATAATTGCACTTTATTTTATAAATTGAACAAAATTACAAAAATAAAAAACATCATTTTGGCATGTGCAAAAGTTGGGACACCCTGAGAGTTTAAAGTGTCAGTTTCTTTTTACAAGCTCAGACCTTCACCAGCTCATTGATCCAGAAGCATGTGTCAACAATTGTCATTATGGAGCACCAGCTGGTGCCAATTTCAGGGTTTTTTTTAAATACGGCGACTCCACAAACCGTGTGCAAACACACAGCAACAATGGGTTCCTCTAAGAAGCTGTGTAAGACAGAAAAATTGAAAGTTATTGATGCCCACAATGCTGGGGAGGGCTACAAGAAGATAGCAAAGCGTTTTCAGCTTGCAGTTTCCACGGTGCGAGGTATAATTAAGAGATGGCAGGTGAGGGGAACTGTGGAGGTCAAGATGAGATCTGGAAGACCAAGGAAACTCTCGGAGAGAACTGCTCGTATCCTGGTCAGAAAAGTAAATCAAACCCACATTTGACTTCAAAAGACCTGAAGGAAGATTTAGCAGACTCAGGAGTGGTCGTGCACCCTTCCACTGTGCGGCGATACTTGCACAAACAAGACTTTCATGCAAGAGTCTGCAGAAGAAAACCTTACCTCAGTCCTCATCATGAAATACAACGTCAAAAATATGCAATAGAACATCTAGAGAAGCCTAAAGACTTTTGGAAACAAGTGCTGTGGACTGATGAAGTTAAAATAGAACTCTTTGGCCACAACAAGCAAAGGTATGTTTGGAGAAAAAAAAGAGAAGCATTTCATGAAAAAAACACCTTGCCAACTGTTAAATATGGGGGTGGATCCATCATGCTTTGGGGTTGAGTTGCAGGCAGTGGGACAGGAAGCATTGCTCGAGTGGAGGGAAGAATGGATTCCATTAAATACCAGCAAATTTTGGAGGCAAATATCACAGCATCTGTAAAAAAGCTGAAGCTAAAAAGAGGATGGCTTTTACAACAGGATTATGATCCTAAACATACCTCAAAATCCACCATGGACTACCTCAAGAAACGCAAGCTGAAGGTTTTGGAATGGCCTTCACAGTCTCCAGACTTAAACATCATTGAAAATCTGTGGGTGGACCTTAAAAGAGCTGTGCATGCAAGACGACCCAAGAATATTGCAGAACTGGAGGCCTGTTGCAAGGAAGAATGGGGAAAAATCCCAAGTAATAGAATCCAGAATATCCAGAAGTTATTCACAAGAAGATATAAGAAGGTCAGCCCATCCTAGAGCTAGACAGTAAATCAAGTTTTATTTTTTTTATAAAAACTGCCTTCCACAGGTATTAAAACTGAGTGATCGGGACTAAAGATTACTGTGCCATAGGGGTGGGCAATTCTGGGAATTTTGGTATTGATCCAATACCAAGTAAATTCAAGGCTCTACCGATACCGATACTTTTTACATGAAATGTAATGATCATTGAATAATTTTGTAATTTTGCCTTGAGTTGGTTGATTATGATTATGATTATGGTAAAACACAGCACAAAGATTTTAGGCAATAAAAATGCTTTTTATTAATGAACTATATAAAAGTAATAAATTATTCCACGTTTAAGAAAAAAATAACAAAAAAAGCAGCAATGTAAAAAAAAATATATATATATAACAATGTCAACATCACAACAAAAAATACCTTCCATTGCACAAATAAAGTGTAAACTACAGTTAACCTTTGGCTTTCTGCTCACAAAGCCCTCTCTTGGGTTGCCCTTTTGGCTCTGTTTCCATATTGACAACAGATTTATAGGTTTTTGTTCAGGAACAGTAACATGTTGACATAGAGGGAGAGGTGCGCCGTTTAGAAGTGGCAGTCGGAGCGGAGGAAAGTAAAGTAAAGACGACATAAGAGAAACTGCAGTATCGATCTCATCACGCTAGTATCGATCCTATACCAATACTCAGCTTGGTATCGATACTATCAATATTAAGATCGATACGCCCACCCCTACTGTGCCATACAATGTTATAACCTTTTTGTGCATTTTCCATATCATTATTAGCATTATTTTGAGGTAGTTGTATTTTTCCGTATATATTTCTATCTATTTCCAGTTCTTTACTGTTAAAATTACATGTTACCTGGAATTGAAGCTTGTGGGACATGTTTTAAATAAGCTAGTTATCATGTTTCATAATCATTATCATCATATCTAATAAAATAATCATGGTCAGGATTTTTGCCAATGCTGAGCAGCTCTGGGCCATTCTTTCAAAACAAAACACACTTTGGTCTCCTTTATCGAAAAAGCAGTAATTAAAGTAAACATTTTTATTTCTTGACTGCAAGCAATCTATGGCCCAGGGCTGATTCACAGCCTGGTGGTTGGAGACCTCCGCTGTAAAACATACAGGCCAATTCAGTGCATCACCCCTACCCTGTAGAGTGTCGACCAACCCACAAACTGTGAAAGAGCAAAACAAGTCCTTAGTTTGCAGTGCAGCTATGATTGGAAGCAGGAAATCTGACAGTCTGATCAGAACTGGTCTCATTGTGACATCACATTTGGTGTTGATGAATGATATTTTTTCCCCTTACCTCGTCTCTCCACTCATAGATGTCCATCCAGAGCAATGGAAGCACACAGCTGCACTCCTGTAGGCGATAAGAGAGAGCCATGGACAGAAGGTCCTCATTTACATTTAAAGAGATGCACACCAGCGGCATTCATTCTGACAAAGGCTGCTTGGAACTTGTATATATAGGATCCCAAACCTCCCCAGACTGTATCGTAGTTTGACCAGAGCACGGCGCAGACAAACCACAGCTGACTGTGATAAAATGTGGGAAAGGGGATTTGTGAGAATGTTTCAGTGTAAGCCAGGCTTTAGACATACAGAGTAGTGCCTCCAGCAGAACACTTACAAAGTACTGGATGTTACTCTGATAAAGTCTAAATAAAACCTCCTTCCCAGGTACATCTTTCATGGTGCAGCGGAATAATCAAGAGGAATGGTTGTCTATCCAAACACTGGTATTAAAATTGAGAATCAGGAGCAGTTGGCACGCTCTCCTCCTGATGGATTGTTATTACTCTTCAAGTATGAATCATCAGCTGAAGTTAAAGAGCTTTTCATAAATAATTTGCCGTTTCATAAGTAATGCTGGAGAATAAAAAAAATGTGGTGTATTTTAGGGGACTGCTTATCCTGTCACATAAATCAGAGCTGAGGAACTTTTTAAAATGTGGGAATGGGCTTTCAAAGTGTGAATAACCAGATATTGTGCTCCTGATGGTGGTGGAGGTAAAAGTGATTATAGTGATGTTGAAGTGCATGATTAAAAGCTGAGTGTTGGCATAACTTATTGCTCCCCAGCCTTTATGTTCACTCTAACCTTGTCGTTTGTGCTCCCAAATACTCAGTACAGTCAAGTGTAGGCCACTTTTTAAGTGTTTAAGCTATAGCTCCCAAAAAACAGCGTCCTGTGAGCTGACGGGGGTGAGAAAGTGTGATGGATGCTTGTGATTATGAGTCACACTAAGCATTATTGAAAAAGTAAACCTCAAGGGATATTTTGATATCTTTAGGAAAGAAAATCTTGTAAAAGAAGCCCAGTAAAGTCTGTCTCATTTATCAGGTGACCTCTAGAGGTGCGCACAAGTGTCTAATGTCTTTTGCAATATCAAAGTTGAACCCTTTGTTTGCTCTGTATGTCTCCAAGCTGTCAATAGCTGAGGCCAGAGACAACATGTTTCAGGTTGTTTATCTGCCTGTTTGATTCTTGTGGATGCAAAATCTCAAGTAGGTTTTGAGGGATTTCCTTGAAACTTTTGTACAAATGTCCATAGTGACTCACACATGCCTAATGGTTATCCCTGTGCTTATGAACTTAGCCTTGTGAACAAAATATGCCAAGAGTTCTGTTTTTTTATTATATCAGCTTGAAGTGCACAAAACTGTCCTATTTCACATGTTAAGAAATCTTGTAAAAAGCATCTTGACTCAAAAATAGATGAAGTACATTTTGGTGAGAAAAGGTCAGAAGTCTTTGAACCCCTCGGTTGTCCTTTACTTTGCTGCATGATTGCTAAAGAACCCTTGGAGGGATTTCTACCAAACTCTGCAGCGGACTGATGAATGAACTAACACTTTTCCTAAAAATCTAAGTCGAACGGTTTTCAAACATGACATGGTTATCCTCCCATATCGAAGAATTGATGGATTAAAACTGAAAGCCAAAAATCAAATGCTTCATTAATGGGCCTCATGTTCATCCATAGCATTTGTCAGTGGAATCTTGTGAACCCATAACCTTAGAAATTATTTCAGCCCCCCCAAGCTACTCACTGACCAAAGTATGCATTGTTTCTAAACTAGTGGTCATATGTTCCAGCCCAAGAGCATGGACCTCATGTTAAACTTTTACTTGGGGGATTTTGCTGTCTTGAAAGTAATTTTGTCAATATTATTTTATCTTGGCACAGAGCTTTAAACTGATGTCCATATATGCATCCCTTGCTTACAAAACAGATATAAATCAAACTATAATAACTACCATAGTCAACGACCCATCACTGTAAATTCACTACCAGACTGTCTCTTATTGTTTTGTTAGAAAGCAATTTGAACAGAGCAGAAAGTCAAGCCTGTCAGGACGTCTTTAGAGCACTCGTTTGTCTAATAGTCATGATTTTTGTGTTGTTGAGACAGTCTAGCCATTTCAAGTTCTTGCCAAACAATTATGTGCTTCATGTTCCTCTTGAATTGCAGTAGTCGGAAACGGAGTTACTTTGTCTGTATGTTAATAGCTTTATGACTCTGTATATTTGTCTCCCTGTAGCATAATATGAGATGCAATTATACCAAAAACGACCAGAAATGTTGGGAAAGTTCTGTCTCTGTGAAATTGTTGCTATGGGCTCAGGATTATTGCCCATTTCCCAAGTGGCAGACTCAAAATACAGTAAGAGTTATAAGGGTAATTGCAAAGCCAACCACCTGGAAAACAAGCACTGTATTGGTACCCAGCACACAGACTATCACGCCCGAAAGCTCTGGAGAAAATGTTCAATTAAAGTACAGCCCCTGTGGAAAGAATATGAATATAAAGTGCAGTTCAGGTGTCCTGATCCTCCTTTCTAACCTATTTTATTTTCAGTTTCTGCTTTCACACAAATAGTGTCCGACATGTGCGCATGCATATTCATATGTGTCTTTGAAGTATCACTCACTGGAATGTGTTTACACCCACGTTTGAGAAATATGGCTGAATGCTGCTTCTCACGCCTGCATTACCAATGAATGTAAAAACAGACAAGTGGCTTTGTTGTTGACGATTGGGGTTTATGTTTGTCATCCACAAAGTGTGAGGTTTTTGTTTTTGAACAGTATAAAACATTCCATTCAAATATGTTTGTGCATTTTGTTTTTATGTTTAGGTCTATTTACATCTTCAGTGAATCACACAAATCACAGCTTGATAAAGACTGTTTGTAATAAATTACAAAAGTAATACAATTAGTGTATTTTCTGAATGTTTAATAAAAGAATTCCAAATAATGCAAAAAATGAAGCTTACTTGACTGACTTTTTTTTAATCCATAAGCTTCCAAAGAAAGATGCTTTGATATATTTTTGTTCTACTTTATAATATATCCAGCAGGTTATAATTAGCCATAGCCCACTAATAAAAATACCAAAAATGATGAATGAATAACAATAATATTAATAATAATGATAAAAAGAAGAAGAAGAAGAATCATGCAGGCATACAATAAACCAAAGTATATCTGCATAGCCTTAAGAATTGAATTAATAAAGAAACAAACAGGATTTTGTTTGCATTAAGTAAAGTAATTTATAGATAAACTAGAAAAGCACTCGGAGAGCGCAGACCCCGCCAGCACCACAGTCCTCAACCATATTGTGATTTTCACCACAAATATTAGTCCTACCTTTATTTCATCTAAATATTTAGATTCCTTGACCATGAAAACATACCGTTAGCAATAGGATTCATAATGATATCTATTTTAGTTCAGTAGTTATTTACAAAAATGACATTTTTTCACCATGGCGGCCAGACGCTGATCCTGATCAACACCAAAATCGAATCAGTTCTTCCTTTTCCCATGCTGAACATTTCCAGAAAATTCTATCAAAATCCATCCATAACTTTTTGAGTTATTTTGTTCACAGACGGACGGACGGACAGACATACAAACTCTCCCGAAAACATAACCTCCTTGGCGGAGGTAATCAACGTAGATGTACAAGGGATTCGGTAGTGAATTAATCAATACATTTATGAACAGTCTGAGTGCATGGACCAAAGTAATTGAAAAAATGAGCAAGAGTAAGGGCCTCTGTCCACAGCAGCAGGTGTAGACACAAAGAGAAAACTTAAAACCAAAGTAAAGTAGTCATGTCCGACAACTTCAACCTGCTGATACCTTCAAAAAACAAGTCTGTTTTGTGATGGCTCTTCTGCCATCACTGCTTACAAAACGACCCATAAAAGTCTCACCTCCTTTTACTTTTGATGGTCAATCAATCAATATTGAAATTTACATGGACAGAGCTCTTCCAAAAGTTGAACTCCCGAAAGCAATGGATGGGTGGTGAGAAGAACAACTGATACTAAGGGCATCTTTGAACTTAGAATAACACTTGGCTACATTGATTATGTGTCAGGAAAAGATGGCCCATCAAACACAAAGTTTTATAGGCACCTTTGGATACAGCTATGGACACAGACCCTTTAAGTTCATGGAATAAATAAATAAAAATAGACATGTTTATGCACAAAAGAGCTGTATAAACTGAAGAGTAGTATGTCTACATGGACTTTAGTAGTAAAATGTATGAACTAAATTAATTAGATAAATATTGACTGAAGCTGTGATTAAAGAAATGACAGAAATATATTTGACTGAAGCAAAGGGAGTAAATGAACCAGAATATATCATCGAGGCTGGAAGTAAGATTCCAAACAGCAGCATGGTGAAATTAACTGTGAAGTACCGACTATTGTCAATAAATGTACACAATCAGAATAATTAGACAAACAATAAGTTAAACAACAATCTCAACCATAGATGTTTATGAATGAAGTGTCCACTTAAGGCTGGGCACAAAAGCCAATGCAGTTATGTCTGTCAACAACAATAAGAGGGCCTACAACAAATTCATCACACTGTACAGGGGATAGATTTGTCTGTGACTCTGATGTTTCCATTCAGTTTGAATCTAATTCTCAAAACAGCATTGTCATTTGATCGACTTAATGGACAGGTTGTTAAGATGGAGCAGTCTACCAGGATGCCTTAACTCTGCTCTTTTTTGCCCCAGTTGGTCAGTTTATATCAGTATTTCCATGATAGAAAATGTGTTCACTAGGCGTCATAATATCTATTCTGATACCAATGGATGATGTTATGGAGACTCCATATTAAAGACTCCATTTTATGATGCTAAAGTCATTGTATTATGGGGCTGAATGGAGATGTGCTTATTCCTACACCAAGCCTCAAGTGGCCACAAAAGGAGCTGCAGTTTTAAGTATTTTGATGTTGTGTTTATTCCTAATCCTTCTGCTTACTCCATGCAGTTCTCATGATATGAAACACTAAGTTATTCATCATCCTGCACAAGGCTACTGTTCTCAGAAGCATTTTTTTTCTATGAGCCTGTGGGAGTTTGAAAGAGCAGTGAGTGCTTCTGCAATTTCATTAGTGGATTTACTTTGCATTGGGAGTGTTGAAAGAAACCCCTTAACTGATTTTGATGTAAAAACTCAAAGAGCACTCAGGAGAGAATCACTGTAAATGCTAATGTGTGAGCAAGCACCGGGGATAGATTCAGAACTTGGATTTCTCACTCCACCAAGAATGAGTCATTGTGCCAACATTTTCACATGATGATATTTAATTTAGGCATGGTTCAAAGCTGAGGTATTTACAAGATTACCATGCCAGGAGCCATCTGTCAGTTTTAAGTTGGAACATGTTAGAATTAATTGCATCAATCTTTGGTCTTTTAGCTTTTCCTTCTTGTCTTTAGTTATCATACCTCCAAAGAGGCTTCCCTTGAGCTTGTCCTCTCCATCAAAGCATCTCATGTAGATTCCCATGTGCTCCTGATATGTGACAAATGCACACTGATGCTTTCACAGTGGAAAAAGTCCCTGTTTTGCTGCATTAAATCAAGGACTTTAACACTGATGCAGTTATCTCACAACATACAGTGAAGAAATAGAAAAGTTCAGAGCTCCCCCAGACTTTCCAAAATGCAGGCCTTCGCTGTCTCATTACTGTTACAATCAGGGCCTCCAGCAGAGCACAAAGTGTAATCACAGTTACAACAGAGAGCTGGAAATAGGTAGTTATGATCAAGAGGCACACTGGCTGGTTGGCCTTTGAGAAGTGCAGCATAAAGGTTTCTTGCCCTCTATTTTCCAGAGTTAGCATGCAGTACCTGCAATACATAAATACACATTTTTACTTTGAAATCATCTTCCTCTCTGTTATATCATCATTTGACCACCTATCATCAATAAATACTCAGTGATGGGCTTTTCTTTACATCACATAACTGAAGTTATTTGAGTTCTACTATCCACTCATATCTATATCCTGCAGTCTCATTTTATTTTTTGTTTTTGATCTGATAAACCATCTTGAAAAAAAAACTAATTGCCTTTAAATCTTCTATCATAAATCTACTTGTTTTTAGAAAAAAGTCTGTGAATATCTGCCCAAATTGTCTGGGTGAGATGCAGCATCCACAGCATTTTTTAGATGAAAGCAAAATCATCATGACAAGGCACATTCCAGGAATGCAAGAAACTGCCCCCAAGACCCCAGAAAAGCCCCAACACTACTCTCTGGAAATCTTCCTGTGCTGGGCTTTTTAGAAATCTACTTTTTTTTTTTTTTGCAAACAATATTTGGTCTCATAAAAACCTAATACCACCCCTCGGGTGGAGGGAATCGAAATATAAGAGTAACCCGTGGAGTCTGAGTGAAATGTGAAAAAAAGATTAATTATTGTCTTTGCATATATGCAAAGCATCTATCAATCCTAAATTCTCCCACACAGAAACTCAGATCTGACCAAAGCATGAACAGAGAACAAACCGGAGAACAAACCTCTGCTTAGTTATTCACAACTTTTGGATGGGAGGGGTAGATAACTGCCCTATGTCACAATGTTCACAAATCCTTGAACTCAAAAGCCCTCAGAGAGCGCAACGCTCCACCAAGGTAGCTCTCGTATTGCTGTTACGTCTGTAAGCAATAGTTCCATGATAAAGCTACCATCTTAATACGATTCCTTGACTTTGAAAACCCACATAGCACTCTGAATCATGTTAATATTGTTATTAGTTAGGCCGCTATTGAGCCAAAACAGTTATATTTGTAAGTGAAATGTAGTTTTGAGACAGCTTCTTCTCTCTCTTCTCTTCTTCCAGTCTTGGTCAGACTAGAAAATAAAGCATGTTTAATATTATCTGATGTTGTTGTATGTTGTTCAATGACATTGCCTTTGTCTAAAGCCAATAGCTGCAGACTTGAGAGCACCTAAAAGGAGGCTCCACACGACTGTGGAAAATAAGGAGATGGTAAGGAAAATTAGGAGATATTGATTAATTTATGGAGGGAACAAGAATCCTTGAAGGATTTACATTCTCATCTATTACTTCCCCTCACTCCATTTTGACTATAGAGGGGAAGGACAAGTCAAGGTAAACTTACCAAATGTGTTGATGTATTGCCCATATAAGATGAATTCTCTCCCTTTGGAAGAGTTTAACTAAAGACTCTAATGCACCAAAAATGCCTACACTTTGTTCCCCATGTTCATAATTCACCAAATGCATATGGGACCTTGGTACACGACAGATTTTTTGCAATGATTGTAGAGAAAGCAGTGGAAATTTAAGTATGATCAAAAGTAGCAGATATTAGACTTGCAGCTTAGGGCAAGTCATAGGCTTTAATGCATTAAATATAGTTTTAGGGTCCATCCCAGCCCTTGTCTTACCCATTACCCCTTGGTTTTGCACGTTCATGTCTAGTGAAGGGGTGCCTCGTTTCTCAGCTGTGTGTCTAACACCCTTTCCCCTTAAGACAAAGGGTAAGACGAAGGGGTTGGGCGAAGGGGTAGAATTGGAATTCACCCTTAGTCTTGTAGGTAGTGACTCTGCCAGATCTCCACTCTTTACTAAAAATGTCTATGTCAAGTCTCCTGGTATATCTTGGATATTTGGAAGACGAAGCTCATGGTTACTTAACTGTTACCTCTCATTTCATTAACAACTGGGTTTTAATTACTGGTGTAGTTGCTGAAAAAAAACATGGTATCAGTACTCATACATAAGGCATTCTGGTTAATACCTCAGGCAACATGGTTCTGTTTTTCCCAGTGTGTGTTAGTTTGTTTGCTTGTTTCTTATTTTGTGAACTGAATACCACAAAAGGTTGTCAAAAAAAATTGAAGAAATTTTCAAGGAATGTTGGCACAATAATGAACTGCTTAGATTGTTGTTTTGTTTAGAATCCATATGTGGATCGAGGGATTTTTTCAAGGATTTGTTAACAGGGCTTCCACATTATTACAGTCTGCTGCCAAACAATGTTGGAAATGAGGTTTGTGCTTTTGGAGCACTTCTAACCTTATTTCATGTAAAATGTAAAAAGGAGATAGATTGACTTCTTTTTTTTACATGTGGTTTGGCTAATTATTGCAACCCATCAACAGCAGGCCTATTCCAAAGCACTTGTGCGTGGCTATCTAAACCAATGTTCTCTAAGCATCTTTACAAGTGCTACTTCAGACTTCTCCATTACATCTGATCACTCAGGAGGGTTACATAATGAACTTTTCATACTGCTCAACAAGCGTGAGCATGTGAGCATTCATATAATGAAAAGAAGAATATAGAAGACTGTGAGGGAAAGAGGAAAGCATCAAACAGAATGCCACACAAACACCGAAAGATGCAGACGCATATTAATCACAACTTATAGTTTGCTTCTGCAGCTCACAGAGGGCCAGTGAAGCGTGCCGCAAAGCTTGATGGGAGCCGCCTCTAAGGGGAAGGGGGTTGTAGTAGAACTGCTGGGGGCCTCAGGGTGTGTGGCAGGCAGGGAGCAGAGGGAGGATGGATGGATGGATGACTAGGGGGTATAGTCTACTGTCCAGGATGCCCTGCAAGAATCTCCTCCAAATCCTCCTTTCAAGTAGGCCTCTTTCAGCCCTCTATTCAAAAAGCAGTAATTGCATCATTTTTCAAGCCCCTTGCCACTGTCTGACTGCGAGCCTGGCCCCATTAATCAAACTAATGGAGAAGTAAGTGATTTCAAAATATAGGCTTTGATCATGCACCTTCTATCCTCTCCCACAACTCCGCCTCCCCCTCAGCTCCGGGAAGCCCTCGCCGCTCACCGTCCGACTTTTTCTTTCTCACAGTCCCTCTTCCTCTTTGTGCCCTTCGCTACACTGCTGTATGGGAAAAGGCAGGAGTGAGTGAAAATGTGTTTTCATATTAGGAGCCCTTTTAGGCTGCTGTTAATATATGTAAGAGCTTTGCTTTTTGCCCTGGCTCTCAGGCTTGATTAGGGTTGATTTCCTGTAAAGTAGAGGGGACTAAATGTATGTATGAGGCTGAAGAAAAATGGTCACTACAAAATCATTGTGGCCTATTAGCAGACAATATGTTCAGATGAATCACAGTTCGGACACCTTTATTGATCTTGATGAGATAGATTAAATAAAAGCAGCCCTCAGGTGTATTGAAAAGCATGCTAGCTGTAAAGAGGCTAAACCATTACTGGAGAGTACAGAACACAGATAAAGTAGATTTTATCCAAACAGAGAAAAACTCTCTTTATCTCAAGTACAAGCACAGTGATCTTTGGGGAATAAAAAAAGATTCACAAATGTTTTATTTACAGCACATTTGACTAATTTCTTCTCAGTATGCTGAAAGTCAATGCAGAAGCTGCCCTAATTGCAGTGGAGTGTTGTTTACCTCTCTAAAAACCTCTGTAAAAACAGCCCTTAACCCAACACAAGTATGATGCCATTATCACATGAATAAAATTCAACTGAGAACATTTATAACTCTTACTTTTGCCTGGCTCTTTTATGCTTACACAAGGTTTATAAATGCTGGGCAGTGACAGCACAGTGGTGGTTACTTGGTTTATGTGGACCCCTGAATCGTAGAAAACTTGTAAGCACGACAAATATAAGACTGATAGATCTGTAAAGTTCAAAATGCAACAATCCTTTGCGCATAGGAGCACTGTTACACACAGCAGCTGAGTGCAAACTAAAGCTGCATCCATCACATTGCCTGTTGAACTTGAAAATATGTAAGCTGTCATTGTGGACATATGTACAAAATTTGAGGAGACATATTTAGAGCTCTTCCTTAAAAAATAATGTATGCATAATACATGTTTTACATTTATTTATATTTCAATCAACAAACATAAGAACAAGACAGCACAGATCTTTTTTTAAGAACAAGAGAAATATGAGCAAAGACTTAAAGTTGGTGTCAGTGTTTGTTAGTGGAGCCACTGCTAACCCAGCATTGTTTTTTGTACAATTCAGGCCCAAACCCATTAGGGCCAGGGGCCTTCCTACTCTGTAAGATTTAATTGTGGTAAGGGCTTCCTGTGTTGTGAGCCCTGATTGAGCCCTGTCGCTTGCACCTCCTTGAACGGGACACAGTCAGGGAACAATCAGGTATTTCCTCGTCAATCATCCTCAGAAAGCTTTCTGGATTTAGCCACGATCAACTAGACTGAGCCCTGTACATGCCATCCTAATACCGTTCACCATAGGACTGCATTAGGCTTCCACCCCGCTAGACTGACAGTGGCGATTCTCTACGACAGTTTGAAATGTTCAAACAGTTGGAACCCTTCGGCATTCCCCGGCGTTCACCCACTACGATACAACGCTTATCCTGATCAAGTAGCGTATACACCCCGACCAAAGCTTGTTTCATCAGGAATATTACAATTATGCACAATCGCCATGAGAAACAATAATGTGTGACTGGGGCTTTACTCTCTGCCTATTGTGTCCCCCAAACTTCTTCCTTTTACTCCATCTTCCATCCACCTGTCAATAGACATCTTCTTGTTGATAAGATCTGCTGTCTTTGACATCCTTCTTTAGTGATACTTCTCCTTAAGGCTCAAAGACTGGGCGGTAAAAACGTCACTTCATTAGGTATATTCACTACACAGAAAACCATGTTTCTGTTTCCTGGATAAATGTCACGCAACAAGTAAAATATGCCTTTGCAAATGGACTTCCTGATTCCTGTGAAGTGTACCCCAGAATGCTTTGCTAGTTCATAGCACAAACTGGATCGCAAAAAAGAAAGTCCTTTTCGCCATGGTCTGTCTGTCTCTCTGTTTGTCTGTTAGTAACATTACACAAAAACTACAGGATGGATTTACGTGAAAATGTTACCAGAGGTTTGGTTTGGTCCGAAGAGACACAGAGAAGAAAAAATTGTATCTCTAACACCACTTGATAATTTTGCTTCAACATTTACAGGGTAATATATTTATAAAATAATTATTTCATTGAGGTAAACTTTTTATTTCGACAGTTTATATCGACAAATCCCATTAATTTCTCAGGTTTTGTCCCCCTTTTGCCAATGTGGGAATTGTTGTTTATTTGAGAACTGACAAAGTTTTTCAAGCCAATACCACTACATTGTCCAGCTTCCCTTTTCAGGAGTTCTTCACATATGCAGACACGAGCGGGGACTCAGCCATCACAACAGAGGGTGTGGTGATCCAGAATTATATTTTTTACAGGGGTTGTGGAAAAACCACTGCCGTAACTGACCTGCTTGGCAGAGGTCTGTGCTCTATGAGTGCTTTTCTAGTTTAAACATGTTTTTTTGTTGTGCAGAATTTTTAAATAAATTGAAAAACAGTTTTCTGTGTCATTTTTACTGAATGGAGTCTCAGTCTAAAGAACAATGAGAACTGAAGACAGGTGGGGTGCCTGAGTTACTTGGCTTGACTCATGATAATCTCTCTCACTCCTGTCAGGGCTGTTTAGAATAGCATCAAGTCAAAACCGAAACTTTCACACTCCCACTCTCCTTTAACACCCTCTCTTTCTCCCACCGGTGCTCTGAAAAGACATGTCTAACCCTGTGCTGAAATAATTAGGATCAGATTCATGTTCGTCTTGGCCCGGCTAACCTCCCACGGTTTACCTGCTCCCTCCTGTTTCGTTTTTTCTGCTTTTATTCCGCCTGCCCACTTATCTTGCATACTTTTGTCCAATCAGGAGGAGTGCACTGCTTGTCTGCTTGCCTCTGACCTGTGGCACTGTCCAGCACGAAGAAGTCCTCTATTTCTCAGAAGAAACGATGCATCAGTAAAGAGCCTGCGGGCACATCACTGTGATTTATAAAAGCTCAGTATTTAGTGAGGTTTTAGAGAAGAAAAACAAAGACTACACAAACCTGATATGGCTGTATATTTTCTGCCATTTTTACGCTCCCTGCTCCTGTTTTGTCATCTTTTTGTTTTCAGTCTGTGTTCTCAGGCTTCACTTCAAAACATCCTTGTTTACCAGCATGAAGATTACAGGCAGTGGGAGCTGGAGCTTTTATTTCTGAAACAAAATGTCAGTTTTAATGGACATCTGGTCATTTTTTACCTTTATTCTCTCAGAGCAGGTTCAAGCGTGAATGGACTACTTAGAACTTCCTTTCCTCGTACCTCCAACTAAAATACAACAGTGAGCTCTCTGGCAGCTTATCATTAAGCAACTGTCGGCAACTGCCAGGAGCATCACAGGGCTTCAACATAGCCATGGAGAAAAGCACTAAAATGGAAAACTTCAACACCAAATCAGCCTGAGTATTTGTTTTTGAATTTTCGAAAAGTGTTTGCATTTGTCGTCACCATTTCAAAAGTGCAAGGAAGTTTTAAATTCTGCCAAATTGTTTGTGGAACGTTTACAATTTTGATTGAAATAGTTCTCATAAGCTCTTTATCATTCTCCAAATTGCACGAACATATTGGTTGGTAATAATTCGGCAAATAGCTCCCGTTACTTTTGAACAGTTTAGAATATTGTTCCAAATGTTGACAACTAGAATCTGCATTATTAGACAGTGCTCTCTCTCACCCTGTCACCTGGATATTTTGAAGACAAGCTCCTTCACCTCCTTCCTCCTCCACAGCCCAAATCACCTCAGTCTAGTTACAATAAATAGCAATTCCATAACTCTTGAAATCCCTCTACTAAGCTTTTTTTCTGTCTTAAGACAGATGAACCTGCTGGGAAAGAAAAGGTAAAATGCTAAAATGTTACACATGCAAAATAATCTTCTTAACTGGTTTTAAACAGTAACATTATGCTATTATTTTATTCTGAAATTATCCACTAAATGAACTGTATGAACATGTACTATGAAGATGTGCTGCCTTTGTGGCCATTTTCAGATTTATAATGATCTTTCTTATTTACGTAGTAACATTATTCTTCATGGCTCTATTATTTAGCATCTAAATCACACAGGTAAAAAGAATGGACTCCAAATGTAAAAAAAAAATAAAATAAAATAAAATAAACTCTTTATTTATTATAAAACAGCTGAGATCTCTTGCTCCTTGTGAAGTTTTACTCATTTGCCCAAACCTTGACAAACATTATTACATACCTGTGTAATTTGAATTCCTTTCTCTCTCTCTCTCTCTCTCTCTCCCCCTCTCTCTCTCTCTCTATCTAGCATTCTGTTTCTGTTTTGTTAAAATGTTGTCATAACAGGCAAACTATAGCTAAATAGATACTTTTAGGCTTCTGTAGCTTCTTTCTCGAGGCCTCTAAGTTGCTGATACAGTGACTGAGCTTCACAGTACATTGACAGTCTCAACAGCTACTGTACAGTACTGAAGGTTCTATCCCTAATGGTGGCTCTATAACAGCTGTTAAGGGAGGGGGATGTTGAAATCCAGAGTACACTGGTGCACTGCATCAGGACAGCCACACCTGTTATTTTTTCACAAACCATTATAGGCAAGGTGCACATCAGCACATGTCAATGGACAACAGCTGTCTGATTTCCAAGTGCCGGTGTTCCAGTAAAAAGAGAAATAGCACTTATTTTCTTGGCAGGTGGTAGCATGTTCTTCTGTGGTCTTGTCGATGCCCATGGAAGCACTAATTGTTCAGGGAGAATAATAAATGTGTGCCTTTGACCCACAGTTAGCATCAGGGAGAAAGCAGGCCTTCAGTTGTGGAAATCCAATGAAATACTGCACAGATGTTCCTGCATCCAGGCTGGCAACCCACATTCTGCCACATTCAGAATATGATTAATATGCTGGGTGGTCTTATTAATGTGCAGCGGGACTATAATGATGCAAAACTGCATGAATATTTTTTCGGTGTATATTTCTTTCACTGCTAGAGGCAGTTCAAGCAGATTGGTTTCAAAAGGAATAACTGTTATTTAAGGATATTACCACTATTTCAACTAATAGGTGTCCTGCAGTGAGATGTAGAGAGAAGTAAAAAGCTTGTTGAGCCAGTTTATACGACTGATGACGGTGCTGTTGGCCTTGTATTTCAAGGTTAACATCATTAGTGATAGAAGTCATTATATTATTAGACTCATGGAGTTTTTCAATCACTGTTGTCTCATTGGCTCATTCACGTGTGAATGTTCCACATGCTTTGTGGATTTACTGTATATATAAGGCTCCATCTCACCCCTACCTCTCTTTGTGTAAGATTACACCGATCTTAGTTAGCACACTGATCAACCAAAGAAACCTGCGTCAAATCTGAAATGCAGATGTCAAATCAGACTTGAATTAGAGCTGAGGATTGAGACTTGTGCCTGATCTCTTTATTTTGTTTGGCTCTTTAAATGAAATGGGCTGAATATCCTTGTCACATTTTGCTTGACCCTCTCTGTCTGCTGTGTGAGTGGCCACCCTCCAAGCTCTTCACATGCAGCTGTTAGAGATGGATTGAGTCAAGGGGTATATGATGTAAGTGTCCAAACCCTGAGGAGGGTCACTGCCTCATACCCGAAATATTTTTTTTCACATTGTCGAATACAGATTAAGCAACATCCCTGTTTTCCTCTGCAACATCACTCCCCATCTGTCGCTGTTCTGCTCATTTAACGCCTCGCTCTCAGTGAACAGCCTGTCACAACAGGTAAAATAAGCACTCAAAAGAGGAAAAAATAATATTTTTACAGTTTGGCCTCATTAAGTAGCATCTCGGTAAAAGTTTGTACAAGGTGGAATAGTAACATGCAGGTATAAGAAGGCCAAACACACTTACCGTCTTCAAATAAAGGCGATGTGGACAATTTGAATCCACACACTGATGATGATTCACCCACTAGAGTTTAATGCAACAAGTCTGCCATTCTCAGTCGCATCTCTGTGACCGTACAGTGCCTGATTCAATGTCCTCAATCAGGCAGATCCTCTAAAGCTTGAAGCTGAAATGATTTAGCTCAAGTTAAAGTGGCACTAACCAATCATTTTTATTTGAGGAGAAGGAGGCAGCAGTTACAAGTGTGACAGCTGAGTAAAGCAACTGCAAGCATGTTTGAAGCATTTCTCAATGGAAAAATTATTTTCACCCATCTCTCAATTGGTTTTGACAAACATTTAATCAAGAAACTGCCTCTTATTGTGTGATTTTCTCAGCAGAGATGCTCACCTGCAACCACATTCTCTGATGGACCTGTAATGATGGGTATTGAGCAAACAGTTGTCAAATCATCTCGTGGATGTTGTTTTGAAAGTTTTTACCAAAGCAAAACATTTCATATAGTATAAAAGAAATCCCAGAAGTATATGGAACTATCCATGTATTGAGTCAAAGTCATGGATGTACCTTCATTTAGTGCCTATATGGAGTTTTTGTTGACCCATTGTCCCCTTAGTTTGTCCTAGACTCCAATGCTGCACAATTCTAGCTGCCGTAACACTCAAAAGAAACAAAGTTATGATACAAAAAGAATATAGGAAGAGTTTAAAAAAAAACATGATAATGATTCAGTCAGCAATATCTAAAAAAACAGCATGCAGATAAATGTAAGGAATAATGAAGAACTATTGATGAAACAATGAGTCCATATTACATGCACTGATTGCACAAAATGATTTGCATGATTATGTGGTTCTATGCATATGCATTCGTATAACATAATATATGGACAAATTAGTTAATGCATATGTATTAATAAGAACCATGGGCACATTAATGTTACAGGCAACAGCATGTCAAATAATTATCTTAGGTAGCAGGAGTGATGCCTGTGGTAAAAAGGACTGAAGTTAAAGTATATTTAGTTCTCCTACTTTAAGAATCTTATATCTTGTCTCTTTTTATATTATTATTATTACAATGTACTATGTTTTCATTGGTTAAATTCTACTTTGATTTATTAGCCTGATGTGGTCTTAGCTATAGCTAACTTTACATTTGATGACTGTCAGTTTATGTTCACAATCTGTAATATTTAAAGAAATAATTCTTTCTATGCAGTCAACCCATGATAGTGTTATATTTATTGTGTGTCTGAGCGCTCTGTCAGAGCTCCTGCCCAGACCTGGCTCTCGTGTGCTCTGATTGGTTTACAGGCCAATTCTGTGGTGATTGGTCAATTCAGTTCTGTCAAGAGCTGCATTCACTCTACCATCGAGGCTCGTCAGTGGGCTTGCTACATACCTATGGGCATAAACTGATGATGATACAATGGTATGACTTCACAATAGGGCTGTAAAGTCCAAGTCGACTGGTCAACTAATCGGTCGATGCGTGCTCAGTTGACCAAAATTCTGATTGGTCGACCAAATATGTCAATTTGTTTTTTTCCCCTGCAGTTCATTTCATCAGGAGAAACGTATCAAGTGAAATGGGGGTATTTTCTGAGCACCCCCATCATGTCTCAGAACACCATTTTAATGTATTTATCGTTCATTTCAATATTTTTATTTAAGAGCATTTCAATATTCTAGTCTAATAATTGCGTATTCGTTTTATAACTGCATGCGCTCTGCCCGCACTGCAGCGGCGGGATCCCTCACCCTCACACTGGATTTTATGCCTCATATAAACACCCAAATGCAAAAACTACATCACAGAAGGAATTGACTATTTTATTTCTGAGGGTATGAGGCCCATTGGTGTCGTGGAAGGCCAAGAAAAACATTGGAACCTGGATATTCAGTGCCAGCGCGCCAGACAATTACGCATGCACTAACGGCAAAATACGAGGGAGTAAAAAGAGAAAGTTTCCGAGTTAATAGATAAAGATAACAGATGTGTACGTCTCTTCGAATGGACCCCTATATGACAGTGACTGCCCATTTCATCGATGAAGACTGGAAAGGAAAGAGTCTTATGTTGAGAGAAATAAAGGAGGTGCGCACACAGGAAGAACCATCGCTGCGTGACTATGAAGTTGGCGATGCCTTCAAAGTTCCAGCAGGAAAAGTGTCTGTTGTGGTGAACAACGTGGTTAATATGAAACCCTGTGTGGGAACACTAAAAGAGTCCCATGAATTTCCAGGTTCCAATGTTTTTCTGGATATTCAGTGCCAGCACACCTCACAATTACGCATGCACTAACGGCAAAATACAAGGGAGAAGAAAAGAGAAAGCCTCCAAGTTAATAGATAAAGATAACAGATGTGTGCGTCTCTTCGAATGTAGTCCTATATGACAGTGACTGCCCATATTATTGATAAAGACAGGAAAGCAAAGAGTCTTGGGTTAAGAGAAAGAAAGGAGGGAAAGAGGCGCCCAAAATTGACTAATTGGGGGGGGGGGGGTGCCCCCCCCCCCCAAATAAGTCGATTTTGGTCGACAAATTGCTGTGTTTTAGTCGACCAACAATTTCTGTGGTTGTTTACAGCCCTACTTCACAAGGGTCTGTCTGGGGGTGCCGGGGCAGCGAGGTGACTAAGGCAGCAGCTGGAACCTCAAAGAGCAAAGGGAAAGGTCTTACTGCAGCAGACTTTTTTTTGTTGTTCACAGAAGGGCTCTTTCATTTGGACCTTTTTATGCAAGTAGACACTTAGTGTATCTTTTATTATAATAGATAAAGCACCAAACATTTATATAAAATTTGAGTTCAAAGCAGGGAGATGGAAAACATGAAAAGGCAGACAGAAGTGTGAATTATGAACTGTAGAAACACACCTGACACTCTTTTTTCACAAGATCCTGACTGAGCTGTCACATCTTAATACCACCTTCATGTTTCCTCAGGTTTCATGCTTCACCTTTCTCTTTTTTTGTTTTGTTTTTTTTCTACTGTCCCTCTTTGACAGCCTCCCGTGAGAAGTGGCTTTGAGGCAGTTTCAGCAGTATGAGAGTGTGATGGTGTATCCCCAAGCTGAGATTACGGCAGTGTGTGTGTGTGTGTGTGTGTCCGTAGTCAACTGCGAATGTGACTGCTGGTTTTTCTAGCCCTATTGGTAGTTCAGCCTTGGTGGCAATGTGAGAAAACAAGGTCCACAGCTAAAGAAGGGACTTAAAGTGTTATGGTGTGATGTACAAAAGATCACTGCACTGTAATGTCCATTAAAGGTGTAGTCAGCGATCTTCTAATCTTCTAATCTAATGCAGTATTTGTCAAATTCACCATATTTCTCCTCTCCATCCACAAGATGTCACCACTGACAGCATGTTGAAAAAAAAGTCCAGTTTCAATACACAGCCTTGGCTCTGAATTTCAGCAGGTAAATACTGTGGCTCGGGCCGAGTTACCAAAACAGGGTACACCCCCCCACATCCAGGGGGCGATCATACTCATGCGCAGATCAGACAGAGGGGGGAGGGGGAGTAGTAGGTTGCGTAGCGTGCACAGTTAGCATAAGAGAGAGATACAATATGTGCAGTAGCAATGGCTGAAAAACAGCCCAAAAGAAAAAGGTCAGAGGAGTGAAAAGTGAAAAAGAAGGGCTATGACCATGAAAGAACGAAGACCCGGGTCAACATTGGTGTTGCTTTCTGACGGTGGAGAAACTCTGCCAATTGAAAGACCTGAAAACGGAAGCGGATGTCGCCGTCTGTCTGCTGGATAGGTAAGCAACATTAGCTTTGTGGTGCTTCACACAACAGTAACAGCCATCAGGCATTCATCTTATTGTCTAATCTGCCAGAATGTACTGTTGTCGTGATGTTATCAATAATGTCAGTCGAGTTGTCTGACAAGTCCGTTTTACCTTAGCTACGTTGGTCAGCTACGCAGTTTCTACAGCCATTTCCATGACGATGCACGTCCATCAGCTTTCGGGGGTGGAGCCAGGGGTGAGGTATGAAGGGAGAGGCGGGTCTAAATTCGTTTATCAACAACCCCTCCACTCTTTTTCTCCCACATCGCTGACTACATCTTTAAGGGTGGATAAGAGGGAATTCAGAACATGTTCTGACGAAGTCAAAGTAGTGTCATTGATCAGCTTTTGAGTGAGGTAAAGACTAGAAATGTGCCCCGAGGCTTTTATGCCTTCATATTTGTGCAATGTCTGACAGAAACTTCTCTTAATGTTTTTTAAGATATCACAAGCAGGCAAGAGATGATCATCAGATTAAATGACTTCTGACTCCCGAAGCCTAATCAGTTCACCCCTCAGTCACAGAGCATATCCGTCCTAAGTTTTACTAAAATTCCAGAATGCAAGTTTGGATGATCATTGGGCCTAAAGATTTTTGACTAACTCAAAATGGTATCAGTTAATCACTTAGTCAGAGGGGACAGAGGTGAAATGTTCAATGCTGAGGTAAGATTACATTTATTTTCATTTGTGTATCATAGTGGGTGACCACAGCAATAAATTGTTTTTTTATTTGTCCAGCAAGCTAACAGACCACATGTCTGAAAGTTACAATATGTTGACTGATGCTAGAAGATGGGCCCATTACCTCTTTAATTCCCTCTCACATTGATTCATTGATGGTCAAATTTCCTACGTCAGTTATCCATCGGTGTTAGCTAACAGATTGTTTTCCTTTCACGCACATTGGGAACATTGGGAGAAACTCTGGGTTTAGCATCTTACTCAAGGACCCATCATCATGTCAAAGCTGGAGCTGGGCAAAATCCATTGTGAAAAGATTTCACTACCAAACAAAGCAACAAATGCATTTTGAGTGCTTTTCATTTTACTTTCTAAATGTTATGATGAATTTTATGCTGGCTTTATTATGATAGCAAGCAGTCATTCACCATGTTGCCATGGTCCCTCTGCAGTTTCTCCAACATTTCTTTTTGTCAAATCTGAAGGTATATCCCTTACAACACATCATAAAGGTGGGGATGTTGTTTTGAGAGTTTGCAGGAACAAATTGTAGGAGGCAGGACAAAAAATCAGATGTGCTAGACTTTCTGTTGTGGAGGTGATGCTGGTGAGTCTTTTGCTGTCAATTATTATGGTACACTGCACTAGATGAAACAACAGATTTTTCCGGGCGACGGTTCCTAAAACCCTATGATGCCAGGTTGGGCAGTAATTGTTTATAGAACGTATCATCCTCAGCATAACATTATTATAGTTCCTGTGAAACTTTCTTGAGATCACATTAGCAAGATAGAGATGAACATGAGGTTAGGCCTAATTGTCTTTGACTTATGACCTTAAAATCTAAAAAGATTATCTCTGAGACATTCAGGATGAAGTGCAATGTTTGACAGATCCCACTTCTGAGATATTGCATTCACAACAAAAGAAAAACACAAGACCTTTGTTTTGAGCTCTGATTGCCATTCCATCACTTTCATGAGCTAGGGATGGACATCAGCTGCATGGCCTTGACTTATGACTTTCAAAATGTATTCACTTCACCACTTAGATGTGGACGTTTGTGTCAATTAAAAAAATACATAAATAAATTGACATTTGTTATTGTACATACCAGCGATAGAGACTTTTGCCTTCAGTCTCTGACTTCTAACATTTAAATTGATCTCATATTATTCCTTTACAGACTTGAAAAAGTACCTGAAAACGCTTTAAAGTGACCACAGTCATCTGCTGGATGACATTACTCAGGGGGCTATGGAATGCTTTGGGGGCCTAATGTGGCCCACAGGCTGCCAGTCGATGATCACAGCCTTAATGAATCCTTGAGCTACTATGTTTGCAAGGATCAGAAGGCCAGACAGAGAAACACCTCACATACAAATTTTCCTCCAGGCTGTTCTTTGGGCAAAAGCATAAAAACAGACTCTGTCCTTTGCTTTTATTAATCTGTGACCCTCTTCGAAGTACTGTTTCATGAATTTTTAATCAGAGAATTTTGTCTGTGCTGGTTTAGCAGACCTACTGTCCTTTCCTGTCTCGAACACAACACTGACTAAAGAGACAGCTAAATTATTCAAAAGTTTTCAGACTAAAATCACTTACTCTTCTCGTAGGATGTGTTTTGTGGTGTGAGGTTCATTCTGGTAAAAAGGTTCATTATTTGCGGCTAATGGTTCTTTAATGGAACAAAGCAACTTTATGGAAAACACTTCTTGTTTTTCCGTCACCTGAAATGTGGGATGGTGTGCATTATTTACTACATTTGAATGTATTTGTTTGCTCACAGTGCCCCCGTGTCTAAATATTTTATTTTCTATACAGTATCATTCTACTTATTGAACTGTGGTATTGGCTAGTGCAAATTCCCCTTTTCTTATCAGGACATTTGAAAATCTAGATATTATTGGTTTCCAAACAGGTTTTGACACCAGTATTACACTCTCTCCACATATTTTTCTTGATTGTTATGATCTCATGCACCTGAATATGCAGGGGTTTTTTGGTTGTGATTGAAATTGATGTGAGAGATTTACCTGACAGATGTTCTTTTTCACGTTGGAGGGAGTGATGTTATTATTGATATTATTTCTAACGCAACGTACAGTGATTCAAAGGAAACTTGTTGCAATCAAAAGCTTATAAAAACAGATATGATGATGCCAATTTTGTTTAGAAAGAGTTGTATGCTTTTTTTTCCAAAGACTCTTTTTTATTGAATTTTTGGCCCTGAATTAACAGAGTTTTTCCATTTGTTACAATGAATGTGTGCATCTTGACATTGGCAAATCATGGCACCGGCATAAGTTGGAAGTTGGTCACAATGGACAACATAAGGGCAGTAAGTGCAATCATAATGCAAAATATAGGTATGCGTATCTATAAACATACATACATATCCATAGATATGTACAGAAGACCCCCTGAAAAAAAAAATCGGAGGCAAACATATTGGACCCATACCTGTGTAAAGGAGAAAAATAATCAAAAATAATAACAAATAAATAAAAAAGGTAATATAACAATCTTAATAATAAATAAAAATGAACTAACAAAATAAAATACTAAAGATAAAGTTGAGTTAAAACAGTTATGATAAAAAAAGGTTATGATAGTATTTTTTTAGCTGTACTGTCCTAGTAATATATAGTGATAATATAATAATAACACATACTGATTGGAAAGGGTTGTATTATATTTGAAAAATATTTCTGAGATGTTTTAAGGGGCAGCAGGGCTCAATAAAGCAAATTCACGTATTGATGTTTGCTTACACAGAGAAAAACGTCAAGCTGCTTTGAGCTAAGTCAAGCCACACAGAAATAAGTTGACTTCTAGGATGACACTGATATTTGTGGGGTATGTTGACCTCCACTTATCCACTTATCTCACTCAGTTACTGCTGTTTTCACCTCTGTCAGCTCCAGCACTTCCTCAGGCCTGCACTCCTGTCTTACAACCTGAGCTGCCATATTTGTCCTCTAGGGATGACATAGCAAAGGTCCTCAAAGTTGAGTGTGCTAACCATGCGTTACTTCAACCTTGGTAAACATTTAAAATCCACCTACATTCTGGGAAAGTTGCTAGTGCACTTCTCCTGTGTGTCTGTGTGCTTATACCTTTGAGACCACCGCCATGATGAACTGAGACATTATATAAACTATTTAAAACAAAAATAAGAGCATTACATGATTTTTTTTTACCAATATATGAAATTGTTATCAATATTTAACTCTTATTCTGAGTGGTCCCAACACTGCTTGAGCTAAGGTCTTGCACTGAGCTACAGTTCTTGTGGTGTCTGATCTGTTCATTGACTGGCATACTAACACATACAGTATATATGATATTGGTATCTATGGGCACTTCTGTTGGTAGTTGTAAAAGTGTTGGATAAACCAAGGTCTTGTTCCGTGTTATGAGCCAGTTCTTTCCCTGGACCAATGTTGTCTCTCTCCTCAGCCTGTTCATTCTTGAGTAATAACAACCACACAGCTCCTGTGGAGATGTTTTAAAAAATTGATCAGAAAATGAAGTGAGGGAGGTCAGGACACATATAACTTTTATTAACATCCTTCCAAAAATACAGTCCTCGTGATGTCCACAGTTTAAGTGCTTGCTGGCTGCACTTTTAATGTGCTGTGTAATTTCTGTACCCCCTTATTACCGTGTAGAATTAAAATGCCTTGATCTACAACCCAGCACGAGTGTGAATCTTTCAAACAAACTCGTGTCCCAGAGTGTAACACGTTTTACACTGACTATATATCGTTATGCCCTTGAGTTGGAAACGTAGTCACAGATGAACAAAATAACTTCTGGAGGAGTAATCACTTTCTTCTCTGTTAATTATCCTGCTTTATTACATCCGTCAGCTGTGCAATAAAAATTCAATTGCAAATATCATCAGAGATCCACAACATAAATTTCCCCCAGGTGCAGAGGTTTAGTTTATGTTCAGAGCTTCCCCCCCAAGGACATGGCGTGGAAATGCAAAGTAATTTGTCTTCTGCAGCGATGAATTGTTCAAGGATTGTTCTTTGGTGTCTTGTTAAAATGCTAAGTAAGTTTGAATATTTCAACAAAGTCGTTTTTGCTCAAAGCAAGTTTGCTCCTGTAGCAGAACACTTGTTGACTGCTTCTTTTTCAGAGTATATTATGAATTATCTCAGGGCCAACAAAATTAGTTGCTGTATGTAAAATCTGCTTTGCTATAAGAAAAATGAATATTTGAAGTATGCATGTGTTGCCAGGGCTTATGCCTTTGTTTTCACAGCTTATTATAATATGATCCCAGTGGAGCCATGATGGATAGTGCATCTTACCAGCCCCTTGGCCTATCACCAATCATCACAAGATGCCAAGCCAATCCAAGGGGACCTTTTTGGACTGTTGGGTTTTGCAAGTAATGAGCTGTGGGAACATCTGACTGTCCCCCAACAGAGTTTGACTCTACACCAAACCATAATCAATCAATCAGATGTGCTTTGTAGGTAGTTTGGTACTAATTATATTGTTTACATTCAAGACAAACAAATAATTACAACAGACTGAACCCCTTAGGTGTAAAGCATTGTTACAGAGCATCAGTGGCATCATTTTGATAGTTGTATTGTACTATGCAAAGACCAAAAGACAAACAAGACTTTTGAAACTTTTCCAGTTGGTGCAAATGTATACAGCAACGGTAAAGTGGTAAATGTTTGTTGAAACACATAACAAAGGCATTAAAAAGCAAAGGCACTTTAATTCAGGAAATCTATCTATTGACTTTCATTACAAGCCTATCTGTTGTATGTTGGGTTGAGCTGTGAAGTGTGAACAATGGGTAGTCCCCTGCACTGTTTGAGAAATGGAAAAGTTAACACTCTTAAAACTCTCGCCCTGCAGGTTTTTGAAGTCTTACTGCAGGCCTGCACTCAGGAGACTCTTCAGCCTGCTACAGTATTCATAAAATGTCACACCTAGTTTTAATCCTTTCAGGGACTCAGAGAAATCCCTCCCCTAACACTGCAGCTCAGCAGTCCACAGCAGGGATATGTCAGAGGAACAGTTTAAGAGTAGCCACTGCCAACTGGCTTAAGATGGAGAGAAAGATATAACAGGAGGCTTCTTTACCCTGAAACTAGAGGTGAAGGGGTCTGCAGGATATTGTTGCATCTTCCATCTCAAATAAATTTATGCAAGAGCCCATCGTGCTATACCTCTGTGTAAAACACTCTGTTCATGATAAACTCAAAGGTCATATCTATACTTTTGACTTATTTAGTGAGAAATAAACAAAAGGAAGGAAAATGGATAGAAATACAAATCAACAGAGTTAAGGGAAGATAAGATGGAGAAAAGTTTCTTAAATTTAGAGATATAGAGATAGACAAAAACATAGATCAAAACAAATCAGCAGAGTGGAATTAAGATGCAGGGTGCATAGTAGTGTGAGACATCCCCATTTACATTTCACTTTAATGACAGCATACCATCGCTGCCCATGGCCAGGTGTGGAGCCCATAGACTATTGATCATGTGTCTTCATCACACATTTTTAGCATAACATGAATCAGTGTGTCAGCTGTCATTCCTTTTAAATCAGTGTGTACCCACAAACTGATTTTTTGTCCCACATTTAAAATGTTCCAGTCAACAAGCAGAATACAAACAAAACACTGTAGATATATGATGATGCTATGATAGAAGCATTTTTTCAATTTAGCATTCTCATAAAATTAGGAACAATCCAAAAAGATGCTCAGGACACTTCTGTATTCCCTACAAACACGTAACATCAGTAACTAGAAAAGAACTCTGAGAGTGCAGACCTCTCAAGAAGTGTGATTATTGTTGACATAGATATCATCCCATAGAGTGACCTAGTTAGTAGTGGGTCTTGCAACTTGTCGACTGAACCAATGTGCTGCTGCTTATAAAGTTGTTGGTGTTGTGTGTGCCCTGGTGTTTCCAGGTGATGTCGCCAGCCTGTTGGTCAGATCAAAACTCAAGGCGTTGCAAGTTTGCTCTGTGTGGAATTTCAGGGTTAGGGTTTTACACTCACACACACACACACACACAGACTTCTGCTATGATGGTCTATTTCTGTCTTGGCATACTCAGTAACCTTGTTTTTAGTGATTAACAGGCACGTCTGTAGGGACTATGAGCAGGCAGAGCTGCCGCGTTTGTTTCTATAAGGTCAGTGGGCTCACAGTAATGTTTCTACACTCAACAAAAATATAAACGCAACACTTCTGTTTTTGCTCCCATTTTTCATGAGATGGACTCAAAGACCTAAAATTCATTCCAGATAAACAATATTACCATTTCTCTCAAATGTTGTTCACAAATCTGTCTAAATGTTTGATAGTGAGCACTTCTGCTTTGCTGAGATAATCCATCCCACCTCACAGGTGTGACACATCAAGATGCTGATCTGACACCATGATTAGTGCGCAGGTGTACCTTATACTGCCCACAATAAAAGGCCACCCTGAAATGTGCAGTTTTGTCTCACAGCAAAATGCCACAGATGTCGCAAGCATTGAGGGAGCGTGCAATTGGCATGCTTACAGCAGGAATGTCAACCAGATCTGTTGCTCGTGCATTGAATGTTCATTTCTCCACCATAAGCCGTCTCCAAAGGCGTTTCAGAGAATATGGCAGTACATCCAACCGGCCTCACAACCGCAAACCACATGTAACCACACCAGCCCAGGACCTCCACATCCAGCAGGATCACCTCCAAGATTGTCTGAGACCAGCCACTCAGACAGCTGCTGAAACAATTGGTTTGCATAACCAAAGAATTTCTGCACAAACTGTCAGAAACTGTCTCAGGGAAGCTCAACTGCATGCTCGTCGTCCTCATCAGGGTCTTAACCTGACTCCAGATCGTCGCCGTAACAGACTTGAGTGGGCAAATGCTCACATTCGATGGCGTCTGGCACGTTGGAGAGGTGTTCTCTTCATGGATGAATCTCGGTTTACATTGTTCAGGGCAGATGGCAGACAGCGTGTGTGGCGTCATGTGGGTGAGCGCATTGCTAATGTCAATGTTGTGGATCGAGTGGCCCATGGTGGTGGTGGGGTTATGGTATGGGCAGGCATCTGTTATGGACGAAGAACACAGGTGCATTTTATTGATGGCATTTTGAATGCACAGAGATACCGTGATGAGATCCTGAGGCCCATTGTTGTGCCATACATCCATGAACATCACCTCATGTTTCAGCAAGATAATGCACGGCCCCATGTTGCAAGGATCTGTACACAATTCTTGGAAGCTGAAAATGTCCCAGTTCTTGCATGGCCAGCATACTCACTGGACATGTCACCCATCGAGCATTTTTGGGATGTGCTTGACCGGCGTATACGACAGCGTGTACCAGTTCCCACTAATATCCAGCAACTTCGCACAGCCATTGAAGAGGAGTGGACCAACATTCCACAGGCCACAATTGACAATCTGATAAATTCTATGCGAAGAAGATGTGTTGCACTGCATGAGGCAAATGGTGGTCACACCAGATACTGACTCCCCAGACCCCCAATAAAGCAAAAAAAAAAAGCACATTTCAGGTGGCCTTTTATTGTGGACAGTCTAAGGTACACCTGTGCACTAATCATGGTGTCTGATGAGCATCTTGATGTGGCACACCTGTGAGGTGGGATGGATTATCTCAGCAAAGCAGAAGTGCTCACTATCACACATTTAGACAGATTTGTGAACAATGTTTGAGAGAAATGGTAATATTGTTTATCTGGAATGAATTTTAGGTCTTTGAGTCCATCTCATGAAAAATGGGAGCAAAAACAAAATTGTTGCCTTTATATTTTTGTTGAGTGTAGTAGTTGTGAGTTGTAGAGGACTGGGATGTTGATTTCAATTTCAGCAGAGTCTGCTGCCTTAATTTGTCTTATAAACTAAGGCTCCAGGAACAGCACCGGGCTTTCCCCACTGGCAAAACTATGAGAAGAACTGCATGCACAGCTTTCAGTGTTAATTGACTGTTCAGCATGGCATCACTCTGTGTGTAATAGAAGCGTGTAACCAATCGGTTGGTGCGGTGCGTGGGATAATGCTAAAGACAGAGTAGAGACAGCAAATGGAGAGGCGTGGAGAACTTTGCAAATAAACTGCAATTCCCATAATGCCGTACACGATTGGGATTTGCCATTAAAAACTTTTTTTTTCTTTTTTGTAATGTCAATCTGAATCAGATCAGCTTCAAAATGTAATGGCTTCTTCCTTGGACCAAACCACACCCCTGGTTAAAATGTAATGTAAATCCATCCTGTAGTTTTTGCGTAATCTTGCTAACAGGCAGGCAGACAGACAGACAGACCCTGGTGAAGACATAATCTCCTTGGTGAAGGTAATTATATTAACCTCCACACTCCCCAGTTTCAGCTGGTTCAACTTAAAATTAAAGTAGGCTTTAAATTTTCTCATCTAGAGTCCTTGGCTTTCCTCTAACACATGCATAAAACACATAGAACTGTCTATTTTCATGTCTGTAATCTCAATTACCACTGGCACCTCTGAATATATTATTAATGAGCCTCCCTCTTGCATGAGAGCCTTGAAATGTCGACTGGTTCTGCATGACTTTGGCTGTACTAGGGGCGCTGAAGAGTGGGAACAAAGGACAGCTAGGAGGCAAACAGACGCTCACTGCCTCTCAGCCCTCTGTTCTTTATAAAGCTTGAATAGAAGTTCTCAGTAAACTGGTTGATAGAGGGGGCAGGATGGCACAGCAGGTTAATGTGCATGCCCTGCAGCAAGAAGGTTGCTTTTTCCTCAGGGCCTTTCTGTGTAAAGTTTGCATTTGTTCCCCGTGCATGCATAGATTTTCTGGAGGCCCTCTGGTCTCCTCCCACAGACCAGTAGATTAACTGGTGACTCTTTGTTGCCCTCAGGTGTGATTGTAAATGCAAATGGTTTTCTGTCTCTCTGTGTGGCTCTGTGATTCGTTGGCTATTTTTTTTTTGTTTGGAATACAAAATGCTCATAGAAAAACCCACTCTATAATTTGATATTGACAAATAATTAGATAATTGGGAGAGGGCTGATTTGATAAGTTTATGAAGCAAAATGCTGTGAAACAAACTCTAGACTAGGTTTGAAGTAATGTATGAAACAGTTGTTTATGCCTCTGTAAGATAAAAAAAATAGACAACTTTGTGACAAACCACTTCTTTGTTTTAAAGCGAGAGTCCAACATTTCTTATTTTTTACGTCTTTCCTCACTCCTGAGTTTATGACAGTTCATGACAAGTAGGTCAACAAAGCAAAGCCTCTGTTTAGGATAGGGCTGCCACGATAAGTCAACAGGTCATGACTACTAATTCAATAGGTGACGCGTAATTTGATTTTTAAGTGTTGTTTTCTCTCAAAACCGCCACTTTGCCTCCGCTGTCTTGTCTGCCTTTCTGTCCTTGACACATGCGCAGTCGTGGTAATCTGGGTCAGCCGTGATGTCACACGAAGAGTTATGTCCATACAGTTTCATGGCTACCCCTCAACAGAGCCGAAAGTTTGGGAGCATTTTACCAAAACAAAAGAGAAAAATGTGAAGTGCAAAATCTGCATGGCAGAACTTGCCGTTGTCTCTGATTCAATTTCTGGCAAAGAGGGACAGTCGTCTCGATAAGCTAATTGGCTAGTTAGCTGCCAACATTAGCGTCAACAGTATGGTTACCAGACTCCCCCAATTTCTGGGGAAAGTCCATGTTTTGGATGACCTATCCCTGGCTAAAGCTGTCTCTGAAAATGTGCCCAATTTCAGTGTTTTACAATTGCGCATCTACTAGAACAAAGGTTATTTCTACAGCTGCGTAGGAAGCAGAAAGCTTGAGGGAGCAGGCTGAGTGCAGACTAAGACAACAGTTATTGTGTTGCCAATTCTGCTCATTAAAAGTGACTTTGGGCTTGCTCTTCTACTTGTGCGAATCCCACATGATTATCACCCAGCTGCCCACAACAAAGCAAGACATGAGTGTTGTTGGTAGTTTGTCCTTTCCTCAACCCTGTTACCTGGTTATCACGCCAGCAGGAATCAACCGAGCACATCTCCAAACACACTCACGAATGTGGCGCATACACAACTACACAGGAGCCATAGTTGCCAGCTGCATGCTGGTGCGGTACGCTGCAGTTCATGCATAATGTGACTAGTCGACTAATCACAAAAATAGTCTTTGACTAGTCAACTATCAAAGTAATCGCATGTGGCAGCCCTAGTTTAGGAGGAAAAGAAAATAATAAAATTATAGTAGAAACAAAAAATGTTTGGACGATCGCTTTAAGACAAACACATGGATGCTAATGTGAGTGCATGCTCATTTGTGATGAAACAACTTGGATGCTACAAAAAAAATGAAACTGCTTCAGGTGCAAAATAGAAAAAGCATCTGCACTGCATGCCAACACTCTTTAGGCAAGGCATATGACAGGGCCATAAAATGTTAAATGGTAAACTGTTCTCACTAGTGCACGAAATCCCTGAAAAATTCCTGATTTACCTGGGTGAGCTTTATGCCACACTTAGAACAGACTTTTTTCACCCATTCTTGACTCAGAATTCTCATTGCCAGCTCATAAAGTTATCTGACTCCTCACCAAACCTTCCTCTGACGGATAGGCAAACTGCAAGAGAACTTGCTGCAGTGATGGAACGGAAAATACAAGATAGAGAGATGGAAACAATATGAGATGGGGATAGAATGACGGTAATGAGGATAGATTAAAAAATCTAAAGACATTTAGGGCTTTAAGGAGAAAAACATGGATTAAATGTACAGAGAGTGATAAGGAGAATAAGAGATATAATAGCTGAATTGTGGGTATAGATAGAAAATGCCTTATATTTCCCACAGTGCTTCTGTTCTCATGACTGAACTCTCTGGCAAGTGTAATGTTGCCACTGGTGAGTCTCCTTGTATGGACATCAGCTATTCCACTCATGACTAAAGTGAAAAGCAGTAGGGAGCTAACTACATGCAGAGTGAAGGTAGCAGCTTTAGTACAGTGACAGATGGGACTTGTGATTTGTTTTTAATGTGACATGCATGCGCTCTCTTCTCAGGAGGGCCACCTGGTCTGGAATTCTGAGAGTAAAAAAGGTCAAAAGAGATTTGTTGGGGTGCAGGATTATCTCCAAGGACTGCAGATCAGCACACTCACCGACTCTCTCCTGGTTTAAGCTGTTGCCAGCTTTTTTCAGCATCAATAGTCAGTGGATTGTTGGATGTCAGTGATGGAACCAGACTCTCAAGTACCGATACATGCATGGTTTGGATTGTAAATTGACATGGCCACCTGTGGTTTTTGTAGAAGATGACCGCTTTGTCTGCACACGTCCTTAGGTGCACTGAGGACAACTGCCACTTTTGTGTTCGGCTCTGTGCTAACTTAGCCTATGAAGTGGTCTGAAGGTGTGTTTCCACAGCAACAGAGGCAGGCTAGTTTCCGACTGTCATGAATCTTTTATGACAGACCTCATTACTACTTCCTGGCTTCCTTTTTGAGATCCACACACCAAAGGACACAAAAGGCGTGAAATTCACCAAAACCTTTACAATGCCGACTCACTTGGATGTTCAAATAACAAGGCATTGAAAGACACTCCATACAGAGAGGAGTATTTGGTTGCTAGGCATTCAGGCCTGACCTTATATCTGGGGTGCCTTGCCTCGAATAGGGACATGTTTGTTGTTACTGTAGTTCTACAATAGCAAGGGTGAAGGGAAAGTAGGTTAATGTCAATGGGGTGCAGATTGTAAAATGAAATTTAATTTATTCAGGAGCTGTTCCTCTTTTTGATAAAGACAGTCATGCACAGCCAAGTAAGTTATTGTTTTTAAACTTTGTAAAATCAGAAGCATCACAGACAATAATGATAGTTTACTTTAGCAAAAAAAAAAAAGCCCCAACACTAGCTATTTTTTTATTAGTTTATTTTCAGTTGGAATATATATCACTTTAGCATTGATTATGTCTCTGGGTTGATGTCCTCCATCAGGAATTTTGTAGTTTTAATGGTGATGTTTGGGTGAACTTCTGAGTAAACAAAGCCACACATGGCCTCGGGAACCTAAAGCAGGTTTGGCTGAATTACTTTCAGAATTAAATGGGCAGCCTGGGGCATATGAATGGCACAAGCACATACTTAACATGCACTTTTTATTTTAAAGAGGAAAGACTTCTGAATTAAAATATTTATTAAGTTTGTTTAGGAAGGCAAGGGTTGACAAAGTTAACCATAAAATACTTTCTCAGGCTGTATGAAAGAATGTGAAACAAAATAATACAGATTGATACAAATACCATTTATTAGATATGTAATGATATATGAAGTTTATTAATAAATGCAGGTGTTATTCATACACAGTGTGCTCATGCTGTAAAAATACCAAATGACCAAAAGCTCCCATGGTTGTGTTTTACAGAAAATGGGACTGGTCGGGCACAAAGCTTGTGTACTTCTCACTTGAAGACACAAAATTACACTTTAAACCTTCTTAAATGAGACAAATTGGCAGTCATCCACAGGATCAAAACACACATCTACCTTGTTTCACTTGTATACAATGGAGAGCAGCAAATCCTACCCTTAATTACAATAGTATTTGTGTAAAAAAACATTTTATATTTCACAACAGGATGTAGAGCTGAAAGAGAGCATATTTATTTTATTATTTTTTATTATTTTGCAGCGTTCCTCGGTATACCATGTCCCATACCACTCACAGAAACAATAAAAACACATGCAGGGCTAAAAATTATTCTCAAAACATGGAAACAATGTTTTTGTAATTGTATAAATACTTATTAATCTCACAGGTAATTATGCTCACTGATAATACGACATGCTATCCAGTTCGTTTTAAACATGCAGTAGAGAATAAAGCCAAGGACTGCTGCAGAAAAAGTAGAAAATGAATTTCTTTGAGCGAACACGTATTTGATGTACAGTAGACAACTTTATCATTAACATTAACTTGCCTGATCCATACAGTTTTAACTGGACATTTAAATAACAAATGAAGTTTTGCTTTTACATTAATGAAAAAGTGTCAGGGTAAATTTCTTAGGTTCTGCAAAGCTGCAATCAAAAGAAACCACCTAAATCTGAGCACTGAACATATATATATATATATATATATATATATATGTATATATACATATACATATACATATATATATATATATATATATATATATATATATATATATATATATATATATATATATATATATATATATATATATATATATATATATGTGTGTGTGTATATATATGTGTATATATATATATATGTGTGTAAATATATATATATATGTGTATATATATATATATATGTATATATATATATGTATATAATTTAGACCAAACAACTAAACTTGCTGTGTCAGTAGCAAAATGCCACCCACCTGATACACACTGATTTAAAGGGAATGAGAGCTTACACCATTGGTTTGATCTATGTTACACCCAAAACACACTTATGTATAATCAAGTCACATGATCATTTTTCCCATCCTTTGGTTTGTGTGTTTAGTTTACAGCATTTATAGAACTTTGTCTCTGCCTCAAAGACATCGACACAATGTGGTAGCTGTTTTGATCAGCTCTATCTCAGCTCATGGCTGCTCAGAGTAAGAAAGGAAAGCATATATCCAGAGCAGAAATGTGTTTAAACAAAAATAAATCAGATATCAAAAACTGAAGCCTTTTTCACCGTGCATTCACACAGAAGCACCACATCAAAGCTCTATCAATATTACACCTCGAGGCATTCAGATATTATTCAGATTCGTTGTCTCCCGTCTCTTGGCAGGTTTGTCATGTTTTTTTGTCCAAATTGAAAACACTCTTGATTTCATTGCTTAGTCACAGTGACTCTGATGGCAGCTAATGAGTCAAACACCACACTGTGACATGTGGCACCAGCTCCAGACAGAAAAAATTAAGACAGTAACCATAAGACACCAATTCCAAAAACAATATTGTTACAGTATCCCTTATAGTTGTGTTGTATCATTGCCTTGTAATGTCTTTTCTTTTCTATATTTGTTGTATCATATTTTTTTTATAACAAAACAACAAACAACCTTGATACATAACTAAATCAAGATTTTTATTCCAGTGAACTAAACCGTGCTTTGTGAACACTTAACATGTTTAGTGTTTCCAGACGGTAGGGTGAATGCTGCCTCTTTGTCTTTGATCCACATGGTGATTCAGCAGACACTTGTTTTTCAGACACATTGAATTCAGATCATTATCCTAACTGTAAGCTGCAGGGTGGGGATTCGCTTCACTTGTCAGATGTGAATGTAATGTAAGAAATGAGTCAGACAAGGACATGGCACATAACATTTCTGCATGGGTCCATGAACAGGACATTTTATCAAAAGTGATAACACTGCTGTCAGGACATTAAGTGTCATTGCTATCATGAAAAGCTGATCCTGTTGCTTTAGAGGCAAACAGATGATTTTCTTGAACAAAGCTTACTTTTAAATTGTCAAACCAAACAAAATAATGAGCCTGATTTTTAGCATTAATTGATTAAATGAGCTTTAAGATTTTTAACAGAGGAGCTTCTTATTAATGAAACAGCTGCCCGTTTTTAATGTTCATGCATGCAGGAAAGTATTTGTTACTCTAACAACCACAGGTCTTGACTTTTCACTTTAAGCTAACAATGTCTGATTATTGTGACTTCAAATCAGTATGTAATAGTATACATCTGCTTGTAACAGAGAGTTCGATACTCCTCATAAAACTAATATTTTCCTATGTATATTGTAATTTGATAGCACTGTTGGCGAGTTATGGTCAAAATCTTAACTTTTAAATGTAAAAAATAACAACATATGTCCCATAATTATGCTAAGCATAATTATGGGACATTACAGGTTAAAAGTCAGATAACTACAGATTTTTTCTCATGACTGGTCTAATGACAGGTCACATATCCTGTGCCAGTTTTGGTCAAAATATAGCTTTATCTTGACTACCCACCTTTTCTTAGGCACTTCATAATGCACAGTATTGTTTTAAAAATGTACATCGCCACAACTGCTCTAAATAAACAGCATTGTGTGTCTTCTGTGGTTCATACACCAGGATGTAAAAGCTTTTTTGTCTGCATCTGAATCTTCCAGTTTCATGTGAACACTGGCACAGCTGAGTTTACCTTCTGGTTGCATTTACTTTGTGCCAGTTCACCAGGAGAGAAATAGATTTTTTAAAGATGCCTCAGGTAATTTCCTTTATTCTTTGTTTTTTTATTATTAAGAAAAGGGGATACTTAATAAAAGAAAAGTAACAAAGTACAGATTGCTTTACTCATAGGATAGATGTGCTGTTGAAATTGGAGTGCCCTAAAGAATTAGTTTGTATAGTTTTTCACAAAGCAAAGCACAAATAATAATGCAAAGCACAAAATATGCCTTGTTTTATAAGTTAATAATGCATTTAGTAAGCATTATCCAGAGTATGCATGTTTTCACAGCAGTTACCAGTTAGTGGGAATCAAGGCAGGAAGTACACACTGGCGACAGGAATCAGCATGAGGTGATCAAGACGTTCTCTTTCAGATGTAAGGTTTGAGGTCATTTTTACAAGAGTAGCTGGGGCAGTAAGTATAGTCACTTGATATTTTCTCTGGTATTGAGACTATCTTTCCACTCAGTTACATATTCCATATGTACTCACTGGATCAGGTGACGTTGTAGATGATTAGCCTTAAGGCAATCTACCTGTGAGGTGGCTAATGACAGCATAAGAGCAGCTAGGTGCCACTCTGTCACTGATCATTTTGATTCCATGAGAGTAAGTTGAAGCACTTATGAGTCTAAACTGTGTAAACAGAGAGAAAAAACTTTTATTTGGAGGACAAAGTCTTTTGCCTCTGACTGAATGTAAACAAGAGTCAGAGTTTCCTCTCTGGGTAGCTGTAGACTCCAAACTTTGCCATGTATTGGACTTCTGTGGATACTGGATTGGTTAAAACAGCATGCCGCTGTTTGTCGCTCTGCGGAGGAAGCGGCATTCTGTATTTCCCTCATTTCCATGCCTGACATATTGTCCTACAAAAAGGGATTATGCTCTATAGGTGCAAAGAGGACCTATGCTGTGTATTTGTGAAGGGAAAGTGGAAACAAGATTCTCCACCTGTCCAATCCCACGCATTTTAGCAGAACTGCAGCTTGTTTCATCAGCCATCGCACAGCTACTGAAGGAGCAGGCAGCAGCTGCAGGTAAAGGCGTGGTGTCTCCCTGGGTGAAAAGATGCCAGTTTTGATTGTCTCTGTCTGCACTGCAGCATGAGGACCAAAGCTGCCTTTTAAAATTGCCCGTAATACCCTCAGCTATGTTTGATTCAGGTGCTCAGGCTATGTTACAAGCAGGCCCAGGAGCACGTCGTTGTGCTCATAGCACTCTGGCACTTTGTTTTAGCACCACAGGGAAAGAGGTGTGCAATCAGTTAGGTCCCCTGCACATAAGCATAACTGGGACTCTGGAGACCTGACCTAAATGCTTGAGGAGGTAGAAGTTGAGGTAAAGGCAAACTGGGGGTGGGGGTCCAGCCTATGGCCAGCACAAACCCACATCTGACCCCTGATGGAAGGTCCGGTCTACCCTGCCCCCGGAGCATCTTCAACCTTGGACAGCTCTGGATGTGAGCCTCTGGGTCAATACCACCATGGTGGGACATCACATTCAGCTTTTTCCTCCCCCAACTACTTCAAGGACTCCAATGGTTCACACCATGGTGGATCAGAAGTACAAGACTGTGCTCCAGCTGAGATGTCCTCCCTGCTGAAGAGAACAGAGATGGTCCTCCATCTATGAGGGGCTTTGTGGCATGGTGCAAGGGAATTCAAGATTTGTTCACTTGATCAGCTCCAGAGATTTTTAGTATTTCAATGGCTGTGAGAGGCAGGGAAGTAACTCCCTCTCAGGGGTATGGTGGCAGCTACAGTATTAGGGCAGCCTGTATAGGATGATGCCAGATGTCAGAGGAAGTTGGGTGTCTTGTTTCATAATTTCTAAAGGGGACATCCCTCCTTGGGATTCAATGTTGGTCCTATCTGCCCTGAAACAGATGCCAGTTGGACCACTGGATGCATTGACATGGCTGTCCCTTATGAATGCCCTATTGCTGGGCAGTCCAGACCAAATGTTTTAAACCAGAACGTCTTGGTCATCCGCTGTCAAAAAGTCATCTTCCCAACTGTATTGAGGGAGCTACTGTATATAGCAGGCATATTTAGGCACAGGGACACCTTGTCCCCTTGGGGTGTAGACACACTCTACACAGAGCATGGCAGTTTCATGGGCGTTGTGGTGCAGTGCACCTCAAATTAAAATCAGCTTTGCTGACACACGTCAGCCCCTTCTACTTTTGCATGGTTCTACCGATTTATTGTTGCTGCAGGCACAGTAGTGGCTCCAACGGTTTTTGTTTTTGTAATACATCATGTGGTTATTGATTCTGCCCATATGAAAACATCCTCATGAAATAGTGATGAACATGGCCCTTCTGCTGAAATTCAACTGTTCCTTGCTTTCTCCCCTTCCTCTCACTGTTTTTTTACCTTGAAGTATCAGGAACATTGAGTCTTGCACACATTTTGTGACATCATTGCATGCGCCACTAAGAGACAGGCTTCAGAAAGTGTTACCACACCTTCACTTTAACAAAATGTAACTTTAATGCAGACAAAATTTAGGCCACTGAATCTGACTATGAAACAAAAAGCTAATAGTGTCCTTTGAAATATCAACTGGGTGCTCAAGCTGTATTCTCTTGTCCTTTAACCATTCAAAATGTGATTCAGCTCTGCTTTAGATATTTGTACTTTTTGAGTGAGTTCAACCCTAGAGAGTTCATCTTTCCTGCATTCAGAAGATTTTTGGTTTCCCATAACCTGCTCTTTCCCTGCCATTTCACATTCGCAATTCCTCTCAATCCCTCCCTGGCTGTCATGCTTTTTATAATCGGAGCTGGCTTTCCCTGACTGCCTTTGTGGCATTGCTACTGTAAAAAGAACACGCCTGGGGTACTTTGCCTCTCTGATTGGAGATCTTACTGTCGCCAAGCTTTGGCTTTGTCAACAATGTAGAATTATTCCTCAGATGTCACTCCAGGCTCCTGTCTATCTCTCCTTTCTCCAAAAACCAAATTGCTCTCCAGAGTTTCTGTATTACATCATATCCTGAAGTGAGCAAAAAGGAGAGGAAAAAAACACACAAAGGCGAAATTACTCTGCCTGAATGTCGATAACATTTAAGGTCTCAAATGGATTTTTAGGCTTTGGTGTGATAAATATGAAGCTGGGGGGGGCTCATTTAATTCATTTAAAATAGGACTCTGTGTGATCAAAAAGTTTATGTGGCAAAATAATGAACAAATTGCACAGGCACACAAAGGCAGTTGTTCTTAAGTGCTGAAAGTTTTAAATCCTAATGAAAGAGCTCCCAGAGAACTCAGTTTTGATGGTATCAAGATCTCACATTTTTACATTTAGATTGAGTGCAGTCGGAACTGTCACGACAGAGATGTAATGCAAGGGTTTATGATCGGGGAAGAAAAGAGAGGTGATGAATTTCAATCTGTTATTCACAAAAGCATGAGTTTAGAAAAGAGAACAACAGCTACATGCTCATACACACAGACAAAATCCAAGATAAAAATCAACTCAAAAAGCATCAGTGGATTTACTGAACATCAACCATCCAATGAAATTGCAGATCTGCTTGACCTAAACGCTGACCAAAATGACTTTAATCTAAAATATTGAAATATTAACTGCTGGGTAGAAACATTATCTAAGGCACAGTTAATACAACAGAAGTGATTTACCATTATAGCTGCTGACACTAGTTTTCAGTGCTAATTTAACTTGATGTTTTCAGTTTATTCCTCATTTGTTCTTGATTTACCCCATTATACTTATTATCCTCGACTGTTGCATCATTATGTCAACTACAGCAGTAATTAGCATCCTCATTAATGGAATAAGCCATCTGACTCATCTTTAGTGCCATTATTCACCTTTTTTCTTTTTCAACAAAATTAGATAAGAGGACATTAAGGTCATGAGTTTTAAGGATGTCAATTTTCATTAATTTTCATATTATTCAATATGTTATTTTATATTCCCATAGTAATGTGTAGCTAGTATTACTCCCAATGCTTAGAACTGATTTAAATAAACCATTAGTTCAAAAAATACACTATGAACAGTAACACCTTAATTTTAAAATGTTAAATTGGTCGACTATTTGACAGAAAGCTGATGACTGAAGTAACTCTAAGCTATAAGCATGGAAATTAATACATGGAAATAAATGTTTGGACTGTTCATAACATTTTGATAGCACTGAAGTCTGTAGTTCCCTGGCATCATCACCTCCCCCTGCATAAAACCAGGAGTCTAAAAAGTTTCACTCATGAAACAACCATGAGGAGGGGTGTGGGTAGCCTACTTTTTTTTTAAATTTCAACTAAAAAAGTAGAATAACGGCATCTGAAATGTATAAAACAACTAGATTACCTGTGCCTCAGTCATGACAGCAGTGTTTCTGAAGCTCACTAACAATTTGGGATGCTGTCTGTTTCCTCATCTCTACGGTGCAGCTGTCACATATTGAATAGACTGCGCAAATAAATGTTTTGCATCCTGTAGATGTGGAAAAAAAACAAAGCAGCTTCATAGGACTAAATTACAGCTCTTTTGGAATGTTGGATTTTAGGGTTCAGTTTTGCTGCAAGGCAATCAGCAGAGCATAGAACTAAAGCAGATAGACTGAGCCCCATGCATGATCTGCAGGTCTCCCTGTTTTGGCAGAATGCCAGATGATTGTAGTTCTTGATCTAAGATTTTCTACTGTCACACCCCTAATCGCATTATACTATATGATATTCCATAGCATTGCATCCCACGCCATGCAGGTCATATGAACCCATATCATACTGTTTAGTCTTATTTATTGTTTTACCAATTCAAACCAAACCACATTTTATTGTATCCAGTTATGGGGCATTAAATTGTAGTGACTTAATGCATTGTGTGGGTTTGTTCTGTGATGAATTATGCTGAAGCATGCCATTCATATGTTTGACATGGCGTTTGTTTTGTATTTTTGTCTTTTGATAGATTGCAACAGAACCTTACACTTGAACCATACTTTGATGCTAATTATTTCCTCCGTAAGCACATTATTTTTGAAAAGACACTCATTCCCTTTATGTATGTATTTATTATTTTCTATTTATATATCTAGTTTTACTACTTCTTTACATATTCTAGTGATTCCACTTAATCCCACTACTGAAGGTAAATGAACAGCGATTATCCAGCACTTTCATGCAGAACCTTTTTCATTAGGTTGACCCTCTCACACACATTCACAGAGCGGAGGTTGCGGTGCTAAGTGTCAGTCTTTTAGAGCCAGACAAAGGTGTTTGAATATGCAGCATATCTATTTTCATGTTGATCAAGTAAGTATTATTTTCACCTTAAGCTTCATAGACAAATAAAGCAGAAGTAATGACTGACAGAAGAAGCAGCTCTCAAACACTTTAACAGGCAACACAGTCATGAGTGTGTCATATTCACTCAGCAGCAAGGTTAAACAACAACTCTCAAACATTTCATTCAGCTTTGTTATTGTCCAGCTTATTAAGGCTTCATTTCTCAAGTGCCTGCAGTTGTCAGTGTTTTCTGGTCGGAATGTAAAGTGAAGCTGAACCTCTCAAGTGGTGGATTCTGCTGTGCCCATGGCAACAAAGCATTGCAATGCAGCTGGTTCACATTAATGAACCCACACTACAACCCTTGACTCTTTTTCTATTTTTTTATTGTCATAGCATCTGACAGTTTTTGTCTGGAACAGTGAATGCAGCTTAAGGAGCTGTCAACTCCCCTGAATGTCAAGGTTATTCTTCAAGGCAGACAATAGTTCTCATTGTCAGCTTATATCTAGGTCTGCAGAGACATTATCATAATTTGAATTAATGGATTAATCACACATGAAGGATTTCAGTGATGTGTTTTCCCATCATACAGATTACAAGAGCTCCCCGAGTGATCTCAAGCTCTTAACTCGAAGCTTTACGCTGCATTGTGGTGCCTGTGGAGTCACAGCTGCACAAGCTATGATTTAATGACAGAAAACTATTGAGCTTCTCTTAAAGCAAACAATCCTGTTGAAGTGTTTTGAGATGACTCAATTGCAGTTGCAATTATCCATTGAAGAATCTGCCAGGCACCATCGATACATCAGGAGGTGGTAAACTGAGACACTTGTTGGGTAAAGTCATTCTGTATTTCAGTAGCCTATTGGGAAGACTGTATATCATAGGTTAGTTTTAGGCTATTTTGGGCTCATATATATTGATAGTATTAAATGAAATATAGTCTTTAATTTCCTTTGAAATGGCTTTTTTTGTTTTTTGAAAGACATCCTTATTAATTCTATTGTGACCACCATGAGCTCCCTACTCGGGATACCACTAGTCTAAGCCACCGCAGTTATAGATATATTCACAAGATACGATGTATGGCTTAAAATGCAATTACCAAGGTTTACAGTAAATATGAAAACTGACTAACCTTTAATATTTGTATGATAAATTAGGGGGGATGAAACCTTCTTCTCTGGTCATTTTGATTTACTACATTAATTTCATGAAACACACAGCTTATTCAAGTCCAGGGTGTACCCCGTTTGCCCAATTTAGCTGGGATTGTGCAGGCTCTAGCCTTGTGCAACTACAAACAGGACAAGTACAAAATGAATTAATGAATGAGCTAAAATTCAAAAGAATCAAAGATTTCAAGCTCCTCCTTGTTTGTTACAGAGGTAGATCATCACAGTAAGTCCTTTGTAATATCTATTGTTTACAACATTCACTGCATTTTAAGCTAGAGAATAACTATTTTGTGAGCACCACTTTAAGGCTCCTTCACAAAGCCTTTCCTTTTCACACCAGTAGTCACTTGATGTTCCCAGAAAGACAAGACAATGATCCCTTAACTTCAATAACACTGTTCAGATTTTCCTTTTATCAAACTCACACCTGCCCTCACCTCCCCACCCACACCGACTGTCATTTATCTTCCTCCACTCTGTCTTTTAGCTTACCTTTTGCCTTGAGCCATCCCTGTGGCTATACCTTGAGGGCTGTAGCCTTCAATTTTCTGAAAATACCAGCACCCTGAGACACATACGCACACACGCACTTATGCACAGGCTCACAAGGGTTATGATATGCCTGAAGGTTATGAGGCACAGCTCTAACCCTTTCATATTAGGATGTCTTTGGCAATACCATAAATACCTAAGCTCCAAGAACATTACAGACACCTTTGTGAGAAATTAGATGGATTAGCATCTTTATGTGATTATGGCTTAATTTACTTGAATGGTTTCACCATCAACTAAAATGAAAAACATGAAATCTGAAAAACCTTTGTGCAGTGATGCTCGCACATGTCATGCATATCCCTGCTCCTGGTTTTATAAATCTTCATAGCTCACCATCTGTCTGTTGTTCCAAAGAAGCCATTGATAATGCTAGTATATTGGTATTTCAGAGCAAATTTTGAAGGCATATGGCCGTGCTCTTTAATTTTATGAGGCATAGCAGTCCAACCGTGGAGGTAAATATTGCTCTTGCTCTGCTCTGGCCTTCTTGCACTTTGATGAGCTCAATCTGGAATGAGAGGAGCATTAAAATCAAATCATGTCTCCTCCAAGGTTAGAAGATCGATTGGAAACTTTTGGCTCTACACTCCACGCCAGTTATTATTGATGAGCACGGTGTTGTTGAGTTAGAATGCAGGAGGGTTCCACCAGTTGTATGTTGAGACATCAGTCTTCATTGCTTTATGTGAAACGGATTCATTTAGACACTAATGATGGCAATTTGCAGGAAAAGGCATTCATGCACATACAGCATGACAGGTGTCAAATGTGTGCAGTCCCGTGACAGGTGGAGGAAGCTCATAATGAGATGGATGTTTACGGTAATTCAAATGGAGTTTTTTTTCTCCCTTGTGCTGCAGGGGTTTAGGTCATTCAATGCATTTAAATGCACTTAAGTAACCAGATCACCTTAACTATCTGCTTCCTCACACATCACATATACAAGAAACCTTGTTATAAAAAAATACTTTTCTCCACCAGAAAATCAATACTGCACAGTGTATTCTCCTCACAAAAGCTTCAGACAACAAGAAAAGTGACAGCCAAGCAGTGGTGTAAAATCAGACACTATTGTGGAAGGTGTGAGTCTAAAGAAAAAAAGGCATCCATCAATATCTGTTAAAAAAAATGAAAGTCTCTCAGTGAGCTACCGTGGATCTAAATACGGTTCCAAATTTGAACATTTGTAAAACTCACAAATTTTGAGAAGTGTGAGCTTGAATCTCATGCAACACTGATCGTGTGAAGACCTGTACAGACAGGTTTGTCGTCTGTGAGACTGTGAGAAAAGATTTTATCGGCCGGCTGTAAATGCACACTTCTGTGTAACAGAGTCTCAGATAAATTATTTCCTGGGCCATTATCCAGAGTGAAGCCTCTTTTGGAATATGCAGACTATCTGGTACAATACATCCAGATACAGGATGAATACTGAGGCCCAGTACCAGTTGAGGATCACATTGTATTGAGGTATCAGTATCATTTACCTTTCATTGCCTTCCACTTAGTTCCACATGCAAAGCAGAAAAATGTCAAGTCCCCCGAGAGGAAATCAGCATGAGCGGCAAAGGAGCTGGTTAACAGAGGACAAACACATTAACAGTGGAGTTTTACTTCATTCACAAAATTACTAAAATAAGATATACTGACAGTGTATGGATAAATGTGGAAAGTAAATTGATCCTGTTATTTTGTATTTATCTGTCTGCTTGTGATCTGAATGGTTTATTTATCATTATTTTCTACTTTAATTTTGCTGTATTTTCCTTAGTGTTTGACTGCACCAAACTACTCCACTTACATGCAAGTTATTAAGTTACACCTGAATTGAAATCATAAAAAGGTTAAATGAAGATTAATAAGTGACTTATTTTTCAGTTTAGAAAGACTGAACGCTCATGTTTGGCTCAGTTAAAATTTACATGTCAGTAAAAACATACTAATTAACCTTTTTTTTTTGGCTGGCTATTTCTATATAAGAGATTATTTTACAAGTGTTAGTTGTTATTTTAAAGGTTTCCAAATTTTGTGAAACAAAAACATCCAAGTTAGACCTATATTGTACATTTGTGCTTCTCAAACAAACAAATGCACAAATTGGACCGCACATAAAGAAAAGCCATAGAAGACAACCTGTGGATCCTATATGAATTAGTCTAATATTCTGTCCAGAGGTTTTGTAATTTTTTACAGTGTGCCAACAATCTGGAGGTCTTTTTTAGATTTACTCAGGATACAAAGTGAAACATTTTGAAAAGTGCCACCATGCACTTAATAACGGTCCCTGAAACACTTTTAAATTAGAGGTGAAAATGCAGGTAGCCCATTACTTTCATGACCTTATTTTTACTGTTAAATTGTCTTTGTTATGTGACTATCAAGACTTGTTCCAGGCACAGATAACACAAGCTAATTAAACTGGTCCCAGGGCTGATGTTCTGCACTCAAACTTCACTCTCACATTCTGAGGAGAATCTTTGACTTGTATCGAGTGGGCTCAGCATAGCTTGTTTGTTTAATATGCTCCAGGCTGTTTTATTTTGATGCAGCTCATGATGTTTTTCCCTTCATGATCCATCCCACCAGCACTATGTGTTTGTGCCAGAGAGTCTTGATTTTCAAATCAATGTCCCGAGAGCCGAAGTGTGACTAAACTTTGACTTTTGTATGACTTTTTTGCACAGATTCTTAAAAATGTCCTCTCTTTCTTTCCTGTCCTCTTTTTCTCCACAGGCTGTGGAGACCAACTTGGCATCCAAGGACAGCCACTGGGTTTATGCCAATGAGGTGAGGCCACACACAAACACTTTTAGACACACCTGAGTGAATTTAGACCTCAGTGCCTTTTTGCCTCTGTCAGCACTAAGTCACAACACTGCAGCCAAGGCTCTGAAGGACTCATGACAGTCTATAATGCTGTCACTCTTTGCAGTCATTTTCACAGTCATTTAGATTAGCAGCTTTTGTTTTGTGTTTGTGTTCTGCCCCTATTTTAATCAGTATATTTGCCCTGACTTTAAGCATTGATCTTATTATTTGTGTTTCCTCCTATGTGTCTGTGCTCTTTCATCTAACACTGACCTAAATGTTCTTTCAAAGTGGCTGTAACAGCATAAAAACCCAGGTACACCTGTGAATACAAAGCAGTGGCCCCTGTCTCAGGCTTTGTGCCTCAGTTCTGCATTTCTATTGATTTCTCGTGGTTTGGAGATAAGCAGGATGTAAAAAGTAGTGGATGGAAACCTTTAGTTTAAAGGTTGTTCGCAGGTCATTTAGCGTGAATATTGGCAATAGTGGAACAAAGGAGTGCTCTGTCCTAAAGAGCAAGAGCATGGATGTCAATGCTTAGATTTGATTGAAATCAGGATTGAACACCAGTCAACTGCTTTAAATCTAAAATAAACATCTTAATGTCTTAATGTCAAGAAGCCAGAACCCTAATATTTTATACTCAGCGATTGACTGGTTAATAAATCCAGTTTTTAATCACCCCAGACATCTGACCTCAGACTCAGCATGAGAGGATTTTGCAGCCAACTTCAACAGAAAAACTGAGCCTGAAACTTTTAACAGGCCCCCAATCTTGATCTCTAATGAGGAAACACTGGAGAAGTTTTTCCTGGTTTATGCTGAAATGTTGACAAAATTGTGTCCAGCTAAGAACACCAATATGTCTATTAGATCCCATCTCCACATCCTTTTTAAAGAAATGTATACATTTTTTTAAACATATTTTTTAATATTGTTAATTTTGGTTCTCAGATGGGTGTATTTCCTACTGCTTTCAGAACAGCTGTTGGTAGACCCCTTCTGAAGAGAAATAATTTATTTTTACTTAACTACAGGCCAGTTTTCTAGCCCTTTTCAGTAAAATTACAGAAAAAAAAGATTAACCAATTCAATGATTATATGGAAACTTGAACATTGGTGAAATGTATCAGTCTGGCTTCAGTGCCAGCCACAGCACAGAGACGGCATTGGTTAAAATGGTGAATGATCTGAGGTCTCTGCAGTGCAGCTGGAGGTTTGAATCCATGTCTGCCGCCACTTTGTCATGAACTTATCAAGTCACTTCAAACTATGGCTACAGAGCCTCCTCACCCCTCTGAGCACTGCTTTCCCCATTACACTAGGTCTATATATCCTTCATCACTAATGGCCATGGTTTAAATCTGTCTTTGAATTGCATGAGTTTCGGTCTTATTTTAAAGTTCTCCTGCTAATGTCCATGTTTAGTAAGTTGGGGGTATACTCCTGCTGTGTAGGCTGCGATTTGAGGAAAAGTGCAATGAGTTTATCTTATTTCTTCCTCTGTGTTTACATTGACATTTTTATACATCCTTTCAATGGACACTCTCCTGAGACACATAAAAATATACACATATATCAGTATCGGCACATTTTATTGAAATGCAACCACCTCCCTCAGACAAAAATCTGAACCTGTGCTCAACATACAACACATGACACATACTGATCAAGGATCCATAAAGTGTGATTAATGTGTGTGTGCCAGAGATAGACATTTTCAGCATCAGATAGAGGAATAATCACAGGAACACTTAGTACAAAGCAGAGCTTGTGACTGTGTGGCAAATTAACACTTAGCCACATTACATATTACACTCCAAAGTGTTTGAAATTGCTGCCATTTATACTTCGCTTAGAAATTCAATAAGCAGAATTTTAGTCAGAAAATTGATCCACAGAAGTTAATGAGGCTCAATATTTAGAAACCCCTCTACGATCTGGCAGCCTAAATAACCTCATTTCAGACTATAATGAGCTTTCATGAAATAATCACCTTTAGTGTTTTTAATCATCCTAAACTTGATATATTGATTTTAAAGCACTAATGAGACCTTGAGTTCTTTTCAATTTTTCAATAACTGGTAGCTTTTTGTTATCATGTCTTTAAAGGGCTTCTGTGGTCTGACGCCAGACGATATAGGGTCTGTAGTTTTTAATTTAAAGCAGTGTTCACGCATAAACTGGCACACGCCTCTCAGCCTATTACCCCCACTAAAGACATTAGCTTGAACTGCATCAGACTGAGGGAAAGTATGAACTAATGACTTGTTAATTTCAATGGCTTTCCCTTTAATGGTTGATGTAATGTGGCTAACCGAAGACTAATCTCTCCCTGGCGTGTATTTAAAAAGGAAAACTATGTGTGTGGGTGTGTGTGTGGGGGTATTTATTGGGGGGGGGTATTTGCAAACTATGAAATACAGCACATCCCTCTATTTTCTCTGTCCTTTCTTTCAAACCCTCCCTCATGAGAGAGCTGATTTTCTCACTCTCCCACTGTGACTCTCTTTTAGTAAAGAGACTCTCTTTGGCTTAATCACCTTTTGTTCTTTTCTTACAACTTTCCCCCTCGCTTTCTCCATCTCTACCTTTCACTTTATCAACTAATTTGAGCTGCCCACGAAGCTGGCGATCACCTTGAATTTAGAGCAAAGCAGACAAGCTGAAAAGGCTAACAGGAAAAATTAATTACCTCCCATGCTGACAAATTTTACTCACAAATGTTGGCCCACAGATTGATTTTTTTGTACAGGTCTTTGGTCATTTTGAACAGCTTAATAAACAACCAGTACCAGTAGTATACAGTGTGCAAACATTTGCGAAATCTGCAGTATGCCAGAATTCACCCAAATGCCATATTACTGTGGGAAAAATTATCAGTATGTATTGGACCAATCTACCTTGCATACTGTTACCTACAATGCAAAGCACAAGCAGATCAGAGATTGAAATGGCGGACAGTCACAGCATACTGTATATCCCTGACAACAGCCTGAGCAAAATATGCATCAACACTGATTATGTTACATTTATATAACGATAATGTGAATTAAACTTGGTAATATTTAATTTTTCAAGTCATTAGATGGATGTTACACATTTATATGTATATGCTGTTGTGAAATATTGAAAATCGAAAAAAATCCCTTGTTAGGCTTGTTTAAAGTAAAAAAAAAAAAAAAAAAAAGACTTGTTTAAAGTCCATAAATGGACATTAATTAAGTAGAGCTTGCCGTTGCAGAGCTACCATTTAGTTGTGTTTTCATCACCCGAAACAGGTGTCAGCTGATTTATTGGACTGGGAGGAAGGCGCACAGTTTTATGTGTATGTTTAAAAAGCAGTCAACTATGTGTTTGGTATATTTTCGTGTGACTGTAGAAGTAGTTGTTTTGATCCAAACTTCAGTCTTGTAGGTGGAAGTAATGTATCTTAAAATATAGGACAGTTGCCACCTTCCAAAAAGCAAACACAAGAACACAATCATTTCGGCCGGTTGTAGCATTCTCTAACTTAACTTTGGCAATTGACACTACATTTTAGTAATATATCTCTATCTATCTATCTATCTATCTATCTATCTATCTATCTATCTATCTATCTATCTATCTATCTATCTATCTATCTATCTATCTATCTATCTATATATATATATATATATGTATATATATCTATCTATATATATACAGTATATATATATATATATATATATATATATATATATATATATATATATATATATATATATATATATATACATACACATATATACATATATACATGCACTTATCTATATATACACACACACATATATATGTATATATGTATGTATGTATGTGTGTGTATATATATATATACATATATATAATGTGATTTCTAAAACAGCTATAAATTTAACAACCCCTGATGGTTTTGTTGACAGTGTCTGATGTTAAAAGCACCATGATGGGTCAAGAAGAAGAGCGTTTTTGTAGTTCTGTTGCAGTTATGCAGTTCTGAAATTCTGTAAAAAAAAAAGGATAAACATGTATAAAACCTAAGAAGCTCATCTGAGGTACATTTCACTTTTAAAGTTAGGGGCACTTGGTTTAGTTCCAGGTGAAGTTGCAACATTATTGCAGTTATCACTTACTCTGCTTTTCTTTTTCACTGTTCTTTGTCAGGCAGACCAAAGCCAGCCAAATGATGTGCATAGTCTATTCGCGCTATGTCTATTGTTGCACTACGACCTTGGAATTCACAACCAGGCACTAAAGAACAGCATTGTTTAGCTTGAAGTGGTTTGGCTGTATTTTGGGCACTCATATAAATATGATGCTGTAATTGGACTACATTAAGGGACACTTGTGTATTACCAGGAGCAATGTTCAGCTGTTCCACAGACCTGTAGATGTTAACCTTTGAATATGATCAGAGGCTGGTAGCAATGTTGATGTTAGCCACTTTGCTTGAAATTGTTCATAAATGCTTTGTTAGATTGCTTACTGTGGTGATATTCTACAAATTCAACTTCCTCTGTTTGAGCCTTGTTTGACTCAGATGGTTCTCACACCCACAGTGAATCAAACTCTTGTTTGTATGAAAGTGACTCTCTGTTCTCAGGCGGACCAGAGTTCGGTTTTTAAGGTGAAGTAATCACATTACAGGGTTTGCTTGTGTTTAGGTTTCCTTGCAAAGAAATAAGGCTCAAAGTGGCAAAGGTGAAATCTAAATGAACCCTTGCCAAAGCTACTTTTTGGTCCTATGACTACCTAAAAATGTACTGAAAAATTAAGTCTCTGGGACAATCTGCTTCTGTAACTCTCATTAAGCGCATCACAACTCCTAATTTCAAAGAAGAAAGGGTAACAATAAGAAGGGGATGTTCATAATGTTCTTTAAACTCGATTTAAAGCACCAATACAATTGGCTGACCCTAGTAAACATCAACCTGTTTGCTCTTTAGCCTCAGAGTCCATCCAACTGTCATCATTTCATCATCCTTCAGATACGGGAAGACTTCACAGGCCCTTCATTGCCCTCTGCTGAATGGGGTTGCCTGTGGTATCTATTCATAACAAAAGTGGAAATTTGTGGACATTTTTATTTAAATTTGAAGTTTCCTTCAGATATCAGGTTCACAACTAAGAGATGGAAATACATCTCCAGCACATGATGCGTTTTGCTAAAGCAGCAGCCAGAAATAGTGTTTTTTTTTATCGACAAACTAAAAAGATGACCAAATAGAACCTGATTTCCAAGAGAACTGTATATTGAAACTCAGCATTTGATGAAACTATTTTTAATTGAAAAAACACAGGATTGAGAGGACGGGATGTCAAGATTTGTAACTGAGAGCTTTTGTTTGTGTGAATTATCTGGTGACCAAAAATTGTTTAAAAAAATGGGCAGGGTAATGTTTGCTACTCTGTGGCTTTATCTTTTCTTTTAGCAACGCTCTGTAAGCGTTGGGAAACAGAGAAGTCCAATTTCTTAACCAGCATGTCCTAACAGCATGTGAATATCAGATATGGCTTCACACAGTCGGATGCACGACACCAGGCTGTCCAAACTGAGTCTGCAAATTTTGAGTTACTCCTCATAAAAAATAAGCCAGACATTTTATTTTGAGGGTGGATCAATGAAATGATCTTGCTAACAAGTAATGATAATGAGATGTGTTGTTTGAGAAATGACAGAGATAAAAAATGTTTATTTCAGTGTATGAGCCAGCTTAAAAAGACATTTCAATCTTCTCTGTGGGCCTAAGCTGTCACAAGTTGTACATGTTGTCATTTTGAATCCTAAATGTTTTTTTCTCTTTGCATCTGATTTAGAACTTTAGCTTTTCATCCATTCAGAATTTCCTTTGACACATCATCACATACAAGTTTTAATTTGAATTCTACACAGTGCCCAGACATTTTTGAAGACAGAATTTTACATAAAAGTGGCAATGAAGCCCCACAGCGCTTCAAATTCAGCCAAGTCTGTAGTATCAACAGATTGTATTTGATGAATCGCTTCATCTACTATGAAGCATTGCTTTACTCCTACTGTCTCGTACTTTCCTGCCAGTTCCAGCTAACTTAAGCTCCCTGCACACAGGATATGGCATGATTAGCCAACTATAAACTCATCAGACAGACCAACAGAATTAATAAAGCTCGATCAGATGGCTTTTTTCTAACATGTCATTTTATAAGCTGAAAAGAATTAGCTGTCATACATGCCTGAAAGCTCACAGCCCCATAACCCCAACGTCAGCTAAAAACACATCGAGTAAAATGTGAGTTGAAGAATTTTAAGCATTTTGTAAACAAAAGTGTTACAGTGTCATTCCTGTGATACTGTAACACTCAGTACCCCTTTTTATTTCCAGTTGTCATTTGAAGCAGGGCGTTGTTTTCTCTCATATTTACTTTAAATCCCACCATACAGTATTTTACACACATAACTGTACAACAACGATTCCCTAAAAGCCACAGTTACTTGAATATTAAAGGTGTAGTCAGCGATGTGGAAGAAAACGAGTGGAGAGGTTGTTGATAAACGAATTTAGACCCGCCTCTCCCTTCATACCTCACCCCTGGCTCCACCCCCGAGAGCTGATGGACGTGCATCGTCGTGGAAACGGCTGTAGAAACTGCGTAGCTGACCAACTTAGCTAAGGTAACCCCGACTCATCAGACAACTCGACTGACTTTATTGATAACATCTCTACAACAGTACATTTTGGCAGATTAGACAATAAGATGAATGCCCGACCTCTGTTACTGTTATGTGAAGCACCACAAAGCTAATGTTGCTTACCTATCCCGGCGACATCCACCTCCATTTTCAGGTCTTTCAGTTGGCGGAGTTCCCTCCACCATCGGAAAGAAACACCAATGTTGACCTGGGTCTTCGCTCTTTCTTGGTCATAGCCCTTCTTTTTCACTTTTCACTCCTCTGACCTTTTTCTTCTGAGCTGTTTTTCAGCCATTGCTACTGCACATATTGTATCTCTCTCTTACGCTAACTGCACACGCTACACAACCTACGACTCCCCCTCCCCCCTCTGTCTGATCTGCGCATGAGTATGATCGTCCCCTGGATGTGGTGGGGTGTACCCTGTTTTGGTGACTCAGCCCGAGCCACAGTATTTACCTGCTGACATTCAGAGCCAAGGCTGTGTATTGAAACCAAACTTTTTTTTCAACATGCTGTCAGTGGGGACATCTTGTGGATGGAGAGGAGAAATACTGAATTTGACAAATAGTGCATTAGATTAGAAGATTGCTGACTACAGCTTTAAATAGATATTTTCAGCAGAATATCATAATTAGCTGTAATTGAAGCTACTGGAGATTAGTATTTCTAAAAATTAGGCAAAGTTAATAGAAGTTAATACAGAAGATCAAAACACTTTTTAATGACGGTGAATCATATTTGAAGTGAAACAAACCTGTCTTGTCATTGAGCTGAATAAGCACCAAAAGCTACCTGCTATTATGCTTTGTTAATTAGATTATGATTTTATCTATTAAGTTATGACTTTTACTGTATTCACACTGGTGTCGCTCAACTTGCATCTTACTTTTCAGGTTTTTAACTATTTCAATAACAGGTGTTTCAGATCCAAGAACTGGTATCACAGTAGCAAAACTGAATCCTGCAGGATGACAATCACGCTGTAAATCACTGAAGTTTTATGGAACAACTGCAATTTTAAAGTGTTTCTTCCCTAAAATTACAAAACCCTGAGAATTTTAAAGATGGATTTTAGCAGATCTTACTGAGTACTGACTTTCAAAATTCAGGTGAGGTGTAGCAGCAGAACACAAGGAAACACTGTTTTCTGTTTGCCTAATGCCATTATCAGTCCACACTGTTTTAACAAAGGTCAGTATGTCAGATCAGGCGACCACAGAGCCATAAATTCATACACTGACTTGCCCAACACGACAGACTGCCCAAGACAGACTGCACGTAACAACTGATATGATGATGGTGGAAGGAGGAGTAGTGACACTGAAGACCACTAACAAACACTAGGGACAGGCATGATCTTTTTTCAGTGCTTTGCAGACCTTTCATATGTCTTGTACTTCTCAAAATGCTCTCAAAGCACAAACATTGGTTTGTTTAAATCTGTGATCATTGCATATGCAGAGCTCCCTGTGCCCCTATTTGTGAATGTCTCTTACATGGTGGAAAAAATTGTAAGAGGCCGAAAAAAATCAGACCTGCTAGACTGTCCATCATAGAATCATGAGGCATCCCGGACTGTTCTGTTGTTTTCAGTCATTATGACACACAACTAAAGAGCCCTGATGACTTTGGGCCCAATGTGTCCCACCTGAGACAGCCCGGCACAACTGCTCTACAACCAGAAGTTACACTGCTGCTTTGCGGCATGTTTGTACTGTCAACGACATGAAATAGCTAAATTGTAAAGTATACCAAATTAGAGAGCCAGTCCAAACCACTTCATTACCAAAGGCAAAATTTCAACTACTGCCCCTCATCTTGCATCCAAAAAAAAATCAATAAAAGTAACTGATATTATCCTTAGCTATGAATTATCTAAATGAGGTAAAATTGGATGCTGTAATCAGGGGCCAGGAGGAAACAAAAAACTGTAAAAGATGAATAATTGATTCTTTCAGCACATTACAGTCTGTGTTTATATCCCTCTTCCCCGGTCTCCTAAAAGCTTGTTTTTTCCACATAACACTTTCCTTTGAACCTGGTTTTTATTTCAGTGGTTAACACACTCAGACCGGATAATGCGCCTGCCCTCTCTCTGCACAGTGAGCAGGTAACAAGCAGTTCGGCTTTGACATGTCAGGTTTGTGTGTGAAAACAGGGCCTCTCTTTAAAGGTGTTGTGTATATGTTTTCTTTACTAATTTTGCAGATAACTGATTAAATACATATGATTAGATAAAATAAGATTAAACACACCTCTACCCTCTTTATCTTCAGCAGTTTTTCCTCTCTAATTTTAGGTGCCAGCTGTGCCGGATAGCTGGAGCTCTTAGCATTTGCCTACACTGCCCATTTGTTAAATTGTTTTTTAATGGCTCTATGCTTAGGATGAAGGTTTCATGTTGCATGAAAATATTTAATGTTGAAAATAATTTAAAAGTAAATACTGAGGTGGATTCCTACTTTTGGGTGCACCGCAAAATGAAGCTTGAGGTTTGCAGCTTAGTACCAAATTAAAAACCAACAACTTAAGTTATTTGCAGCAAACAATGAATCTCTTAACTGGTGACCGCTGCTGGAAAAGTCTTTCTTTGCAGCTTCCCACTCAGTTGTTTCCTGCACTCAGGCATGTCCTGTCCTTATGACCAGATGTAGTCAGACTGTATCACAAAATCCTGCAGGGAAACAACAACTTCCCATGTTACCTCTTGCCCCTCCATCTCAGGGGACAGCTGCTCTCGTTCAGCTGGCTGGCCATGACTGAGTTCTGACATTCATTTTGGTGATCTCGAGGCTCACTGTCAACCACACACCCCCATCAGCTCCCCCAGACTTCTACCAGGCTCTCTGCTCCCCCCCCCCACGCAGGCAAAACGAGGTCTCGCAATTTATTCGGATCTCACAACAAGCTGTTATGCTAATCTACCACCAGCGGCAACATGTGGTGGGATGAATGTAACTGTCAAGCTAGCAATGTGATAAGAGCTCTGAGTGAGACGGATGGAGACACAAAATGATGATGAGTAAATATGATCACCAGTCAAGAAACAATCAGATATAAGGGATAAACAAACAGAAAAAAAATCAGTACTTTTACTTTTTACCTCCTACCAAAGTGGTGGTGTTTTCACCAGGGTCTGTTTGTTTCTTTGACTGTTAGCAAGATTTCCCAAATTCTACTGGATGGATTAACATGAAAAATTTACCAGAGGTGTGGTTTAGTGCAAGAAAGTAGGCAATACGTCTTGGGGCTGATCCGATCCAGATTGACACCACAAAAAAACGTTGAAGTTTATGACAGCAAACCCCATTCATTTCTCCTCTGCTGCTGTGAGGGGTTTGCCCCCTGTACGTCATTTTGGGAATTGTAGTTCATTTGCAAACTGACATCAACATTTTTCAAGCCTATGGCCCTCCATTTCCCAGTTTCTCTTGCAATTCTCCTCATGGACAGACATGAGCAGAGACTCAGCTGTCCAATCAGAGTGGAAAAGCCACTGCAATAACTGAGCTGCTTGGCGAAGGTCTGTGCTCTCAGAGTGCTTTTCTGGTACTTGAGGATTGTACTTTGCTTAGTTTTAATTTGCATCCATTACTGTGTAATGTTGGACAGAATCCCATCTCCCCCCACCCCGAATTAAAAACCATGCACTGGATATACTGTACGATGTACAGCAGTGGATGACTATGGCATGTGAATCGTCGCTAATTGAATCATGAGAGTGATGGACACTGAGCAGACAGACACCAGCGGTGCTGTCCCAGCTGAGAGGGAAACCCCACAAGGTTGTGGGGCTGAAGTTGAACATGAAGGAGATGTTCATCCCTGACCTTACTTGGATGAGCTATTTAACATCTGACCATTTACACTGCCCGTGCAAGCAATCCACTTCCTCTCCGAGTAAAGCATTCAACAAAACAAACAGTGCCTCAAACAGCTCATCACATAAATGAAGCGTTCAGTGATTTAAATAAAACTTTCACACAGAGCAGAGAAAGGAAGGAAAGCTGAAGTAGAGGGATTTTCATCCTCATCATGTCTAAAGTAGAGCTACTGTCTGATGCAGACACATCCGCTCTGTGGACGACAGGTCTTATATTTTTATTTAAACTATGGCTGTTGCCATTGTTGTCTGTCAGTTATGTCCTTGTGCAGCCGATGTATATGTGAATATTTGATCTAAATGCCTCCAATATCACTGTGTCTTTTTTTTTGTGCCTACTCCTCTATGTGCCGGTGAGCGTGGACACATAAATATGCACAGCACAGGGGACTGTGAGGGATCGTCAGTCACATTGGGTGTTTTTATGATTCAAACTGTCTCTTGATAGCTCATGTGCACTGCTTAAGTGAACACAAAGCCTTAAAAAATGATGAATCAGCCTTTTGAGTCATTAAAACTTCACATTCTTCAGCAGTCCAGCTCTAAGCTGCTGTTTTAACTAACTCACTTTTTTATAAATGATGTCATCCTCAGTTACATCATTGGGATCTGGTTTACAAAAATGCACCTTTTTAATCGTCTCTGGCCATTCTCTTCTGACCTCTGGCATTAACAGGGCATTTTTTATTTGAGTTCTGAAGCCCAGTTTCTAAAATACTCTGACCAGCCTGTATGGCACCAACACCGATGTCATTTTCAGTCACTCTCATCTCATCTGTTCTCCGTCCTGATGCTCAGATTGAACATCATTGTCTAAATGTTTTAATGCATTGATGCCATGTGTCTGATTAGCTATGCATGTTCACAAAGTGACTAGTGTCTTTATATAAAACTTTCCAACTGAGAATGCGGTCTAAGGGTTTAATTACTCCCTAAAACATAATCTATTTCATTTAACCTCAAATAAAAGAGATTATGAGGGACAAATGACCACACCAGTGTCAAAACTACCAGCCCGTTCTGATGAAATTTAAAATTCTACTACCTGTTAGTCTCAATCTCACAAACTAAGATGTAGATCCCATTTTATTTTTGAGAAATCCTTCATACTTCGAGAGAAATGCATCAGCTGCCACTGCTGTTTGTCATCATATTTTCAATTTCTGCATCGTCAAGAGAGAAAGGTCAATAATGATGTAGCCAAGGCTGAGATTTACTGACCTTTAGTGCTTAGCATTGGTCAAAACTCTAGCAAAACTGAAATATTTCCATTATACAGCCCAAAAGTTTTCCTCATTTTACTTTACTGGATAGCTTCCCAACCCAATGTGAACTTCAGGAATGTCCCTTGCACTCTTTTCGTATGCAAAAACAACAAGTACAAAATGAGTAACCTTTTCATCAATTATAATATGTAGGATTTACCCAAACTATGAGTCAAGTGCATGCAAATAATTAAAACAAATGAGATGGGATAATTTTCCACCAAAGTCTTACAGTATTTAAATTAAATGTAGTTATACGTATAGCTTTTTCTGTTTACAAATAGGTGATCGATCAGTGCTGGCGCCAAGCAGCAACTTCAGTATTGAGACATGTACATAGACGGGCAAACAGCTTTTCTCAGAGGGTCCTGACTTCAGACGCCCCAGAAAAAAAACATACAAACAAAATGTTAAATAGTTAATTTCAACATCAGAAATAAAAACCCTTTTCTACTTTTGTACTAAATTGTTTGTGGTATTACACCAGTAAATTGTTTTTGGAGATTCTGTCTTTGTTTCTCATCCAAGTTGGTTTAATTAAAGATTTAAATGTCCCATGTCCTGGTGTGTTTGACTGTTTACATCATGTCTTGGATATCTATTTAGTTAGGATTTTATTCAAATCGAATAAGAAAACGTGTTTTTGTCCCTGTAGACAATCAGATGCAGCTCATTTTCCCTCCTCTTTTCTAATGCTCAGATCTGAGTGGATGGTAAGTCAAAGGGAAGCAATAATAAAGAGTTCTGCCTTGATTGGCTGCACTAACAATGTCTGATGGGAATGGGGAGGAGATTTTTACTGACTGCTGAGTGGACTTTTTAAGATTTCATCTGACGAACAGAAAACACACAAACAAGAGTGTATAGCTATTTCATCATAAACCCATCAGGAAGTAAGATCAGAAAGCTTTAAGGGACATTTTCTTTAAAGAGGCATATCCTATATATATCAGTGATTTTCTAAAAAGAATCATATTAATTTGCCCCCCAACCTTCATCTAACAACATTTAGAACACAGTTTTTGTAGGTCATGGGTCTTTCAAGGGTGTATTGATGGACCCATTTACTTATTTTTTTCCTCTCTTGTCCTTAAAAAATGGCAAAGGCCATTGATTTTGGATGTTGATTTTATAAATAATTTATGCCCAAAGAAATGTCAGATCTGTTTGAACTGTTCGGGAGCACTTCAATTTTTTTAAGCACATTTAATGAAGCAGATCACATCCCACCAGGTTTATAAGCTATTAAGTCCAAGAACATATTTATTTTCACTGTTGAATATTGTGCAGTTATAATAAACAACCCCTTTAGTAGAAAATAAAACAATATATCAGGGGTAGGATTTTAATGTTGTTTTGTTTTTAAAGATACTAATGCTTTGCAATTTCAAATAAAAATGTTAAACGCTTTGTTGACATAGCTGTATCAGTAATTGAAATGGCTGTGATGGCATGTAACTGCTGGGCAGAAACCTTGTCTTTTCAAAAGCATGACTTTCAGAGACAAAAACTGTATTATCTGTAAATACACAGTTGTCATAATTGGCATATGGATAATGCACTTTTAGTTTGTTTGATTTATAAAAGCCACTCAGAGAATCCACTTGCGACAGTGACTAACTGCACTACTTCATACAAAGGAAAAGAAAATTAGAGTCACACATTTTCTTCTTGTCAGTTACTATATGGAATAACAATAAGAAGACATTAAAACTATACTGATTGGCTTTATAATAAGCTACACTTTAAATTCCCGAAACAATGAAATGTGTAAAAACTGTTTACGCATGCTTAAAATTCAGACTTTTTCCTGAATTTACCTGGGCAAGCTGCATGTGTGAGGGCAAACAGGAGAGTATTTCATCTACACTGAACCGAGAAATGATTGCTTTCCCTCTGGTATTTTTCTCCCCTACACCTTTCTATTAACTGACATGCATGTGCAGTAAATCTCCCTGCTGTAAGGGAAAATGTGAATCAGCAAGCCAGAGAATTGCCTCTGTAGGGTTTATTTGTAAATAGAACTGAACTGACTTGAACAAATGCCGCATAGTCCATTTCTAATTTTCATACATAAAAGGCTTGTGGTGGAGAGCTCAAGATAATACATGTTACTGTCAGTCTTTGTTATATGATTATTTAGCACCCATAAACTTCTGATCCTAAACACCCTGTTCACAGTGTAATTTTTTTTGTTATATCTGTTGATTATTTCTTGTCTTTAAAGCTAGGGTCTACAATCTGAAAAACAGTTTGGCTGTTGAGACAGATTTGAAAAATGCAGCCTGCTCCCCCTTCACTCATCCCTCCCCTCAGTGTTCCAAGATCCCGCCCCCCAGCTCGTGTCGCCTCCTAACAACACGCTCCCTCTGATAGAGCAAGAAGCAAGTCGGCAGCAAATATCAGCAGCGACAACAACTTCAAAAACAACTCAACTCAACTGAAAGTAACAAACACGACAGTCTTCCCCCTTGTAACACACAGCGGTAGCCATTTCAATTGGACCAGCGGCGAAGCGGGTCTGGCGTCGCCACTATCTGATCAGAGCAGAGCCGATTGTGGGCAAGGATTTATCTTTCTCGGCGTGTCTTCACCAGCTCAGTTTACAATGCTAAAGATGCGTGGCTAACTTATGCTAAAATCTATTGACAGAGCCTACCTGCTCCGACCAGCAACGTTTGCTCATTAGCCAGGATAGGCACAGACTAACCAGAATTATTCAGCAGACATCTCCCACTGTAGTAAACAAAGTTATTACCTGTTCAACCAGGGGTGGACTGGTCATCTGGATGTTCTAGAGAATATCAGAACGGCCCGTGCTGAAGGTCTACCGGCGGCTGTAGCAGCCGTTCGCCAGCCAGCGGCCAGTGCTGCTGGTCGGTCGGCGGCAGGTGCTGCGGCCGTTCGCCAGCTGGCAGCCCGTGCTGCGGCCGGTGGCGGTAGGGGCCGTTTGGCAGCCGCCGCAGTGTTCAACAGAAATTCAGCTGTCTCAGCGTCAGTTTTCAGTCTCAAATCATTCTGCAGCTTTTTCCACTGTACGATTCTCCAATGTTGAGTCTCCGTTGGGACCTGTATTGCTCATATTTCTTCCTTACTCCAGCCTTTTCATCGAAACTTTTACGTTTCCTTCCCCTCGACATGGAGGGTAACAGAAGCGGCCTCCCGGTTTCGGTGCTCGTCTTCTCCGGCTACATGACGCTTCAGTAGGTGTGCAGCGAGCTGATCACCGGTACATGAGAGAGGTAGTGGGGAGGAGGCGGGACCATGGGCAGGTTGGTGCGGAGCAGGGGAGACAGGGGATTGGATGGACGCACGGACCAATCCGAAACACCATTCCCGGCAGTTCGGATTGGTCAACTATTATGCCGCTTCGCAGCAGATATACTGAATGGATTTTTTTCATTCTTTTTGGTCTTTATATTGCGTAGATCGGACTATAGGACCGTAACGGCCTTATAAACGGTGTTATAAAGATGTACCAAGCTTCCAAACCGCATACCATAGCTTTAATAATAAAAATTTATATATTTTTTTGTATAATTAAAAAAATGACTTAAAAGTCTTTCTTTCACTTCACTCTCACTGAACTTGGCCCTATGTTTTCATAACACTGCTGACACCAAATAATGTCCTACCTCCACTCTGCTTATAAAAACACCAGCTTCCAGTTACAGGGTATTTTGGCTTTTTTTTCCAGGGGACTACCCATACATTTAACTGTGTTGCTCATTCCAGAATGAACAATCCTTAAAAGTTGTTCCTTGTTGTATAGGTGATTGGTTAAGCTTTTCAGTGATAAAATACAATCCCATTTGTTCAAAACAAAAGGGAGAAATAATCAACCAAAAAATATCTGATCTGATAACAAATAACTGGTCTTTGTATGAACTGCATTTTGTACCATTTTCTACATTGACCTTGGGGTGCAAAAGTGATCAATGGAAAAAGATGAGCACCCCCTGTTTTCCTCTCAAGAACCTCTTAGGCTAGTTTGGGACACTTACACTGCATGTAAATGCCAGATTAGTGGGTTCAAGATGCCCCCAGTTCATGTTCCTTCAGGCTGGAAAATGTGTTCCACAAACAAATGAGCAGCTTAATCTATTAGAGAGATGAGGAAGCTTGACATTGAAGACAGTTAGAAATGACCATTTGAGAAGAGCAGGAAAGCAGAAGGGTGACAGGCAGGCATGTGTCTCCTGTAGCCACCCACCACAGCGGAGGCTGCTGCAGCTGCTCACTCACACACACTCAGAGGGGCTGTGTGGATCTGACACTGTCTGCTGGACTCAGATGGATTGCACACTCTGGGAGGATTTGCTGTTGTTTTTCTTCCTTCAAAGGCAGAACGGTGACACCTCCAAACGTTTGATGGATTAGGTGGCTGAGGCTGCTGTGACAGACGGAGTCGGGGAGGACGGTCATGATATGACTGATGTCTTGGGTAACTGCCCATCGAGCAACTCACATGGAAACCTCTTTTCCACTGATGCAATGAAACGCCACACAGGACTGTGAGATGGGAGCAAAGATTACTGAGAAACACCTTCAAGAAAAAAAGAAGTATATAAAGATAAAGAAGTGTGTATATATATACATATACATATACATATATATATATATATATATATATATATATATATATATATATATATATATATATATATATATATATATATATATATATATATATATATATATATATATATATATATATATATATACATATATATACACACATATATATATATATATATATATATATATATATATATATATGTGTGTGTGTGTATAAATCCCTTGTATCCATAATCCAGGGAAATGTAATAAGTTATGGGACAGAATTTAGACCTTTCATGACTTAAGTCAATCACGCAAACCACTGAAGGTTTACTCTTAAGATGTGAAAAATTCTATCAAAAACGTCTTTGATGTGCTTTTAATTTGAAATATGTGGTGACATAAACACAGTGTACTTAGCTCCCTATATGGATAAACCTGCTTTTATTTTGAATGGAAAAATAAAGAAGTTTTCGAAGATATCATCATTAACCTAACTACAGAGAAAACATCAAAAAGGAAAAGAAAACAGCAGTTGGGAGCAGAATAGGAGGATTTTTTTTTCATTATTATTTAGAAGTTGCATTTTACTTCTTAACTTCTCGTTCAATGAGCTGTAATTCAGTTTTGAATCAATTAAAGGGAGAAACAGTGTCTTACTTAACATCAGTAAAGGAGCAATGGACAAGAGTGTCAGCTGTATGCAGCTGTTGTGAACAGACCTGGTTTTGGACAAGGGAATTGGGGCTCTCTGCTCGGTCAGTTGGTGGTTCTTGGGACCCACATACTCGAGTTGCAGCACAAGTCATACAGGTAGTAAATGCAGTAATTTGGCAATGTTTCCCAGCCCTTTTTGACTTTTATACACCCCAAATTGCATGTGTGTTTACCAATTGAATTGATGTAATATGATTCTGTTTGTGGTGGTCCTGGTTCCTTGACAGCATTTGCTGTCACTAAGCTGGAAGTCTGGGGTTCAGTCCCGTGCTCCTACAGCCAAAAGTCACACTGTATTAAAGTAAAACACTTTCTCTGAACTGCCTCAGCTTTCGTACAGTTGGTAGTTGCTGTTTTTATTATATTACGTACCACCCTCAAATATCATTATGTGGATGAAAATGTAGCATCATAAATTGTTTTTAATTCTCAAAGAATCGGAAAAGCAAGACCATTTACTTTTGTTTCTTTGTGTTGTACTTTCAGGGTCTTTTGGGGTAAAACTATCTTTGGATTAATCAGGTTATATGTTACTTTATCTGACACTGAACTTTATGATTACATAAAATGTACAGAATATTTTGCCAATTGTGTTATAAAGTAGATGATTAAGACAACCTTCACAATTAAACAAGTTCCACAGCAACATCGGCAATAACCCAACTCCATAGATCTCTACTCCGTTCTCATGAACAGAAGGCTGTTGATGTAAACATTCGCACTCTGTGCACCATATCTCACCTTTAAGATAAGCGCTCTATATCTTATCTTTAGTCGTTGTGCTGTCTTACTTATTCAAGGAGCCATTCTTTACAAAGACTTGAATTTGCGATTTTCTGCCTCAAAGCAAACTGTGTTGCACAAAGGTTTGTTAATCTGTGGGTGTCAGCAGAGCTGTGGTGACTGTGCTGATGCAGATCAGACGGTGCAGTTCAATTTGGCATGAAATTACATTGGATTTCAGCCTGCTCTGAACACATGTTGTTGCAAATGGTCCTTCCTTTTGTTTCAGTGTAATTTAAAGTTCTTCCTTCGGAGGCAATCATGGGCTGTTAGCAGCAAGACTATTGCTTCTTTTCTCAATATTGAGAAAAGTTGTGGAGTTATTGGCACGAAAATTTTAATAGACATGATAAACTGAAGCAACATCTTCTTTAAATGGAAGAATAAATTTGAACATGCATCAGGAAACAAAATTATCCTTTAGTTTATCATTGCTGTTCTTACTGTCATTGGACATGATGGTCTTTTTATTGGTTAAGAATTAGAAATGTCAAGTTTCAATACTTCAGGTCAATGTTAATTAAATCATTCCATCCTAGTAAAGCCACTTTACATATGGTTTTCTTCCTGGAACAGCAATAATTACGTCCATGTGTCCCTCTGCCTGAAGGATAACCTGCAGTGATTGAATTTCAACCTATTCACAGAGAGACAGCAGATCCTTAATGTACCACTGTAGATGCACCAACCTATGGTTATCTAATAAAGAGGGCAGACCTTTGCTAAGGCTAAGTCCTCCATAATACTCAGATCTGAGCGCATACTCATCATATGCATCGGTATACAGGAGCATGCCCAGACTTTTTTAATGTGGTGGAAAGAGTTTAACCAATGACTCACCTGTCTTAGTTTTAGGATAAGAGGTGTGCAGTGGCTGTAACTTGTAGTCAAGTAGAAGCTAAATTTGGTTTCTATCTGAGGCATCACAAAAAAAGAAAAATGTATTGAAGAATCAGAAGAAAGATGTAGTTGGTTTTATTTTGAAACAGACATATCAGGCAATGGTGTGTTTCAGCTGGAACAAAATTGACAAAGGCACACAAGATTGGACAAGATAAGCAAATCCTCTGAAGGTTGAACATCAAATAAAAGATGGCTATACTTATTTACTCATTTTTTAGTTTAAAATATTTGCTTTATTTTCTAATGAGTAAAACACACAGCACAGCATGTATTAATATCAGTGAGCACAGTTGTCGCTCATAATCATATACAATAAGGTTTTTAAATACAACTCCATGCTACATGAGAACCTTTGAGTGTGTGGTTTTCTTGTGCATGTTTGTGTATTTTGTATGCATGCTGCATAGAGCAAACTAAGGATAACACAAACAGAAGTACACTGCCTCTCAAACCTCTGACTCATTAAAATCTTATTTGAATTTATCAGAAAACCTCATAATCCTTAACTGGGAAAAAGTGTACTATTGTGCGTTCTGTGTTTGAGGAGTAAGCTTTGTTGTAAGCATGTGTTGTGATCTTATGGATGCAAAAGTGTTCTCTGAATGATAGTCACTCTGCTCCACCATCTTTAAACTTTGTGCCATGTTATAAATGGCTTGAGGTACAATCATGTCTACACCCTCAAGTTAGGAACACACCAGCTCAATACCCGACAACTACCACCTCCCTTCCATGAAATCAAGATTGAATGTTTATTTGGTGTTTGAACAATGTCAAAAAAATATCAAGAAAGGACAGACATCTGTGCAGCATGACAGAACTGTTTGCATCAGGGTGTATGATAGGGCCAAAATATACAAAAAATAATTTATGTAGTTGCATGTTTATTTAGTATATTTAAGCTTTGGTTATCTTTGTTTAACATTCTGATCGCTTGTTGACAAGGACAAGTACTAATTAAGAATCTCACGCTACATTTAGATGCAAAGAAAGTCACTGACAGCAGTGTTAGTTTAGCCTGTGACCAGATTAAAAGACAAACTCTGACTTGGATCCAGAGGTGCTGCTACATTAATGGGTTCCTACTTGACCAAAGCTCCGTTCAATTAAACATTTTTTTTTATGAATTGTAAAACGCTTTCTGGCTGTCTTCCTGAAATCCAACAAAAAAACACTCAAAATAGGACAAACAGCCACAAAAATAGGCTATGTTATCTTTGGCAAAAAGGAAATGAGCACAACTTTGATCTCCGCTGGAGCTGGCAGAGTGCCATTTAATCAGCTGCTCAAGTTTACTTTATTAATCAGTTTTTACTGGCACTGCTCGAGAGCATTACTAATATAAGCATATAAAAGGGAAAAAAATCGGGGCCCCAATTACATAACAGGCGAATTTTAGGATTAAAACATCATCACAAATGGGACTGAAGGGATTTTGCATATGTGGGAGTTCTGAAAAGTACCCACAACAAGTTGAATGATTTTTTTTTTGTGCAGATTCAGACTCAGACAACCTTGTTTTTCCCATCGAGAAATTGGTTCTTGCTCTCTGCCCAGAGCATACATGTAAAAACAAAAAACAGACCGGAGTCTGAAAGGAATGACAAAATTAACAGTCACTACACTGAAACAGAAGTTTCAAGAAGAAGAAACACAGACAGTTTTGATAAAGTAGACATTGTACAGCAAGGTAACAAAGTCATGGTTACCTGGGGCATTCAGAGGGACCTCTATAGTTAGCTGACTTAACAGACAGTTTAGTATATAAGGTATGGCTATTCAATACCAAGACATATGATGTAATACAATTTTAGTGAACATAAACATTTTTTAACATCTTTCCCCTTCAGTAACATCCCCTTTTGCATCAACACACGCTGCATTCGTGTCTTCTGCTGATCAAACCAGTAAGTCTTCTTGGAACAGTTGTCTCAGTAGTTCTGTGGTACTTTTACTCACTTCTGACACGGACCAAAAATATGTCCCTCTGAGTACAGTTTTGATGTTATGTGAAGGAATAAAATCACACAGGGCTAGATCAAGTGAATAAGGGTGAGAAAGCATTTGTTTTTGGGGCAGAAACTGCTCTACAGAAAGCGCAGTGTGAGCTGGCGCCATGTCCTGATGAAGGATGAAACCATTTCTTCACTGTTGTGTTCTCTGTCTTTGGACTTTTTCTCATACTTTTTCTAGAACCTGTTTGTGATAGTGTTTATTGATCATTGCCCCTTCTGGAAACCACTCCTTCAAAATGATGACCTAAATTTCTTAGAAATCAATTAACTGAGCCCGTATTTGGATTTTCTCTGTTGTGCTTTCTTCATCCTTGATGATGTTGGTGTTTTTGACTCAGGACTGTAAGATTCAGTTTTCATTACATGCAATCACTTCTAAAATAGTTTGGGTTTCCTTCAGTTTATTTCCATTTGTCTCCACTTATTTGCTTGCTTTATTCATTTTGATCAGGAGACAAGTTTTGGGACAACTTGGCACACTTTTGTCATGTTCAAGTTTTATTCAACTTTCTTAACTGTCTCTTTATCATTTGAGGCCATTTTTAGATGTATTCTGTAGTTTTTGATGTGCATAGGTGCCCTGGATGAATATCTTGAATATCTTCTATGGCTTCACAAAATCTTTGTACCACTCAAACGCATGTGCAAGGGACATAAAGTGTTCCCCCATAATTTCAAGTAAAGGCATTGCTCAGCTTTTAAGCAGATCATTTTCTGGCACCATGGTCATATCGGCCTATAGCTCTCAATGTGACTGTGGACTGCGTGGTTTTTCTTATTACTTATTGACCTTGATTTAACCTGTAAAACCTCATTGAGATCAAAAATCTCTTTTTCAATAGTGTCCTGGCCATGACAGCAGTGTATTCAACAGTTTTAGATATACACACAACACCTAAATCAAGACTTCACAAGACATGTATATCTCCACTCCATCTAGTCAACAGCCCACAGTTGTATGTAAACTAGAGCAATTCATTTTATGCATCTTCTTTTTAAGAATAGGTCTCTTAAGGTTGTCTGGTTAACATTTCAAATTTATGCATTAAATGGCCATTTTCAGAACAGCTTCAGGACGCAAATAACTACATGTAAATTTCCATTCTACTTCTTTGTTAATAAACAGTTGAAAGTCAGTGTCTTGAAGTGAGGCTTATTATTTGCTCTTCACAATATGTATTTGTCTTCACTATGTTGAACATAAAGGAATTGTTTATCTTTACTTTTTCAAAAAGTGGGCTTTATATTTTGATTCTGATTGCATATCTGACTAATTTATGGCTGATAAAGCGGAACATCCAAAATTTAAAAAATACATAATGGACATTTATTGATAACTTAAAGGGATTTTTAACAGATCAGACTCTAACACCGCAGCACACACTCAGGTACTTTGGATTAGATGAAGGTCATTATGTCTTATTTATTGTCTCTCTTGTAGAGGACAGTATGACACTAATTATTCGGTTCTTCCACCAGAAAACTAGATAATAAATGTCTCCAGGTTATTTCCTATCACACTAATTGCCTATACACTGAAAGACACGTATGAGTTTTATGGACCAGAACATTCAAATTACTGTCATCAGCTCTGTGCTTTCTTCTCCTCCTCTGAATCCTCTCACTGTACTTCTTGGAACTTCAGAAAAAACACCTTAACTTGTAATTAAATTGCTGTCATGGTTGTGTGTTTTCTTTTTTTCCCCCTCTATGGTGAAAGATTAATAACAGTACGAGCAGCACAAAGAGGATAATTTAGCCTATCTGTCAGCTCAACTTGATATGATTAATGTATTTTGGTGCATAGCTGTCATTGAAACATGGCTGAGCTGTTTTAGAAATTTGAGTGGATTACCTACGAGGTACTAAGCACTTGAAAAGATTGGGAGGTACTTGTAGGGTTTTAATGTTTTTCACCTCCAGTCAGATAGACAAGTTTTCTTATACTCCAAGTACTCCTTTGAAATCGTCTATTGTGAATGGACTGACTGTATACTTCATGTATTAGAGTCGGATGTTTGTTCTTATTATATGAGCTGAAGACATCAGAGTGATTTCCAAGTCATGAATAAATGATCTGTAGTTCCTCGCCAAATAGAAGTGAAAAAGCAACACTTCTTCAGTCATATCCCATTGGTCTGTGCCGCCGCTGGGTTCAGGTCATGACACTCATGTCAGCCCTGATGGTGACTGAACACTCGGACCGGGTGGCACTGGAAGTTATTAGCTTGGACGTGAGGGTTGGGCTTTGTGAACCATGCAGCATAATTCATCTGATTAATGTGTCACAGCAACTAATGAATATTCAGGCTTTCCACCTGAGTGACTGTGAGGAGCCACTGGATGTAACCAGTTATGCTGGAAACAGCTGAGGAGTGATTAACTCAGGCTGTACACTGATTTATAAACTGAGAATGTTCCCTCTGACTAGAGGAGTCCATGTTATCAAGTAAATTTGTACTTACTGTATATCATGTTATGCTATGGGCAAGATGAAGAGGAACCAGCAGTAGGCCTGTGCTGTAAGGAAACATTGAAATATTGGAATTGGTTGTTTTGTATTATTAAATGAGATGACGGAAAATAAGTAAGCACATTAAAGCTCCTGCGAGGAGTTTTTAGATGGTATTTGAAGGCACTGACATTAATTCTTATCCTCATGATTAATAAAAAAGACAACAATCGCAAGCTTGAAAGAATCTCTTTCTAGAGTTATATTTCATGTGTAGGACTTCAGTTGTAGAGTAAGCGTAAGATAAATTGCCATCTGTTTCAGTATTCCAAAGCCAAGGTTCACAATAATTATGTAACTGAAGGTAATATAACTGATGATCTTTTTTTTTTCAGCTAGAAAACAATATTTGTTTTATTTAGCCTTAAAGCTGGGGTTGGCGATTTGATTTAGATACACTTTTTGTAATACTGGTTAAAATGGTCTATATGACCCGATGGTAATCAACTCATAATGTGTTCTTAAAACAGAGCGAAAAATATCCGCTATCTACAGCAGGAGTAAAACAGGGAAAATACCAACCAATAATCATGCCGGGACACCTGTTTTTAAACCAATCAAATCCCGCCGCCATTCTGCCCGCCGATTGCGCCTGCATTTTCCCGGCGTGCGTGTAGCCGAGCTCAAATGTATCACGGGAGAATGCTTACCTTTCAAGTTTTGTCTTTGAAAATAAGGGAAGCTCGCCGGGAGCCGTCCCACAACCCCAACCAAGCTCCAGTATCCCTCACATTTTAAGACAAATTTACAAGAAATCTAAAATAAACTCTTTCTTTTTCTAAGTTTGTTCTGCTGCTCTAATCTCGCGATAGCTGCCACCCAAAATATGTAAAATACGGTAGTTTCATGGCCAAAACGGGTTAGGCGGAGCCCTGAGGAGATGCTACTTTCAAATTCATGCTAGTTTTCCAAAATCGCCAACCCCAGCTTTAATATACCGGGAAAAATACAACTCATTGAGATTTAAAGTCTCAGTTTCAAAAGTGTCCTCTCCAAGGTCTTCACTAACAGCAGCAGCATAGCTAACAAAACTGATACAAACAGCAACAGCCAGACAAGCAATAAAAGGCCAAACACATTAAATGCAATGAAAGATGGTACTTAATAAATTCAGTGAAGACTTTGTGTCATGATTTACAACAATCACAATTACTCAGTCAAAACATATTCAGCCAGAATCCTCTGCCTCTAAGTTATTTACTGTCCTCTTAAAAGTGTTCAGTGAAACCAGCAAGGTCTTTCAGGTCTTTTTGTTCATTACAAGCAAAAGGAGCAGCATAAAAACCTTTTTACTCAGTTTATTTTTTTTTGGCCTTTGGAACTGAAAACAAGAGGAGATCCTGGAACTGGAGGTTATTAGATCCTATGCTCCACTGTCTGATGAAGCTCAGAGAGAACGATGGGAGCAGACCTAAAATCAGCTTGTAAATGAGAGGATGCTGGTGTTTAAGTTTACATGTAGGAAAGGAGGACCAACCAACAGCTGCATGCAACAAGCAGGATTTAAAGGATTTAAGTTTGATGAACCTCAGAGTATGAAAGTTCTTAGACGAGACATGCATGTACAAACATTGCCATTATCAAACTTACCATGCTTACTCTTCACAAGTGAAGAAAAGCAAAGAAATGATATATCTTTGACATCAGTGGTTGACCTCATCTTTTTTACTACAGTTGTCCTCATTCAGATCTCAGTGCTAAAGGTCAGTGTTACTGCTTAAGGGCTCGAGCAATCTAGTGGACTTGCAGGGTCAATTTTCTGTTCTTTTTGTGTGTCGGCTTTTTGCATGTTTCTCTTACCGTATGATCCAACATGGTTCAATAAAGCAGAATATCTCAACCCACTAGCTTAGTATCCACAGACACACTGCACATGGGCAGACAGACTCGTGCACAGACACACACATAGGGTACACTCCTCCACACAGCAACTCCAGGCTTGATCTAGACCCTTTGCTCCCTTTTCTTCATGTCACCAACCATCTTTCTTCACCTGTCATCGGAAAAGTTATTTGTTGACAAGCAAAGTGCCAAATGGGACTACTTCTCTTATTCAAATGTTGATTCATGTATCAAGAGCTTCATTAAACAACACCCACTGTGCCTGCAAATAAGATTATTTATCTTGACTTAATGAACACACACTTAATCATGTTTGTCCCATCCCCTCATCTGTCTTTATATTACACACTGTTTTAAAGTAAATTCTCTCAAATATGTTTACCTAATTAAAATAAACCCATCTGTTACATAATTGCATGATTTATTATCATGTTTATATCAGTCTTTTTCACTCCTCACCACTGAACTACTGCAGGCTTTAGATACCCAATTATTAGTTAATGTTACCTGACATGTGTAGTTTAGATTTGTTTGATTTGTCAGCGATACCCTGACTTATCAAGCTTTTTTTGAGTAAAAAAAGGCAGCAGTCCTTGCACAGTGTCCATCTTAACTTGTTAAAGCTAAGGAAGATATCACTGCTTCTAAACACTTTAACAAGCCAAATCAACTTGACATCACCACAGGCATTTAAAAAACAGAATGGATTTATATGCCAACATACAGGGAACAAGTGGCCACAATTCCCTTTCTAAGTTAACACCAATATCCTCAATGCGCTGTAGTTTGCAGGGCAATGAAGACACATGTGGCCACGCTGTCTAAACTTTATTTAACTGGCCTGGACAAACAGCAGTATACCTGCTAAGTTACTGTTATATTGCGCTCACTGCTATTTTTTTTTTTACATTGAATCACTACACATTATTATTATTAGTAACACACAAAACAGAAAAGCCAGGTCACTTAAATAACAACTTATTTTTCTTATTTTGAACATTCTGAGCATATATGGGATCTCAAAATCAAAATGTATAGTTTTATTTTTACTCTGGGCCATATCTTGCTTTTTCAGTTTTTTTTTAAGTTTGGTTATTTTTATTTTAGTTGTATTCATGCTCATCTCTTTTTGCAAAATTATTGCATTTACTACTGTACCATATTGATGATCTTATTTTGCTTACTTTATTTCTAGGACCAAATAATATCATACTTAGATACTAAAATAATTTAACTAAGATTGTATTGGCCTCTTGCCAAATGTGAGCTGGAATGGACTCTGGCCATTTCAACCATCCAAGCTTCAATAAAGTTCCCACTGTTAGGCGAAACAGACAGCATGGAGACATTAAAAGCTTTAACAGGCATATACAGCTGAATGTCATTGGCATAGAAATGACAAAGTCCAAAAAAGAGCATTTATATATAAATCATAGGAAGCCTGAAACCGTGACCTGTGGAACCACAGGGTTCCACAGGTCACGGTTTGTATAAATGAAGATTTGGACAGTAGCAGTTGTGGTCGTAAAGAGAAGAAAGCTGCTAATCGACCTCGAGCAAGTTAATTTCAGCCTCTCCCTCTTTGTCATACATTTCTTTAGAAAAATTCATAAGACCTGAATCTCAGCATCGTCAGTGGAATATAAGATCATGCAAGGAAGATGAGTAATGTCTTAAATACAAATGAAATGAATCCAAATAAATGAGTAAATATGCAAACTCTTGTAGAGAGCAAAGTCCAGTTCCTTTTAACAATAACTATACCGGCAACAAATGTGATTCTGATCTAAGATCATACATTTGCATAATGCAGATACTCATTGTGAATCTATATTCTGGCTGTAGCTCCTGTGAAGTATTTGTTTGATTCAGATTTTAATGTATGCCTTTACCAGTAGTGGCACTTCGAAAATGTAATGCATTATTTATTACTTGTTAGCGTAATTTCAAAGTAATTAGTTACATTATAATATTACTGTATTTGAAATATAAGGCGTTACACTATTATCGCATGACTTTTAAGTTACTCTCGTCAGAAAAAAACCCAGGAAATATGGATTTGGCATTCTAAATGTAGCTCATTACACTCAAAAAAACTCATTACACATTCAGTGGAAGGTGATGTGACTGACTATCTGACTGAGTTCAACTTAAGGCTAAAAACAGTAGAATATAATAGCCACATTGATGGCTCATGGCACTACACAAGAAACGATCATAGCAGAAACAGACAACGATATAATTCTGGTAAATTGTGTTAGAGATACTGTACCACAGAGTATTTGGCAAATTTGTATTTAAACAAACAATGATTGAGAAATAAACGGGGTGGGCACACACATCCTATGTAGGGTGCTGGATCCAAAAGATTACAAATATGAAAAATGCAAAAGTAGATCCGCATTTCTCAGACTTGTAAGTCTGAGGAAGAGCGGTTACGCTCGAAACGTCACTGGTTGATAATTAATAAAAACTTCAAGGGAGCTACTTTTTGGTGTGCGGATCTCCTTTTGCATTTTTCATATTTAAACAAACAAACAAAAAGAAAACTCTTCATTTCAGGTTAAATTAAAAAATGCATTGTAACTTGCATACCTGACATTTGAACAGAGTAAAATATTACTGGTTTTTTTTAATGCCTTACATTACTAGATTACAGTAAAAAGGAATGTATTACAGTAATCACATTACTTTTGTAATGCATTACTCCCAACACTGTTTACCAATGATAATGCCATTTCAATTTTTCCTTTGTGCAGGCCTGTAAATTCAAATAAGGCAAATACTATGTAGAAAAGTAATAATTCTGGCAAACTAGCACATAACTGAAGACTGAAAGAGAGCACAGAGGAAGCACAGAGACATCGGTACCAGCAGAGAGAGATCGATGCTAAAGGGAGAGATCAAAACGTCTGATTAGGAAATCACATTGGGAGCATGTGTGCTAAAGGATTTTATCAACTCCGACGCTGCTCCAGTTTTGACCCTACAGTAACCTCTCAGCTTTATTGTCAAAGAGTTTATGAACCCAGCGTTTCCCGAGAGACTGCCTGTCTGCCGACACTGACCGCAGTCCAGCCCAGGAGACCAGCTCTCAGCTCAGTATCTTATGAATATTGATCCATCCAACTCTTCACAGGCTCGACCTTCACTGACCCTCTGCACGAGCATCCTCACATGAAGGAGGGCCAAGGGTCACCTGAATTATTACTGTGAAGGATCAACTTCAAATCCCTATCGATGTATCTGTCTAACAGAAATAACTGAAGTATTAGATGTTTTAGATATTAAAATGCAATTTTATGAAAGTGTTGTTTTCCTTGACCTCTGACCTAAAATCATACCCTTGTCGATCCATGTTATTGAATAAACAAATGTTGGGAGAAAAAAACCTGTTGGTTAATTTAGGACATTGAGAATTGGTGCTAATTTGATCAATTATAGAAAAAGTCAAGAAGAGCTGTTACACTAAATGTGTCCTGTTGTCTTTGTCTTTAGGAGGTCAGCGATGCGGACATCATGGAGCTGGTGCACAGCTCTCTGGGCCGGATGACCATCATCCGTCAGGTCTTCCCTCTGTGGAGAGACACCAACGTTCGCTGCATGAGGAACAATCATCGCATCTCATCTCTGCTCTGTGACCCACAGGAGGGCTATCTGCAGTCCCTGGAGGTAAAATAATGGAATCAAGCATAAAATAGTATTTTTTTGTGTTACCCTATTCAGTAGTTTTGATTCAATTAGAATAACTTAGTTCAATAGCAGACAAGACAGTACAACATATATATTTAGTTACAAGATTATTGTAAAATAGGCAGAACATTAGATAGTTTTTAATAACATCAGGCACTACCTGGAGGAAAATCTGAGCCCAAATTGAAAATGGGCTGAATGAATATACACCCAATGGATTTGCCTTTTAGATATGTTTAATCATGTAATATGATAATTAAGAAATCAAGAAATGAGCTTAACTGACAAGAAGCCTTCTTCGTATGTCTTTAGAGGCAAACATTGTCACAAAAATGTAACTACTTTGACCCGCAGTTTGTTTTTTACCAAATAAAATAATTTTAAAATGTAAGCTCTGCACAAAACAACCCAAAAAAGTTCCTCAAATAAAAAGCATTCAGTGGCAGATTGTTTCACACATAACCAGCGCTCATGGACATAGTGAGCAGGATTGGCAGGGCTATCCTTGAAACTCACTCAGTCGCTGCAGTAGCTGTCCCTTTTGTTTTAACCATGATTAACGACCTGCTCCATCAGAGACAAGCATAATAATAAAGTCAACTATCTGGGCTTAGTTACAAAAGACCACAGCAGCCTTTTTAGATTCCATTGTAGCACTTTTCATTTTGTCAGAACCTCACTGTGTAAAATTTGTTGATGGGACTATGATATCTTCACCACATTTTGATTATAAGGTCACAATCATGATCATCTTAAAGGTAGACCAGATTGTTGATATAAAAAAAAACATACTTTACATTTGCATGTTAACACAAGCTAAATGCCACTCCTACATAAAACAGTTCCATCGTCGTTAGAGTCACCTCACCACTGTTTTAAAATAATGCAAAATCCAACATGTACCAGGGAGCTGAACACCAGAATCAGACATACCTTATTCATATTTTTAGGAAAGTTTGGTTTTTACATATGCTTCTAAACAAAAATAGCCGAAATGGATTCAAAGATAGGAAAATCAAATACATTAAATAGGAAGAAAGAAACATTAAATACAAGGCACAGAGTATCTGAAGACTGTAGAGCTCTACAGAGAGCACAGCACAAAGAGATTCAAACAATACAAAGAGGTATTTGTACAAATCTAAGAAGTAAAATCAAAGAGTGTTGAACAGTGAATATATTACATTAAGTATTGAATCATGCCATGCATGAGCAACATAACTTTAAAGGTCACCATAAAATGCATGAAATCAAGATTCAGTAACAAATTCTGTCATGATTTGTGGGTTTGGCTTTGGAATTTTAAAATGTTACCTCTGCAGGTGTCTGAAAAAATTAGTTATTTGGGCCATTTTAAATTTGTTTTTTTTTTATGGATTTTAAAAGCAATCATCCGTCAAAATCAGAAGAAAACTGTACAACTTTCATAGATGATTCACACATCACTGCAAATGATCCTCTATCTTTGAAAGCTTGCTTAAGCAACACAGGTGGGTGATACACAAAACAACTCCACTGCTGAAGTGAGTATTTGACTGTTGGAAAGGTTGTTTTTCTTCTCTGCTTTCTTTTTGCCTTCTGCTTTGGGTATTTAAAGAACAGTGAATTTCTCTTGTGGGAACAAACTTACACATTTGAACCATCTCTTCAACAGGAATGAGATGCTCTGTCACTCTGGGTCCTGCACATGTGCATTTAGTGGTTCTGAGTATGACACCGTCTTGATCACATCTGTTTTTAACTGTTTTACTGAGGACAGTACAAGGTTTGCATGCAGCCAAGGTGAAGGACAGAGTAGACGAGCATATGCAAAGTGCCACATGAAGACAAATATTAACTGATTATGTATGCAACTGAATATAGATTAAGCTCCCTAGATAAGGTAATTATGAGGGACATGAACGTCCATGAATATAAATGACTTGAGAGCAACATGGCTGGGGATTTACTCACAGAAGAGGGTAAAAATCTTGTTACAAAGTGAAGAAAATTTTGATTCTCTAACTGTGTCATTCTAAGAAAGCCTTGGTGTAATAAATTCTTTGTAATTAAACTCCTGAGATCTTACAAAAGCTCCTTATTTATTCACATGGAGGCTAATTTGCCTTTAAACCAAGTGGGATGCTCAGATGTGGTTACATTTGGACTTGTTGAATCCCAGGTTTTATGGTGAAAACTTTTCAGGCAACAAATATCACATCAGCATTTACTGATATATCTAAAATAAATGTCCATCATAATGGATATTTTGTATTTGAAGTGATACATTTAGCTTTCAAGCTCCATTTCACTTTTGACTTTAATGCTTTCAAAAGACAGCATTGAGATTCTACTGCTTCTTAGCATTTTCCAAAGTAGCTGTAGTCCCCTGTAGCTGCTAGGTTTACATTATGGTAGCTTATGATTAGTTTTTGTTTGTTCTGATTATAACATTACAACTTATTTATTTACTTGTAGGTTATCAAAAACCTGTTTCTTTTTAAAGTTGAGGACTGATATACCTTGCCGTTTTTATTGTTTGGAAATAGCACAAGGTATCCCACAATTTCATGTCTGCTTAGCATCTGGTTATATTTCTGAGGAAGCTGCAAAGTAAAAACTTCATTTAAAAGCTGATTAGGCATATGGTCTCATAAAGTCAATACTTCTAGTCCTCTCATATGCTGTTTTACAACAGTTTTAGAAGATAAGCATCAAGTATTGTTATTGCTCAAGGTTATACAGTATGCTGAATGCCAAAGTCTGTTGTCAGTTTAAATGTATTATAACATGTAAACTACTGTCAAAACTACTGATGAATGTATACTTTATAGTTAAACCTTTATACTTTATACCCTCTTTAATCATTTTTTTGGTCATTTAAATTTTAATTTTCTTCCGTTTTTGCTGTTTTAATGCCCCATCTTCCACATGAAGTAGAGATGGGTGGCAGTACTTGAAGTCTTATTTAAAATTTAAATTTATCACAATATCATCTTGAAGTACAAATTAAATTTAAATTTTTTTTTTATTTTCCTTCAACCAAAATGTGGCTGATTTACTTCTCCTGAAACCATACTTTTTACCCTTGTTAATATTTATATACAATAATATCAATTATGTATGCACATGCAAGCACACCTAGCATAATCCAGGAAAATATGTCAGGGCGACAGGGATGCTCTGATTTGTTTTTTTTTTCTGAAAAATAATTTACCATAAAATTTCACCCTGTTTGCCAAAAAAGTAAGGCAGCCTGAGGAAAACCATACTTTGTTCATTGGGGAAAATAAGGATATTCAAATAAAATATGCCATTGCACTCAGTATACATAAAAAAATAAAAATTTAAATCATTATTCACCAAAAATGTTCAGTTGTCATACCTTCATTTTATATGGGTTTTTCTGTCGTGTAGTTTTATTACGAGTTAGTGTGTTGAAAGTATTTTATGAGATGTTTGGGTTTGTTATTTGACTGCCTGTAAAGGGTTAAAATTCAAATCCATTGTAACACATATATACTCTTCAAAAAAGTTTGGAATGTTATTTTGGTTGATTATTTCTCCCCTTTAATATCACCAATTGCTCTTATATTTCTATCATTTGAGAGTCTGATAAGTCATCTTTAGGATGAGGTACAACTTGTAAGGATTGTGCATTTTTGGAATGAAAAAGACAGCTAAACATGTTGGTAGCGCACCACAAAAATGTGCCAAAACATCCTCTTCCCCTGTAAGAAAGCCAGCAGTTTCTCAGCAAAGTCAGCTGAAGGACCAGCCTTCCTGGGACGCCCACTTTGCAGTCAGTCTTTGACATCAGCAGTCTCATGAAACTCGGTCCTAAGTTTGGAAACAGTACCAGGGCTTACACCGAATCTTACTGCCGCCCTGTATCCGGGAACACCAGTGTATAGTAGCTTTGTTGATCATTTTAGGAATGCACAATCCTTACAAATTGTACCTCATTGCAAAGGTGACTGATCAGACTTTCCAACAACATTAAACGTAATGCAACTTGGTTTAATGAAAGGGGAGAAATAATCAGTTGAATCAACGTTTCCAAATCGTTTTCTTGTTCTTTGAGCAACAAAGAAAAAATTGATCAAAATGAAATCCAATTTGGTCAATGGCCCCATTTACATAGGTAGTTTTCCTCAATCTGATTGAAATTGATCGGATTAAGTGAATCTGATTCGATCTGTATACATTAACTTTGAGTAAAGAGATCCACATTCAAACACTTTTGCATGGCCCCAGCTGAATCTGATTGTATTGGGGTTTTTTTTGACATGTGCAGAAAGTCACTCTGCCACTACCTGCAAATGTGTAAGAGAAGAAGAGGTGCACTTCCTGCTTCCTGCTACCTCTAGAAAGTTGGATCCACGTCGTGTTTTGTTGGTACGTCACTACGTGCCTCTTACGTACTACGGAGTGCCTGCAAAGACCAAACAATCCTCTCTATAAACCCTATCTGCTCCACTCTGCTGTTCACATGAAGCATGGAGCGGATTATCAATCAGCATAAACTACCTCTTACAATCCCATCCGAAATACAATCAGATCCGGGTGAATCCGATTGGCTAAGGTGTTTACATGAGACATTTCTAATCTGACTGACCTTTCAATCTGATTGTAAATAGGACTTTTTGGCTCATGTACATGGGGCCACTGTGTGGTCACAAGAACTAATAAAATGTTTCAGTAAGGTGGTTTTAGGTTAAATGACAAACAAGACACAGCCATTATAACAGCAATCTTGTCTCTAAACTAGCATGCTGTCAAAGGAAAATTAACCACACCTGAAAATGTCTCTTAACAATGACTGCCATCATTAAAATTATCCAGGCACTAAAGCAGATAGAGTTACCTTTGGTTTTCATCAATGGCCTGTTAAACTGAGAGTGACAGCCCCTAAAAGGCTGGCAGTATGGGGCTCTGGTCTGAAAATGGCTGTCTGCTTAAAAGAAGAAATGTATTCACCCTAAAAACAGCTAGTCATCTCTTTAACACAATTCCCCTTCAAGTCTCTTGGTAACCTTGCCCTGCCGTTGCTACTTTCCATCTTTGATTTAAAGCACCTACTAACACCTTGTTCTTCATAAATCAGGAATGTAATGGCTGTGATCCCTGTTGCTCAGTCTAACTGTTCATTTTCCCTTTCATCCATGCTCTGGACAGATGGTAAAACCATGTGGTGTGTGCATTCCCATTTCTCAATAATTCACATGAAGGAGGGTTAAATATCGGTTAATGGCAGTTTAAGCATTCATCAGAATAGTTGAACACTGAGGAGGTCGGAGTGCTTTCCCAACCCCGTCTGCTACAGTTGTAACCTCAGACGTCTCCCGACTCCTCTGCATCTGACAGAGTGACCTTCAGGCGAGTGAATGTGACTTGAATGATGTTGCACCACCACGAGGCTCGGACTGAGAGTCTTAAGGTGTCATGCACCGCAGCCTTGAAGTGGCAGCTTGAATTGCTTCCACGGATCTCCTTCTGTTGGGGGGATTGGACTTGACTCGACCCAGAGGACCTATCAAATCCACTGTCACAGCAAGACGAGAGGCAGAAGACATGATTCCTGACAGAGTTCACTGCAGTCAGATGGACACAGTTAGACTGACTGCAGCTTCATTAGCTAGAGGAGAGTGAGCCAAGTAAAAAAAATGTTGCCTGCAGGCTCCCTGCTGATTTTGCATTACACTGGACTCAATTATAACCCCCCTTTCTTATTTCATTTGACCACATCTGCTCAGCTATGAACGCTTTTTGTTTCTTAATCATCTGAGTCTGTGTTTACATAAATTCCCACAAAACTACTGCACCTTTACTTTGCCTATTTTCTCTGTCTTTGATAGTGTTGTGTTACTTGAGACCGATCTTGGTGTTGAGACTGGTCTCGAGACCACATTTTGATAGTCTTGGTCTTGTTCTTCAACTACATTAATGTGAATAAGGAGGAACACTTGGAAAAGCAGCGAAAAGCTTTAAGTCATGGGTTATTTCCCCCTGTGATGATGGCAAACTTCACTGTTCAACCTTTTTTTTAAATTGATTTTGATGGCCTTGGTCTTGCCTCGGTCTCGGCTTGCCTCAGTCTTGGTCTCGACTCTGTCTCGACTCCCTAAAGTCTTGGTCTTGTCTTAGTCACAGTGCTTTCTGGTCTCAGCAAGTCTTGGTCTTGGATACTGTGGTCTTGAGCACAACACTAGTCTTTGATGCTAAAATTTTTCCACATTCCTTTGGTACCTTCATGCAGCATCTTTCACAAACTTTGTAGCACCAAGAAATTTGAAACTCCTGAGAACAGATGGTAACTAGAAAAGCACTCAGAGAGCGCAGACCTCCGCCAGTGCCACAGTCCTCACCCATATTGTCATTTTCACCATAAATATTAGTCCTACCTTTATTTCATCTAAATATTTAGATTCCTTGACCATAAAAACATACCATTAGCAACTGGATTCATAATGATATCTATTTTAGTTCAGTAGTTATTCACAGAAATCACATTTTTCGCCATGGCAGCCAGACGCTGATCCTGATCAACACCAAAATCGAATCAGTTCTTCCTTTTCCCATGCTGAACATTTCCTGAAAATTTCATCCAAATCCATCCATTACTTTTTGAGTTATTTTGTTCATGGACGGACGGACGGACAGACAGACGGACGGAAAACATAACCTCCTTGGCAAAGGTAATTAAACAAATTGGAACCTTAAAAAACTGAAAATAGAGAGCAGATCATTTTTATGCAACCAGAGAAAATACATAACATGGCACAGAACTTGGGGTCAAAAGGGAAAATTAGCTCTTGCTGCTAATTTAGCATTTGTCAGTTTTTCCATGCTAAACAGAAGGCTGAAGCACACATGGGAAGTGCCTGACTGCTCAACACTCCACCACACCAGCACCCTGTTGTTTGCATTTAATGTTGTTGGAGGGGGCAGAAGAGCATGGCACCTTTTTACTCAACTCTTAGTTCCTCCAACTACAAGTGTTTGTATGCTTATCACAGGCAGACACTCTGTTATGAAAGTAATGTCACATAGAGAAGACAGCAGGATGATTCATGCCCAAAATGATGTTTTTTCCTGTCTGCAAAGGGAACACTGTGAATTGAGATTTTGTAAATTATCACCCGGTCAGGAGTTCTCCAAGAATTGAGTTTTGAGTGACTGAGAAAGTCATTTGTACAGAGTGACAAAACTCATTATGGCGAGGTTTTAAAAAAAATACCTGCCCACATGTGGACATGGCCTTGATCAGCTCCTGGACAAGATCAAGAAGACATCATTTAATGTCCACTGAAGTCATTCAATAAACTCATCCTGAACGTTTGTCACAGGATCTCTAAAAACATGCATTGTTCTATTAAATTATTTTTTTCTAATCCCCATAATCATAAAGCAACAGCCCACTTATAAAAAAAAGATTGTGTAGTCCTTACCTGCCAAAACTTTTCCGATAAGTCAAAAAGCCTGCCCTGGACTGGTGACCAGCCATCATGAAGCCATAATATCATGCTATGACTTGATGGACTCTTATGAGGGACCATATTGTTGTGCTAACTAAGCATTACAACTACTGTGAAAAAACTATCTTGTACTATGCTTTAAATATACAATGTAGTATTATGACACCTTTTTTTTTTATTATTGAATGTGTTATTTTAATGAGTCCAGATGGATTCTTTGTCTGCTATACAATGTTACACAAGATGAAACAACCATTTTTCCGCTGATCTCATTACTGAATCCTAATCATAAATTAAATTAAATTTTGTTGTCTGGCCCTGACATTATTTACAAAAGCTTTATGAAGAGTTACACCATCCTGATGTTGTATTCAGGCGGTGAAAGGGTCATGACATTTTTCTTTTTATGTTTTGTGTGTCCTCACAGAATTCTTCATTAGTATTTCCTATTGAGCTCCTCCTGTAACATTAAAACATTTTGAAATGCTTTTCTTCGTAGGAACACAACAGGACCGCAGTTGTGGGGCCTTATTTTTTTTTAGGTAACATATGAATGATTATCCAAGAGTGTTGCTAATGAGTGTTGATAATACTGGCATTAAAAAGCTGCAGAAAATGTTAAAACAATGGCATAATAAACTTAAAACACTGCACTTGATCCATTTGTATTAGGGAAGTTTTGGGGAAAATGGCCTCTTGCCGTTCTTATGCTCACAGTGCTAAGTTGAAAAAATCCATCTGCTCAGAGCGCAGAGTTTAAGAGAGACATTATGCTTGAATGCTGAAGTGAAAAAGTAAACTAATACATCTCTTTATGACTTAAAATCATCCATCTATTAAAATAACAAGAAATAAAGCTTTCAGTAATACTGTACGATTGTTCAGTAACTGAATCAGTCTGGAGCCTTCAGTGGTTGAACATATAATCTATTTATGTGGAGACTGTCTGTAGCTGTTATGCACACCAGGAACGCAAGTGTTCTCTTTATCCTTGTATGCTCAATTCAGACAAGTGTCTTTTCTTGTAATCTGTAAAGCTATGGTTACAGTTTTTGAGTTTAGCCTCACGATAAACGTTCACATTTTTTGCTCTTTTCAATCATCTCATCTCGTTCAAGTGGGCACAATTGAGTTCTGTCAGAATAAGAGCAGATCTATGTATCTGTACAAATAGCTTCTTTCCAAATTCAGATACAGAGAGCATGGCGCGCTGAGCTGGATTTTTTTGTTGTTCACGTTTGTGCCTGAATATCATGAGCTTTGTATGCTTCGTGAATTGTAGCTTTACATTATGCAGATAGCAGGAGCAAATGATGCAAAATTGTTTGAGTAATATTTGTGGCCTCGATCTATTTCTGGTAAAGGCCCAGAAGTACTAATGTCACATGTTTCTCTCTGCCATGGCATCTTTTGCGACACCAAAAGACATATTAACTTTTATACATCCCCTCGGCATCAAACTCCAGCGATTGTCAGATTCTGGAAGTTTCCCCTAAGTGCAAATACATGGGCACCAAAAGCTAGGTTGCAGCATGTTGCCATCGTTCAGTATGCCTGAAATAGATAAAGAGACTGAGTCTTCAGCTCAACATCAAAAAGCAGCTGTTACAGACAAAAGCTCACCAGTGGTCCCAATGCTCCACTGTCTCATACAATGCAGGAGGCAAAGTGAGGCTTTTATTCCCCACTGTGAATATTGTATTTCCCACTATGCAACTCAGGAACCAGATATAAAAGCTAGTGTCCCTGCTCATTCACAATGTGGATTTGTGACATTTTTGGAGCCCTGACAAAACAATATTAGCTTTTTTTGTTCAATACAGTTTTCAATCTGTTCTCTCTGAGTTGCAGAAGACAGACATTATTGCCAAAATATAAGGATGCACTTATTCATGCTGCTGTTTTTCTTCTTCTCCACAGGTGTCCAATCTCTATTTATATGACAGTGTTCTGATGCTGGCCAACGCCTTCTACAGAAAGCTGGAGGACAGGAAGTGGCACAGTATGGCCAGCCTAAACTGCATGAGAAAGTCTACCAAGCCATGGAACGGAGGCTGGTCAATGCTGGACACAATCCAAAAGGTATTGATGTTAAAATTTCTTCTTTTTCATCTTTAATGATTTTATGAATATGGACACCATATGTGCTCATTGAAGAATTCATGACAAGCATTAGAGGGCCCTGAAGAAGATTTCATAATAAAATCTGTGAAGAAGAGTCAACATTATTATTACAGTCTTGCTGGGAACATAATTAAAATTCAGTTATTTTTACAACACCCTGAAGGAAGCAGAATATTAAAAGTGATCTGCAGGTTTGACCCTGAGGCAAATTTGTAGCAGATTCTAATGTTTGATCGAGTGAAGCTTGTGTAACCTTCGTTTCCTTTCTCACTGATTTAAGGCTGCATATCCTGGAAAGTTTGTTGATTTCTTCTGTTTTGGACTGATTTTTGAATCTTTCACTGGTGCACAGAGTCACACAGCTTTAATCTCAAGTGTGACATAACACAGCCAAGGGGAGCATGAAGACAGAGTTCAGTTGATTTTGTCACATTTTCTGTCTGTATGAAAGGAGCCTACACATACAACAAAGAGCACCATTTAAATCAAATAAACCAACAAACACACACAAATGGTATTATTTAACCCAATCAGAAAAAATAATCTAAGATGGGAGAGCTCCAGTGCCTTGGGTGTCTCTCAAACTGACATGGCTCATGGAAGGGAGAAATTTCAAGGAATGTGAGGCAAAACCTAAAACCCACAAGTGGACTCAAACATTCTAAATCCCAGGCATCCAAAAATACACAAAAGGCCCTCACCACACCACACCACAACACAAACATCACTTGCAGCCCCCACCAGGTCAGAAGACGATGAAAAAGCAAATAAACAGTAAAATGGGAAAACACTTAAAAGAAAGAAAAGCTATAAAATGAAGAAAAATACTAATGAAACTAAAACTACAAACATAAAGAGGAGGTACAATAAGATACCTTTGAAAGTAACCTATGAAAGGGATTAGTGTACAACATGAGATAAAGGATGAATTATCTGCAGTGCATGAGAAAATGCAACATAAATTGAATCAAATGAGAATCTAAATTGGTGATGACCTTAGTATGTCGAAAAAAATGCATAATAGGCCAACAATAGAGGAATGCACTTAAATAAATATGAGCTAAAATGGTAAAACATACAAATAAAAGGCTAAAAAGAAAAGAAAATGATGGAGAAAACATCACATAAAAGCAAGTCGGTAAAAATGAGTTTTTAAAAATATGATGACATGATGTGTATGAATGTATGGGTACTGATATCTGGTACTAATGTGGTACTGATGATAACATAGAGGTACTTTTCAAACCAAACCACAACACTGATCCAGGTGCCACAGTGTGGTACCTTTATACTACCTACCAGAACTCCAGATGTTGAACCCCTGTTAACTTTTTTACTCATTGGAGTAGGGCAACATTACTTCAAAATAGAATCCATCATGTAACTGTATTACATCAAGTAAGATAATCTTTTGAGTAGGGGTGTGCGATGTGACGATATTAAATCGTTAAGGATTATAACGATTTAATATCGTCATAAAGCAGAAAGATCGTCAGATTGTCTGTGTGGGCGCAGAGACTTTGACGCGCACCCGACTAGCCAATCGTAGCACATTAAGCGCAGTGCATGGTGGGATCTCCTGTTTGGTTATGTAGCGTGAAGCCATGGCAGAAAGAAAAAAGGAGATAAAAGCTTGAAGATGTCTGAACAAAAATCTGTTCTAAAGCAGCTGTATTATTCACTCAGGTTATAGACATTGCAGTTTGATAACATTTGTTTTAAATTGTTGCACTTTAAGAGATAATGTTGATATTGTTCATTACCTTTTATGTTTACATTTATTGCACATTTTTATAAAAACTGCACTATTTAAATTAAAACCTGTTCAGAAAGTTTCTTTGGCTTTCACTGTCCTTTTTTCTTTTTAGGGTTTTACATGTTTTATATGTTAAACAAAGGGAAATAACGGTCAAACATGCAAATTAGTCTAGAAAGATCAAAGTAAAAAAGAATCGGGATAAAATTGTGGTTGTGATTTTATTTTTAAAAAGTTGTGATATGATATTTTTGACACATCTCCCACCCCTACCTTTGAGTTAATGTGTTACAAGTGCATAATGCAAGATCTAACAAAAAACAAAGAAAAAGCAACGATAGCAACACCTGGAAAACACAATAGTCAACATGGAAGGGGACATACGAGAAAAGGGAATGATGGTGGTTATGGGGCTTTTTTTGATGGAAAAATCCCATGCTAAAAAAAAGGAAAGACTGGAAAAAATTCTTCTAGAGACAGCGTGAAAATGTGACCTGCTCCTCCATTTCTGAGGTCCACCAAACTTTTAATTCAGGTTGGCCATGCTTGTTTAATTTATGCCTGCTTCCTTGTTCCTCAGCCAGGTTACTTCTTGATTGACTATGTTCGGTTCTGTGTCATAATTCACAGAGTCACAACTTGGAAGTCTTCTGCTTTCCCCACACACAAAGATTTTTGATAGTAAATATGGAACAAGTTTGATATTTGTGTTATTTGCTGGCCTCGACCTGTTTTGCATTTGCTGTCCTTGGCCAGGAAGGAGGGAAGTCAAGACAAAAACAGCTGATAATCTATATGTGTGTACCCTGCTTTGCCCTTTGTAATGCTGCCCTCTCTGCCACTGTATACACACTGCATTTATCTTCACTGTGCAAACAAGACAACAGGTAGGAAGGAAACAAAACAGTGCTGTTTTGTCTCAGATCAAGAAAAAGTGAGATAGGACCAATTTATGGTACATTCCAAGAAGTTTTTACAAAAAAGTTACTAATACAGATTATTTGACTTAAAAACCATTTGTTTTTCATTACTTGGTATGCCAATAAAATATCTTAGTATCCTTTTAGATATGCTGCTCTCCCTCTGTGAACTGTACTACTCTTGTCCTTTTGGCACAGCGAAGTTTAGTTTTGGCTGCTGTAGACCACAATATGGTGGTAGATCAGGAGATCCATGCAAACAGGCAAAACTCGAATAAAAGACAGTATTCTCTCACTGAGGTTTAATCCTGAAAGATTGAATTACTTGTTAGGAACCAAGAAGTGGAGCTACGACTTACATGTCTTAAACAAAACTTCAAATTTTAGAAATTTAGAGGCCACTTTAAATTATAGTCTGGTACCCAAGCTCTGGAATTACTAATGGTAACAGATTTTTTTCTATTTCATGCACATGCATTAATAGAAATGAAACAATAGTTGTCATCACTACGACTGCACCCCACTCTGCAGCTCTTCTGTGTTTTGTCCCTGTAGGGACGGATCAGTGGCCTGACAGGCTTGATGGACTTCCGTGCCGAGGGCTCAAACTCCCATGTTCAGTTTGAGATTCTTGGAACCAGCTATAGTGAGACATTTGGCAGAGACTCAAAACGTGTAAGTATAAATGTTGTCTTATTCTGTGATGTATTGCATAAATATTACAGCTCCTGCATTTTATTTTCTATCCTCCATTCATCGTATGTAAAGGTGTGTTCATTCCTGATGAACCGGAAAGTGCTTTCTTATCGAACTAAATTTATCACTCACAGTGTTGGTAGAAGCACTTTTAAAACTGGAAAGCACTTGGAGAGCACAAACCTCAGACAAGGTAGTTCACATACTGCTGTTACATCTATAAGCAGTAGTTCCATGATAAAGTTAGCATCATAATATGATTCCTTGACTCTTAAACCCACATGTAGCACTCTGAATCTTGTTGATATCATCATGAGTTTGACAGTTATTGAGCAAAAACAATTGTTTGCTAATGGAGGTTATTTGGATCCCCACCAAAATCTTATATTCTTTAAGATGGGCCATTACCAACATCTCCTGAAAATCTCAACAAAGTCCATCTAGTAGTTTTCTCATAATCTTGCAAACAAACAAACACTGGCAAAATCACAACCTCCTTGGCGGATGTATTAAATCTCGTTACATAACTTTGCAATTAGGTTCATTATATTCTGATATGAAAATATCTGACAGTTTGTCTCCTTCTGAATGTACTGTCAGCACAAACACAACTTACCTGAGTCCAACCCATAATATTTAACCCTTCCTCTTAAAATAGAATAATAGATGTGAAAACCTTTGGTGCTCTTAAATGATAAGAACCTGACATACCTCGAAGGGACACAGTGATACACAATGTTCACTGAAACAAACATGCACCCGAGCCAATAAAACACGATTTTGAACTTAACTTTTAGCTAAATGTTTTCAATATTTCAAATGAAAATAGAAATGTTTTCATGGGGACAATGTTGCACGAGAGAGAGAAACTGAACACAACATAGCTTGCTCTGTCCCGTACCAATGCACCAACAGGTAGCAGAGGAAAAAAAGTAATGCAGACAGTTAAGGGGATTTTTTTTCTTTCTTTCTTTCACTTCTTGCATTCACCTTCCTTGTACCAACTAAAGGGAAAGTAATATTGGCAGTTTATGTTTTGTTCAAAGTTGCTTGCATTGAAGTTAATTATGACCTAAAAATTTAAAATGACACATTACTTGTCAGAAAAAGTTGCAATTTCAAGACTCTTACAGATTACTTTGTAAAGTGTTCTCCCAAAACTGATTGTTTCAAATCTATAAAGGAAAAAGCTGCACACTGATGTCTTGGCCAACTTTTCGAATACTGATGTTTGTTGAGCGGATTGAAATGTTTTATGTTTGCTTAAACATTTCTTAAATTTGATCCAACACTCTCCTATTTGCCATCAAGAGTTGACTTCCCCTTCTTCTCGCCACTCTGAGTTATAGCTGCATCCATGTCTTTCATTCCAGCTGCTTCTTCCTTAGAACTGGACTCATGTTTTCTAACTTGGTGCACCCTCTTGGGAACAGCCAAAGTTCATGTTATAAATATATATTCATATATATAAATATGAAACTCCTTTCAAGTACTACCAACCCTGTCTTTATTTGATAGTAGCTTAATATTGAGTGTGCTATTTTTGTCACTATTCATTGTGTTAGAAATAACCATGTAGCTGTTTCATTTGCTGGTGTATAATGCTCCGCAGCAAGGTACCTCACCTGCCTTTTTGTTCTGTAGTTACCCCACTATGCCATACTCCATTTCTGCAGTATTTGTATTAATCCACCAATTTGCCAACTTGCTGCTGACTTGAGTACTTGTATCAAACTCTACATATTTCTTCATGGAGTTCCTTAATGGTAATTTCTGTAATTGTTGCGCTAACAGCATGTACAATAAGACTACGGATGGAAAAATCTTTTCTAAGACACTGACTCAAGGTGATCACTTGCTGTGTGAGAAGAGGAATGACAGGGAAATTAGAATATTTCTTATTGACTCGAGCCCCCCTGCAAACCCTCTTAAGATTAGGCAACTAATCTCCATCCTTTTGCATTGGTGTCCTGCAGGTACAAGTTCCTGTCTTAGAGGTTATTACTCTGCACATCTGCAGGTGAAGCTTAGTTAATACCTAGGGAGAACAAAGAACTGCAGGATATGTTTTCACCAGGATCAGAAATGAGTTGATGCTTTCTTGAAATCCTGGGGCTAAACTGAAATGCCTGGGACAAATAATATATGACAGGTTTATGTTGCTATTTTGAATGTGTGTTTGATGTATGAACCACACAATCTCAATCCTTAGGATTCACATCCCTGTTGTGGTTTTGTTGCTTCTCCTTTATTTCACAGATGTAATTTAGTCACTGGTGGGATTAAAACCAGTTGTACTTTCAAACCTGAGGGCTCACATTTTGCAGGAAAGTGTCAGGGCATGAGGGCGCCCTCTACTGGAGCTCCTAAATGCACTCTGATATAATCCTGCCTCTTCCACCTGTCAGCACACAAAAGATCCTGGCTTTAGTATTGCCATTACATACAAGTTTTTTAAATGTTTTTTTTTTTCTAAGCTGCACTTACTTTGAGCCAAAGTTGTGTTTACATTTTAAAAAATTCTAAATATTTTCTGGTATGTCTGATGAGCAGGTGAATGAGAGGAAAAAACATTTTTCATTTCTAAAACAACAGAAAAATACAACTTGACTTGCACTCGGCTGCAGACTTGTACTTGGTCATGGATTCTCTTGTTCAGAAAACGAAATAGTAAATTCAATGACTCTTTTGCCAGCTGAGTGTGCAGGGTGTTTTACTCTTAAAACCCACCAAATCCTCTCATATCTGTCTGTTTGCCACGGTGCAGACTTCCCAGACCACCCTGATCACTGACTTAAACAAATAAAGCCTGAGAAACTGGCTGTATCATACCTCTGCACTCCTCTACTTGTGTAATGAGTGCGATTTTAACATATTTGACTGTTTTTGTTGTTTTGTTGATTATTCACAGACCAATAATCAGTAGAAATAAAAGGTCAGCTCTTACTAATGACCATTGGAAAGAAAACACTATCAGCACCAGATGCTTGCTGCTTTTACAACATTTTCCTCTGTTCCTGAAAGTTACAATCTGGTGTCACTTTGTGATTACTTAGAGTTAAATGGCTACCTCCAGCCAACTGGGTTCATAAATGTTTTTACAGCAGCTGTTACGAATAGAGTGAGTTCTGTTGATTGTCTCTTTGTTTTGAAACAAGAAGCTCAGGGCTTCCACTGATCCTGTTAATACAGTTTACTTGTATGCACCCCCTGTGACAACCAGACTATGATTGTGTTGCACACAAAGCTGGCACAGAAGGTTTGGATGGCTGCTTTGAATTGTTTCTCATCTTCAGTTCATCCATCTCTAAATCCAAATCCAAAGATAAGTGCCTTTTTTGCTGGCATACAGCTTATCATGTCTTTCTTCATTTCTTGTTTGAGCGTTATTTAGCTGAGGTATTGACTACTTCCACCCTTATTGGGTTGTTTATACCATAAACATGCAGTTGTTTATGGTTTACAGAGCTATAACATTTTTTTCTCTACCCCAAATACATTTGTTTGTGTCTGCATTCAGCAAATTGTGACATGCAGACCATTGCAGTTTGGGACAAATACAAGCAATGTTACACCCCTAATCAATTATGTGGAAATCTTGAAAGTCCCTGTAACCAATAAGACCAGAAGTGTTCTGAGAGCCCACACCTCTGCCAAGGCATTTCCAACATTGTCAGGTGAGTTATTGTCATGTAGAAAACAGCCTTATCTCCCACTGTTAACAAATACTTAAAAAATGTCTGGTTCCACATCCAGATTCACATAACCACCAAATCGTATCACTTGTTTCTTTTGCCGTTAACATTTTCTGAAAATGTCACGGATATGAAAGAAAATGTGGAAAACTTCCCTGTCTTGTGATATTTCTAAATCCTTGAAAAGAATTTCTGAACCTGAATCCACATTGAGATTACCACCAAAATCTTATCCCTTCTTCCTTGTGCCATGACCAACATTCCTTAAAGAATGTAATCAAAATCCTTTCAAAATCTTTTGAGTTATCTTTTCAACAGTCAAAAAGACAAAACAAGGCCACAGAAAAAGAACATCTATGACTGAGATACTTAAACAAAGTCTGTAAAATATTAAAAGATTCAGATTATGTGAACAAACATAGAGCCAGTATAAGAAAGACATGATTTTAGTTTAAAAACACATAGCTTACTCAGTAATACCAGAGGCTGTAAGTTCAACCTTTTGGGAATAAAGAAGAACACACTTTTGCCCATCACTTCCGTATCACACATGAGGCACATTTAAAAGGGAAGCCTCTTTTACTGACAAAATCTTTGATCGTTGCTGAGCCAAGGAGACATCAAGCACACTATTTGTCTGTCCTTCTCTTAGCTGTAATTTGTTTGTGGCTGCGGATGTCCTGATTCAGTCAGAGTCTCCTCTCAGAATGAAGAGCAATCGAGCTTCTTGGCAATCTATGTAGAGCAGGACCGACCAGAAGCAGTAATGAAGATTTAATCACCACTCGGCTGAACTGAAACATGAAGTTGATTCATCATAACGTGGTCATTAGCATTAGCTGGGATCAGAGGCACTACATGCAGAGTAGGGGAACATACGTACACTTTCATGTCCACAAGCGGAGTTGGACATTGAAACACAGCTTGATACTCACACATGGTGCAGCCCTGAGGCGCACATACAGTACTTACAAAGACACACACATGCACACACACACACTCCACAAAAAATACATAATGCGTGAGATTTTTGCTTGCTTGCGATGGGGGGAGGAGATAGTTAAGATTTCATTATAGTCAAGCATTGCTTATGTTCCAAGTATAACCATTGTAAACTTAACATTGATGATTTTGTTTTAATATGATGCCCGGCAACCACAGTTTGAATATCAATGTGATTAGACTTTGCTTTACTGTTTAATGGTAGGTGTGGAGGGAGAATAAGAATAAGCTCTTGCTCCTTTTTGTACAATAGTTAATTTCATGATTCAGCAGGCTACAAAATCAAATGATGAGGTAACTTACTGCAGTCATGGATCAGGCTCTCCCACCTTGAGTTTGAAGTATGCATCCTCATTTTGTTGGAACATCGCTGAAGTCAGATCAACTGTATCATACCTGGATACAGCAGGTATCCAGGTATGATACAGTTCTCTGATATGTAGCTGCATGTTAATTTTTTTTTTATTGGCTGGTGGGTAGTGGATCTTATGGCTGAGTCGTGTCAAGCTCCCGTTCAGCTCTATGATGCCCAGAGCATCTTGCTACAAATTCCATGAATGCATAATGTATCAGAACACTCGGTGGGTGTTACACAATAAACTTTCATGTGTGAGAAATATTAACATGTGTACGGTGGCATATTGCATTCACTTGAAAATAAATAAATAAATAAATATATCCTGTTTTTACAAGATAGTATCACGTATATATATACAGATATATATTTATTTATTTTTTATTTTCCTTTTTTAATGAGATAATGTTGTAAAAACAGGAATTTATTTATTTTAGAATTTCATGTTTTTACGAGATACTATCTCGTAAAAACAGGAATACATTTATTTTGAATTTCCTGTTTTTACAACGTACTATTTCGTAAAAACAGAAAATGATTTATTTTCAAGTTTCCTGTTTTTATGAGATACTAAGGAATCTTAAAAGTAATGAACATGTCGCACATGCTAGACCTTATTCAGTTTTATTTCTCACTCCATTTGAAACATTAGGAGAAGATACTTGTGTCTTTGTGCGGTGTAGATGGTATTGTTATTAGTTTGTCCACATTGCACAGACACCTGAGGAATTTGCGGTTGTTCCGACGCAAAGCCCCCTCGGATCTGCTCGACATTGCGGTTAATCCTGTTTTTACGAGATAGTATGTCGTAAAAACAGGAAAATTAAAAATAAATAAATTCCTGTTTTGACGAGATAGTATCTCGTCAAAACAGGCGGATTTTTATTTATGTTCAAGTGAATGCAATACGCCACCGTACATGTGAGCATGTGAAAAGGATAAATGTTTGACACTTGAGAGTCCTTCATAATGTATTGTTCACACTGCAGTGGATCTCAGATTTTACATTTTACATTTTGGCAAAGACAGGCACACACTTGAGGACCATCCCTGCTTCTCTCTGCTTTCTATTTTAGGAGAGTTGACAGACTTTGCCTACATTGTTTTTAAACCAAGTTAAAGTTTCTTTTTTTATGAAAGACTGTTATCTTTCACTTGAATGCACCAACTGATGAGGAGACAAGCTAGAATCCCAGAGAGAACCTCCAACGAGGAGCAAATAGTGGACAAATGCTGTCAGACACTTCAGTGTTTGTAAGTCACAAAGACATCAGCAAACTGACCTGTGCTTCCTGTTACACAATATGTCATCAGAAAATGACCTTTAATAAATCTACTGCCTTTACATACTGACTGAACATCATAGCTGCAATGCTATTGTTTAGCAACATTTACAAGCTAATATTAATGCTAGCTGAAGCAGTCTATGCTATCTTGATTATTTTGTTTATTACTTAAAATGTGGACAACCAGGACTGATGTAGAGTAAGGTTCTCACCAGTTCCAGCCACTGTCATAATTGTTATCTGTGGAATTTCATCACATTGTTAAAGGTGTAGTCAGCGATCTTCTAATCTTCTAATCTAAAGCACTATTTGTCAAAATCACCGTATTTCTCCTCTCCATCCACAAGATGTCACCACTGACAGCATGTTGAAAAAAAAGTCTGGTTTCAATACACAGCCTTGGCTCTGAATTTCAGCAGGTTAATACTATGGCTCAGGCCGAGCCACCGAAACAGGGGTAACCCCACACACACACACACACACACACACACACACACACACACACACACACACACACATCCAGGGGACGATCATACTCATGCGCAGATCAGACAGAGGGAGGAGGAGGAGTCACAGGTTGCGTAGCGTGCACAGTTAGCGTAAGAGAGAGATACAATAGGTGCAGTAGCAATGGCTGAAAAACAGCCCAAAAGAAAAAGGTCAGAGGAGTGAAAAGTGAAAAAGAAGTGCTAAGACCATGAAAGAGCGAAGACCCAGGTCAACATTGGTGTTGCTTTCCAACGGTGGAGGGAACTCCGCGAATTGAAATACCTGAAAATGGATGCAGATGTCGCCGTCTTTCTAGATATGTACACAGTACTGCAGGCAAACTCACAAAACAGTCCAGCCTTTTCCCAGCACCACCCAGTGATAACTGTTTTGTCGGCCATTGACCAGATATGGCGCCATTCATACTTGAATTCATATATTCAAAAAACTCAACATAATTGCTTTGACATAAATTGAAAAGGGCCTTGTATTTTTCTTTGCCAAGGGCCTCCAAATAACTAAATCAGCTCCTGTCTCAGAGTCCAGGAGCGTTGTAGTCAGACAGGCACACCGAGAACAGAGGGCAGAGTACATACTCACATGTGGGGGCTTGTATCTCCGAATCATTAGATGCAGAGGGGGACAGCAAAGCCAGATAATAGGATGCCAAATGCATTCAGAGCTGCTGTTCATTACCTGGTTCGTCTGCCTGTGAGTCTGAGTCATTTACTGGAGGGAAACCTACAAAAAGTCATGCGCTTTCCTCTCTTCTTTTCTGTAATGGGAGGTATACACATACATTCATCATGTTTTTTGCCTCCCAAACACAAGAAAAACCACACTATCACGTTGTCTCTCCCTGGAATGTCATGTTGCTGTGTGTGTTTTCCAGTGAAGTGTAATAGTGATTGCTATGTGTGTTTTCCAGTGAAGTGTAATAGTGATTGCATGTGCTTCTTCCCATCCACCATACGTCCACCCCTTACAGCCAATTCTCATTTCGGCCCTCTCTCTCTTCTCTTCTCATTTCATCTCCCATCCTCTCCTCTCACTTCCTCTCTCCTCTGCTAAGTCCCTTCTCCCCATATTTCAGCAACGGTTTCCTCCCTCTCCATCATCGTTTATCTGCATTCAGTCCATTTTCTCCCCAGCCTGATGGCTCTTAGATGAGCCGTCTTTCTGGTTAGAAACTGTAATGAAGACTGAAATACTATTTCCTGGATGGCTACTGTGAGTTTTCACCCACCATCCGTCGCTGCTGCAGAGTGATCGATGCCGTTGTTGTTGTTTTGCCTTTCCAGTTTGCGCTTATTGATGTGTCAGCTCGTCTCTAAGCAGATATTTCTAATGACTTCCAGCTAACACGGAGCTCTTCGTACACGTCTGTTCATTTGAATGTAATTGTTCCTTCGAACTGAGTATCTTGCATGCCTCACACAAAGTCTCACAAATGTATTGGCAGCAACAGCATTGAAATTGTTTTAAGGTGTGAATTTTAATGATGTGAATTCATTTTTATTGGAATTAACATCTTTCCCATCTGAGGTTTACCATTGTCTCTGTATGAGTTCAGATCTCCTTTTCCGAACATACATTAAAGTACAATTTCAAAACATTATGATTATGTATGAATTCTCTATCTTGTGCTGTTGCATTAAGGGTAGGAGACAGTGACAACCATGCTGATTTTTTGTGTAATATGACTGAATGAAATAAAAGTTCAAACAAATTTCATTCTTTTAGACCAGTTAAACCCAATTTCATGGTAGTTCAACTAGATGCTGCTATACTACATATAGACATGAGAACCCCCTTAAAAATAAGATGTTACGGGGTGCTGGTTTGGCGGAGTGGTTAGCAACCAGGCACCCCATGTACATACTTCTGCCAGTCCAGGTTCGAATCCCGCCTGTGGCCAGCTTGCAGAGTGTCTTCCCCTACTCTCTCACCCCCTTTCACAGGCCTATCCACTGTCTCTCTCCTATCAATAAAGGCACAAAATGCCCAAAAAATACATAAAAAAAAAAAAAGATGTTACATCTCAAGGCTATCCTCAAAAATGTCTATTTTCAGCAGAGACAAATATGATGAGGACAGGTTTATGATCAGGGCATCCATAAGTTTGTCACAGTCATGAATTCTGTTTTTTAGTCCCTTTTTATCTGACTGGATTTATAAATATGTGGATCTATCTATCTATCTATCTATCTATCTATCTATCTATCTATCTATCTATCTATCTATCTATCTCTATCCATCCATCCATCCATCCATCCATCCATCCATCCATCCATCCATCCATCTATCCATCTATCCATCTATCTATCTATCTATCTATCTATGGATCGATCGATCCATAGATAGATATTACATGGATGTGTAATGACCTTTTGAGCATAATGACCTAGATTTAGAGTGCCAAATCCATATTTCCTGTTATTTTGACAAGACTAACTTAAAAGTAATGTGGTAATAGTGTGACGCCTTAAATTTCAAATACAGTAATATTAGAATCTTACTAATTACTTTGAAATGACAGTAACAAGTATTAAATAATGCATTGCATTTTTTAAGTAACTTGCCCAACACTGCCCTTGAGTTCTATGTCTTCAGCTTGCTCTGTTGTAAAGTGTTAGTTGGCTCTATACACACGGAGGTGATTGTTTGATTGATTAAATGAATAAAACAAAAAAGTTGTAAAGTAGCATTTCACTTTTCAGCTATTACTGGTGTGGGGGGCATAAAGAATGAAGCTACATTTGCACACTTTATCAAGATGTGGCATGGGCTTTTAAATTTTTGATCCATCCAAAAAAATACATGTTTTCATGTCATCATATCAATGTTAACTAAAAGCTTGGGCATGAGTAGCTAAATCTGGTAGTACACACTACCAGCAACAAGACTGTGGGTTTCAGCCTAGCTCTGGCTGTCACATGTCAGTATGCCCCTGGACAAGGCACTTTACTCCAGGTTTCTCCCCTGCTGAAACATTGGCATGTAAATGGGTGTGAAGGGGCGTGGATATGTCAGCTAATACTGATGGACTATTTATATCAAAACTCAGAGCCAACATTGAGTGAATATAAGAGTGAATCAGCAGATGCCTCCTGCATGTAAAAGCTCTTTGAGTAGTCACAAAGGCTAGAAAAGTGCCACACAAGCTCATGTCCATGTGCCATTTCCCATAAGTTTTAGGTACTTAGGACCAGTGCTTGAAACTTTTTGCTTAACAGCCACTGTGTCAGATAGATTTAATATTTTTAGTCAGCGATCTAAGATAGACTAACTGCAATGTGTCATGAACAGTATAAATAATGGCTTTAAGTATACATACAATATATGTTGCTAAGCTTTCGTAAATCAGCAACAAAAAGTGACTTTCAGTAACTTTGTAAGAAAAACAGTGTTTTCATCTCCTTCTTTGGATATGATTTACAGTGGCAGTATTGTTAGCTCTCCTTGGTTATTCCAGCATTGTAAATATTGACACATACACTGATACATGGAGGAACCAGAGCCCTATCCTCAGTAAATGTGTTGAATGAATTGAAAGTGACGAGAGCAGAAAACAAGGAATCAATTTGTTGTCTTGTTTCTGCCACAGTAAACTTTTTATATCCCTTTTTTGGCCGATAGGTTGATCAAATTACCTGCCTCGAAGCAAAACCAACAGCATTTACCATAGCTGGGTGTTGTTTGAAAATCACAAGAAACTGTGGAAGGGTAATGAGTTAAGAGTGTAAATGGGTGGCTGTGTACTAGTGTTAGAGTTCGTTTGCATTCAACCCAAAGGTCTGGGGTCAGTTTCCCAGCCCTCGCAGTGTACAACTGGATGTGGACACTGACTCATAAATTGATTCCGGTTCTGCCCTAGGGGTGTGAATGTGTGTAAAATATCTGTAAAATATCTGGTTAGCTAACAGCCATGGACACTTTGCCTGGCAGCCTCCCTCTTCAGTGTGTGAATAAATGGATGGTGTGGATGGGTAGGTGTGTAGGTGTAATAAAACATTAAGTAGACGGTTAGAAAATAGCCATGGAAACTTAAGTCTGTGTACTATTTCCCATTGGTTTGTGGATTTGCATAATCATAAACAGCAATGGACAAGACAGCAATTGATTGATTTTCTTTCTTCGCTGTTTGTTTGGCCCAAGCTGCACTTCCTCACAGGCTAATACAGTTGAAAGCCCCAGTCCTCTTGTAGTGAATGCCAACTCTTGATTGCAAATTGTCAAATCAGTTCCCTTCTACGAAGCTTACTGTTGTGCAGTAAACTAAAGAGTATAGAGTTTCTCCTTATACTGTTCTTCCAAAATGCTTCTCAGGCAAAAGGAAAGCATGGAACACGGCTCTGAAAACATGGCTTTATCATCTTTTCTTCTCAAGTAACACATTTAAAAAGTCATGTAGGTTTTGACATTACATAAAAATAATATTTTCTGTTGTGAGTTCATAGATGGCAGTAATACCATTGCCAGTACAGAGTCATATATTCTTTGTCTTTTGCCGTCTGAATCTGATGCTTCTCTCTGGGACTTCGATTCCTGCCAGGTCTAAAAAGGGACAGAACAAAATAAGTACCAGCACATCCATCCAGTTCTGGTTTCCAACACTGGCATAAAGCTATTTCAATTCAACTTTGTAGAGTTTGTTTTCACTCTTACTTCCACCAAGTCCATACCCAAATTACCAAGCCAAAGCCAAAAGTAATGTGTGAAGTAAAGACTGCTTGTATTTGGCTGTTACTGCCAGAGCAGAACCAAGTGTGCTGAAACTCGGTTACAATGTGCTGCGAGATTTGGATAATGTCAAATGTGAACTTTCTGCACTGTCACCTCTTTTGGTGGTTAATGGTGGCTGAGGTGTCGTGACCTGCTGTATATGTACCCTGTTGCTGGTTTTGTTTACCAACCAGTATCCGACCCAACAGATGGGTTTGGATTGCTCAACATTTTCTCTGACTCTGATGAAGCAGAAAATGCATTGAATAGTCTCCAAGGGAGCTTTCTATACAAAAAATAGATCTGCTCTGGGTTGATGTGGGTTCAGCACTGGAATTTTAACCTTAAAAAATGAATGTCTTTGTGAAGACTTCCTAAGAAAAGGTCATACAGCTTTCAATAAAAGGAGCAACTGACGCATACAGCGACTAAAATATTGAAGAGTAAAAACATCCCCAGTTTTCTTTGATTTTCAAAATAGTAGGACTGAAAAAGGTTCAGGCGGTAGTAGCAAAAAATAATTAATGGTGTTGTATGCATGCAGAGGGGAAAAAAGTATTTACAGAGATTTAAATATACTTAACATAATACAGCTCAGTCATTACATTCAAGGTGGCACATTGAAAACCTTAAACATACGTTATATAGATCATTTATATAATGACAATTATGAACAATTTGTGCAATATAGACACAAAAGCAGAGCACAAAATTCTTTTAATATTTTAGGGTTTTTTCTGTGGTCTTTTTTATATGGAATGACACATGTAGTGTGACCCTTTTGTGAGACTGCTTCATGCACTACACGACCATTGTGATTTACAAATTACTTCATAATTTAGGGGGAAAACACAAATTCTTTTGCCAGGGCAGTGGTTTCACTTTCCCTCTTTTTAATTCTGCTATAATCAGATATCTGTCAGGTCCGAAATTTAGTTCACGATTAAGTCCCAAAATATACTAAATTAAAAGAGTTCACACTGGATTCTGATGTCCTCACAACATATATTTTTGAAGTTTCTTGAAAAAAATAAAAAATAAAAAACTAGATGAAATATTTGATTTTGAGATGCCTACAGACACTGCTGTTGTAGCCCTGCCCAAAACGGTTTGTTTTAGTTTAAATCTTTCTGAGCTGTGTCTGACCTCCTTTCAAAGGGTAGATGTGTCTTCAGCTTCAAGGCTATGCTCTTACTTTTACTTTGGACACAGACATGCCAGGAGCCAGCCATCAGGACTGAACCAACACCTGGCTAGGGAAACGTCCTCCATCTGGGAGAAGTGGTATATACCTGGATTACACCATTGGAAGAAGAGTACAAACCTTCGAAAGGTAGAACAAGAAAACTAGGGAAAGAATGGAGCCCTGTTATATTAGCGAGTTTTGGAGACACGCAGTAGATGCTTATTTTTTGTTTAATAAATATTTAAAAGTCAATTTTGCTAAATATGGGAATAAGAACCCTCATTTACTCATAAGTAGGTGATTTTAAAACCAATAGAATATTGAAATACAAGTTTATAAAAGTGTTCTTAAAAAATGCTTTAATTGAACCATTGGCAAATCCTGTCCTTCCTGGCTTCATGCACAAGGTTACAATTCTTTACAATTCGAATCAAGTTAAAAATACCTCACTATTTTTGCTCACTTCAAATCTTATTTAACTAATTCAAAGATTCATGAGGGTTTGTGAGGATGACTTAAAATCTCTAGAAACATTTCAAAAATGTGTAAAATATTATCAATGTCTAATGCAAAAGTTTACTGCTGAAGTCAACTGTCTTTCTGCAACAAATCAATTAAAGCTGGGGTCTACGATTTGAAACCGCAGCCTGCCCCCCCTTCCCTCACCTCTCCCCTCCGTGTTCCTAGATCCCGCCCCCAGCTCGTGTCGCCTCATATACCAATAATCCCCCTCGGACAGAGCTACGAGCGACTAGCATAATATGTCAGCAGCAAACTCAATCAAAAACAGCTCAGCTCAACTGAAAGTATCAAACACAACAGACATTCCCCTTGTAACACACAGCAGTAGCCATTTCAATTGGACCGGCGGCAATGCGGGTCTGGCGCCGCCAGAGCGGAGCCGATTGTGGGGGAGGATTTATCTTTCTCAGCCTGTCCTCCCCAGCTCAGCTTACAGTGCTAACGATTAGCGGCTAACAGGCTAACCCGCTCCGCTACAAGTCAACAGACAACCAGAGTTATTCAGCAGACATCTCCCACTGTAGTAAACAAAGCCATTACCTGATCAACCAGGGGCGAAACGGCCGATGCTGAAGGTCTGACGGCCGACTGAGGCCATTCGTTAGCCGTTAGCCCGCTAACAGGCCTCAACCAGCAGGCAGAGCTCCGTTGGGCCCCGCGGGAGAGGGAAGCGGCTTCCCGGTTTCGGCGCTAGGCTTTTCTGGCTCCATGATAGTTCAGTAGCTAATGCTGCTAGCTGCTCACCGGAGGTAGAGGGGAGGAGGTGGGACCATGGGCATGACGCTGCGTATTGAGGGAGACGGGGGATTGGATGGACTCACGGACCAACTCACGGACCAATTGAACCCTACAGGCTTCTAGGCTTGATTGGTCAGCTAGTATGCAGCTTTGCAGCGGATATACTGAATGGATTTTCGTTCTTTTTGGTCTTTATACTGTGTAGATAGGACCATAGGACCATAACAGCCTTATAAACGGTGTTATTAAGATGTACAAAGCTTGCAAATCGTAGACCATAGCTTTAAGTGCTTGTTTTTCAAAAGTAGTAGAGTAGTGTTTTACATTCTGATATGCCTTTCTAGACCAGCATAATAATGAAATTACCTTTCTACACATTCTGATGTGCCTAATAGACCAGCATAGATAATGAATGCTATTGTGCTGATTTTAGTCATGCCATATTTGAATGAATATATCTCACGCTACTTACAGATGTAGATGTGTTTTACCGCTGAGGTGTAAGTGAAGCCACTTCAGCAATTTACAGAAGCAATGTCAAGTTAGTAAGTATTGATTTAGTATTGCTAAAATATATTGATTTAGCGATATGCCTTTCTAGACCAGCATAATAATGAAGGTGAAAGATTATGCTCATGCCAATTTGAATGAATGTTAGTATCAACATTATATCACACTACTTACAGATAGTAGATGTGCTTTACCGCTGAGGTGCAAGTCATGTAGCTTACCAGCAATTTAGAATAGCAATGTCAAGTTAGTAAGTTTGCAATTACGCAAAAATATATTGATTTAGCATTGCTAGAAAATCACAGGTATTGTTTGCACGTTGCAGTTTATTAAAATATCAGAGCGGGGACATATTTTCAGATTTTAAAAAAGTTAAGTCATTAACTTATTCAGAAAATATGTTGAGCATTGATCCATAGTGGTCATGGAAAAATCATTTTGTGAAGCATTTTACTTTTGAGACCTTGCAGTGTCATTGCTGCACAGATCCTTCAGTTCAAATACACAGCAAGTGATGGGGATGAGCAGCACTGAGCAGCTTTAAAATACTCTGGGTCAGAACCACTTGTTTGGGGTGACCATTCTTTGCCATCTACTATTAAACAGAGGATGTGCGGTATTTCAGAGCAAATCACACTGTGGTTATCAGAATAAAAATGCTTTCTTCCATCTGTGAGCTTATTTACTGTAAGTTTTGATACAGTTGGCACTGCTTCATAGTTGGGGGCAGGTTATCAGCATTGGGGGAAACAGTCCTTTCCCCAGCCAACAATATCACTAAAAGAGCAAGTTTTAAATCGCTAATGCTAACAAGCAAACATCTGTCAAAAATACTACACAGCATAGATGTGAACTTAAATCATTTTCTTATTGCTGTTAATTGGATAAGATGGATATATTGACAGAAAAAAACAATCTAAAATATTACGATTGGACTGTTGTGACTGAAGTGTTTCAGTTATCATTTTCACATGTTTGAATCACATTTAAAGAGACGGTATCATATTAACTAAAACATTCACAGAGGTCAGCCTGTGTCGATGGCCATAAGAGTGGGCTCTTTGATAGGTGGGTCAGTTGATCAATAAATGAGGAACAAATAATCAGTTTTACACAAAATACCTTGTTTTACTGCATATAAAGACTTGCATCAAAAGGGTTTTACTCAAACGCTGTCACACAGGGAAAAGTGTATCCATTTTAAAGTCAGAAATAATTGGATGAAAAGCAAATTATATTTCCCCTTATCCTTTTAACATATTCTCTCTCATGTGCTCCAATCCATCATAAAAAACAACTCACAGCAGAAGTAACCAAGCTGTCAGCCATGATGTTCATTTAAATGCACATCACCTTCACTGTCTGCTCTTTGCTGCTCTCACTTCATGGGGCTAAAGTAAAAATAAAAGACCAGTTCTGGTTCATGAGTAGATGTTATGAGTAAAATTCAGCTCTCACTGCAGACTGTGTAACACTGTATGCAAACTGCACACAGACCTCTATTGGTCTCTCTTTATAAGACAGGAAAATAGAGGATTATTCTGCCTGCGATATTGTGCACTGGTATGACTTCTGATACAAAACTGCCTTTTTCTTTCTCCAAGATAAGAGATTATATTTAAAAGGGTACATGTGCGGTAAATAACTGAAGGAAAACAAGGAGAAATTGGATCATTGAGAGCTTTCATTTTCATGGCACAGTTTTCTTATTGTTTTCTCCAAGTGATTTCATCTTGATAGAGGAATGAACCCTATCTCATTTCTCCTCTTTTGTCTTTTTGCTTCTTTCCTCACTCATTTTTCTCTCTTTTTCATCTCGTCTGTTTTTGGGGGCTATATTGTTTTCCTCTCTTTTTCTGCATCACGCTCTGCGAGGCTTACTAGAGTTTGGAGTGATAGACTGTCAGCCCGGCTTCTCTCCAGTGTACCCAGACAAATAAGATGTCTCTTGGCTTGACTGATTTAAATGGCCGGCTTATTTCTCGCTGCGTTCATGGTGATTAGAGATAACAAAGTCGGCTCCAGTCAGGATGTTTTTTTCCTCCCTTCGTATTCCTGGATACAATATGGAATTTAAGCACGAAAATGGACTGCATGCAGATGGACAAGCTCACATAAGTGTATCAAATATAAGAAAAACCTGTATAGAGAAAGCTGAATAAAGCCAGGCATAGACAATGCCAGAAAGTGGTTTTATTCTCGAGAGTCCCAAGAATCCTAAATTAACTTTTTGATTGACCAACTAAGGTAAAGTAATGAACTGATATGTTTTTTAAATATTGAAATAATCAATTGGGTTTTAGTCTCCTCACAGTAAAGGAGAACAACAAGGCAGGTGGTTCAAATGTAAGTCACATTTGAACCATCTACCTCAGGGGCCTGCACTGTGTTGTAAATCCAGGAAAAGCATTGTGGGTCAATAAGAAACTCAGCAGCTTGATGAGCATGTCAATATATAAACTGCACTGTTTACTTAAATAGGGAAGCTGAATAGCAGTTAAAACCATAGTTTTGCATCCAGAATGCTAGAGTTTGAGCAGTGCCATGAAAGAAAACATCACTTTCTGTAGGAAGACTGTAATTGAGACTGTTCTGTTGCTATTTGACTTCCATCCTTTTGTCATTTTCAAGTGGTCAGTGGCAATCGTTCAGCCCCATTATAGATGATAACTCTATTGAGTATTGAGCATTATAACAGCCCTGTAATTGCTGTGACTTTTTGAACTGGACATTTAAAAATATCAGTCACTCAATATTCTTTATTGTGCTCTAGGACAAAGAGAAGTCAGGTAAACTCTAGGTTTTTAACAGAGTTTTGCTTTGTTATGGTCTTACTTACTGTAGGTCTGTTGGTAACTGCTTTGCATAGTCAACAGATGACATCCAAATTGTAAGCCTTAATAAGCTGGCACTTGAAAGACTTACAGTAGTAATTCAGAAATATTGTAATTTACATTCCTTGCAAGTGCCATGTCCTTGAAAATATGCTCCTTATTTGTAAGAACAGACCTTTCCATATTGTCCACATACAATAGTAAAGTAAATATTCATCCACTGACATTTTGAAAGCTGGTATTTGAAGACAACTGTGTGCCCTGTGACGTGTTACACGTGCCTGCACAGGTGTGCGGATTGTCTTTGACCTTCCTGGTGTGCAACACTCTGTGAGGTAGAAGTGTTCCTCTTTAGTGTTCCTCAGTTTACAGCGCAGAGATTGTTCGGTGGTTTTCACTGGAGGACAAAGCTGCTCATGGAGAAAATAGTCCCCTGTGAAGCAGGCAGCGCAACTTGACATTTTGCCCTGACGAACACACACAGGGACACACACAAAGACATGGTCACATACAGTGGTAGAAAACAACAAGAAGAACAGCTTTTTAATAATTAAATGTGCGGCGCTTGCCTGCAGTGTTGGACTCATTACCCACATGTGGATCAAGATGGACTGTCATTTTTTCCCTCTCAAATTATAATGCAGTAAAAGCCCTTAAATACATACCACATAGCCCTAAATTAACAGCTCCTGGAGCTACTGTTATCCATATTGTTGGCATGCACATAAAAATCCACTGAAGACATCTATTCAGCAGTGGCATCTTGCAGTGAACAAACAGTTCATACACACCCACGCATGCTGGCTCAATTTGAGCATGATTAAAAAACTGTTTTCAGTGTTGCTTCACATAAAAATGTGCTGTAACCCTGCTGACTGTCTGGATAGAGTGTCAAACACATTCAAGGTTTTTAATAAACTAATACTGAACTTGATGTTAAATTGTCTCCTAAAGTTTTTTAAACATCTGTAACCAATGTAAACGCTCTTTTTTCAGTCACAGTTGAAAGTCTTTGTTGCCACCTTTTGAATTGAAGTTATTGTTTTCCTTTTGAACACGTTCTCGTCTGCCTTCGCAAATTGTGTCAGTGTTAAAGATGTCTCTTTGTTCATTTTTGTTTAGTATATCAACAGGGTTGCCAACTGTATAGAAAAGGTAGAAATGAGATCTCAGAAAAAGTGTGCGTGTAAAGCACGTTGACATTTTTGTGTGTGTAGTTGCTATTTTCCCCCAGTCAAACCACGTGCAAAGTCAGCATTACACAAGTCACAACAGGGCTCACTTTCTGCAAACTGATATGTTGACGAAGATCAAGGCAGTTTTTTCCTCTTCAACAGCTCAATGAGCCTCTTATTATCACTTTAAAGTAACACAGGGAAAATATTCACCTTAAAGGCAGTTCACTAGCTTTGAAAGTAAATTTACTTATTTAGTAAAAAACATGGATGGAACACCATCTCATAAATGTAAGATTCAGACATGAATATTAAGAAAAATAAAAGTAAACCAGAAGTACTCAGAGGGAAAAAACTGTGTCCAAGGCAGGAACAGAGCTCTTGTCAAAATGTTGAGAACTACCCTGTTTTGAACTGTTCACCTCACAAATCCAAGACTTCTGTTCACCACCAAGTCTGACCATATTTTCATTTCACCATGACCAATTTTCCCTAAAAATATCGTCAGCATCCATAATAACTATTAGAGTTATCCTAATACAAACTCACAAACCTCCTTGGTGGAGGTAAATCAAAGTCATCCTTTGTGCATGTTCTGAGTGCCACCCTTGCATTGACTCAGGGCATATAGTTGTGCACCCTAGTCAAAATGTTTGGATCCACCATTGATTCCTAAACTGTTTCAATATCATGCATGTTGTGTAGTTTTTACAACAACAGGAAAAGGGAAGGAGAGTGAAGGACAGGGACTCACCTTTCACTGGGTTAAAGTCAAAAGACTTTCCACCTCTGTATGACTATGGGCAGTATTTTGATGGCATGAGGTGCATTGTAATAAAGCATGTAGGGCACATCAGTTTGGGCATGTCAGTTTATATTTTGCTGTTTTAAAGACTCAAATACCAGGTGCAAAGCTAGGTGCCGGATGTTAAGACGGTGGATGGAGTGACTCGATTTAATGTAGGTGTGTTTCGGCATTACATGAATCAAACCAATCAAGTGTCAACTTTCATTACATTTGAAGCAGTGCACTGGCTGGCAGTTGTTCTGCTGTAGTTACACAGAGAAGTTCATTGTTTGGTCCAGTCTGTGGTCGGCTGTGTAGCTTTATTTCTTTCCTTTTCCTGTGTAATTAAACAAACAGAAATATGAAGAGTATGAAATATGTCAATGGTGAGGTTTAAGTGAAATGTCACTAAAGCATTTAAGAGAATGAGATGCATCTAAATCAGCATAAAGGCAAAACCCTTATTATTCTTAAACTCTCCAGATCAAACCACTAACATCAGACAGGACTATGTTCATGAATCGCCCATTTACTGTACACCAAATAACTGTTGCTGTAAACATTTTTTTTTCATTCTTTTCTGCTAAAACCATTGGCTCTGTTCTCTGCATGCGTAAAGCACACACGGCAGCTTGCAGTCTGTGACCACACAATTTAAGTAGTATTCATAAGAATACATATACATATTATAAATGTAGTTCCATGTTGCGTTTGAATCTTTATTGCTAGTGTATTTTTCTTGTTCTTCTTTGTGTACAATGCTCACTGGAGCTGACACGGTAATAGCACACTGAGGAGTTCTTCAAGAAATGCTTGCTGTCTCTCAGCTTTCTGTTTTGTTATAAACTAATGTTGATGTTGACAAAAGCTCTGATATTTAAAAGTGAAGAAGCCGTGCTCCTGTGCATCCTGTGTGAGTGGAACAAGCTCAGTGAGTGTGTATTTTGATCTCACAGATGTGCACCCACCTCATCAACGCATCCTCAAATAGTAAGAGCACCACCCACAACCTTGAGACTTGAAACCAAGTTTTTGTGTGATTTGAGGTAAAGTTATTTGCTTTTTCTTTTCCTTAAGTTAGGCACACTCTAGCACTGATCCTGACCTCTCTTACTTTTTAGGCAAGCAAACTCCTGTGAGAGGGTAGTACTGCCTTCCTCAAGCCACAGAGGATCAGTTGTCTGGCCAATAATGTGGAGAAATGTATGACCTCTGCCTTATTTGCTGATAGTTGTGTCCAGACCTTTACTACACTGCAGTCATGACCCCCATACCAAAGAAGCCTGGTTCAGACCCTAAAAACTTCAATAATAATAATAATTATCTCACTGACCTTTCAACTCCAAAATTCTTTAAAAAAATAATAGTGGCCAGCCAACTCCATTCACAGTTAACCCACAATAGCTATGAGCCTTTTCAGTTTGGTTTCTGCCTTTGTCACAGCACAGAAATTACCCTACTCAAAATCGCTAATGACCTCCTCACTGCATCTGACTCTGGTTCCCTCCCCATCTTCATCTTCCCTGTCCTGAGTGCGGCCTTTGACACCATCTCACACTCCAACTCTCCTCCATTGGTATCACCCACACCCCCCTCAACTGGTTTCACTCCTACCTCACAGGCCACACTCAATTCTTACGGCTACAGTCATTCCAATCAGACCCCTTCCCAGTCACTAAAGGCGTGCCCCAGGGCGCTGTCCTGGAGCCGTTCTTTATCATCTACCTCTTCCCCCTTGGCCATATATTTCGCAGATTTAATATTTATTTCCACTGCTTTGTGGATGACACCCAGCTCTACCTTTCATGCAAACCTAATTCCACAGTCCCACCCCCTCCCTCATCTCTTTTAACAGATATAGAATCCTGGTTCACCTCAAATTTTCCTCAAGTTAAACAGCGACAAAACAGAACTTTTAATGATCTGCACCAAATGCACGCCATCTAAAGTTGACAGCTTCTCCCTCACCATTGACAGATCCTTTGTCTGCCCCCACTCCTCAGGTTCAGAGTCTGGGTGTCATCCTCAACAGCACACTCTTCTTCCAGTCTCACATAAATAACATAACCTGGTCAGCCTACTTTCACCTTTGTAATATTAATCTTCTCCACCCTCTCTCACCCCCCACAGTGCCTCCATTCTTGTTCACAGCCTCATCATCTCCCATATACTGTAACTTATTCCTCTTTGGCATCCCCCAAATGTCTCTCCCTAAACTGCAACTGGTCCAGAACTCAGCTGCCCACATCATCACCAGAACCGCCTCTCACCATCACATCACCCCCATCCTACAGCACCTGCACTGGCTCCTGGCCAAGCATAGCATAAATGTTGAATAAGACATCAGGGCTCTGGACTAACTTTTTTGCATTGGTTGCAACAGTGCACCTAAAACATTTTTTAAGGTGCACCAGCACAAAAATTAGGTGCACCCAAATTTTTCAGTGTCACCTTTAACGCCATAAGGTCACCATTTTATCACTCTCCACAACTTTTTAATAATGTAAATGCTTTTTAAACAAGAGCAAGATGTAAAGAAATACTTGTGTTTCCTTGGAGCAAAATTATTTAAAGAAAAACAGAGCATTTAAAGTGTTTAGTGCTTTACTGAACTGCAATTTAATATTTCAAACTCAAACATCTCAAGTTAAATAAAATATTACAAATTCAAAGATCTAATGTTTAAGGTGCTAAACTAATCTGAAAAATGAAATAAATATTCAGATTTGAACAACCAGCAACATAACATTTAACTGGATTGTCTTATTCTCCATTAATTTGAGCCCAGAATAAGACTTCACATACTGTAGTCAATATTTACAAAACTGAAACTAAGATAAATAATAAAAAACAATTCTCAAACTAACTTATGAAAATGACATTTAAAGCAGAACATTTTATGACTTTTTGCTTTATTTTTTCTCCTTTTTTTGGCTTTTTTTAATTAACAGCCCAGCTTTGTGTTCAGTCGGGGGCTGTCAGTCAGGAAAGACTGAGCAAATATTTATGTTATATTTATCATTACTTTGTTTTACTTGTTGTTGTTGTTTATTTTCAGTTATCAAACCGCCTCTAAGATGAATTCGGCAGAGCTTCGTTGCTTTTTCAGAGTTACGCTCCATGCTGAAATCTGACACCACTCTCTGGGCTCATGTGCATGCTAACAGCTGATTGGATGTTTACTGAGGTCTGTGTGTGCGTGCGTGTGCTGGCCCTGCTGTAAAATGGAGAGACAGAGGAAGCAGGCGCTGTGTTTTGTCCGTTTTGGCGGATTTTTCGCTACTGCAGTTACTTATGTCAACTTTAATAGGCTATATTACGTTTGTAGGTAAATTGAAATGTGCTTTCTCAACTTCTAAACTTTTGATTTGAGAGAGAAAAAGAGAGAGAGAGATGATGGGCTTGCGACAGAAGTCAATGTTTTCACCCGGGGGTGCCAGGTGCACCGGTGCAACCAACAGAAAATGTTAGGCGCACTCTTACAAATTTTGGTTGCATGTAGGACATGGACATGGTGCCATGCAACTCCGTAGCTACATGATGTTAAGTTACCTGAGCACCATCCCTAAACTTTACAGACACTAGGTCATAACATCCGGATTGCCAGAACCACCTGATAGCTACTGTCTGCTTGCATGAACATGTCTGTCCCTTCTTCTTACTAGTCAGGTTTTTCAGAATGTAGTCCTTTCTTGTGTCTGATCCTCTCCTGTAATACTCAAAACTGCAGGATATCTCAGGCCAAACCAAACTCCCTCACAGTGCCAAAGAAGTCCCCTCACCTCATTAAAAGCTACTTGCTTCTTCCTCACTTCCTGTGTGAGTTCATACCCAGTTGCCATGGCATGTTGTTGCAGACTTTATTTCTATAGCTTTTTTCAGGATCTCCTCTTTTTCGGAAAAACTGGTGGCATTTTGTTACAAAGGTCAGTGGTTATTCAGTCTTATCTGTCAGTCTGCTGTGAGGTCTTGTGGTGCGCCTGGTCCAGGAAAGAGAGCCCTTCCAAGTGCAGGCCATCCCTCAGCAGGTTGGCCCCAAACTCAGTTATACATTTACCGTGATCTCGCCCCCCCTTTCACTCTCGTACCTCCTTGACCTAACCTACTTGCCAGACAATGACAATTTTATGTGGTGTCTAGCTCTTTATTTGTACACTTTTTTTTTTTTTTGTGATCGTCCATTGTTCTGTTTGTGTTCTGTGTGATAGTGTGCTTTGGCAACATGATATGGAAGGCTGTGGAAACAAATTTCCCTTTTTTGGGGACAATAAATGTTCATCTATCGTAATACGTAATCCCGTATTAAAGCGGCATGATCTCTCCTCCAAACTATCATATGATGTTTCAGTAAAGAAAGCTCTGTTTTCATTGTGATCATTTCCTTTTCAACAGTGGTAATGGTATCTGAGTGGCCTCCAGTAGCTGGTTCTGGCTCTATCATCTGCTTCTCTGCTGCTTCCGCTCAGGCTTTAGTATGCTCCAGAACACTTAGTAGTTCGCTCTGGATGTGATCTGCCTGGTTGCAGATCTCCTTGGATTCACTCATAGCCTTTTGTTCTGTCTTTAACAGCAGGTCCTCTCTTAGTATTCTGATGGCTTAAGCACCACTTGGTGGTCACAAGCTGTGTTAGCGGTGTCCTTCTTTGACGGCATTTGGGGTCAAGAGTTAGCATTAGCACTATGGCTAGCATGCCTCTTTGCGGCTATTCTGGCCCTTGTTCCCTTTGGCGACTTTAAACTTTGTTTCAAATAGAAGTTGTTACTGACTGTTGGCATTAAACATAGAGACAACTACTATGTTTTTTGATGCACTGGTACATTAAATAAGAGTAAGATGAACAAAAAATGCTATTTTTTAAGGAGCTAAATGTCTCTCAAACTTTTCATGGCCTCAAACACAACTGCTCTATCTCGTAGTGTCGAAAAATTCTTTAAACACTTCCTGGATCTGCATCCTGATTTGAATCACCATCTAAATTGTATCACTTCTTTTTTGTGTCATGATCCCATTAAAAAAATCAGAATTTGTTCTTCTTTTTTAGTATTTTACGAACAGTCACATTGGGTGATTCTGTTATAAACACATAACCTTCTCTCCTTAGTAAGGGATTTAAGGTCTTGGAGAGTAAACATTCATGGTTTGTTTGTGCCACTTACTAAAAGCAGCCCTCTATTAATCTTGGCTGGTAGTCAAAAAGATATCACTTTTTTTCCAGATTCTATTAAACATGTAGATAATATGCTCATTTTTAGTTCTGATATTTCCAGGCTGAAAACCAGCAGCCTATGTCTAATCAAATGTTAGAGCAAAGCCTCAATAATTGATCAAGCCAGAGTTCAAAGTTAAGTGCAGGACTTGTGATGAAATTGTGAAGTTTAAAAATATCTCTACTCCTGTTCGAGTTTTTGATCTCTGATACCTTTTATGTCTTAATATTGCATGAACCGTCCAAAGTCATTTTCACGAGGGTTGACACTATTTCAGCACTCTGTATAAACCTTCTCTCTCTGATGAAAGAGAGTCGTGTAGGCTGTCTATCAAGACTCAGCGGAAAGTAATTATGCCAAAATGAGACCATATCCAGGCACAAAAAAGTAGGTCTGAACTTACACTGTCATAATTTGGCAGAAATGTCAAACAAATTGGGAACTTAACAAATGTTAGGGATTACTCAATCTCAGATGTTGTCGGTTAAATTAGATGCAGCTGATCAGTAGTCTTAAACTTTTTGCCAGCCTTAATTATTATGACTACATTAATTATTGCTGCATTGGTTGGCTGTATACCAGACAAAGTGACAGGAGGACAGTTTTTAATTGACTTTTTATTCTCAATGCTATGGCCTGTTTCCTCATTTTACAGGCAACTATCTTGTTGGTTTTTCCTTTTATTTATTTATTTTGGCATTTCATTGATAGGAGAGAGACAGTGGATAGGCTTGTGAAAGGGGGAGAGAGAGTAGGGGAAGACACTCTGCAAACTGGTCACAGGCGGGATTTCGAACCTGGACCAACAGAAGCAAGTACATGGGGTGCCTGGTTGCTAACCACTCCACCAAACCAGCACCCCAGTTGTTAAGTTTTTAAGATATTAGTCTGACAAGTGTGTTGAATGTTTTGCTCACTTGACAGATATAATTTGTAAAGACTGTCACACGATTTGATCCTCAGGCACAACAGTTTGGTAATTCTTCCTGACCTGATAGCTCTCATTGGATATTCCATCAGATGTAGTTTGATCCAGAGTTATAAATACCAAACATGTTTATATAGGTGATGTTCTCACTCAGTTTAAAAACAAGCAGTAGTGCTGACAACTCATTCCTGAGGATTATTGAAAAATCAAATGGTTGCAAAAAACCTTTATTGAAGGCGAAAAAAAAATGTCTGGTCTTAACTTTGGTGGTGTGTTTTAAGTTGCATTTACCTGAAATGATTGATTTTGGAAGTTGTGAGGTTATTTCAGCTTCAGGTGAAGCATAACACAGAGCATTAAGATAACGGTCCGTGAACCAACAGCTAGGCAACAGAGCTACAGCCCATTTCACAAGCTAGCAGCAATAAACAGAGTTGTATTTACAGCTCAGTTCACAAACTACCAACAGAAATCAGCCTTGTTCCCAAGGTACAGCCACAGAACCACAAGCTAACAGCAAAAAAGCTGAAGGCAGCTCACCTTACAAGATACATATGGAGAACAAGCTATTAGCAGCAGTTATCAAGCAACAGAAACTGAATGGATTTCAAAAGGTAGTACATATTTATCTGTCAAAAATGATGGAAGTGCTGACGTTCTGCCTTGTAACTTGATTTGCCTAAGAAATAAAACATTAACTTGTGGAAAGCCAATGTCATTAAAAGTGGTCATTAAAACGTACTATGTTTGGTGAATTTAATTATACTAGATGTAGTCATATCAAAACATTATTTAAATGATAACTGGGAGATCATGATATAATAAGTTATTCAACAAGAGCTTTAAAATACCAGTTGATGTGTTCGTAGATAATCATTTCAACCAAGAATGATATTGTAATGTTGTTTCTGTCATGGGTTGCCAGCACAGTGTCACTCAGATAAAAATTCTGGATGAGGCTTCTGGCCGTGGTGCACGTGTGCTGAGGCCAGGGAGGCCTGTTGTTGGCCCAGGGCCACCAGACTTGTTCTGTCAGCTCAAATCTCATAGACAACACCAAGTGCCGTGTCTGATCCTTGAGAATCCTTGTCCAGCTGGCAGCACTTATGAAGAATTGAATGAACATCAGCCCAGCAAGTTGAGAGATATCTCAAAATGTTGACAGCGTGGAATGAGAGTTTTTTTTGTAATGACTGTTATGGTAGTTTGGGATAAAGACATACTCAACAAGGTGTGAAACATGTCTGAAATTTGATTTGTGCTTTTTTTATTGTTATTTCAACGCAATGCATCAAGTTTTCTTTTTTTGTCAGTACCTATAAGTAATTACCTACATCCTCTTATAGTTTATCATCATCTTCGTCGTCATCATCGCCATCATCTATTTTACCATCACCGCCATCATTTGATAGAGGACACAACAGACTGCTATAAAAGCATGGGAAAAATGTCAGCACATGTCATGGAGCAATGTTCTTAGAAACCTAGGAGCATCCTTATGACTGATGCTTGTTGTCCTAGTAACCAGATGATGTTTACCCAGGTATGGCCAGTCCAGGTTGAATCTACTGCACTTTTTCACAGTCACAAAATGGCAGGACAGTTACTCATGACTGCCTTTCATGTGTGAAATATTCATGAATGAGTCTTTTGAAAATTTATTGCTTAGAGACCTGCCCAAGGTTTATATTTTTTCTCTTTACTTATTCATCGGATTTTTCTTTCTTCCTATTAGCTGGCAACTTGGGACTCCACACGTGGTCTGAATGGTAGCCTGAAGGAGAATCGGATTGAGAGCGGGATGCAGGGAGTGACGCTCAAGATTGTAACACTACTGGTAAGTTGTGGGAGTACTCTGAATATATTAACACCTGACCTGAGTAGGCAAATAACAGTAATAAAATCAACAGCACTGCATGGGGACGAATACATGAACAAATATATGATGATCTTTTTTCAGATCAACTAAGAATCTCACATCTGTGCAATAAATAGTCACATAGATATACTGTAGCAGCTCAAACTTCACTTGTGGCAACATTTTTTTCTCCCTAACATGGTTGTTTTCAAATGACACTGCTTCCTGCTACTTTTGTGTCTTTACTTTATGATGCTTATTATTTTCCTGGGGTTTTTAAAAATAACATGAGTTTTAGTTCAGTTTGGTTTTAAAGCAGTCAGAAGCAAAGCAGGAAATAGTATTGCTTTGAGCAAACCATCAGAATAAACCAGTAAATGGGCATTATTTCCGCTGCACTGAAAGGTCTTCTCATTTACACTCCAGCTGGCTTTGGTTGCAGGTGCATGGCTTAATTTTGTTTCTCACTTCAAACTGAGCCCTTTATGTAGACTAAGTGGAGTGTGATTAATTACTCTACTTCAAGGTTCTGCTAAATACTGCTTAGCACAGAGGTGGTTCAGGAAGACTCCCATGTACAGAAAACTGTATGTAACTCCCTAAGTGGGTGGCCTAGGTTTGTGGCTCCTTTTTTATGTGTCATTACCAACTCTGTCCTTGACTTCTCACTTGATCTAATGCCCTCTCCAAAAGAATGGAGGCATTACACTCATATTTAATCCAAATATGTTAATTTGAATTCAGCGTCACCAAACAACATGTTTAGAAATATAAAGACAGTGCAAAAGTGTAAATTACAATAGCATCCACCGATGACTGACTTGAACAGCCATGAGATGTTGTCAACAGGCTGTGGTTTTGTAGACTGCCTGCTGCTGTGGAGTCATGAAGCCTCAATTACTGCAATAACAGACATAACACATGCTTGGCCATTCTGTTAGCCCGTTCCAGTTTATAATCATTCTAATTAATGTAGACATTAGCATGGTCTCTCTATCCATTGTTAATACATCCATAGTAACTATGTTTAGCACCACATAGGCATGAGGGCCCTCTTGAAAAATGGTATGTCGCATCAGAAGAGGCCTACCTTTGATTCATATGGAGACAAATATGTAGGGATGTATTTGTGGTCTAGGCACCCATGAGTTTGTCACTACCATAAATTCTTATTTTTAGTAAGACTATTATTGATTATACCTATATAAAGCTAGAAACAATTTTGACGACAACAGGTCTATGATTGGTCCATGGATCTGTCACCAACCTAAGTTCTTACTTTAGTCTGCTTGTCTCCGCCCGCTTCCTTTCCTTTGCCCACACACCCGACACAGCATCATGTGGATTTGCTGTTCATCATTAGACTGGGATCCACATTCAAGATTTCCCACTGAATGGACAAATTACTTACTTCAGCCTTACTTTTGATTGATGGCTGATGGCTTTTTTGTTGTAGTTTTTATTTGCACCGACTGGATGGCACTTTTTAATTTTACTGTGCAATTTTACATGTCACAATGACAATAAATTCTATTCTATTCTATTCTATTCTATTCTATTCTAAATTTACCACACTCCGCCACCCTGTACTACCCAGTGTTGTACCAGGAAATTAGAGCCTAGTGAATTGAGTCAGTAACATTCTTTCTTTGAGGCACATGCACTAACCTACTGCATCACTATGCTGCCCTTGATAAAGATTTCCCTTGGTTTGAAATGTGTTATTAATGTTTAAGGCTAATTTAAAAGCTCACCCAAAAGAGATGAGTCATAGTCGTAATAGTTTTCATATATCGTCCAAGTAGTTCCTAATTTTCAGACAGTTCTACATATTATGTCCTCAATCAAAGGACTGAGTCACAACATACATCGCCACTGGTATTTTGGTAAAAAATGAAAAATAATTGAAGTTCTTCTGGCAGCAAATAGCTTTTATCATTAGCTTTTGGGGAACCAGTAAGAGCAGATAGGATCCTTGAGAAATATAGCATTATCAGTCCAACTTGCACTGTTTGACCTACCTTCTATTATATTTCTTTAAAGCAACAGAAGTCATCTTACTTCATCAGTCCTCACAGTTGAAGTCACTGCCCTCCCTCTCCTTTAGTTTTACCTTTCCTCGTACATGATTTACCTTCGGAGAATTTATTCACATCAGTTCTGCTCAGCTCTCCCCTGGCAGCATCACTTAATCAAGTCATTTGCCTCTTCCTACATCAACCCTCTCCTCTCCATCCCTCTCCACGTCTTCTTCAGCTCTCTTTACTCCTCCTTCACCTACTTAACTCTGCCCTGACACTTCCAACCCATCAAGAAGAACCACGGTGGGGCACAATAAATCTGAAATTGCAATTTCCAGGTTGATGAACTGTATCAGTTGCCATGGTGCCATGTGTTACGGGTCAACAGTTCCTGCGTAAACTGTTTTAGTGAGATGAAGTTAAACTTGGATTACCTTAGAAGCTCTTCATAAAGGTGTCATCTCGCAGTCCTTACGATGACTGAATGTGTCCTCGCCAGGGCGCCCATTCAAGGAGATTATGAGGTATTGTGAAAAATTACATGCTGGTTATTAGGTACACATGCCCCCCTTTTGCAGAGTTCACCAATAAATTGTGGAAATAGAGGCAAAATCCACACACATCCACATTCTTCTTATCATCTCTGTGAGTAATTTATTAATCAGGACCACATTTAACCAGCTTTATCAATGTGTCAACAGGAGGAGCCTTTTGTGATGGTGGCAGAGAATATTCTGGGCCAACCAAAAAGATACAAAGGTTTCTCAATCGATGTCCTGGATGCCCTGGCCAAAATCTTGGGTTTCAAGTACGACATCTATCAGGTCGCAGATGGGAAGTATGGCTCTGTTCTACCAAATGGATCCTGGAATGGAATGATTGGAGAACTCATTGGCAAGGTTTGTCGTCTCTTTTATCTCAGTCAATCAATGTTGAGAGTTCACTTCTAATCTTTTTTTTTTTCTGGGAGTCAGGCCACATTGCCATGTTTTGAAAGTTAAAGCCAAATCATGAAGCTTAGCAAAGCATAGAGATTTGGAAGACATTTGACAGGCCAACAACAAAACCACATGTTTTTGATGATCACTTTTCTTCCTCAGGGTGACATCACTGATCAGACTAGATAGGATAGAGCTCTTTTTGGAGGGAAGCTGATAAAGTTTGAACTTATCAAAAGCCAATATAAGCCGTTGTGATTTCCAAAGACTGTTTCTGACATTTATTTTCTGTTTTTTTTTTAGCACATTAACTTCTTCCCACAGTCTTTATGCTGGAAGTGATCAGAGCTGTTTTACTGAACAATGCAAAGGATGAACAGTGTAGTATCCAATAACCAAACCAGTGTGGTAACCACAAGTTACAGATTTACCGGCTAAATGACGATCACTGAATAATTAATTCTGTAAAACAATGTATTAAACACATGCTTTGTCCCCCAACACAAGCCCACCCATCCACAGATGCAATTAAATGCTAAAAACCTATTTACTCTTGAATAGTATACCTAGTGTCTGCATGGCCAACATTCACCACCCTGAATATGCATTGATCAGCTTTGATTTTGATAGGTCACTGTTGAGGGAAAATGCCTGAATTTACACCATATTTCCTGTTATCCTAAACTATGTGCAAATTCTGGAGTTGCATATACAGTCCAATATTTAATGCTATTTTTTAATTTTATGTGACAGACCTTCACCATTTTAGATAAGAAGGTGTGAATTTTGAAGCAGGCTACATTTAACTGGAGCAACCATAAAGAGATGGATTATTTTGTCACTTTTATAACTGAATGCCTAAGTTCTGGCCCGAGGAGCCATTTGCAGCCCGTGGTCCTTTTGTAACTGGCCTGCAGCAAATTCCTAATGGTAAAATAGAACCCAGTTTACCACGCCCAGAACCTTTTGCTCTTTTTATTCATGACTGGCAGCCTCACCATCAAACAAACTTCACCTATTAGATATATAAACATATTATTAGGTATCATATTTTTTGCATGTACTAGAAACATTATGTCAAGCAGAATTAATTAGTTAATTGTATGAATAACAAAAAAAAAATACATCGAAGCTGACCAAATGCTCTGCATCATGACAATCAAAGACAACAATGCACTGGGTGTGTGATGAGACAGTCAAACACAAAATCACAATGTTCAGTCTTACTATGATGGAATATTTATATATGTCAGAGACAAACAAGCATCATAAAATAATTATGGAAAAAAGTCTTGGTGTTCCTAAAACAAATGGGAATGAAACTGTGTACACCATATTTTCCTCCAATTTGACCATTATCTGTGGTGATGTGAATCGGAAATGGAGGCCTGATGGCGTTTCAGACGGACAGTTTCCACACTGAATAATGTGTTTGTGAGAGGTATGATTATGTGGAGGGATAATAAATAAACTAAACTACACACAGGGAAGTAAACATGGAGCACCAAAACTGGCTTTCTCTTCTTGGAGGGATTCATATTGATAAGACTTTACTGTAGATTACCTTCAACTTAATGCTTAACTAACATCTGTAAAATATGTCTTTATAGTTTATTAATCATTTTTAACACAGTTGATTGTGATTTTATTTTTTTGCCATTTTAAAGATAATAATTTATTTTAAATGTGTATTAAACATATTCTCAAACACAGTTATAAACATTTTATCCTAAGCATTAGTTAATGTTTAGTTAGGTCTTTGTATATACTTACCCTTTCATCCTTAAAGCAGGACTCATCATTTTAAATTGTAGTGGTTAACTCAGTAACCATGTGTACATGAATCAGAATAAACACTTGATCAAAGTAAAAATGCTTCATGTAGCCACAAAATTGAAGGATTCTGATGTGAAAGAGCTCATTCAGAGAGAACTCTCATGGGTGGTTTTTGCTGGTCATTCTTTTGAATGCTGCGTATGTAAATGCTCATTCCAACTGAGGCCTCCTGGTTCTCTTTTCTCTCCCATGAACTCAACTGCACATGTTAAGAGATGCTCAGACTTGCACAGTTGAGGAGAAGAAATATATCTTTTACGCCCTGCTGCACAGGTTGGCTGCCGACTGTAGTGCTTTCAGTTCCTGTTTTGGGTTCATTTCAGAAAATAAACGAAAGATTTCCAAAGTCACCAATAGCAGTTTTGAAGAGAGAAGGGGGATAAAACCTTTATGAGTGAGAATGAGGGGAATGATAAAACCTTTATGAGTGAGAATGAGGGCCGGACAGCTGTGTTTTTTTTCTTTTTTTTAAAGTAGAATAGATGTGATTTTTAAGGCTAAACTGATACATCAACAGAGTATTGATTCCACTGTGGTACCATCAATCCATCCATTATCTATTATGCTTATTCCTTTTGGGGTCACACGGGGCTGGAGCCTAACCCAGATAACACTGGGTGAGAGGTTGGGTATACCCTGAACCAGCCACCTGCCACTTACAGGGCCACATAGAGAGACACACACAATGATCAGATTGTGTTCATGCAAACAAGAAATTTGGAAATTCTAATCAGTGTGATTTAAATCAGATTGAAGAAAAAATGCATATGTATTAGGAGTGTAACGAAATGGTCAACTCACGAAACGATACGAAATACGAAACAGGGCTCACGATACGAAATACTCACAATACAAAATAAAGATTATAGAAAATCTCCAACAGTATGAAGTTGTGCAAAAATCTAATTTTCTTTATTTTTTTCCTAATGCAGACATACAATAAAATATTGCTGAATCAATACAAAATAAATGTTCTTTGAAAAAAACTAAATTGTAGTTTTTTCCCCTTATTTAGACTACAGTGCAAATACAAATATAAAATCTAAATAAAAAGTGCTTTGTTGTTGTAACAATCAGGATAAGTACATTCTTGAATGAAAAGGAAAACAAATAGCAGTCCTCAGAGCTGCAGTTTAGACCTATAAATGTCTGAACTGTGAACTATAATATTTAGCCTATAACAATATACTTCTGATCTTCAAATATGATCAAATTCTGTCAACTCAACAGTAGATGCAAAATTAAAATATTATTTTTTATGCAGACTTACACAAACATACAGTTGCTGCCTGTCAACTGTATGTTTGTACTACCAAGTAGTTGTACTACTTGGTGGTACAACTACCAAGTAGCTGGTAGTTGTACTCGCCGCAGTATACAACGTACTGTAGCGGCATATTTTGCACACGGTTGTTGTTTTGTCCGCAATCTTCTCACTGTTCTCTCGTCTTTTACATGGGAAGCCAAAATAGGCCCACACAACCGATTTATTTGACGAGGGAGCATCAGCTATTTCCTCCACTACGTCTTCCTCCATATTGAAGCGAGTGTTTTGCTATGGTAGGCGAGGAGGGTAAACATCACTAGTCGTGCGTGCACCCCTTTGCGTTTTGTATTTCGTGCTTTTATTTGCGTCTTTGAATTAATTTCCTCATTTTTTTATTTCACGAAACTTCGTGGCTCAAAATTTCATTTCACCCCTAATATATATACTTAGATAAATTTACCTGCAGTTTATAAAGTGTTGGAGCAGAAATATCTAAACAATAGTAAATAGTATGCACACATCAGTTTAGTTTATTGACAGTCAGCGTTGTTTATTGACAGTGTTTTTATCATAAGAAGTTACACTATGATGAGGATTTTTTTTTGTTAGGATATAGGAGAAGTCTGCCCAGCTCTTTAGACTTTGTAAACTACACACACTATAAGGAATCTGACAACAGGTATCCACTGTGTGTTGCTTTCTGTGGTTTCTCTCTGAGATGGGCTTCTGTTGGTGCAATTTGGCTTGTCTCCTCAGTGGATGATAAATCCAACAGAAAAATAGTTGTTACTATCAAAAGATACAAATGCACCTGGTTAAATACAAATGCACCAGATTAACACACTTAGATGTTGGCCAAGGCTGTTGAAACATTTCTTTGGTGTCAAGCAGAGGGAAGTGTTTCTTACCCACCAGAGCTGTTTTCAAGAAGTGTGTGACCTCCCCTAAAGCTATCACTAGGACTTGTGTTTGGAAAACTTACCCCCATTGAGTCTGAAATTATTGAACCACTCACTTTAACAATGTTGCCTTGAGAATAAATCTTTTAACTCTCTATCCACAGAGAGCAGACTTGGCCATTTCAGCCATCACTATCACCCCTGAACGTGAGAGTGTGGTGGATTTCAGCAAGCGCTACCTGGACTACTCAGTGGGAATCCTGATGCGCAAATCCGAAGAGAAGATCAACATTTTCTCTCTGCTGGCTCCGTTTGACCTGGCAGTGTGGGCGTGCATCGCTGCAGCCATCCCAGTAGTGGGCATCATGATCTTCCTGCTCAGACGTATCCAGGCAGTGCGCTGCCAGAGCAGCACAGGAGGCCATCCACCACCGTCAGTGTCCACATCACTTCAGAGTGCCATCTGGATTGTCTATGGTGCCTTTGTGCAACAAGGTAGGGGAGGAGTTTGATACTTGCTGCCATGACGCACAAGATAATGGTTGTTTATCTTTTGATTGTCATATAGTGGATGGCCAAAGGCAGGGAGGTGGCTGGAAGTCTGTGTGACTGATGAATGAATAAAAACACACGTGCAGTTAGTTTTTAGAGTTACAACATGAGACACCAGATCCTGTATATCTGTATTGTATACTTTAATTAAAAATCTTGAAATCAACCGCTTATCTTATTCCATCAAAAACATGGACTATATTTAAATGTATGCAAATAAACTGATTTCTGCAGGTACTTGAGTAATCAAGTAGTCATGTGAACAGCACAGTCTGATGTTCCTTAATGAGTATCAGACTACGATACTATTGTCTGAATATGAGGAATCTGATTAACACAGTGTACCATAAAGCACAATCATCTGCCTTATTCAGTGCATTCATAATATTTAATATGGTTTTTTTTTCGTTCTATTATGTCTTTGGCTGATTAAAGTTTGCAGGCAGAAGTGGAAGCAGCTGCATTTTTTTAAGTAAAGTGAAAATCAATTTCATTTCAGACAAGTTCAAGGTTGTTATTACCTTTCATCTCCAGAATGGGAGGAAATAAGAAGTACAAAAATATAGAGAATAACTATGAAAATGGCAGACTGGATTTACAAGACATGTAAAAACAGATTGGCTGCAGCTAGAAATCTCTCTGACTAGCAGCTAAGAAACTAAGCAATCGGAATTGATCTGATTCTTGGATATGCCCATTAGTTCATATTTCTGAAAAAAACAACAACAAAAAAAACTGAGTTTTGGATTTAGACATGCAATTTCAGTTCACTTAGTTACAGGACCAAGTCAAAGTCTCTACCTGAAAACATATAACCTGTTGTATGTCAAATCATTGAAATATGCCTAACTTGAATGTATACGAAATTAAATTACCTCTTTTATGGTGATATATACAGGCAGACAGCAATCTGGCTTATGTAAAGCTAGGCATTTATACTGCTACACTAAATCCTTGTGTTTTGTTCAACTTCCTGGTAAATTTCAAATCAAAGACCAGTCCTGATGCTGTATAGCATAAAGGGAACACAGAGTCCATTCAACAGAAACTCAAGCTGTAACAGTTTTATCTAGATGTGTTAGAATGCTCTTAAAATATGGAGACAGTACAGTTTCAGTTGGACTAACATGCTCACCAGATTTAAAAGTCCGTTTTTCTTTGGGCTGATACAATCATTTGACTGGGTGTAAAAACACAGACTGCCGTTTAATCACTATTAAAATCCCTAAATATGATTCAGCGGCAATTCAGTTTGAAGCACAACACCAACTCTTGCATTTTTCTAAAGGTGCCCTTGCCAAGGAAAAATCCTCTCCTTAGGTCTGGTTGGGATCCAGGTATGTCCGGTTTGGATAAATGACTACTTCAACAACTGATGTTAAAGCCTCAAACTGCATCTATCAAAGTCTGGCACTCTGCCTGTGAGCCTCTTTTTTACTCGACTCCTACTGTATTTCAGAAGAGATTCTGAGTTTCCTCTGCCTCAATTTTTTCCACCCGTTTCTGGCTTCCAGGTCTTTTGTTTTGCCTTTTTATTTTTGTCAAGGTTATTGCATTATTTTATCAGATGACGTAGGTCGCTTTGATGTAGGTCTGACTACTGATGCATCCTGTGCCGCTCTCAAGAGGCATACGCTTAGCAACCATTTTACCATCATGATTTCATAATGAGACAGTTGACTTGCCCTTCGTTTTGCTGTTAGTTGTATGCTTATTACCTATCTGCTCACGGCTGTGCCAAATTTCCTCAATACTTATTTTAGATGCACTTCCTGTCTTTAGTTTTTATTATCAGGGAGGAGGAAGAAAGTCTTAAATCTCTTTAAACTAGCTTTTTTACAAATCAAGTACAATCAACCGTATTACAGCTAAGTTTCCCGACTCCACAACAGACAGTTGTACAGGGCTGATATCCAAAGCTGTTAGATGCACATTTCAGATTCACTGACCTTAAAGAATTCTGTCACAGCCGTACCTAATAAAAATGACTGATGTCACAGTGTTGTGCATCTGACAAGGCCTTCGTTTTTTTTCCCCGAGCTGTCCTAAGGGTGCAGCTGTGTTGATTGTGACACTCTCAGACAAATATGTTTTCATTACATTTCACACTCTTGAATCTTTCAGATGACATTTCAATGGCTTTACTCTTCAAAATTAGAATGTGTGCTGACATTTCTCTCATGCCCCTCATAAGATATTGGGTATAAGGAAGAGAAGAGTTGGTTTGACGTTGAGGAAAGAGAAAAAGATCACTAAGATGAAAGAGCTAACCAGTGTTTTTGCTCAGATGAAGGCATAATAGGCGAGGGATTGAAGACACTGAGGAAATGGTATGGATGTGACAGGTAAAAGACTGTATACCAATGAAAATTAAAAAGAAAAAAATCATAAATTGATATTCTGTTTGGTAACTGAATTAAAATGAATATCCACAGTTATATATTTGTACTAAAAACTAAATCCCAGCACACTTAAAAATAATTTCAATTCCAGCATTGTGTAGCACCTTTCAGATAGACATGCCACAACCAGCTGTTCAGTGGATAAGAAAAATGGGCGGCTTTTTATTTGTTTTTGGGCACCTCTGTTTGTAGTCTTGAAGTGATATTTTCAGTATAACCCCTCTTTATAATGCTGTTTCAGACACAATAATAGCATGTTTATACCACATTGTCTAAGCAATGCTGTAGAATCAGAGCAATAAGTTCTCAAAATAACATAGTATACTGCTATGTAAAAATAATCATTAGCAATTGTAACTCTGGTGTTTGTAATGAATTATGAACAGACATTTAATGTCTTATACTGTGTATATAGCTACGGAAAATCATAAATGCTCACATATTTATGAATAGGAATGGCTACCTTTCACATTTGAACCGATACCATACCGATGCACGGTACCTGGGAATCTGTTTCGGTGCTCAACGGTACCAATTTTCGGTACTTTTGCGTGTGTTTATGGGGTGATAAATATTAATTTGTTTAATATTAAGATCTCAAATTTTTTCAATGTAAATATATTTCTCAATATATAAAATTTGACAGATATATGTCAAAACAACATTCAACTGTTTGTATTGTAACACTGTAGTTGTCCCAAAAATTTCTTCAACATGAAAACCAGTAACTAAAATGAACCACTACTTAATAAATTAACTGCAGCCCTCACTTTAACTTTAGGGCACTTTAACAATGGGTCCAACAGAGCTGTAAATAAAAAAAGCATTTACATTAACGTTACAAAGTAGGAGGAACCAACCTGATAATAATAACTGACACACGTTAAAATGCCAAGCCAATACCATCTTAAACACAAGGCTTATTAACCTGGACCAGGTATCCTCCTTGTCACATTTGCTGCCATCACCAAATGTTAAAGCCATTTCTTTTCCTGTATTTCTGGCTGCACAGGTGTGCTAACAGTGCCGACTGAATCCTTTGTGGTCGTAGATCTGAGGCTATCAAAAATTGTGCACTCTTCAGCTTTAACGAAAATTTTGTGCGTCACCAGGTGCTTCCTCATATCTGAAGTATTTCCCCCGCCAGCCTTACACTTTGAGTCACAAATATTGCAGCGAGCATAATCTCCATCACATTTAATAAAGTGGAGCCATACTTTCGAGCGCTTTCTCTCCGCCATGCTTGCTTTGTTGGCTGAACCCGCGGCTGCTGACGTCATTACGCTCTTGCTGTGCTGAGTTCAAGTCCGGTATGGAAATTCACCTACTCTACCCAACAGTATGCCTGCTTCCTCCACTCCCTTACAGTCACAAGGATGCGTTCAGGTACCTAAACATGGCACCGTTTGATTTTACGTGAATCGGTGCTAGGTAGTACCTACAGAATTCAGTCGGTACCTCTTAAAGCACCAAATTTGGTACCCATCCCTATTTATGAAGTATAACAGTAAATACTTCATGCAAACCATTTGGAAGCATTATTTTAATCTGATTTTCACCCCTTTAATACCAATGGGTATTGTATTTTATGTCACTGGAAGCCCTGATTAGCCACCTTTACAACAAAGTATCACTTGTAAGGACTGTACATTTATAGAAATAGCAACACAGCTGAATATGTAGGTAGCGCCAAAAAAAGGGGCCAAAACTCCCTTCTTGCCCTGGATGAAAGTCTACGGTCTCTCAATGAAGCAAGGGCGAGCAACTACATTTGGAAATAGTACTAGGGCTGACTCTAAAAATGAGGGGATTTTTTCACTGTTTTTGTGGGTGGCACAGCCCACACAATTTAGCTGTGTTGCTCATTTCGCAAATACTTTCAAGTTGTACCTCATTGTAAAGAACACTAATCAGGCTTTCGAAAACTTTCAAATACAATACCAGTTAATGTAGTTAAAAAGAAGAAATAGTCAATAAATACAATGTTTCCAAACTTTTTAGAGCTGTATACTATAAATGGACTGGACAAGTGCGTGTGGTTTTTATTAAGTGCAATGACATATTTTGGCTACAATATGATCAGAAATTATTTGTAAGATTTGAGTTTTTTTTTAAGTGTAGGGACGCACTAACCCAACTTTTAATGTCCCCATATTGATACTTGGGCTTGGAGTATCGACCAGTGCCTTGTGCTGCTCCCTTGCCAGGGCTGAATCAATAAGCTGTGTGCCTCACTGTGTGGAAAAGACTGGATCATTCTTTCATGTTTATTCAAGGCAACAGCCACCTTCACTTAAATAGTGAGCTTCTCTGAAGGAAAAAATTGAACTTTCCAGCCACTGAAAGATGCAGCAGAAATAAGTGTCATAGCAAGCTAACAGTAAATAACTCTAAATAGTTGATAATCAAGTTTTCTGCCTCTTCCTCTACCTCTGAGGAACATTGCGTTGCCTTGAACTGCTGACACAGAGTACAGCCTGTTCACAAAGTCTTATGCGTGCAAGTCAGTCAAATCACTCTGGTCCTTTTTCACAGGCAGATCTAATCATTTAAATCTGTTTCAGGTTCCTATGGACTACCAGTGTCTGACTGATGCATTAAGTTTCAATGTGTACTTCTAAAACATTTTACACATGATTGTACTCCACCCCCTCAGGTAGTGACTCCATCCTGGGGTCAGTTGCTTTGCGTATTGTAATGGGAAGCTGGTGGCTCTTCACCCTCATCGTGTGCTCATCCTACACAGCGAACCTGGCTGCCTACCTCACCGTGTCACGCATGGACAATGCTGTCAGGTAAGCCACAGCAGCTTCATTAAAAATGTTTTTTTTATCAGTTAGATAATGAGCATGATTCTCAGATGGAGTAACCTTAACACAAAGGGTCAGTGTTAACACCTACACAAATGGTTATTGAAGGAATCATTTGATTTCCCTGTTGCGTGCCATGTTCAGTTTTACAATATCAGTGGTCATGTGAATAATTACTTGAAACACTGGATTTTTGCACCGAATATATAAATGTCTAAGCGTTCCATTGCTGATAACTGTACATACAATAAACAGTTTTCTTCATTGTTTCATTTTACCACACTCTAAATCTGAAAATCTCCCCCATTGTCTGACTGTCCATGTTACTTTAAGATAATGAAAATATGATGTCGCCTTTGTAAATCCGTAAATCATGAGCCTTGTCATGCTCTCTTGCCCTCATTCAAAACTGTAATGCTCTGTGAAATGACAAAAACATTATGTCCTCATGAAAAGAATGGGAATGGGCTTTGTTGCAGCACTATCTGGCAAATACACAGTGAAAGGGCTGTTGTCTCACATATGCATATTCTGTTCAGTGTTTGAATAACAACCATAAAAATAAACTGCGTTACCAGAACTGTCATTACTTTCCAGTAATGTGTAATCTACTTAATTACTATTTCAAATGTTCCACCCTGTTACCATTACCAACAGTGAAATGTGGCGCGTTATTATGCACGGATGTCTATTCGACCTTCCATGGCTCAGCCAGGTACAGGACAGGACGTGCGCCGCAAACAGCCACATAAGAAAGATAGATGCCAGAGTTGCCAGGTCCGCACATTATAAGCAACTTTTGGCTTCTTTTTCTGAAAAGTTACCTGTAAATTTTGGCAATTGTGGGCATGTTCCAAAAGTGCAGTTGCTCATTTGTGCTTGTTTTGCCCCAAAACCCAGGAGGGATCTGTAGCACACTCTATTATTCATTCATTTTCTATACCGCTTATCCTGGGCTGGAACCTATCCCAGCTGTCATTGGGCGAGAGGCAGGGTACACCCTGAACCAGTCGCCAGCCAATTGCAGGGCCACATAGAGAGACAGACAACCATTTACACTCAAACCAATACCTAAGGGCAATTTAGAGTACCTAATGAGCATGTTTTTGATTGGTGGGAGGAAGCCAGAGTGCCCGGAGAGAACCTACGCATGCACGGGAAGAACAAAATTTGAAATTGAAATGTAATGTAGACGAAAATTAAAATACGGTTCATGTAATTTCTCTTCTAAAAAAGTAATATATCACATTAAAAAAAAAAGGCTGGAGATTGCTTGTTTGGGCTTGTTTTTGTAGACCTGGTTACATATTACAGTAGAAAATCTGGCAATGCCGCTAGATGCAACAATGGTGAGTCCAGAGTGGCCTGTGAAGTTAAAACTGGCATTTACAAGATGGAAGTACAGACACTACATAAATGTCAGTGACGTAATGGACAAGAACATACATGTGAAGTGCACATGATTTTCCAGAGCAGAGTGTTTGTCCACGTCTGTTGTGAGTAACTGTAAAAAGCTGGTGACCAAAAAAACAGATAACAGGTAGCAATTACTTTCCCTGGTAACTAATTACATTTATGAGGAGTAATTCCATTATTGGGAAAGTTACTGCAAACTATAACTCATGACTTTTTTAAAGTAATTTGCCCAACACTGATTCTGTTTGACCAAGTCAAAAAAGACTACCATCAACAGAAATGGATGTATAACAATTTCCATAAATATGAAAATACAAACAACAGATTAAAATGTACTTTCTGCTTTTTTTGTAAATAAGCAGTCAAATATCTCCAAACTGAAGATATCAAGTTATTGATCTGGCAAGCATAGAGTACTGAATCAGTCATACTGTACCTTTAAGTTTTGTTTTATTCAGTCAGGATGATATTCAGCAGAGGATATAATAACGAAACTTGAATCTCTTCAGCTCAATGCCTTCTGACCTGGCACCTCATCGTTCAACTAAATGAGTAATTGATTTCATTAGAACCAAAAGCTTGATTAAATTATTATTAAATCAATACATAAAAAAATGTATACTTGGTAGTTGTGAATTGATATAGTATTGCCCGGCCACATATCTTAATACTAATGTGTATTGATTTTTCCCCTCCACACCTAATGTTGAGTTTAGTGTCAGTAAACTTAAAAGCAGTATTGAAGTAAAAATTCTGGTACTATGACAACACTATCCACTAAAAAACTTTGACTAGTTCTAGCTTTACTTTTTCAATCTGTACTCAATACTCAGATGCTATAACTTATGTACAAAAGTACAAAATATACCCTAGTAGAAGTAAAAGTCATAGTTTAAAAAAGGGGGTCAATAACAGAATAACATGGAATGGCTATCCTTAAAACACAACTCAAGGAACATTTGAGGCAACATATCTAATAAAGAAGGTTAATTTGTCTCTCATCAAAGCAAACAGAAGGTGCACACATATCCTGACATGCATGATTATTAAAACCGGGGTAATTGGGTTGTCCCAGGTAGATTATTGATTATGTAACACTACAAGAATGATTCTTGTATGCAGTGCTCTTGCCTAATGTTGGGAAAAGTGTTGCAGGGATGTAATTGGATCAAGACCTGACTGAATCTGCACTGTGTGATCTGACCATTAACAGTAAAAAAAAACTTTTTTATAACACGTCTAGAAATCAAGCCCAAAATCAGCCTGTTTATCTTGTTGTGTTAGTATCTTGTGTAAATTCATGTTGGAGGGAGAAACAGCAGTCTGTTGAATTTACTAGAACAACTTTGATGTCTTCATGTATTGTTCCCCTGGTGCCATACCCCTTTAAATCCTCTGCATGCTTTCTTGTAAACATTTGAAAATCCTCTGATGTCTTTGTTTTCACGGAAATAGTTTTTTTATGCTTTCTCACTGTGTGATATTTTTTGATGTGGCATGCAGTGCATTTTTCTCCATTTACGCCACAAGGACACCCTGTAGCTCATCACTGTCAGCGTCAATAGGTGCAGGGTTTTATCGGACTGCTTTGCTGTCATTTTTGACCTGTCAACTAACAGCCAGTCTGTCCTCGGTCCAAATGCATCAGAGAATCCAATTCTGCTGCGACTCCCTAAAGATCAGGCAGAGAGGCGTTTGATTGCATTGGGTCAGTCTTCTGTTGATCAAATAGTCACATGTGGACATGTGCGGACAGGGAGGGAATGCTAAGCAGCACACACATGCACACCTGTGACAAGACCTTTAAAAGTGTTGGCTTGCGTTCATGTGTGTTAATGGTCAGCAATTGGCTTTGGACCACGTAGTAGATTTGCACCGATTTAAGGAGCGGAAACAACAGACTCACAAATGATTGCATTTAGGAGTTAGGAGTGGCTGTGACAAGATTTTAAATTGAAACCATCACATGCTCCTACATGTCCCTCCCTGCAGCTCTCAAGGGTAAATACTGTATAAAATCCTAAGCCTGCACACAATTCACTACTGTGCTAATCCACATTTTTTGTGCAATAAGTAATGAAAGCTGAGATGTAAATAATACTCATAGGAAAACAATGTACAGACAGAAAAGAACTTTAAGGTACAAAACAGTTTATGAAAAATGAAATCAAACTTTTTCTTTGTAAGAGAATGAGATCAGTAAAGACCCTCACTACGCTAAAATCCAATAACTGTTTAACTCAGCAATCCCCTGGCTTCCTTTTCTGGCAAGAGTTTATTCCCGTACGCTTTGAGTTTCTAGTTCACTTTCAACAACAATAATGAGTAATACAGTACATATAATGAGTAAAGTTATCAGAGCACTTTGTCTTTCTGCTCTATTTTCTTTGCATAATACAGAGTTATGTTTAAATGTCCTGCATCGACCATGTTAAATTCACCTAACACCAGTGTTTCTCTGTTAACTTCACTGAGAAATCTGATAGAAACTACCTGGTTTAAGGAAGAGATTTTTATTATGTTTGGTAGTTTTTTTATATTTCAGTGTATAAATTCTGGGACTGAATTAGGGCTTAAACGATTGAATAAATATGTTTGCCAGTCAAGAATGAATTTACAAATAGATGACTATGGCTACATAATCATTCTGATTAAATGAATAGAATGAAAGGTTCACAATGAGGTGTGTTATGATGGCCCTGACTGTTTCATGCAGCTACAACTGGCTAAAAGCTAACTTAGCTCAGCTTTATCTTGGTTTAATGTCTGTTAGTTTAGTGGAGAGCTTGAATGTGTTTTGGGTTTCTCAGAAGAAAATGTTTTGCCATCTTAAGTGCTGGATAAACACGAGGAGCAACATAGGCCAAAACACCATTTTATACTGTAGGTTATATTCACACTTAATCTTTTATCAATTTTTTAATAAAAATTAAATATGATAGCAATATTGATTAATGTTACTGTGCTTTACATTTTTTTCAGATATCATTCTGGTAAAGTAAAAACAACTGAACAAGCTTTATGCCTTCACTTTTGCTTCATGAGTTAGCTAACTCGCTTTTTTAGCTGATTAAGCCTTCTGACTTCTTCACTTAAATGTATAATGACAAAAAACAATGTTAAACAATAAAGACCACCTGACTTTTTGTCATATCAAACTGATATCAACTGATGAATGTCATCAATCTGAGTGCAAATAATTTAGGGCTACATTTTCATCTAAATAATGTGACTTTGACTCACAATTTTGCAAACACAAATAAAACATTTGATAACTAATGGCTGTGACTGACTTGTGTAAATTACATACTAGAGGAACATTCTGGATGACAGGATCATGAAAAGTTGGGGATTTTAAGATGCAGTGGATAGATCAGGGATTCCATAGGAATGAGTGAACCTTAAATTTATGAACCTCCGTAAACATTGATTAGAGGAAACCTTGAATATTATTCACTCCGACCTGACTCTGCAGCAGCAGCAGCCAAGCCTGTAAATGAGAAATTTAAAGAATGCTTTGATGTTTTTAACAGAATGCAGAAAGTATCTATTTTCATTGACTCAAATAATTTTAAACTTTTTGTGTACTTGTAGTTTGAAGCTTTAAAAACCAGTATTTTACTTTTGCTTGCATAATTTTGGCTTTTGTTCTTCTTGCATGACAAAGCAACAAGTAACCTTTCTACTCCGTACTTAGAGGTGCTTTCTGTATTATATACTTTTTATTTTTACTCAAGTAGATTCTTAAAGTTGTAAGTAATTGTACGTGACTAAATTTATCATATTAACTGCTCTTTTCTTGCACACATATCCTTTTCCACTCCAGGGTTCAGGTATTAATGTTGTTAAATTTTAGCTAGAATTAAATCAGGTATTAATCAAAGTCTAAAAGTGTTGCATTGTGATAACCTTGCTGTGGATATCTCAGTTTTTAGTATCTAAGAATTAATGACTCACAAATGTGCTCACATCAATTCTGCTGAAGGAATTTAAACCTGGTTTTCAGACTCTTTAAGAAATGGAGAGCCAGCTGCCTTTGCAACATTTTTGCTGATAAGAAAATGAAAATCTTCACTTTTTCTGATCAAAACCAGGGGAAATGCCTTTTACCGTTGTAGATTGCTTTGATGAATTAGATCATTTTTCCTGTGAGTTGCTTCCTCCCCTCACTATACTTAAGAGCATGCTTGATCCCTGATTCTCTCACATGATCTTAGATAGCCATGTTTCCCTGAGAAACAGGTTGTCAGAAACCACATTTATATGCATGAACTTCATCATGCAGGATACTTGTATTAAGATTTCTCCATTCATTTCCATCCATCCCTGAACTTTTTTTAATCTGTCGCTGACTGACTCTAAATGATAGGAGATGCTGTTCCCCCGACCTTTTCTCTTTGTGCCAGTGAGTGCCTGTGTTTTTTTGTGTGTTTGCATCAGAGCAGGCTGACAGCTAGAGCATACATTTTCTTCACGATGTGAAACTGTCTGTTTTCTACAAATAGCACAGCGCTGCTCTGTAAATACCTCTTCTTTCATCCTGCCGCCCAGGTATCACCTTCTCCTCTCTGTAGTCCTGTCATGCACATGCTTGCTTGTGAACAGCAGATAAGAAGGTAGAAAAGATGGTTTCCTGTATACATAGAAGAGAAATTAGCATTCTCAAGGAGATATCTACCTGGGGAAATCAGGTGTCTTTAATCCCCCAATCCTGATAAGTACAAAACTGTTTTCTCATTTGCATGACGTCTTCAGTATCAGCTTATGAGAGGCAGACAACCACCTATTTTATGCTTAATTAATGTAAATGCACAGACACCGCTTTATTCTACTTTTTCCCTCACATTTGTTCTTTGACTTAATCATTTTTACCACTGTAGTGTGAAAAGATGATCTCCGTTTCATCCAGTGCCAATAAAACCTTAGGTTATTTTAACCATGATTTTTCCAAATGTTTGTCATAAAAATATCAACATATTGTCCTCCAACATGAATCCAATGTGTAAGGGCTCCAACAGATTGCCAGAGAATGTAAAGTGTAATATATATTCTTGCCCTTCATTAAGAACCTCATTCTTATCGCTATTCACACTCTTCTGTTTGCATTGTGTCATATAGTGCTAAACTGATAAACTGCTAAACAGTTTGAGAATGTAACAGTGCCAAGTCTAAAACACCCCTCTTTCAAAGTATGTACCGTGAGCGTGATGCTCCCTGCTGAGTGTGCTTGTGGGCGACTGCCAAGTGTGCCTCCACAATTTCTGAAAGACACTTTATATTGTTCCAAAGAACAGAAGTCTTCTGTAAATAGCACAACTACTTAAGCAAGCAACTGATTAAGGATATTTGATGCTTTAAATCCTTAAAGTTGTGTTGTGAGATTTGATGAAGAGTTACACACAAGTAGATGTCTCAATGTGACACCAGTTTCTCAGGCCAGTACAAACCTCTTCATCTCCTCATCTTCACCACTTCTCCCTCAGTTTTCAGGCAAAGGGCAGCCATTTTTTTGGACTAATAGCCATTTAATCACATCACTCATGGTCCTATTTTTTTTAGCTATTTAAGTTTGATTGAAAAAAATCCTTCTAAAGGGCTTGCATTAGATTCGAATCTTCTTACTGGAATATTTACATGACTTTTTTAAACCTTCTTATTAGGATTATTGACAAGTGAGATCAGATGTACAAAGGACACAAAAGAAAAGGACAATTTAAAATGTACAGACATCCAAACTGTAGTTGCTGCATGCATGAATGACAATAGATTTGTTGATAACTGATTTAAGATTAATTATTTAAAAAAATAACAAAAGCTGCTGAAAAACTTTGCACTGAGGTGGTTGTCAGGGCGAGCAAAGAAGAGAAAATAACGTCCCTTTGCTTAAGTGTCAACACATGCGTCAAAATTCATAAAAACAATGGAGTATCTGCAAACGTGAGCAAAGACACATATGATGCTGTGTTCTTTTTATTTACCTGAAATCACTGCTTTGTTGTGGGTTTTGAACTCGTGTTGTGTGGATCATGTTTGCATGTTATATCTAAAATTTTATCAGTCATTTGTCATTTTCTCAAATTGGCGCAGTCTTCTTGGAAGGATATTTTGAATCAGATTAGCTGCTGCTTGAGGACTTCATAGAATATGACGAGTACTTCAAATTTTCACCTTGAATAGAAAAAAATCCTCAGAGTTTGCAAAGTTTGGGTCTTCACCTTTTTGTCATTAGATCATAGATTGAAAAAAAAATCCTTCACATAAAATAGTCTTAACGTGTCTCACACTCAGTCCTATCAGTCTTGTGCAACTGTCATTAAACACAATAATTTGTTGGACAACCAAAGTAGGAAAGAGATATTTAAATCACAGACTTGCTCAGGTATACAGATCATTTTAAGGTAAAAACTTACATTAAATTATGCAACAGAATAAGCAATGAGGATAAAATGAGAGGGGCAGATAGGGTCATTGGTAGGCTTTACAGATTTATGCTGATCCATATCTGATATTAACATAAAACTGAGGGCAACAAACCCACATGTTTTTTTTCCACTCTTTCCATGTAGCAAGTTACCTCATCCTATATTCAGTCAGGATATACTCAACATGTGTTTATCGAACTCCACATATTGAACCTTTGAACGGCATTGGACACTTTTTTTTTGCTCTGTGCATTACATCTCTTCTTAGTACACACAGTCTTAGGTTCAATTGTTGCTGACCTTTTTCTATGTGTATTATTTTGTGAGACTTTTTACATTTATAATTGTTCATATAACCCTGGACTAGCCAGCCATTTAACTCTGCTATAAACACGAACAATTAGTGATATGCAGAAAAACTGGTAAATAATATATGTTCTTTTAATGCAGTTGTTGCTTGAGGAAGGCATGGCAGAGATTCCAAATGTGGCTTATGTGTGCAGTTTGTATTTCAAGTTATTACAGCTAATGAACAGAGGGCTGGGTTGGACCTCTCTGCACTGATCACAAATTAAATTGAATGCTGTTATGCTTGTAGAGAGAAAGGCAAACAAGGAAAAGGACATTAACATAAACATTCACCTATTTCATGAAATAATTAAGTGGATGGATTACAAGTTAGGTTTGGTTTTTTTTTTTCAAATATACATTTTTATGTTTTTTCATACATTAGTCAAGCATCACACCTTTTTCATTAACTTGGTACTTTTTAGCTGTGCTGATGAACAAATATATAATACTGATTTGTCTCATATTCCGAGTGCCACATATGTAGTTATGGTGTATTGAATAATAGTGACTGTTAGACAAAAGTAAATAAGGATATTCCACAAAGTACAGTTAAGATCCCTGTTTATTTAGCAGGAAACACCCTGCAATATTTAATTAGTTGCATCTCTTTGGCTTGATTATTTCCCAAACATCGATTGTTGCACCATTTACAGTTTCAATTAAATGGCTGAATTTATCCAACAGCATCATCTGGCTTAAGCTTTTGATGTGCTCATTTTTTGAAGAAAAGAGTTAAGAACTTCAGTTACTTTAATGGTTTAATTTTCTTAAATCTGCGCAGGCATATTAAACCAGTCCCAGTTAAGTGAGTAAGTAATTTTCTGTGTAGATTGCCATTCAAATTAGGTTGAAATTAACAGAATAGGTTGATATTAGTTACATTATCGTCAGTGCAATAAGGTCAACTGTCTCTGAAAGATGGATGTCACATTTCTTATAATAATATAATTTATTTGTTTTGAAAAAAACTACAGTTACATGGCAGGCTTTGTATTTATCAAGGGTAGATTACCGTTAAAATCACTCTGGATCTGGTTCTCATGCTGTTCATGCTAAGAAAAGAGCTGGTGATGGAGTGGTTTTTCAATCAACATCAGAGGCTTCAGGCAGGTGCGCTAATTTGGTTGATAAAGCTGGCGCTGATTAGAGCTTTTCAGACCCATTGGTTCAATGGTATTAAAACATGAATACATTAAAGGCTGCAAGCAAGGAGGAGTAGGAGGGATTAAACAAGATGAAGGGTACAGTGTGTCTTTGTACAGGCAAAACAATATGCATTTTAACTTAACGTTATATAACAGAAGAATGTTATTAAACACCAGGCAAAAAGTCAAATTTGAAACACTAAAAAACAGGAAGATGATCTTCTGTAAAACAAAGACAAAAAGCTTCAACCTGGCAATTGAGAGCTCCTGTGTCTGCTCTTCTGGACCTGTCAGCTTAAAATGTATGAACTGAAAGAAACAGTATTGGATTCCTGTTGAGCAGGCAGATACTTTATGTTAAAAAGTAAACTTTTTTTTATAAATGCAAATGCTGTAGATTATGTGTACAACTTCAAGTTTGTTCCTCTCTTAGTGTTGTATTTCAGACAACTGGGTTTAGTGAAGTTGCTCCTGCTAAATATGCTGTTTCCCAGTATTGATCCTTAGAAATGTAGTTCTTGTATGAAAAGGGAAGTGGATTTGTGCAGTTAAGACTTTGTCAGAGATCACATATTCCAGTGAACAGACAGATTAATTCCCACCACTCAGTACTTTACATCAATTGTAACTGTTGAAACTTTGGAGGAGGAATTTTTTCTTGATCTGAGGCTCAACAGTCTGGGACCTCCATTGCCATATTTTGGGCTTCATAATGCACCCACACTTTTTCTGTGGGAGACAGGTCTGGACTGCAGACATGTCAGTCGAATACCTATGAAGCCACACTGTTGAAACATGAATGTGGCTTTTCATTGTCTGGCTTAAATAATCAGGGACGTCCCTGAGCATTACATTGCTTGAATGGCAGCATTTGTTGCCCCAAAAGCCTGTATGTACCATACCTGCATTATTGATGCCTTCACAGCTGTGCAAGTTACCCATGCTTTGGGCATTAACACACCCCCATACTATCATAGATGCTGGCTTTGAACTTCGTGCTGATAACAATGTTGATGGTCCTGTTTCTCTTTAGCCCAGAGGACACCGCATCTGTGATTTCCAAAAAATAATTGAAAATGTGGACTCATCAAACCACAGCACTCCTTTCCACTTTACGTCAGTTGATCGCATATTAGCTTGGGTTCAGAGAAGCTGGTTGCGTTTCTGGGTGTTGTTGATATATTGCTTTCATTTTGCATGGCCTTGTAGATGTTGTGAAGAACTGTGTTCAAAGCATAAAGTGCAAATCATCTGCAAGCACCGACAGAGATTGTTAAAACTGACACATTGTAGGCAGCAACAGCTTTGTTGGTAGAGAAATGTGAAAAGATTGCCATATATAGTGTTACAAGACAAAAAACATACACAATTGATCCTTATTCACGTCGTGAATTTTGTGAATTAGTCACACCCATCATGAGTAGGCCACTAAGCCCATGTTCATAAATGGGTGTTTCGTGAATAAAAAAAAAAACATGGTTTAATCTGGTTTCAGAGTCAGGCAGCACAGTCACATAGCATTTAGTGCAAATACCTTACAGCAAGATGGCTGCCAGCTCGATCCCCGGGTCGGGCAGGGCTTTTCTGTGAAATTTGCATGTTCTTGTCCCTTGAATTCCCTCTGTGCTTCCTCCCACAGACCAAAAACAATGTTCATTGGGTTGATCGGTAAATCTAAATTGCCCTTAGGTATGAGTATGAGCGTGAATGGTCCTGCCCTCTCTTGACTCTGAAGGGGTAAGAAGTGTTGGAATTGGATGGATGGATGGTTTCAAAGTCAGCATTTGGCCCTGCAGGTACGCCTTGAAGGGTGGAGCTCTGTAGTTTTCTTTTGTAAACACTGTGTTTAAATAAAGCCAACTCATTTTTCATACTTCCTGCTGATAGTCATATAACAAAGGCTGTTTACTTGAGGCAAAGTGGAATGTGTTATTTAAATGGTTCAGAGGAAATCTTTTTCTGTTTTCTGTTTTCTGTCTGGACCATCGAAGTCTTCAGTCATCTTACTAATGTATTTCTGTCTGCAGGTCGTTCCAGGATCTCTCCAAACAGTCTGACCTTGTGTACGGTACAGTGAGGGAGTCTGCCGTGTACGAATATTTCCGTGCCAAAGGGACCAACCCTCTGGAGCAAGACAACACATTTGCTGAGCTCTGGAAGATAATCAACAAGAATGATGGCTTTGTGAACTCTGTGTCCAGTCCATCAGAGGGAATTAAAAAGGTAAGGGTTTGTTTGGAAGCATGAATAACAAATAAAATCAGCAGCAGAGTATGAATGGAGTTTTCAATCTGGTATTTCTCCACAATAGAAAATATGTTCCAGTCAGTCCAAATTTTATGATGCTTTGACTTTTTGGGGAGATAATTTCAGAAATTAGTTACACTTGTGAGTTCTAACTAAAAGAATCAATGTCATTTCTCTGTTCACCAAACAATGCCCTTATCAAATCACTCCACTTAGTGCTGCATGCTGGAATAAACTCAGCTCAACTCAATATGACTTTGTTTATTCAGCACATTTTAATTCATAATAATGCAGTCCAAAGTGTTTTAAAGAGTAACAACAGACAGGGGGAAAAAGACTGCTGAAGACTAAAACAGGTAGTAAAACAATTAAACAGTAACTAACAAACAAAAAACAACAAACAAATAAAACTTACTAGAATTTTTTTAAATGAAAGATATACAAACATGGGTGAATAAATACTAATAAAACAGGATGCATTAATTCAAACCAATGACATTTTGATAAGACATTAAAAAACAAAAATATAGATACAAACTGAAGGTTTACCCTGAATTTAAACTGTGATAAAATCGATTACTAATTGAATCAGTCCAATTAAAAAACTAGAATTAAAAGGACTCCAGGAGAAGGAAACAGTCAAAGGTCGGACTGAATTTCACACAGTATGATGCTAACAATTCAACATTGATGGTCTGTGATTTAAATCAAGTGAGCTAAGCCATTTTTACATGGAAAACCAACTGGAAACAAATCAGTCAAAGGATTAGGTGGATAGAAAGAATTGATTGTGGCATTGACATCAACAAATCTCATCAATTCCATTCCTATAGTTGACATACATAAATATACGATCAGCCAGTGAGTGGCCAATTTTAAAGATTTCTAGTCTCTCACTCTGCTTTTCCAACGCCAGCTATGCCATGCATTTAGGCTGCGCTGTTGCTTTTAGCCTCACCATTTGTCTATATGTTAATTGAAAGTTGTCTGATTAAAATGAAAAAATGTTTCTCCTTCAATCAAGCAGATTTTTCTGCAAGAAATCAAAAACAAATATTGTGCTGCGGACCATCTGAACTTCAGATTGGAAGCTCTTTTAATGTTATCCTCAAACATCTAAAACAGAGTTTAATGAACAGGATTCTATAACTTTCAGAGTCATTTATTTAATTGGTTATAAAAGTACAAAAGCTTCACATGATATACTTCATTTTTACCCTGGTTGTTCAAAGACAAACTGGATAGAAATATCAGATCAAGGATTTAAACATAACCTAACTGGATTATCAGAGCTTTTTTAGGACATTGAAATAACCTTTGACCAGGTGGCAACAAAAATGATTTGATCCTCCATTTGATTCAGACCACAAACTCAATTTTTCACTTTTGACTATTTTTGCTTAATTAGATAGCAAGCACAAGTCCTTTATTTTTTTCTATTTTTCTGTCAAACAAGAACAGCATTTTAGTCCCAAATTAAAAAATATATATATAAATAATATGTCTTATCAAATTAAGCCACCTTCTTAAAGTGTTGCATTATTATGTTTTAATCTCCTTGCATTTGTTCCTGTTGTCCAGTCTGGCCCTACCCCTCTGCTGGGATAAGACTGATCCTTGAATCTAGGATCAAAATTATTCTAATCCTCCTTAGTATTTAGCACAAACTGGACATTTTTTGTATTTAAGCCCAGAATTGGATCCCCTGATCTCATCAAAACGCTGTCATTTTTTGTTTTTCTTTTGCACAGCCAAAATTTAGGATTTACAACTATCTTTCAAACGGACTAGTTCTGTACTTGGATCTTTCCAGCAATCTTTGAAGCCCACCTTTTACAAACCCCTCATTTTAGACAAACAACAAACAAGTTAACATGTGGGATATGCACTGTACTTAATGTCCTAACTGAAGCTGAAAATCTCCAGAGTTCCAGCAAAACATTTCAAGATATTTAACTTCAAGTCGTTAAAAAAAAAACGTCCCTTTTTCAAAACAAGAGAAATGTTGTTTTAGAGAGCAGACTCTGTGAGTTGAGGATCACCTCCTGTGAAAGTATGATCTAGAAAACACAGCAGTTATAAATTAAGAAATATATTCAAACCATCTCTCAAATAAAACAGGCACAAATGAAAGATACCGCTTTGACATCTTGAGGATAAACATCTCTAAATAAATTATTAAAGAATATAATATGGTTATATTTTCAGCGTAGAGAGAAATAAATTCTATGAAACATGAGCTCAGCTCCTGTTGATAATTAACTGCAGCTTTTCAGTGTCATGCAGCCAGGTAGAAATAAACTGTAAGTAATTACAGCCTCTTATTCATAGAGGTGTGTAGAAAAGGGGCTATTTTTTAATCTATTGAATTTCAAGGGTTCATAATTGTTCTCTCGAATGCAGCAAGCTTCTGTGGTCATTAATATTTGATTTATTCCCTCATCTTCCCTCCTTCTTTTTAAACACAAACACACAACCCAATGCACACACTTTGCAACAGATTGAAAAGTAATCCATATTAAACAAATTACCGCTGAGACTTGACGTATTCACTTGTCATCAAACTGCTTTGTTGTTTGTGCAACTAATTGGATCCAGTGTAGTCAGCCTGTTGACACTGCACTGATACATTGATAGAAAACAAGTCTTCCAGACTTCTTTTATGACAAGAAACCATACTTTCACACTAGCTGTATCAGTACAGTCAGGCCTGGATTGTACGTCAGAAATGCAGGACATATGCCTGAGGGTCTTTTTGGCCTCCCTTTCCTATAATAACGCAAGTGATAATTTTCATTGTAGATATAAGATTTTCTATAGAGGAGGAGAAATCTCTATGGTACACAGGTCTTATTCATGAAGGATTTCCGATGTTAACCAATGATTGTATTTATCTGCATGCACCCACACAGAGTCAAATTCCCCGGCACATTCGGTCATTTAAACTAATATCAAGTAACAATCAGTTATTCTAAGCCTGAGCTGCAGAAAAACATTTATATTGTTGAAGATAATTACTCAATATGAAACATGAACATAGGCAAGCAACAAAGAACAGAAATCAAACTCATCAAATAAATGGAATTTATTGCATTTCTCTTAAATCAGACCAGATTATAAGGTAGTTGTAGATTTTATCTGAGTATCTGTATGGAGCCTTCAATTTTCCCCTATGTCTTGGCTGGTCTGTGACTGGACCTGCAGCTATAGCGAGATTCCCCACTATGACGAGACAAACCCGTGGTGACTGGTTAATTCCAACATGACTCTAATGATGGTATATTACATGTACCTCAAAACTCAGATGTGGAAACTGGTAATTATGTCACATCCCAGATAAACACATTCCAGTTGTGAGCTGGTAAAGATGGAGTACCTGGAGATCATTCGACCTCCCTGAGTAGAAATTCCAATGGATGGGGGTGCTCCAGCGACTGATCTAATTTGCAACTCTGAATTTCCAACCAAGAAGATCAAATGACAGACAGTTCGCAGGCAAAAGGACTGTATTTATTCTTGTGAGGGAGGTGCAATGTCTTGAGGACATCCTGCAATTGGAAGAATGGGTGTATTTCTGGTGGAATTCAGGCACACCCCCAAGAGGTAGGAGGGGGTGGGGGGCCTCCAGTGGCTGGAAGGTGGCTGGAACTCAGAAGGCATTTGGCTGAAGGGGAAAATTGAAGCAGCTTCATCTGTATAAGTCTTTCTCTCCTCCTCCCCCTCTAATTTATATAATGACATTGAAATACATTTTGTGTTTAATCTTAATGTAGAATAAAGAAGTTCAGACAAGGCTTTCATAATTAATGCACAGCTTGATTTGGAATGGAATCAAACCCTCAACCTTAATCCCAGTGCCTCAAGGTATTGAATGTACCAAGTTATGTGAGAGAAAGCTTGATATCAGTGAGGTTTCAGCAGTATATGTTTTTTTTATATAAAGGATAAGTGAACTTGAAAGCCCTGTGTTCTCTTAATGAGATGTGAGGTGAAAAGGCTGCTCTGCTGTATCTGTTCAGAGCAGAGTCTAATTGTAGAGGACATAAAATGTGAGGACACCACAGGGAAAGAAAGCCAGAGAAGTGTGTTCTCAAAAACAAAACAAAATCCAGAAGGATTTCAGACAGATTTGCAGCTGTGGTTGTTCTCAATATTCTCTGCAGTGAGCGCTCGGGGCTACGGCAACATAATCGTGTCTCACAGAATATGCTCCACGCAGAGGAATGCAGAGCCAGACTAAACAAGGATGAAACTATTTTCATCATTTTTGTAAAGAAATGGTGAAGTGTGCATGCTTTTGAGTGTGTACTCTATTAAGTGGGCTGAAAGTTTATGTTAATATCTGCGCAAGTGTTTAGCTTTTGCTCTGTTTGTTTCATCTCAGTGCTCTCTCTGAATGAATAGTCTTCATGTGCAATATTTATCTGGAAGCAGAAAATCTTGGACCAGACTATTTTTTGCAAGTCTTTTACATAAGGTCGGATGATGAAATTGTCTGCACTCCTCAAATCTGCTGCTGTAGTCAGACATGTAAAGTCGACAATCCAAATTTGGACTAACTGAATCACAGACATGATGTTAGATATTTCATATGAAGAAAAAGTTAAAATTTTAAATCCTATTTTAGTTTTTGTCTTAAAGATTGTGCATTTTGTGTTTTGTTTAATTTCATTTTGGTAATTGTTTTTCCTTTGCTTAGTTTATTTGTGAATTGGTCCATCCAAAACATTCTCTGTAATAAACTTTTATGAATCAAAAACATTACCAATTGTATTGCAGCTTTTCGATTGTTATTTTATTTTAGATCATTTCCCATTTCTTTTATCTACTTAATATTATTTGTTTTGTGCTTTCCCTCTCTAGGTGAAGCGAGAGTCATATGCCTTTCTGTGGGACATGGCAGTGGTCGAGTACGCGGCTCTGACAGACGATGACTGCACGCTAACTGTAGCAGGAAACAGCCTGAGCACAAGAGGATACGGCATGGCCCTGCAGCATGGCAGTCCTTACAGAGACCTCTTCTCACAGAAGTACGTATATTTTTCCACTATGCCTGTGACAAAAGTACACAACATCATAGCAGTATTTATACAACTTATTAATGTTGAAGCACAAGACTTTCGAGCACCTTTGAATCGTATTGATGCGATACAGTGCAATACATGCTATGCAATTTGGTACTAATTGGTACTTTGAAATATTGTACAATAAAAAAAAGCACAATACAATATAAAATGATCTTATACAGTACAATACCATACCACATGAAGCATACAATTTGTTTCAATATGTTACAGTACAACCCAATACAAAACAATACAACTGGATTTAATATGATACCTACTTACAAAGAGGTCCAGTTTAAGTAAGACTTAAGGCTATATAACCAAGTACAACACTGCCAGGCTTTTTTTTCCTTGTACATCATGTCCCTAACTATCTAAACCCAAAAATGTATTGAAATCAAAACAGGCACAAATTAAAAAAAATCACCGCAGTACAGTGAGAGGCATTAGAGATATTAGATAATGTTTGTCAAACCAGACTGTAGATATGCTTATTTAAAATGAAAAATCATCTTTTCCCCACAGACAGTTGGGTAAATTAAATTTTTTCTGCAGACCCTGAAGGATCTGCAGCTTTTGGTGTTGACTATATCAGGGTTCCCACGCGTCCTGGAAAACCTGGAAAATTATTGCCCAATTTCCCAGTCATGGAAAGCATATGGAAAATGAGGAAAAATGTGAAATGTCCTGGAAAAGCTTAAATTCTCCTGGAAAATTATGTGTCTTCCATCTACCTTGTTAGTGAACAAAAATTAAACATAGGGCATGAAGTATAAATGTTCTTGGTAACTACTGTACACATAGCCATAAAATGTGAGTAGATAACATAATGCTAATTAAGGCATAAAATATAAAAACTCAACACAATGGGGACAAAAAGAAATAATAAAATGACAAAATAAAATATAGGCTAACAAAATCTGTTTAAAAAAGGAGAGTAAATAAAGATTAAAAGTACGTATAAACATACATTTATAATAGTGAGGCGCTACACAAAAGTCAGACCAAAAAGCTAGCGAGCAGACAATGTTCGTGCCGGAGAGTTAGAAATGAACAAATCTTAAGTTCAATATGATAAAGTGGAGCTAGCTAGAGATATTGGTCATCAACCTCTAATCTTGTTTTTTTTTAAAGGCTAAATTAAATTGGGAACTGCCCACAGCAACACTGATTTCAGTTGGTTATGTGACACTGGAAAACGTCCTGGAAAAATCCTGGAAAATGATTTCCAGAAAAGAGTGGGAACCCTGTATATTCTTTGGAGCTGGCCATATCAAAGTAAAATGTTTAGTATTATACGATGTAATGCATTGCATATGATACAATATTATAATTCATATAAAATGATATGACACTATATGATTTGATGCAATGTGACAGGAGGTTGAGTGTAGGGGAAGACACTCTGCAAACTGTTTACAGGTGGGATGAAACAATAAAAAAATGTTCAGTTTGATATTATAAACATCATTTAATATCATACAACCTTATACAATACAGAGCACTTACATGTAAATTATTTAAAATTTGTCCAATAAAATTTACCAAGTATAAAAACCAGCAGTTTAAACCAGTCAGCTACTCTTAGATATGTTTATATTTAGCATCGTCATTAAATGCTTAAACCTTTTGGACTGTAAGAATCCTTTTTGTCATTTGAATGGGAGAGTAATATGTCCCTTAGCTGTCTTAAACAGATGGTTAATTAATTGTAATATCACCCCAGTTGGTATAAACCTTAACTAAAAGTCTGAGAGGACTTTTGTTCATTTTAAACCTACAAACTTTCCATCTCAGTTTGATTGGAAGTGGCAGACTGCAGATTAAATATTTCATTATTTCTGTTCGAACCATTTGTTTCTGATTAGCCTGCTTTTCCTCTTTTAGACACACAAGAGAAATACCTGCTCCAGACATTTTTAATAAAGTTTTTCAAAATTGATGGAAGTGAATTTGAAATTAGTCTCTCTACAAAGTGGAAAATAAATTCAAGGACAAACAACCCCTCAAATGGGAGGATTGATCGCCTTGTAAGCTCCACACTGAGCCGCCTGTGAAATACCTTAAATCAATGGCTTGCAGGGGAAGAAATGGTGAATGATTAAGCATCTGGGGGTGTCTGCGAGGTTTCATGCGAGTTAATGTGTAAAAATGTCATAGAGCTTTTGCAGCTGTGTGTGCATTGTCTGGCTGAGTGTGCAGGCTTGTGCACAAACACATATGTTTGCCAGTCAGTGTTGAGGCGGCTGAGTAATGACTGTGCACAAAGCTAAGCTCTCCAGTGGGACAGATTTACCGTCTTGTCTAAGTTTGTACTCAGCTGTCATCATTCTCCGCCACAGCATCCATCCTTTCTTCCCTGCTTGTTAACTAATAGGCTGACTGTAGTGTTGGATCCTATTTGTTTATATTCTCAAACAAATTCAGTTGAAGCCAGTTTGTCTTGCTTTTCCCTGACTTGTTTACATTGCAAACTTAGCTGTACCTTTTTATCATAGTGTACACTACAGCCTTTAACTTATTTTACCCACCATGGATCTATAACAGAAACACAGGTATATTGCTAAACTGTTCATAAAAACTTCAGTGGTGGTGGCTTTATGCCTCTGTTGGATAAACAAAAGTCAGATAGTAAAAGTTTAGTTCAGACAAAAACTCAAGTTTGTATTTGTTTTAAGCAGTGGCGCCCAGACTTATTGACAAGGGGGCACTTTCAAAAAGATTTAAGGTTGAGAGGGCCACATCAGTCACCTCACCTAAAGAATGTTTAAGTAAGAAAAACACTCCAACTTAGGTTAAGATAGGCTTTGATGCTTTTAGTAAATTGCCTTTATCTCAGCTTTGTACAGCCATAAATGTCAAGCTTTTCAGACTCTTTATCTTGTGGGCCCTGGTTGGCCATCATGAACATTGAATCTGCCTCCTAGAAAGGGAACGGCACTCTAAGAAGACAAGAGAGGACCCAATGACAGCCCACCTCCACATTCAGACACAGAAAAGAGGGAACTGCCAAACTTTGTATGAGTGTTGCTTCTCTGAGAACAGTTATCAATATATGGGTTGTAAATTGGAACTTAAGCCTGAGCAGAGCGTGGAGAAAATTACAGCCAATGTTTGCAGCAACGGTAATCCATTTGTCATACTTAATCAGTCAGGCACAAACTTAATGCTCTATCGATGGAAAATGTTTGTTTTTTCTTTATTTTTGTTGTGTGGGCCATACTTTGGACAGCCCTGGTTTAAAGTATTTAAACCAACATAATGAAACTTTTCTGCATTGAGATATGGCCATGCATTAATTATCAGGTAGAGCACACTGAACATCATCAAGAATGTCCACACTGCTATCAGATTATTGCTTATTGTCTGTTTTCTTACCTGCTCTTTCACTTTTTCCCCTTCCTCCCTCATCATCTGGCTGCTTCTTCCACCTCCCAGTCTCGTTCATATCAACCAGTGATGGGCGGGTTGCCTCTTATTCAATGAAGACTGTTGTGTGACCTCTTGTGTGTCTTCCTTAGAAATTAGATAGACAGTAATCTGCTTTTTAAAAGTCCTTTAGACTGACTTTCAGTCTATTGCTCTAAAGTAGAAAAACGACATCATGGTCATTGGATGCAGCTAAAGCAGAACAAGTTTGTGTTTGGTATCTCATCTTGGTGACTTCATCATGTGTTATAGATTTGTTCTACATACAGACATTAAGATGTGAATAGATGGTATATAAGACCCCTTGTTGGAGACTAGGTGGATCCTGGAGTGGTAAAGAGTGGGGAGTAACAGAGCCAAAAGCCTTCTTTAGATGTGTTCACAAAAAGAAGGGATACACTGGGGGACAATCACTACAGATTTTGACCTCTTTGATCAGATCATTGTTGACTGAGAGCAGACATTTGTGAGGAGTTCTTGAAATAAAATTAATGGGTGCACTCTTAAGATATCATGTCCACAAGCAAGAGGTGAACAAATGGAACAACTACCTTGACCGCTGATCTTTTTAAAACTGTTAACTGGGGATTTCACCCTTGGATTGGGGAGGGTGGGGGATTAGCCTAGCTCTTAAACAAAGATCCATACAAGCATTTTGAGATATTGACAAGCAAGGAATATATATAAGACATAATTTTCTAGATCATCTTAATTTTCAATTTGAGCCTTCGAGAACATTTATGGAAGTTCAAAAAGAATTCTTTTGAATTTCTGAGATATTGTGTTGGCCAAAATGAGCAGATGAACAAACCTATGGTGAATTGCTCAATTTGCTTGTACTAGTTTTAAAAAATTGTTTTATTGTTTTAATAAATGTCTCCAATGATAACTATTTAAAAATAACAACGTACTTCTGAATATGACTTCAGGCTAATCTTTTAACTGTTCTTGCAGTGAAACATGAAAGCAACATTTGATCTTCCTACCATGAGTTTACCTCACAACAAGATGGCTGCCACAGAAATGTAGTCCATTGGTTTAGAACAATATTAAGATATGTTCAATTAAAGATAGTTTTTAAATTTGATTTTATATGGGATAGTTTCAGTGTAAAACTTTATTCAAAAAGCACATGAATTATTTTATTAGTAACAACCTAAAATTGAAACAGTTTTACTTATGTACATTGTTACATCCCTTCTATGTTCCTGGATGATAACTGATGACTCAGCAGTGCATGCAAATAGCATTTATTTGAGTATTTTATGACGTCACCATACGAGCTACACTTAATTATCATGTAAACCAAAGTAATTTCAGATATATTTGTAGTGACTTTCTAATTTTCTCTCTTGTTTTCAGTGAGAACAGATTAATATTCCATTCCCTCCTTGACTGTCCTTGTAATTTGATTAGGCAGCATTAAACAAGGTGTGAATCAATGCTATTGGCGGATTTGTCCACTGCCCTGTGTCCTGTGTTATCACATGAATCTGGACACTTTCTGTGTGTCCAATAACCACTTTATCTTTCTTCTTCACAGGATATTGGAGCTCCAGGAAAAGGGCGACCTCGACATCCTCAAACAGAAATGGTGGCCAAAGATTGGCCGCTGTGACCTTCAGAGCCATGCTGACGCCCAGCCAGAGGGACGGGCACTGCGTCTGCACAGCTTTGCTGGCGTTTTCTGCATTCTGGCAGCAGGGCTCCTGCTGGCCCTCCTGGTGGCAGCCCTGGAGACCTGGTGGAACAGCAACCACTGCCGGAGGAAGCAGCCCAAAGAGGTGACCACCGACAACTCATCGGGCCAGGGCCCAGGCCCAAGCCTTCTAACCCAGAACCGGGCCATGGTGAACACCACGGGTCCCCCTGCCCCACCAAGGCCACGGTCGAGACCCAGACCCCCGGGCCCCCCGGTCCTGCCCAGAGATGCCACTGCCACACTCTACTTTATGGATCCAGCAGGCCCTGACGCCAGTCCCGATTTAGTCGAGCTGCAGTACACCCAGTTATAATAGGTGTGCCCCTGATGATAGTCCAGACGTCATGTGATCAGTCTGCTCATTCCTTCTCATGTTGGGAGAGAGGTTGGGGGGCTTCGTTAGGGACTACTGAGGCTTCTCTCTCAAACACACTCTCTGTGATTCTCTCATACTGACACTTTCAATTATAAGACGGCTTTATTCTGGCTCCATCAGTCACTGGTGATCATGTGAGAGAACCACAGCTGGAATGATTAAACTTAATGAATAAAAATTCAAAAGCACATACTGAAATTGTACTTCTGAGTCGATAAGAGCTTCAGTCGTACAATAGCTCTCTTTAGCTAATCCATTCAAGTCTTAATGCTTTTGAGCTCTGACTTCATCTCTGTCGCTGCTGTCGGCTGGGCAGCCCCTCTGCATGAGGCGTCCAGACTTCTAAGGCTTGACATGGATCCCTAAACTAAAGTGTGAGCAAAGCACGTCATTGTATTACTAATAAATAAACTGAGCCTTCGACCTGTCTGACTTGACAGCCCAACAATCCAATAAGACCCACCATCCGAGGACACCCATTTAAGACCCTGTCCTGTCCTGAAAAGACTTGCCGTAAATCAAACTCCAGGCCATGCCGGTGCATGATAGGAGCTTGAGTTACTGCTCCTGGTTTCTAATCCAGTCTCCTGTGTACATCTGCCCTCATAGCAACCACATACTGCTGTCATGAGGCTGCATTGTCTATTTATTTACAGAAGATAGTAGACACCATATGTGGTCTTTGAGTATATCATGGTTTTAGTGATCCATTTTTACTCTTTTTAGACAATTTTACCTCCTAAAACTTTCGAGAATCAAACAGTTAACAAGCTTGTAAAGTAATGGCCCTATATACATTTTATTTTTTATCTTGAGTCCAATCTAATCCTTAATCCAACGATTACAAACTCTTGACTGGAAACACTTTCCAAACCCTCACAGAGACTCGGCACAATTAGCTGCAATCCATTTATACTATCAGAAAAAAGCAGAAACAGTGATCAATCCAAGACAGAATCAGCATGTCAAGAATTTCTGAGAACAAATCTTTCCACTTAAGTAAAGGAAAATATACTTGTAACCACAGAGCTAAGCTTTTGTATGTAGGTTTTTACAAACGTGTGCAATTGTCGTAAACTATAAATAAACAAAAATAAACTTGAAATTATTTGCATTGTCAACTACAAAATAGTTTATTGCAGAGAAGAAAACCACACTAGCTGAAGCCTCCTGCCTTGTATTACCACTGCAGTTTTTAGTAGTTATTTTGACTAAAAGACATACCCATGATTTTAGCCCAGAATGATCAATTTTACTTCAGCATCTTCGTCTCTTCAGAACTTTGAAGAGACGCTGTTTATTAGGGCTATTTAAAAGAAAAGAACACACTGGGTTGGAAGAGAATATCATTTGTACAATAACATCAGTCCGCTAAGCAGATGCGAAACAATATTTTCATGTTTATAAAACTTTAAGAATTAAAAATATTGCAATGTTCTTTCATACAACTGACATACAATGTTTTATTTTCTTAGTTAAAGATTGACCCAGATATTATTACAAACAAGCCACCTCTCATCTTTATTGATTTTTTTTTCAATTTGCAGTAGGCTTTGTTGAAAAAACACCTACAACATAACAGATTATCTATTTTCTTTTTCTTTTCCAACAAAAGAAATAATAATGTTTCAAAGGGACTGCTTTACAGCAGAAGACTGTTCCATTAACAAGCAGTCCAAATTTCAGAAACAGAAATCATCACTGCACATTAAATTCAGTTGTTAAATTCTGACAAATGAAGCACAGATCTTTCCTCCATGATGCCTCTTCCATTTTAAAGTTCATTTTTTACTGTTTACATTCTGTCAGTCAAAGAAGAAGTACTTGTATAATAAGGGTATAGCTACCTGACAAAACTACAGACAGCACTGTGAGTTCTTGTAAGTAATGTAGATGTCATTATGATAGTACATCATGAAGTTGTCAGTTTGGCCCTCAAAGTTAAAACATTTCTGACTGTCTGAAGGCAAACTTTGATTCCAGTTTTCAAAAAGTTTTGCAGCATATATTTCTTAATATGAATGAGTAGTTTGGAGACCATTTTCAGATTTTCCTTCAGATTGTCTTATAAAAGTCTGAATTTCAAGCCTTATGATTTCCAACAATTTATATTACATAAGAGCAAGTTCCTGTAAGAGCTCAGTCTGCTCACATCTGCTGTTCCCCACTTCAAACTGTTCACAGCTACCTTTTAGGCCTGAGAGCAAGAAAGTGTTTGATTTTCGAAAGATTTTGGTAGGGTATCTCCCAGATTTGTTCAAAGCATCCCTCGCACCATGACAGCACAGATATTTAGTATGTGGACACTATGACAACCAAATCAAACAAAACCTACTTCAAAGCCTGAAATATCCACCAGCTAAGCTACAGGTGTGCCTTTCTCATGAAACAGCCTTATTTGTCCTCTTTTAGATATTTGAATGGGAATATTGAAACAACTTGAGTAGTTGTTTGTTCATAGAGGTCCATCAAGGAGAGGGTTTGCTCCTTTAGCCTAGCTCAGCTTAGCACCAAACTATAAACAGATATGTTAAAGTTTTTTCACGTAACAATATTTTACATGCATTTTACAGCCTTTTATGCTTGTCATATGGATAACTAATGAAAACAAAACAAATCAGTCTACATTACACTGTTTAATGACATAACATGATTTAACTTTGACTTTACAATATTTTTATGTATTCATATTTTAAACAGTAATATCTTTTCTGAGCTTTATTATTTAGCCTCTGCTTAAAGATCAATTCTCAGCAAGCTGATGTATCTAAAAATATCTTTTTCCTTTAAGATTTCCACTGTTATCAAAAAGAGGCGTACGGGTCAAAAAATATTTGTCCCAGGATAAAATTCAGTTGTCTCTAATTGCTTAAAATGAGTAAAATGAACTGTTGTCAACAAAAAAACACAAAAAAGGTGCAGGAACAAAAGAGTCTTTATTCCTCTCTTTGAAATCTTGAAATAGCATGTTTATCAGAACTTAGACAAATGTGGTTCATAAAAGGTGAACAAAGGTTTTTTTGGCACAAAACTGGATCTGAGTATCTTTTTTTTCTTTTTTAAAATTATTTTACCAATTTTAACCAAAAAATATTTTTCAAAAGGAGTCATTGTCGAGACAGCAGCCTAAACAGTTCCCATATTAAAAAAACAATACAACTACAATAATGTTATCATAATGAAACATAATGAACAATTCATCGGCATCAAGCAGTAAAATCATCCTTAAATCTGTTATTTAAAAATGTCTTAACAAATACAACAACTCTGATTTACGGTGACTCTATAGATCAGGCTAAGATGAAGGAAAAAACATTTAAAGCTTTTTTTTACCAAAGACAAAGGGAGGCCCAGGGATCTCATACATGATGGATTTAAGAAACCAAAGGACAAAGCTGCAGACAGCTCTTAGAGTGGGCGGAGAACATAAGCCAGAGGGTGTTTCACACAGTATGGCCTTAAGAGGGATACACTATTGTCCCATTTCTCTGCATAGGTCAGCCAACAGACTCTTTCATACAAGACACAATGATATGACACCATGGTGCATAGTGTGCCATGCCCAAAATGTTCAGCAATAATGCTGGGACATGCATGGAAAGAATGTCACCATAATCAATTACAAACATAAACAGAGCTCTGATAAAGTTCCTCCTCAGGACAGTGTAAAAACACTTTATTTTTGTTGAAGAAACAGTTTCAGACTCAGTGATTTTGTAGAAAAATCAATATGATATATAAAACACAGATTTTCTTCCAGCACAAGCCCAGCTATGGGTTGCATCAGCGTTTGTGTGAGTTGAAACATAATCTAGTTTGAGTGAAATGTCTAACTCTTCACGGTCTATCTGCCAACATTTCTGGTGTTACACCAGATTAGATAGTTTTACCAAGGCTTGAGGTAAAACTTAGCTCATACTTATCTTTTAGTTGGAGTAAAGTCCACCATAAAATATGCCTGCCATGAGTTATCATTGGAGGGTTTTCAAGGCTATTTTGTAGATTTTATCACTCTGAAATGTGTGATGACTTTTTTGTTTGCACTTTTCCTTTCATAGCGAAGATAAATTAATCCATTCATCAAAATAGCTCTGTCAAATTATCTCATGTTATTGGCAGTTTTACCACTTATTACCATCATTTTGGTATATTACTTTGGCCATAGATTAAAGCTATAAACTGTAGTTAAATTTGATTAGAATGCTTTGACATAATTTGTATACTGGTACAACAGGCTAAAGTTATTTGTTTGTGTGAACACCTGATCAATTTGTTAATTTTTCAGGTAAAAAAATTTGAATTCCATTGTGAATGTTTAACTTAGATCTTAAGAAACACACTTAACAGGGTCTTGTTGACATAGAGTATTCCTGAATAGAGATTTCTCTGGACATTATGAACAACATTTACACTTCCTAAAAGGAAGAAGTTTTCTAAAGTTTATCATCAGCATATGAAAGGAATTTTGAAGCTGTTTTTTTTTTCTTAGATAACAAGTTAAGAATAGAAAAGGGCCCAGAGTGGACCCCTGTGGAACACCACTTGGAATATTGAAGAACCAAACAGTAGACATCCAACTTAACACATAATTTCTGAACAAGTTTAGTGTTTTTAAATTACCTGCAAACTTCTTTTTTTATTTAGTTATCTTTTTAACAGTTTCTGCCACATCACACCTTGAGAAAGATATAAATGGAAATACGGATTACCCAATATTCCATTACGCACATTGGTCTCTTTTATTCCTTATCCAAAACAATACAGTTTTCTAGCTTACATTTCCGTTGTCCTCGTTTTTTTTTTTTCAAAAAATAGATCAGACCTACATCATGGGTGCCAAAATATCTCTTCTTATTTCTTCAAGCACAAGTTCTTATACACTGTGGAAAGAGAGAAAAGACTTATTTCCAAAATAATAATCTATTTCTTTTGTCACCAAGAGACAATATATAATTATATGTCAGTGTCTGGATTCACAGGTTAATGGTTTTCTATGATCTTCAGCAGGTGACTAAGGATTACAGTCTGGAAAGGGTTTCTGGTCCATTGACCTATAGTGACATACCAGAGGGGAGGAGGGACATATGGACAGACAGACAGAGAGACTGGGACGAGGCCAAGGCTCTTGACACAGGTCAGGCAAGACCTGGCTGACCGTACCTGATGGTGATTGGCTGTGTCAGGGCGGAAAAGGGGCGGGGCATGGGGCTCGGGCAAGGGTAGTTGTAGCTGCTTCATCCATCATCTCACTCCATGGTCTTTCCTGTTTACTCCACCTTTTGTATGTTTAATGTGTGTCTTCAGTGTGGCTCGACTTAAATGGGTGCATGATGATGGGATAGGTTTGTTGTCAGAGGGAAGAGTGCAGCTAAAATATCTCTCTTCTCTGGTTTTTTGGCTCCTCTCTCTCCTCTCCCGTGTGTGTTGCCTCATTAATATACATGTTATGGAATATCTGAACAGATTCTTCAGCATAATTTAGCCTACTTCAATTAAGAGACATTAACAACATTGTCTCTGTGCAAATTTTACCGCCTAACAAAGTCCGACTCATTGAATTTGTGCGTCCATTGGAGCCTGTCCTGTTAACAGCTGATGCTCTTCACGCAAAAGTCGCCCCTTGTGGGTGTGTGGCCGCCTAATTGCGGAGAAAATTTAAATACTTCTGCATGAAGAGACATCTTCATTTGAGTCCATTTCAGCAGTAGAGACATTACCTTTTTATGACCTCATATTCAAGATAAAGCGCCTTAAGGTAATGTCTCTCTTGATGTTGGCTGTTGAAAGCTCATTATTTATTGATATCTTTGAGTTTCTGAAGCTGAAATAACTCAGTGTTATTGCAGCATTCTTAAACCTTCCTTTGGCCCAGTTCAGACAAAGGATCCAAGACCAGTTGAGCGTTTTGCAGCTGTTAGTCACAGGCCACCCTGAAAGAATATCAGCTTGAGGTGAGAGAAGTCAGACATGGTTTAAATGGTGAAATGGTAAAATGTCTGCTTTGTTTGAAATTTTTTTGAGTGACATCACAATACTTTACAGCATTCGGCAGTGCCATGCTATGTCTGACCAAAGTTCCCCAATGTAAAGCATGCTACCTATGTGTTGCATCTACGTTGGCAAACAAATTAAAACTTGCAAAAATGTCATTTTGGGCACCTGTAACAATATATACCCTTTTGGACAAAATGTCTATGTGATTAAAACTTGTCCAGATAGGCCTGAATTCATCCCCGTGTGGATGGTCCCTTAGATACTTTTATCTTTAACGCTATGCCGAACAATCAACATACTTGTATGTTTCTTACATTAAAGTAGATAATAGGAGAATAATCAACTAAAGGGAGAGTTCATGAGAGATTTTGAATAATCTACAGTGACCTAAATTCTCTAAAATAGCAAACCAAAACTAGAGTTTGAATGGTCTTGAGAAATGTGTCATGTGTGAGCACCCTGACACGACCCCCATGGTTACCATCGGTAATCAGCAACGGCAAGAGAGAAGACAGAAATCAGATATATTCATATAGCAGACAGAGGGCTGAAACCATTTCAGTTGTGTTTACTCTGCATAAATGATTGCTAAAATGGTCTTGTTGTGGCAGGAATCTTTGCTCTGAACTGGGCTTTATAGATAAGTGTTAGACATGCACTTGTGAAAATGAATAGACATCACTGGATGTAAACAGGAAATAATGATAAAACAACCATTGTAACTTGTCTTTCTTTATCTTCGTTTACTCTTTATCTCCATCCCATTCTTCTTTTAACCTCTTCAACCTTCTTGCTGCTCATTCATCCTCATTTTTATTATTTATCTTGCTCCTCCTTGATTACATTCATTCTCCCTCTTTCATTAATACCACTATTCACTATTCTCTCTTCTGGTTTCTTTTGTTCCACACACTCTCCACACGCGGCTCTGCCTTTTCTTTTCCCATCTATCTACAGGACAAAGAGGTGAACCTGGAGCAGGTCCACCAGCGTTTGAACAGCCTCCTGGACGAAGACTTGGCCCACAAGCAGCTGCCAGGCCAGTCTATCGAGATCCCTGCCCTGGACATTGGCAGCATGCAGCCCAGCCAGTCTCTGGAGGCCTTGTCTGCTCGGGACTACCCCGGACATCGGGGGCCGCCGCGGCTCTCTGTGAGCACCTTCCTTCAGGAGGGTCATGGGGCAGGAAGGACACTTGGTGCGGCCGCTGGCAGGACCTTGCCCCTGCCCCTCAGCAGTGCCACCATGCCCTCCATCCGCTGCAAACACAGGGCCCCCAATGGGGGGCTCTTCCGACAGAGCCCAGTCAAGACACCCATGCCAATGTCCTACCAACCAGTGCCAGGAGGACCCATACCAGAAACCAGTGAGCCAAGCCACGGGACGTCCATCTGAACACAGCAAACATTCACAGACACTCGAGCTCGAACAGAGTATTGTGAAGCTGAACAGAGTGCTGTCAAAGTGAAGAGATATAAATAAAGAAAACACAAAAGAGGATTTTTATTACCAGACATGCTGAGTCAGTGTGACGACACACGAGACACTGAGACTTTAATGTACATATTTGTAAGTACAAAGAGAGAGAGAGAAGCAACATTAAAAAGTGTATTTTGAATATTCTCAACAGTTGAGTTTAAAAAACACAAAAGCATTAAAAAAAATGACTGTTTGAATGGCTTTGTAAATTTTGTTCTAAATGAATAAAGGTGACAATTCTTTGTGGTTGTTTTCTAAGTGCCAAGTTCAATGATGTTTTCTTTCAGATTAACATTACCTGAATGTACTGTGAGAATTCATGATAAAAAAAAAAGTTTCACACTTCAAAAAAGATATTGAAAGACTTGATTTGTTTCATATGAAAATAATAAAAAGTATAATACAAAAACACTGAGACGTGTGCTTGAAAACATATTTGAACAATCAGTGCTCTGCTGCTGCTGTCTCTGACTGAATCACTGATTAAAGTGTTTTTAGATCACAATGGGAGAATCAAAGTTTGAATGTGTTAAAGGTTTTCTATTGCTGTGATCAGTACAGAGGATCAGTTCATTATATTATTAAAAAGCAGTTAGTTGATTCTACAACACAAAACTTGGAAAGGCAGAGTTACAAAGAACTGTTTGCTCTATTGCAATTCAACACCTTTTACTTCTATCCCACAGACTGCATTTTGGACATCAGCAGCAGCTCATGCCACTTTTTTTTTCTGCCTCTTCAGTGTTAAAGAGCACGTATTGTGCTTCTTGAGTAATCACATCTTCTTTACGCAATAGAGTACTTCTGTGCACAAGACAAAAAGTCTGCATCAGTGGGACTTCTCCCCAATCTTCTGTTTACAGGGCCAGTACCTGCTTAAAATGGTATGTTCATTGGGCTTCTCCAAATAGACCTACCAGTGTGACATCCAAACTCTGTTACATCATTGGTTAAGCTCATTGGCTTGAGCTTTCCTATATACAACAATGGAGAATACCCTGTGATTTGACTAACTTTTATTTTGTTGAACCATATTCAGTACCAAACATGACCTCAGTAAACAAAGACTCATTTACAGCAGAGATACTAGAGATGTCAATTAGTCATCCTGTGATTTGGCATTTAAATTAAGTTATTGAAGCTAGCTACCTGACATTAGAGCACAGTGCCAGAAATAGATTATGTTTAACAAACTAGTTAAACAATTTTGGTAAGTTAACCAGTAAGAACCACTAAAGCTTTTCAGAATTACAAGAGCATCACATCTTTTCAGTTTAAAAATGTTTCATCATTCATCAAAGTTGAGTATTCTTTGAGTTTGGAGATAGGTTATGTTGTCAGTGTGGTTGTCCAATGAGTCTGATCCACAGAACATATTTTTAAATCTAAATACCTCTTAAAAGCTCATATTGACGTCTGCAAAGAGGTAATGTTAAAGTTAGCTAGAGGACAGAATAACTCTTATGAGCAGTTCTTGATGAAATTTTCAGGGAATGTTGGTCATGGCACAAGAAAGAAAGCTTTACATTTTGGTGCATCAAGAAACGTTTAAAGGATTGGTCAACATTTCAAACAAGGCAATTTTCCACATTATGGCTAATAATTCACTTAGTTCTTAACTGATTTCATGACATTTTCATGAAATGTTGGTCCTGGCACAGAGAAGGAGTGATAAGGTTTTAGAGGTGATCCAGCCGAACAATGCTGGAAATGCCTTCGCAGAGTTTTGTGCTTTTGGATCACTTTTAGTTTTTCTCAATTTGGGTCCATAGATTTGATTTCAAAGACTGCCTCATTATGTTCACTATTACTAATGTAAAAAAGAAAACTTCTTGTTTTTATACACTGACACCTCTTATATTTATGTGTTCTAACTCTGCATGAGAAGCTATGTTGGAGTCCCTACCACTTTAAGACCCCCCTTTCCCCACATGGGAACAGTCTGCACTGATTGCTTGACCGGTCTGCTCTGTGGTGATCACTTCCGTTTACTGATCAATATAATGCTGCTCGATGCTGTGTTGTCAATGACTCTACATTCATTCAACAATATATGCTCTGCACCAATGGGCTAACACGTGAGTAGCATGCTTAACACTGGGGAACTTTGGCCAAACTTAGCTTGGCACTGCTGAATGTCGTAAAGTATTGCGATGTCACTCAAAACAATTGCAGGACAACACAGCAGAAGGTCTATTCTGGGGTCTGGGGGAATAAGCCATTTTTGGCAGCCGTAAATGGGGGGAGAGGGTGAAGTTCTGATGCTGACTTTTAGTCTTGTGCATATAAGAGCTCTATCAGGCAAGTTAAGACACACCAAAGGGCATGTAAAAGTCAGTAAAGAACATTATGAGCTCCTTAATTATGGAAAGAGACAACGTTCCCAAATTATGATGAGGATATTATAAACTTGCCTTGACACCGAACGCACACCTTTTATTTTAGAAGTGACAAAATCAAGGTCACAACCTCACCACTGTATCCTGAAAAAATGTTGGCCTTGGAGAAGGTTAAAGATTATTTGCTTCAGATGAAATTGCCATAAATTTCAATAAAATGTCAACTAAGTTTGAAACAATGGAGATCTTAAGATTGTAGTAAAACCCTCACTCTTATAATTATTGATGAAGCTGCAGTGAGAGTTCAAGAAGAAAGAACCTGCATATTTATTCAGTCACTCATCTGCTCATTTCAGGTATCTCTCATTCATGTCCTCACCCTGACTCCCTGCACAGGTGATTCAAATCATCAGCTGATTAGGGGTGCACACTCACTTTGGCACTGAGCCAGCCAGGGTCTGCCACAGCCTGTCTGGCCAATCGTCCTGCTGCTGTCATTAGTAAACAGTGTATTAGCTCCTCACTGTCATTGTCGTGATGTTGTGCTGTGCCATTTCATTCTCCCAACTCCAGTTGTCTGATCAGTGTCCAGGTCCAACTCCTCAGAAGTCTGGCCACTTCTCTTCATATCCTGTATTCTTCACCTCCAACAGTGTCTAGACTCCCAAGGGGGTATTCTATCTCACATTCGCCCTCTGTACCCCTGAAGAACACCAAGACATCACAATGGAGTCTAAGTCACAAAGAGGTACTACTCACAAAATATGTTGCACATTTTCAATTTAAAATCTTGTAAAAATAAATAATTATTCCGCCAGATCTGATCTTCTCTGATTGAATTCCTACTGTTGGAACATTTATTTTACACAAAGGTTAGTGGTACTTAATGGAGTTCATTTCTCCAGAAATTACCTAAATTTATATAAAACAACGTTATGAACCCTGTAACCTCTCTTCAATCAGGCAAGACTTGAATATGATTACACTGAGCTCTCTCAAAACAGTAACATCTAACCAGACCTTCATTAAACCTTTCAACTTCAACAGAACAAATTAACAGGATGTTAAACTGTGGGAACCTATGTTAAATATGGTGAAATTTTCATCAAGTCTTACACCATCCCCTCCAGCCTATCCGTTGATATCAAAGTGCCTGCAATTTTTACGATAAACAAAACTTTCTTCCCTTGGCTGCTGCTGATTTCCCTGACCTGCTGCCTCTTGTACACACAGGGCTTAGAGCAGACGCCTTTTTATAAACCACAAGATCTGTGTTCAAATCTTACAGACTGCCGCTGGGGATCAACACTGATCAAACACACTTCTGGCGAGAGCTCCATCACTTCAACCTCAAAGCTCCAACTTCCAATCAGCAGAGCAAGACGGGACTTTTTTACATGGGGTGTTTTGGAGACATGCCAGAAAGGAATGAAGTTAAAATAGCATTTTGGGCTTTTTTTAAGCTGATGTATATTTCACTAAGGTTCATACTCACTTCAGTTTTTTAAGGATACAGCTGTCAAATGTATGAGACCACAGGCTGCTGCCAATAAACTTTTAACCTGCCATTTATATTTCTCAAAACACTAAACTTTTACCTGTATGAGCTGCAGACCAAAAGAATGACTTTGCCCATTTCAATATTTCTTTAACAGTCACAGGCAAAGCAATTAATTTAACTGAAGACATTACTACTAAAAATAGCTCCCCTAAAGGAAAAAATAAAGAATGTCCTAATGAGGGACATCTGTGGAAGCAGAAAATAGAAAGCTAAAAGTATGAGAACCAGGTTACAATTATCTGACAGGGGAAGAACATTGATGGATAATAAGTCAGACTGTGGTGGCTTTCAGAAAAGTAAGAACCGAAAAGACAAGAACCATCACTTTTAGAGTCCAAAATCAGTTATATGATCTCAAGCATCATCCATGTAACCTTGCAGTGCAGAAGGATCAACCTGATTTAATGTCTGTAATCAGGCAGATCCATTTCACCAAGATACAATCTGCAACATTTGTGAGCGGTCCAAAGCCACACAGTCCAATCAGAGTCCTTTAGATGCCTTAATACAAAATTTTATAGCCTGATTCAAAAACAGCTTCAGTGTAAACTACAACACATCTTGGTGCTCTTATTGTGAGGTTGATATTTTTTTGTATATTGCCCACTTTTTTCCTCTTTTTGTAAAGGATTTTAATATTTGGAAATGCTGTTGCTATAGGTCAGTCAGCCTAAAGACCCACCTCAACAGGACCTTTCTATCTGTGAGTAGATGGAGCTAAAGTTCAGTTGATATGGCTCGTGCAGTTTGGCACCACCCATTCTGGGGTCATAACATGAGTTTGTCCAATTCTTTTACACTCTATATCCCAAACATTTTCTATGGGCTCTTTCCCAGATGGACAAGAACTTATGACACATTGCATCATAAGTGTCAACACCATTTTCTCTGCATACTTTGTAAGGGGGATAGTTCAGGATTTTTAATTATGGTTGTATGAGGTATAGGGATGGGAATTGATAAGATTTTATCAATGCCGATACTATTAACGATCCTGCTAATCAATCCAATTCTTTAACGATTCCCTTATCGATTCCTGCAAATTTTGCATGTGGGCAAATGTTGGTCTGATTTTCAGTGGCAACAATGTCAAACAAGTCACAGCATAGATATCTGCTTCTGCAAGTTGCTGGTGTTTCCACTCACTTAAGGTTGTTTAGTATGTGCCTTGTAAATTAAGCTACAATTCTGATGCTTCTGAACCCTGTCCATGGAAGGAATTGATAAGGGAATTGATAAGCAAAAAGATTAATGATATTGATTCTTTGATGGAGCTGTCAATGATTTTCAACTGGAATTGATTTTCGATTCCCATCCCTAATTAGGTACGTAGCAGTAGTCTAAATGTTAGCCACAGAAACAGAGATCAGCTCTGCATCTGTGCAGTATTCGTTGGCACGTCAGCTAGAGCTACAAATAGTTAGTCATGGGACCACCTTCTCTGGGTAATTTAAAGAGATATAGGTGAAAACAAGAGTAAAAAAAAACAACTGCATACAAAATCTAATTTCTAAGCAAAAAATGTATACTTGCCCACTATACCAAGATGCTTTGTTTTGGGACAGTCTACAGTATGGTGTCCTTCTGCCAGCACCGCACTGATCAAAATACAGTCTGACTAAACTAATTTAAATACACAAAGAATGAACTAACAAATGTTTACCACACAGTGATTTTGATTTTTTTTTTTATTTTAGCTCAGTTTACCTCTTTAACAGCCAATATAAAAGGTGACATTATCAAGTAAATTTTGTGTCTTAACCATGGCTTGTGATGTTGCACAATTAAAAAAATCGATGAAAGCTGAACTCTTACTTTGAAGATGGACTGTTATTTGGCTCCTCTGTTGTTTCCTATTTGCTTGGGAAGCTGTAAACTTGGTCCGTGTTAGTATTAATGTTTATTACAGGGGAGAGGAACTGCATGATGACTGCTGCAGACTGCAGAGGCATATATAAAAACTTCTGGTATGCTCTGATCCCAACATAGCCTGGAGATTTTTCATTGTTACACCCTTATCTTAGTCAGTTTGATGACACAAGCTCATGATTTACACACCTGTATCAGATGGTACTGTCAGTTTCTCAGGTCATTCAGTTCCCATACCTGCCTAATTCGTTTCTAAATTCTGAAATCACAAATCAATCAGGGGGAAGAGGCTGGAGCTGCAGATGTGACGACAGGGGAAAGAGACTGCATGTTTGAAAACAATGGTGCCATGTGAAGTGGTCCCTGTGGATGCGGCAATGTCTGCAACTTTATCAGAAATTGACTCAATTTCTTCTTTAAAAGAGGAGCAAGGAAAGTCACTTTTCTTTTCTCATAGGAAAAAATATTTTTGCTCTTCTCCTGATCAGCTTCTGTAAGAGTTTGGTCTTCCAACTGACTCCTTTGGTTGTGAAAAAGATGGGAAGGATCCAAACCCCATTGGGATAATCATTTCTCAGTTGGTTGCCCTCATGGGTGATCAAATAAGAGAAGCCGGGAAGCTGGGGATCACTGCTGGGAACTGGGAGAGAATGCAGAAATCCTCCAAGGATGATGCTGGTTAGTCTATGGTAGTCGTAGTTAATCAGCAATCCCTGATGAAACATGCTCTCATTAGAAGGTTACCAGGAGAACTTGGTGGGGATTGTCATTGACAAGGTTCATGTCATATTTAAGTGGTAAATGATATATCTGGGTGGTACAATTTACTGCAAGACAATAGTCAAGCATTGAAATGTAGTTTAAGCTAATGGCTAACAACAGGGTCCAGCTGCTACATCATACTTTGGCTTGATATGGACTGGCCTATGGTGAGTGTGACAAACAAAACAATCACCAGCTGCTTTTGTTTCTGAAGGTTCTGCCCCTGAAAATGTTTTCAGACGACTCTTTCCCAGATGGACTAATGACATGTTTCCGTGATGGATATATGGAACAGTGCGTCTGTCATGTCAGGTCACTTCCTATAGGTGCTTCCTCAATTTTCATTCAGACCTTTTGACTCTCCGTCTACATTCGTTTTTTTTGTGTGTCCTTGAGGTCATGCAGGTATTCCCAGATGTCCAAAGTACACAGCAGTCACATCTGGTTCAGAAATGTAGCATGAACTTTACTGTTTACTGAAGTAGTGCCAAAACAAAGCAGCGTGGTAGAGAAAAAAATAATTATTAAGAAATTACAAATAGAGGGTTATCCCTTGGCACTGTTTCATGACTTGTTTTCACCTAATTCTCTTATACAACACTGAGACGGTGGCTGGCTGTTCAGATTTAGCTTTAGAAGAGATGCAGAGCTGATCTTTGTCACTGTGGCTAAGATTCAGGCTACTGATATAATCCACATACAACCCACTTCAAAAATCCTGAACTTTCCCTTTAAGCTTTACAAAAACAAACACAAGTCATTCATCTGATGAGATTGTAAGCATTATATAATGAAATCAATAAAGCTATTGAAGAAGAAATATCACATATTTATTTTTATTTATTTATTTATTTTTTAAAGGCAATAAAAGTTTTAAATCAGAGTTTTGGTTAATGTGTGTAAGTCTTTTTAACAGTTTTGTTCTTAAGTAGAGAAGTTGAGTTATTTTCAACAAAATTTAGAGCTAAGAAATATGTATCTTGAAATAGTTAGAAAGAAACGTAATAGAATTAATGTTGTTTACTATGATAGGCACTGAAAAGTACATTCTGAATTAAAACACTTTCTTTTGAGTCCTCTGTCAAGGTGGCAGGACTTAAACTGCTCTCTCTGAGTGAGAGAGCCCTGATTTAGAGGCTGTTTGTTGTTTTTGGAGGTTGTGGACAAGAGTTTGTCAAAGGTTAAACAAGTACTCTTTCATCACAACTGATGCAAGAAAATTACAACCCTCTCATCTATTGCACTTTGACCTTACGTGTCAGCAAAACTAAGAGAGAACAACAGCTGGCCATTTTTCTAGTCTCCCACTCTGCAGCCACTGACCCTCACTCGTGGCCCAGCTCGAACATAAACTAACGCCTACCCCCTCGAAGACACATGGAGTCACCATCTGCTGGTTTTCACCTGAAGGCAATGAGTTTGAACAGGAGGAAGCAATTGAAGTTCCTGGAAGTTACTGACACAGCAGCAAGGACATGATCCCTGACTGTGATCGCAGCCAACACTTGACTGGTGTGACACCTGGCCTGATTCGGCCTGCAGTGGGCAATTTGTCCAAAACACGAACTCAAGGGAGCTCCTCTTGACTGCAGCATGTGTCCCTTCAAAGTTCAAAACTTAAGCTAGGAAGTAAGGACTTTAAAATTGCTCCTCCTCAAGTTTGAGTGTGCCAGAGTTAGAGGATCTGTCGGCGCTCATATGTGCGTTTGGATTGTTGATTTGCCCTCATCACCTCTCCTGTCTGGCGGTCCTGCCTGCCAGTCTTGGGACGAGGCGCTGAGCGATGCCCTGAACTCTCCATGCCTGCGCTGGAAGGAAACACTGACCTTGTTCTGAGAGCTGAGCCCAGTCCTGTCACGGAGATCCTCCCTGCTATGTCTAACACAAACAGTCGACTGCCACCCCTTCACGTCAGGACTCATCTCGTGACATGGCCTTTTTCACCTCCACATCCGATACAGCACATTCAGTTTGCACGCTTTCAAAGAGAAATCTCATCCCCTGGAGGAGATGCTTTCATCTGAAGAGATTGCTGAAGAGGTCATCCCATGAGGCGAGTCCATTTTTAAACATTGCATGATTGTGTGACTACATGCGTAACTAAATTATATCATTCAGAGATACTGATAATATACCAGGCATGGGGAAAATCACCTAATGGACTCTTCGTACTTGTAAAACCAAAATCTCCATCAGTTTTTCACATAAAGCATTATCACAGGAACAGGCTCTTTGTAATTACACAATTCTGCCATACAAGACGTGCATGAATAGTCTGTATAATTAGCTCGTGTGGGCAGTGTGAGGCAATCTGCTGTAAAATAACTTCTATTCTCCCTTCGGGGGGATTGCTGACCGTCTGTCCAGACTGCCTCGGCAGCCTTATTATCCATTCACTCAGGCTATTCCACCTTAAACTGCATGCTGGGCTCTTCTTTTTTGTCCTGGGGGAAGTTCTCTGCCTTTTAACCCCCTTAGAACTTTCAGTTTCATGACTTTAACTTGACTACTTTCCATCTTTAGTTCTTGTCATCAAAATATAATACCCTGAGGAGGCAATCATCAATGCTTGTCACTTGGAAATACATCCATTTAAAGAAATTAATGCCTGAAGTCACCATTCTAATCACATGATGATCTGTCGCTGTCTGAAATACACAGTGATGTGCAGCACCTTCACAGTTAGTGTGTCAAGCTTTGTCAGCTTGTCTGCTGCTCCTACTGCTGCAAACCAGGGTTGCTGCACACTGGATACTTTTTACTTGCATAGTGTGTTTTTTTTTCCTGCAAGAATGTCGTTAAGTCAGAGCTTTCAGACTGCCAGTGCATGCTACGCCCAAAAATCTTGACGATAGGCAGTCCATCTATTTTTCTACAAGTCAAGCACATTTCTCAGCACATGATTCAGTGCCTGTAACCTTTTTGATATCCAGCAAACAAAGTAACAGTATTTATTCATTGGTAAGGGCATGGATAAAAGTAAAAAGCAATAAGCAGGTCAGAGAAAGGAAAAGTATAGAAATAAGTTTAATAATCACTGGGCGTTTGTATTAGTTAGAACAATTTTTACTGCAGCCAATATGACTAAATAATCTATTTCAACCAGTCTTACAGGTCACTTTGCTGTCTGGATATTTGGAGTAAATGGTGGTCAGCCTTTTGACAAAGTGCTCAGTTTACTTTTCCTTTATGTAAAGATGACTCTTATAACGTGCAGAGATAATCCAGAACATTCAAAGGGTAACTGTTGGAGATATTTGTGTAACCATGGATGTGATCTTGTTAATGACATTTTCTTTAAGGCCCATCTGTTAACTACGGGCAGTCTTATAACTCATTGTTAAATAGCAGATGGGGACTTTAATGAGGAGACATAAATTGACTCACTAACACGTCTTTAAAGGTTCAAGTTAGAGGAATTACAGCTCAGAGCTTCTTAAGTCCGTAGAAACAGGCACGGTTGGCAATCATACAAAACATTATCCTGGAATCTAAAGCTGCTAATCTGCTCAAAAGAAGCTCAGTTTACATGTCTGTTTATTTTTAGGAAAGTACAGGTCACAGTGGTAGAAGTCCTTGACAAGTTAACCTTTATTCTGTCTAATGACAAAATTACCACATGAAGTCCATTTAGAGCGAAGCAGCTTGACCACTGAAACAATCTCTAGATGACATTTCTGCTATAGATGGACAAATGGACTTCATTACTCTGGGGAGTTTGTCACTTTAAAAGTGGTTACAATTTCGGAGACTGAAGGAAACAAAAATTAGATAATAAAAGTGGAGATGACAAAATATGTGAATTAAAAAGGGATAAAACTGAGTTTTGATTGAAAAGTGTTGTTATAAATAATGAAGGGATTTGATCAGTTGAATTTTACATCATAGAAAGTGTTGAAAAGATGTGAACTGATAAAAAGTTGCCAAAGTCCAACAATACTCATTTTAATTATGTTCGCAACATCTTTCATTTCAAGAGAGAGAAACATCAGGGGAGCTGATTTTAAAAATTGTTGTGATTTTGTGTAGAGTTACACCCATTGCCCTAGGGCTGTCTCATTTCAGTGGTTGTTCTGGCTAACACTAAACCTAAAGGTGCGTTCACACCGGATGCTACTTGTACTACCTCGGCGATCACTCTCCATTCAAAGTCAATGTATAGCCGCGATGGCGCAGGGTTAACCCTCCCGTAATGCGACAGCCGTGTACAAGACGACCACTTCACTCTTCGCGCCATGTCAAAGTTAAAAAAAGTTGATCTATTCAGACGATGTCATGTGTTGCTGTGCAGCATCAGCCAATCAGAGATGTGTGCACATGTGATGGTACCCTAGACAGACAGTTATTCATCCGGACTACAGGGTAACAATCCATGTCAGTGTGGGAAACATTAGTCAGTGAGGACATTAGTTCCGCCTAGACGGACCGCAGTAAACTCACAGATAATGCTGCTGCATCATCAGCTGCAGTGTTTTGTGGTTGATAAGTGAGTGAAAAGGATACAGCTGGAATAATGTCCGCTTATACATCCTATTATATGATATATGATATGATCGCAGTGAAACTCGAGTGGACGTGACGTCACCGAGCGACGGCCGACAGCAACGGTGACCAAAATGAGGTATTTATGGACGCGCGACGCTATGTCAGTTGGAGACGCGATTTTGGTAGCTGGGTCGCTTGCGGTGTGAACGCAGCATAACCCCGTGTGTGGAGCTTCCTAACTCTGAAAACAGCAGAGCACATTTTGCAGTCAGCTATCAGTTTTGGAAAACTCAAAACTGATAATCACAAACTTCAAAGTCTCACCGCAAAAACTTCCAGGATTCAGATTTAAGTTAAAATATTAATGAGAAATCACAAAATAACCCTCCATTGCAAGTTGATGTCTTTTTTCAAATAACTAGTTGCAACAATTTCATGCTGTAAATGATAAGTGGGTGGGAACATGAAAAAAAGGAAATAATAAATATAAAAATAGATTTAATGATTAAAGCGATAAATGTAACAAGTTAAAAACTGGAATTCATAACTTTTAATTAAAATTAAACTTTTCATTACTAAATGTTTTGATTCAGTTGAATTTTCATCGCTTACATTTTTAGAATCATTGTCTGTACTTTCACCCTTAACTTCCTTTTCTTCAGATTTTAGTTGACAATCCGGGCCCTGTTGATACATGATGAGAACTGGAAAACATTATGAATCAATCTCAAATGAATTAAATCACACCAGTTTTATCATCTCTGGCATGAAGACCAATTAATTTTAATATTTTAATTTGTTCATCAGAATTTTTTTTAGCAGACACAGTGAACGATTTAACATTGTTTGATATTATTTCGACATGTTTTAATACTTAAATAAATGTAAATAAAATGTATTGTTTTACTTTCCCCTAATGACTACAATCATGCACATTGAAATCTATCTTTGATCAATTGTATTTTACCAAATGTATTGTTGTGGGAATCAGGGTCTAACAGGGTAACTGTGACAGAGGAGACCTATATGATGATCAGTTTGAGTGTCAAAGTATTAGTCAAATCATTTTTCATATGTTTTACTTATCTCAGGTTCATATATTCCATGTTGATGACAGCTTAAGTATGTTCATAGTAATTGTTCTGGGTTTTCATTCAGAGCACCCCTGATCCACCTCTGTTTTTACTTAGTCTTAGACACAAATTTCGTTTTGTAAAACGCACAAAACTTGAAAAAGCTTAAAATGACCTCTAATCTCAGTTGCTATCTTTTTTAATGTCTAATAGCTTTTATGGTTCCTGTACAAAAAAATGAAAATACAAAACCCAAAGTAGGCTACTCTTTTTTTTGGTTCTATTTCACCTCTGTCACTGGTTAGACAGTTCTGTGTAAGAATTTTTTTTGACCAAAACCCATTCTGTAGTTCTTAAACTATGAGGTGTATCATCAGAAGTATTTTTCAGACACTGTGAAACAAAAGATTAGTATTGAAGTATTCTGCTGTTTACCTTTGTTACCTTGTTTTGTACCTTTCACTTTGATCTAAATTAACTGAAAACTTCTCCTCTGTGCTTTGGTTTGTATTTTGAAGCTACTGAAATGAAGAATTTTAAAGTATAATTCTTGGACCAGTGCAGGAATACACTAACCTGCGAGGAACATAAACAATAGATCATTTTTTCAACAGTGTATGCACAAGGTAGAGCTGGTAAAGCAGAAACCAAATAGCCATCAGTGTTATGGTCAAAGAGTCAGATGCTCAGATTTGAATAATTTAACATGTACCACTTTTTTAAACAAGCTAAGTAAATAAATAAAGGGTAAACAAACTTAGTAAATACATTAAGAATACACGCTGTAAGTCTTCTCAGTCAGGCCGGCCAAACACTTTTCAACTTTTCCAACAATTTTCAGCAGGATTTCTGTCATGGCTTTCATCTCTCAAGGTTCAGTGTCAGAATCAGCACTGCTTTGCTAAGACATGGCATATCTGTCCTTAAAAAACGAACAAAAAAAGATTTCCATACGAATAGAAATTGATTTGATTTTCATAATACTCTCAGGCATATTAATTAATTGAAAACAATAAAATGACCTGTTTGTTTTCTGTAAAATTCTTCAAGTTGTATAACTGTATTTATTTCTCAAAATAAATTCAATATATAGAGAATAACCACTAATAAATTATTGCATAAAGAAGAAGCTCAAATGGCTGAAATTATATGTTTATGTCACAATACTGAACTGAGAAGATGCAAATGCACAGCTAGATAAAGTCCAAGATCTCAGAAAGCCTTTAATCAGACAGGAGATCGATACACAACAAGACAAGCCAAAACCAGGCAGAGGTATCAGAATCAGTTTAGCTCATTAAAGCACTTTACATAACCTTTAGTTGAAATTCACAAATATTGGTATAAGCATTCTAGTAAAAGCTATTTTTCTCCTTTGTTAAATAATGTAATTGTAAATGTTAACTTGGAAGTATCCTGAAATGTGTAACAATTTGCCCATCTGTCAGCATAAATAAATGTGTCCCTCTCTGTGACCACAGTTTACCATCTCTGCTGAGTAAGATCAACAAAAGTACCAAAGAACAATTTGCATTCACAGTTCAGTCCAGAATTATCTTTGACTCTGAAGAAATTTTCACTAATAATAGCTCAATGCAAATCAAGGGCTGGTGGTTGTGTAGCTTCAGGAGTATAGTATGAACTTGTAATTTGATGCTGTGGAGACATCAGCTTTGAAGTCTCACAGGAGGGAACAGTTTCTTACAAGTAGAAAATAAATTAATGAATACAACTTTCTGGAGCAGAGCAGAATACCACTTAAATACTACATATACACCAAGAGAGGGATGGATCTCTTGTGTTGAACAGGTTTGGGACTGAAAAAAGCTCAAAGCAGTTGAATCCAACAATAACTAAAAGTAAACAGAGCTTCAGTGCCAGCATTATAATAAGAACATACTGTAGCTTAAGATAATAGGTGAATATTTCATAAAGCACAAGGCCTCAGTGAGTGTAAAGGTGTTGCACAATGTTATTTTAGATTTGTAAAAGCTGCATAAGTGCTTACACGTTAAATTATGCATTATTCTCTTCTTATTTAACCATTTGCCCACAGCAGGTACTTCTATCTGCAGAAGTTATCCAAATGTAAAAAGCTGTATCGCATTAGCGTCACTGTTATTTTTTTTTAACCAAACACTCAGAGGAGACAGAAAGGAAGAATGTAATTACCCCACTAACAAGTAAAGGTTCATCTGTGTATCCACTGATGTATCCATCAATACAACATCTATAATGTTTTTCCCTATCAGCATTGTAGAGGGGAGGAGTAAATCCCTGACACTGTACAAGAGTCGAGAACCAATCGCAGGGCCACAAAGAGAGACAGACAACCATTCACATTTTCACTCACACCTGAAGGAGTCACCAGTTAATTTAATGGGGAGAAAATGCCAAGAGAGAACCGTTGCATGTGGAGAAAATGCAAACTCCACACAGAATGGACCAACACAGGAACTGAACCAGCAACCAACAGGCTGTGAGGCACTGCACTACCTGCCGCGCCACTGTGCTGTGGAAGTATAATATAACTTATTTTCAAAAACCTCCAAAGGCAAATGCTGTTGTCATAATGCATGGATGACCAGTTTTTGTAGGCCAACACGAAAGTTAACATCCCACTGGTTCCCTCTTGTTGTTGGGTCCCTAGATATTTTGTCGTAATTGTTATCAAGTAGTTTGCAGTTGTTGTTTTCAACACTCTATCATGGTTTAACATTAGAAGCATCAGATGCATTATATTATTTCCCAGCTGAATAACCAGGAAGTGCTAAATCTAACTCACTTCATTTTGTACTCATTCCTGCACCACTCTATTGGACCTCATTGACTCCCCCCACTAAAAACCCACAAAACCTGGTTTAATCATGCAAGACAGCAAAGAACATTGTGACGTTAGCACAAAGTAATCAGTCAGAGTATCACGTGGTGTTGCCAGTCTGTCAGCCAAGACATTACAACATTTTTTTTGGCATAGTCTGATATTGTGCCATTTTAATAGACAGTAGTTTGATCTGACTATTAAATGGTTGTCTTGACTCTTCTTCAAAGATCTCACTTAACAGCTCAACATTTAAAATACTATGCCAACAGTATCTAAAGAAGTTTACATAATGATGGCTAACTAAGAAGGAACATAGAATAAAACAGTTTCTGGCAGGAATTTGACCTTGTCTTCAAATTAACTGAATCAATCTTAGAAAAAAGTGTTGACTGACCTGCTCATTGCTTACCCCCACTTTTAACTGCTGCATCATCCAAAATGTTGATTGTCACGAATTTGATCAAGAACAACTCAGTTCATTTTTTTTCTTCTAAAACAAACAAAGAGTGTAAATCCAGCACCCACACTGGGATTTTTTCTGTTTCCTGCAACTCAGTGATTGATTGACTTTTGGGCTACTGGCCTTTTATGAAAATCAAAACAGTGCTGTGGTTTTTGATGTGAAACCAAACCATTAATTCACTGAAAAAGAATTGGCATGTAAATCAATAAACCAAAAGAAATGGAAGTCTAGAGGAACATTATCTTAGGCAAAGGTGACTGAGCATGCTCAAAGGCTATTTTATCTATCATGGCATAATAAGATGAAGGAGATCTATCAAATTAAAGAATTAGTTGTATAAATCATTAGATTTGCTGATAGGTTTATGTAAATAGAAGAGTCTTCTTTTGTCATTGAAATGGACACTTCTGATATGCAAAAGAATCACAAACCCTGAGGAAATTCAAATTTGGATGTCCTCCAACCTGAGAGTGAAAATGTCACATTAATGTTCATTACAGTTTATGTGAGACCAAGTGTCAGGTTTTAAGCATAATCTTTTATTTATGTATATATATATATATATCTTTAAATTTATGTATCATGCTCAGGTTTATGTGTCTGTGTTCCACTTGGCTGCAAGACAGTTTTCTGTCTGGGAGGATGAAGGCCCAAGTATGATTCAAGCTGCTCAGACTGTTGTTTCTGTAAGGTCTGCCATTATACGCTCCTTGTTAGTATTAGTGGGACTGGTATTCACACTCTGGCCAGATATCTTATCTTAGTTCTCAAAGTAACAACATTTCACTTTTCTGCCCCTAGTGTCAAGCATATATTTACAATGACTTTAATTAGGATGAATCCAAAATGTCCCATTCTCACATGCACCATGGTTTCCTGTTTGTAACACTCCAAAATGCATTTGCTTTAATGGAACCAGTTTAATCATGTGTCTTAAACTAAAAGAAGCCAGGTAGCTCAGCCTCATTTGATACAATGACTGGGGCTTAAGATAGAAGTGAAACATGTGTTGGCTACCAGAGAAGAGTTCATCAATAAAAATTCAACAGCTAGTCTGTTTGATTCCCAGATTTTATAAACATACATTGCTGTTGGGAGTGACTGATTTTGGGACACAACTGACTTTAGCCCAATTGCATGATATCAAACGGAGAGCCTTTATTATACAATCAGTTTTGGGTCAAAACAAACAATAATTGTCCCATAGACCACAGAGAAAGAGGAAATAATGATACCTGAGCAAAATTTGTACCATACGATAAATTCATGGTCATAGGTAAAGCTGACAAGCATTTACATCATTTTGCAATTCATTTAAAATGGGGACAGTTTTGTTGAGGTGTTGTTGCTTGAGACCCATTGAACTAGTAAATATAAATTCCGTTGCAGCAAGTCACCAACTCTGCCCCTGTGGGGACATAGTCAGGTATGGATGCTAGGCAATACATAGAAGTCATTGGTGCCACTAGAAGCCTAAAAAATAACCCACGTTTAAGGTTAAACTACACTCAAGTTTTATGAAAACACCTACAAGGCGCAACTCCATACTTCGCCCCTCCTGATTCACAACTCGAAGCTTTCTCTGCTGCTTTGCTAATGTTCCTGGTGGCTTTCCTCTCCAACGACCCACTGCTGCCGATGAACGTCAGCGCTTTAAGCAGAGACTGTCCTGGTAACCCCACACAGCCCACCTCGGTTGGCTAACAGCATCCCCTCCAACCGTTGGCCCTCCTCCATCACCATGACCATCACCATCACCAGCATCACCACCTGCTTTGAACCCTCTAATGTTAAGACCTGAAGTGTCCGATGTTGACCCAGGAGAAGACTGAAGTTGGTCTAGTGTCACTTAAGATGTTATGACCAAAACGCCCAGTGCAGAACGTCCTTCCTCTGTTTTTCCTTAACAAAAACCAGACTCCTGTGCTAAAGGTAAACAGCTGAAAGCTTAAACCCGATGAACCCTGTACCAGGGGTTAAAGGCCATCACTTCAGGCTCCCGTGTCAACATTGGTAATTTATGTCAGATGTTCTGGTCTGCTGAGAGTCCATTTGTCTGTATACATCAAAGACTGTGTCAGGATATATATACATGTCCATGTTCCCTTCTCGGGAGGTTTTTTTCGGCTGTGAACCTCAGTCAGGCTGAGTCCGGAGTGCCTGGCTCAGACACTTGCTTGGTTTTTGTAATAAACTTCTTTTATACGCAAACAAGTTCGTGTCGGCGAAGCTTCCTTCATCTTCTGCACCTCCAGATCAACCAGCTAGAAACTACAGACCAAAGCTGGCCTGATAGATTTCCTTGTGATGTGGTCCAGAAAGTTAAGCTGAATCTGAAGGTCTGCTTTCAATTGCCAGTCATGAGCTGAGGCTAGCAGACCAGTTGGGACCTTGTGCTGCCCTTGCCGTAACTCCCCTGCCCTGACAAAAGTGATGTGCCTTGCTGCGGGGCTGATGCTTGGTCAGCTGGTGTTGGCTTAACTAGATGCTACAATGATCTCTATAGCAATTCATATTTTCTTGACACCTGAAGCACAACTGTGAAACCTTGGTTGTGTTAGTGTGATCTTTGTGGTGTGAGATAAAGTTGTAAGAAAGTTTATATGAGTCAGTTTAGATCAAGCGTTAACAGTGGATATTATCGACACTTTTTTTGGCACAACTCTGATCAAAGATTTAGATCTATGATTATAGCCAACTCCCAACTTGCTTTAGACATATGTATCCCTGCTGGATACTTTATTCATCAACAAAGAGACATTTTAGAAATGAATCGATGATGTACAGTCTTTTGATGAAGCAATTCCTTCACATCACTCAACACTGGCACAGTCACTCTCAGTCCAAGGTTGTTTTTTAGACAAGACCTAAGCTGCAGATAACAGAAAAAAAATGTCTGATAGGTCAAATTTCCTTCGTAGTACCTTAAAGGACATTAAGAATCAGGCTCTGGTGCCATCCTTCCAAAATCCCATTTTCCTGATTAATAAGTATGAGTTCATTCTGTCTCAAAGGTGTTTTAGGTAATGAGGTCTGACCATTGCATTTAAAATGTCTAACACATTCGTTTACAGTCCTAAAGATATTTTCTGATACAGGAATTGGCGAGAATTGAAAGAGATATTGTAACCTAGGTGATGTATTTATTTTTATACAATTCATGTGGCCAGTCAGTGAAAAAGATCAAAAGAGCTCCAGCAACACTTGTAGTTCATGAAACAACTTTATTAGACCAACGCGTTTTGGCTTGTGGCCTTCATCAGGGTCATCAGAAATGCATTAAAAACAACACTTATAAGGGGTAGAGTTGAAATTTAAAAAAGTTTGGAATGATCAAACATTTCCAAGAATTGGCCAGTCAGGTGGAGCTACAATTTGAGACAGCCTATGGATTGACTGCAGGGGTGTGTCAGTTGACAAAACTAGTCCTGTTGCAAGACACTTTAATGAAGTAAAACATCCCACTTCATCACTGTTTTTTTTTTTTTTTGGCATAGAAGCCATAAAACAAAATAAAAGAGGTGGCAATTTTGATCTTATGAGGAAAAAGAGAGAAGCATTTTGGATTTTTTTTATTTATAAAAGCTTATATCCAAGGGAAATGAACAAGGACTTTTCAGTGAATGATTTTTGTAGCCAATTATTTAGAATTGATTTGAATGTTTGGAAAAAATATTTTACACTACTATACTACTTAACAGTGATTTTTTTTATCATATCATCTTATGAGTTCTTTTGTGCTTTAAATACCTATATATGTATGTATGTAAATGTGCATGTTCTTATGTTAATTCATTTTTAACCTTTGTACAGAATTTGTTTTATTACAAACTTTGTATACCCCTGTTTTATCCTTTATGGTCCTTTTTGTATATATAATGTTACACTGATCTTCTGCTAAACTAGCATCTTAAAATGGCTGCCAGTGCCAGCACCATCCAATGGAAGCTGTCTCTCAGGCCTTTTACCAAAATGGTGCAGATGATACCTCCCTTTGGACACTTCCCCTCACCCCTTGCCAGCAGCTCACTGGTCAAAAATCACATGGTGACTCAACTGACACACCCCTGCAGTCAATCCATAGGCTGTCTCAAATTGTAGCTCCACCTGACTGGCCAATTCTTGGAAATGTTTGATCATTCCAAACTTTTTCAATTTCAACTCTACCCCTTATAAGTGTTGTTTTTAATGCATTTCTGATGACCCTGATGAAGGCCACAAGCCAAAACGCGTTGGTCTAATAAAGTTGTTTCCTGAACTACAAGTGTTGCTGGAGCTCTTCTGATCTTCAAGACTTTTTATCTCCAAGCACCTTGGAAGTTGGTGAAGTTGTGCCAGAGGTTTTGACCAGTCAGTGAAAGAGGTAAGTTAATCCCTCTATGTAAATCTATTTCTATATTGCTAAGTATAATGCTGTAGTTAAGCTTGTGACAACTTTTTAAAACTATCATCCACCTTTATTTCAAGATATCTTTCTCTTTCTGGAGACTATTTAAATGATCAAGTTCCTTCTGTTTCCTCTGATTTAATTAGAGCAGTTCAACGTGGATAGGAAAGCATCAGTAATGGCTAAGTTGTTTGATTAATATAGAAAGCATCAAACTGTTTAAAGTTATCAATTACTCTTTTAGACTACATGTTTTCTCACCAGCCTCAGCTTGAATGTGGTCGACTGCTCCAGAGCTTTCCTCTGAGTTTTCCTCCTGATTCATTGTATCTCTGTTTGCTACATTTCTTTTGGTACCTAAAGTATTATGCTTGAGTTTTTATTAATCAGCACACACTCAGTAAACATTCTTATCTTCAGATGACTGGAATTCCTTCTCCAGATGAAGGATCAGTCATTCTCACATTTCCAAGTCTGTAATTTATTTCTCTTTGATTCCATTAGTGTATGATATTTATCCTCTTAGAAAAGCTTTTAATGTATCTCTTTAAACAAAATTGTTGGGAGAGGAAGCTTAATTAGTTTAGCAGAAAAGTGCCATTTGTTCCTGATAAATGCACAAAAGTCAGGTTTTTAGGGAGAGTTGGCGTTAGAGCAATTGGGGGAGAGGGTCAGGCATTGAAATAGATAAGGTGAGTGGTCAGCAGTGTTGAGAAAATTACGAAAATAAAATAAATAAATAAATAAAAATATACATAATATTTCACTTTTTTCCCACCTCATTTGATACATAAGGTGTGTTTGGTAACTGATTATCCATTTGAGGACATTTTTTTATCAGTTATCCAATTGTATTCAGATGTTTTTTCAGTAATTTGCTGATCATATTGATAAAAAAGAAGTATCTTAACAGTATACATGTGTATGTGTGTGTAGCTTGATGTAGAGCTGATGAGCCAATGGTGAAAATGTGGCAAGTGTATTGTCGAGAGATGGTGCTGCACAGGTTTAGATATTTGAAAAGTGATTTGTTTTGTGTTGTAGTTGTTTTTGTTGTGTGTCATGTGCAACTTGACTGTATTTCTACATGATTTGTGCACTGTATTTGGCTTCTAGTCCCCCAACTGGGGGGCTTTGGAGTTGTTGAGTCATTCACATCAGATATGGACAAACACCTTGCTCTGGGACATAATGTGCACTTCACATGGATGTTCTTGCCTTTCACATCAATGACATTGAAGATATGCCTGTACTTTTACGTTTTATGTTGATCTTCTACAGATTTATGATGGGGTTAACAGTAACAGGTACATTAGAAATAACTTAAATTCTGGCTATGATGATTTCTTTTTGGTAGTGGAAATATCATTTGTGTCTCTTTTTACAGTAAAATTTACATTTGTGTTTTGAGTGGGACAAAACGGGCTGTGTAACCTCTCATTTGAATTTATATTGATAGAAGAGTGTGCATCAGACCCACTGGGTTTTAGGGCACAACAAGCCAAAAACGCAACCAACAGCTGCCAATATTTACAATCAACTGAGAAAGCCTAACGTTGCTTATATTAGGTGGACATGGCTGAGGGAGGCATGCCTGGATAACAGCTGCTAGACATCGGTGCATAACACGTCACATTTCACTGTCAGTAATGGCATTGTAACATCTGAAATAGTAATTAATCAGATTACCTGTTACTAGAAAACAGTATCAGCATTAGCAATGCTGCTATTTTAACACTGTTACTCCCAACACTGGCGGTTGGAAATTAATCTTAAAAGATATTCTGATTCCAAAATCTGGGTCTTTTTGCCTCAAGGTACCTGTTCAGTTCAATCAAAAAAATGTCAAAGTGGATATTTCTACCTTAGACATATTTGGAGAGATTGGTGATTTATTCAAAAAATGATCCAAACAGGAATTGATTGAGAATTCGTTGATGGCCCAAAGCAGCTTTTAAGATAAAAGTAAAATCATCAATGATAAGGGAAGACAGATTTAACATTACCTAGTGTTCAAAGAATATTTGACCATTTGTCAAAACATATCAACCGATGGATCACTTGTTTCATAAATAGTAAAATACATAATTATATTTATCGAAATTGCAACTCCCCTAGCTTTTTAATTAATGAATGAAGAGAAAACGTGTCGTACCTATTCTCTACATAATTTCCCATGTTCATGGGATGCTGGTTTGGTGGAGTGGTTAGCAACCAGGCACCCCATGTACTTGCTTCTGCTGGTCCAGGTTCGAAATCCTGCCTGTGACCAGTTTGCAGAGTGTCTTCCCCTACTCTCTTACCCCTTTCACAAGCCTATCCACTGTCTCTCTCCTATCAATAAAGGCCAAAAAATACTTTTTTTTTTTTTTTTTTTTTTTTTTTTTGCATGTTCATGTTGATGACTTTTGAGATGAGTTTTCTTTAGAAAGTCTTTTTCCTGTTTTAAGACGTTAAAACCATTTTCCTCTGAACTGGCCAAATTAAGCTTGACACTGAAGCAGACACATTTCACTACTTTATTCATTTAGGAAGCAGATAATTTATAACTCAAACCCTAAAGTCTCATCAATATACATATGTAAAGCATACATAAATATGTTCTTAGGCAAAGCACTATTTATAGCATTAGGCAAGGTGTGGCAGAGCTGATCGTTTCTTTTGTGTGTCTGTCCAAAAAAAATATTTCATCCATTTTTTGAACACCAGCAATGCTGAGAATGACTTTTATGACTGGCTTTCTTGCTGTTACATCCTTGAACATCATACACAACTGTCTCAGAACATATTCCTGCCAATTGTTTCACTGTAATCCACTGGTTGGAAGGCTGCTGTTACATGCAGGCAAAAAAACAAGGAGCCAACAAAGGCAAAAGAGGAAAAACAAGTCTGAAGGCAGCTAAAAATGGATGCAGACAATGCAAGCTTCAAACCTCGTTCTAACAAAAGGCTCTGGAAAATGTTTTGTGAGGAAAGAAAAGCATTCAGCACATGTGTTGGACTCTAAGTATGCAGGAAGTGTTTTGTCCAATAGAAGGGAATGTAGACAGCCTCTACATAGCATCTTTAAGTGAGAACTATTGTAGCTGTCTCAGCACTTTGCAAGAATGCATTTAAAAGCAATCAGAAGCCAAGATTTAAAAGTTTTCTGACAGGTAATGGGGTTGAAGGTCTGTCATTTAACACTACTTAGCTGGGGGAACATCTATAACGACAAGAACCAGAAAATGATAGCATGTCACAAACGTCTTTGCACTATCCATCCATCCATGATCTATACATACCATATCCTTTTTGGAATCAGAGGACACTCCAGCCTTTCTAAGCTAAATTTTGTTGAGAAGTAGAACCTGACTGATTGTCAGCCAACATACTGAGACAATTATTCACATGCACTCTCATACACGTGGGCAACTTAGAATAGGCAATATCTTAAAGGAGCAAGTTTCAGGTCTGTGGGAGAAAAATGATTTACTTGGAGAAACCCACGCATGCACAGGGAGAGCATATATACTCCAGACAGAAACCTTTTCCCCGTAATGAAACAACAATACAGACCTGATCAAAATCTTAAGACCAGTTGAAAAATTGCTAGACTATGCATTTTGCATATTTGGACCTGAATGAGGTTTTAAATAGAGCTACAACATGCAAAAGCAAGAAGGGGAAGTGTGACAAAAACACTTTGAAAAGTAATTTATTGAAAACAAAAAGTAAACTGAAATAGGCCGTTTATTAGCTGATCAAAAGTTTAAGACCACAGGCTATTAAAGCCAAAATCTGCTCAAAATGTTCATTTTCTGTCAGGCATTCACACGGTCATGCTCTCCTGATGGCTAAAGCTAAGAAGCTTTCTCTTCTTGAACGTGGTCGGATCATTGAGCTGCATAAGCAAGGCCTCTCGCAGCGTGCCATTGCTGCTGAGGTTGGACGCAGTAAGACAGTCATTCTACTTTTTTTTTTAAAGATCCTGAGCATTATGGAACAAAAAAGTCAAGTGGTAGACCCAAAAAAATTACACCTGTGCTGAGCCGGAGGATCCAATTGGCTGTCCGTCAAGACACAGGGCGGTCCTGGACCCAAATTAAGGCCCTTACTGGTGCCGACTGCAGCGCAATAACCATCAGACGGCACCTGCGGGATAAGGGTTTCAAAACTGCCCATTTAGACTTTGCCAAGGAGCATCAAACATGGGACACTGAAAGGTGGAAAAAGTTTTATTCTCTGATGAGACAAAATTTCACCTTGACGGTCCAGATTGCTTCCAACGTTACTGGCATGACAAGGAGATCCCACCTGAGATGTTTTCTACCCGGCACAGTGGAGGAGGGTCCATCATGATCTGGGGTGCTTTTTCATTCAGTGGAACACTGGAGCTTCAGGTGGTGCAGGGTCGTCAAACGGCGGCTGGTTACGTGCAGATGTTGCAGCGGGCATCCCTCATGACTGAGGGCCCTCGTCTGTGTGGGAACAGCTGGGTTTTTCAACAGGACAACTCTGCAGTTCACAATGCTTGTTCAATTTTTTTAATTTTAGTTAATTCCCTACTTCAGGTCCCTGATTGCGCCTAGAAATTCTGTCCATAAAAGTTTTGAACAGAATCGCTGACAAAGGGAGGCGCTGATGGAGTCCAACCCTCACTGAAGTTTGACTTACTGCCGGCAATGTGGACCAAGCTCTGGCTCCAGGCGTACAGGGTACTGGAGGCCCACATCAGCCCATACCTCTGGAGCACGCCCCCACAGGACTTCACAAGGAACATGGTGGAATGCCTTCTACAAGTCCATAAAGACACTGTAGACTGGTTGGGCATACTCCCATGCACCCTCAAAGATCTGCTGGACGATCTAGGGACTGAAAGAAAGAACAAGATCAAGGACAGAAGCAACCTGACCCCGGATAAGCGGAAGAAGACAGATGGATGGTTACTGAGACTCAAAACTACAGAAAAACAAAAACAATGACTTGTGCACACAATCTTCAACTTAATATCAAAATAAACCAACAAAAGCCTTTGTCTTATTATAATTCCTGTGGTTTATGATGCCCTATAAACCTGACTGTCTGGTGCAGGTCAGCACTGCAGGGCCTCTGATTCATCCTCTTTTCTTTTCTTTTTTTATAGCCAAAAGTGACCTGTGCATGCCTTATAATAGAATTAATTAGTATGAGATAATGACTTTGTTGTGGAGCCAAATCAGTGTCCTCGGATCTCAATAGGGTCAATTAGCACTGACCTATGATTATCCCACTAGAGGCTGCTTTTGATAGCATGAGGTCTCATGTTTTAGTTCCAAGTGTTTGCTTATTTTCTGTGTTTCATTTCGTATTATGTATATTTTTACACTGACTCTGTTGACTCACAACTCGGGTAAATCCCATCGCTGTCCCACCCTGCCCAGATAGTATCCTCATTAAATCATTTATGGCACATATGTTGTTCTAGTCGACATAAGAGGGAGATCTAGATTGGCTTTACTGCATCCGTCTAATTCCAAGCTTAGGTCAAATAAATGTGGCACGTACATTTTCTTTCCCTCATGTTGCTGGAGACATATTTATTACAAGGTTCAATCTATATATATATATATGTGGAGTTGCTGGGCATCTACCTGGGTGAAGCAGTATTAGTTGTGTGATAAACAACTCCTCACTATTTGATAAATAATCCAAGAGAAACACAGCATCCCGACAGAGTCATGAAAGTTTTATGTCCTATGCCTTGCCGGCTCCTTCTTTCTCTGAATACCAGAGACAACTCTGGGAGCCGGCAGAATCCCAATATTCTATTTTTTCCAGTGATTTCAGCAGTACTATTTCTGTCTATGAACACATACTTAAATATTTTCTCTCTAGACAGATTTCTTTAAAAATGTTGATATTCAAGTATTTCTATTTTCTCTTGTGAGCTTTTGGATAAATGTGTTTGCTTAGGGTAAGGAACCATTTGCATAGGTCTCAGAGGGAGCAGGAAGAATAATCAGCCAATGCAAAAAAAAAAAAGATTAACCACTTCATTCGATAATACTTGGTAGCACTGGGTTGAACCTATTTTTTCATTCAGAATTGCCTTGACTACATAGATTCAACAAAATGCTGGAAACATTCCTCAAGGGTTTTGGTCCATATTGACATATAGCATCATGCACGTGCAGATTTATTGACTGTAAATACATGTTGTAAATCTTTCATTCCACCACATCCCAAAGGTGCTTTATTGAGTTGAGATGTGGTGATTTCGAAGGCCGCTGGAGAACACCATTGCCATGTTAAACAAACTAGTTTGATATTATCTGAACTTTGTGACATGACTTGTTGATCCTTCTACAAGAGCTTATCAGAGGATGAGTGCAAAGTGGTCATAATGGGGTGGACATGATCAGCAAGAATATTCAGGCAGGCTGTGGGCCAAGACAATACCCCCCTCCCCCATATCATTATCATCACCAGCCTGAATTACTGATAGAAGATGGGATGAAACCATCCTGTACTCTTGAATGTTGCAGCAGTGGTCAAGACCCAAACAGGCAGCATTTTTCAGATCTTCTCATTGTCAAATCGTATTACTTTTTAATTCTTATCTTTTTAATTCCATAATTATCCCTGCCAAGGAGGTTATATTATTACCAGTGTTTGTTAGTTTGTGAACAAGATAACTCAAAAGATTATGAATTAATTTTGATAAAGTTTAATGGAATGTTACAAAATGTGCAATGAAGAATAAGTCATTTTTTGTGGTGTTACATATCCTGACACATGTTAAGTAATCAGCCATTTTCATTTATCATTTTATTGTAAGTTATAGTAAGTCCTCATTGACCAAAGATTCAAAACCTTTGCAAATTAAGTTTTGTCTGACTAAAAAATCTGTTATTTTGACATTCAAACATTCAGAGAGGCGCAACATGCACGGAAGAAACATTTGTCCGGTTACAAAGATTCTAGTGGCCTTTTATGTTGCTGTTATTTTATAGGAATCCAGTAACATAAAAGGGGCAAGAAAAACAAGAAAAACTTGGGGTTTTTTTCTCAGTGAGGAATAAAGAAATCTTAAAAGACCTTTGGTAAAATACTGCTGATTTCAGTAGGGGGCACCCAACAGACATGAGTTCAAACATTCCTACTATATTTAAAGTCCATTGTACAGGCTGTTTCCTTCATAGATTTAACTTATCATTTTTTGAGAGATCAGACGGATTGTTTGTTTTTTTTCCATTAGTATTACAATGATCAATAGGTGTGATATGTAAAAAAAATACTAAAAATTTTTGGTTTTGTATTTAATTAAAGAAAAAACACCTTCAGAAACTTTGTTCCAAACAAAGAGTATAAAATTCTGAAAAAATCATCCTTTTCATTCTTAGTGCTTAAAGGGGTTTTTTTTAGGATCTTTGACCCATCAGTTTCAACTTTCCATCAGACATTGCAGTGTAATCATTTTAAGTCTTCAGTGAGCAAATAATGGTGGGGCTATGAACTCTTTGAAAAAATGTAATAAAGACTTATTGCTCGGCTTGTGAACAAAAATGGCCAACTCCTGTCTGTGTGGATGTCACGTCTATTCTTGTAGAACTTTATGAGACAGAGGGGTTTGAGGGAGATCAGAGAGAATCCGTTTTATTTTCTGTGTCCTCTGTTTCTATCTCTTATTGTCGTGTAATCTTTTTACACTCCATTATTTCTGTCTCGCCTTTCTGTCTGTAATTATTATCTTGACTGACATTAAGATAATGAATTTAAAATTAACAAGTTATACTTACAGAACAGAGATTATTACTGCTACTAAGAAAAATATTAAAGCATATATTTCAATTTAAATGCAAATGTCTAACTGTTTGATTATTTGTGCAATACTTGGTGACATCTATTTAAAAATCTTTATACACATGATATGGTTATCTAATGCATTCAAGAAAAAAAATCGGTCATGCATACACAGATGTATATAATCATATTCACATTCTTATCCTCATATTTTTGTTAATAAGAAAATGTGTGCACCCATTTACTGTAAATTTCTAGTTTTTGAACATTTCACATGTTGCTTGTTTACTGCCATGTATATCAATAGCCTGTCTAGGTAGGCCTATAAGGATGGATGGATGGATGGATGGATGGATAAAAAAACATGGTCAGACCAGACGATTCAATGCCTTGTTAACTAGATTGTGTTTTATTGTTTCTTGTAGCATCTTAAACGAGGCAAACAGCAGTTCAGTATTCTGGGACCAGCTGGTGTTCTGCCACAAAATGTTCCTCTTGCTTGTTTAATCCAAAAAGATCTGATCACAGAGTTCCTCATTCGAAGTTTAGTCCCTCACTGTTCTGCTGAGAATGCATCCGCATGCAAATGAAAGAGAAATTATCCAACGACTCACAGGGGCTTTTTGAGGAGCAATTATTTCCGTGCGGTAGAGTTGGCGTTTCCACTTATAAACCTGTTGAAAGAAAGTGAAACTGAGAGTTGCTTGTTATCAAACTTGTTTCATTTCTGTCAGAGGAACTGGAATGACACCGACTGTGATTTTTCATGCAGCACTTACTGAATTTCTGAAAATGACTCAAGACTTCACGCAACCTCAGGCATATCTCTGTAAATGTGTGATTCAGAGGTGAAACTGGGGAGGGCCTTCCCAAACATGAGAAGGTCTGAGGAGGTTTGTTTCTCCGTAAGTTTATGTCCCTATTAAGCAGTCATATGAGTTTTATCAAAACCATTTAAAAGCAACAGCCTGTAGATATTAAAAAGAAAAAATGTACAACAGCAAAAGAACGGCTTCATTTACAACAAATCATTCAAAGCTTAGGGTAATGTGGGTTCCTTTAAGCATACCAAGTCTGTTTTAGGCAATAAAAAAATTGAGGATCAATGATGTTTGACCTTGCAACCTAAAAAGGAAAGAAAAATATGAATGTCTGTGATCCTTGTGTTGTCCAGACATTCTGTATTCTCCCTTTTGCTCAAGGGTCAGAAATGGTCTGCTTCCACTTAACTCCAGGAATGGAGACATAAAAATAAACAGACTTGCAAAACCAAATGTTTTAACATGAAGGAACAACCAGCTAACAATCACAAACTTCGTGAATAGATGGGTTTTACCTTTTCACGTAAGAAACAGAGCATTAAAGCACTAGGGTCACACAATAATTACCGCAGTACCTCTGCTAAAATGTGTTCCTTCATGATGAGTTTTTGTCATTAACATAGTTCTAATCATCACCATTTCTTTAATCTCTGTGAGTATACTTGTTAGCAACTTTATTTAAAGGTGCTATTACCGGCAACATTTAGACTCTGCTGTCGTAATGCTGCGTTCCAGTAACCTCGGAACTGGGAGTGACATCATCTCTGACTTATCGGCGTTCCAGTTGAAGTCGGAAAAAAACATGCCGATCTACCAGGCTATTGTTAGCTGTTGTTAGCACGTCCTGCGTTGTTGTTCACAAATATCACGTGAAGAATGTGATTATCACTATGGCAGCATTTTTGTAAATATAAGTCTAACAATACGATGTATACAGCTGATCTAGAGCGACACACCCCAGACAGAAGTGCAAATAAATTGATTTATTACACGAGCTAAATAACTGTTCACACGGGGGCATCCATCTTCGATTGTCAACTCGGGGGTGGCGAAGTTTCACCGAGTTCCCAGTAGGAAATTTCGACTTCGGGGAACGTTCCAGTTGCAGTTTCCTACTCGGAACCCGGAAATTCTTACTTTTGACTACAACTGGAACGCACCAAAAGACGTGACCCAAGCCAAAGTGTGTGTTTGTTGTGATTCTAATGAAAATGCAGCTTGGACCGTCCTCAAAACTCTGCATTGCTTTTCAACTTTTTTTACAACAACTTACAAGATGCAAAGCGACGAGGTAATGTATCTCTTTCTAGTTACGTAGCGGTAGTTTTTGATGTGTGACAACAAGCAATTTTTGGAAAACTTAGTATGGTAGTTTTGTAGCCAGCTATATATCGCTACTTACAGCCCGGTGCTCTAAGACGTGTCCGAATGATATAAATTTGCTCCAGTTTTAATTGTCTTGTTCCCAAAGTTGAGTATCCAGGCCAGTCCAGCCCTGTCCGACCCCACCACAAAGCTAAGGAATAGCATTGATAGATAACCTATTTTGATGCTATAAAATTCATCTTAAAGTGTGTATTTCGATCAGGTATTTATCCAAAAGTGAGACTTTTGTGCAATTACTAAGAAACTCCTCACAGTCCCTTTAAATTATTTTAAAAAATGTGAGCTACAACAATTACATTTTTTCCCATGTTGGTGTCACCATGAAAATTAATGAAATTTCAGGCCAATAAATATAATTTGTCCTCAGGTTTAGCTGCTACAGGTATACTTTCAACTCTTCAATTAGTTTTTCTGATACTGTTCTATTTATGCAAATTTCTTGAGAGTGAGAAAAAACTTGATTTGTTTGTGATGAACCAATTTTGCAATTAGTCTGGGCTATTTTTTTCTGAAACAGCAGCAACATGTGTTTTGTTAACTGTTTTTTGCTTCTGTTCTGATTATCTGGTAGACATCTATTTTATGGCTACCTTGGCAACAAGTCTGTTGATCTATTTTACAAATTGATAGGATAACTTGGTGATGAGTCCCTCCCCCGCTAGTTGTTTAACACGTCTTGCCCCTTTAGTATTTGAGTTTAGCACTGAGCTGCAAACTGAACACTCTAAAGAAGCTGGGTGCAGCAGAGTACTCCAAATTCTCCTTATTGAGAGCAGCTCTGCGGGATGCAAAATTGACTTTAGCTGCATGTGAGGCAACTACAGCTAAAGGGTAAGCAATATATCAACAACACCCAGAGATGCTGCTGGCTTCTCTGGGCCCACGCTCATCTGAGATGAACCGACACACTGTGGAAAAGAGTGCTGTGATCCGATGAGTCCACATGTCGAATTATTTTTGGACAATATAGGCAAAGTATCCTCTGGACTAAAGATAGAAAAGACCATCTAGATTGTTATTAGTGTAAAGTATAAAAGTTCAGTATCTGTAATGGTATGGAGGTGCGTTAGTGTCCATGGCATGAGTTACTAGCCATTTTTGAAGGCACTATTGCTGAAAGGTACATATTTTTTGGAGCAATATATGATTCCATCCAGCATCACTCTCAGGAACATCCCAGCTTATTTCAGCAAGACAGTGCCAAGCCACGCTCTGCATGTGTTATAACAGGATGACTCTGCTGTAAAACAGTGCATGTAGTAGACTGCATCTTTCCAGTCCAGACCTGTCTCAAACTGAATATATGTGACTCATAATCAAGCTCAAAATATGTCAATGAAGACCCCAGACCTTTAAGAAGCTGAAGTCCTGAGCAAGAATGGAAAAGTATTCCACCTACAAAGCTTTGAGCATTAGTGTCCTCAGTTCCCAAACACTTCCTGAGTGTTGTTGAAAGGAAAGGGGAGATTACTCAGAGGAGAACAGACCCCTGTCCCAGCTTTTTGAAATATGCTGGCATCAGATTCAAATAAGCGAATGTTTGCAAAGAACAATAAATTTGAATAAGAGTAGATTTAGATTTTTTTTAAATGGGGCAATATGTATTAATAAACACTGACACGTAAATGCATGGATTATAGCTGAGTGGCTAATTTCCATCCCCATCATCCTTTATGATCTGTTCAACATTTAGTGGAAAAGGATTTGAAAATCATTGTATTCTGACTTTATTCATGTTAAACACAACGTCCCAACTTAATTAGAAATGGAGCTCCTACAGCAGTAAAAAAAAAAAAAAAAAGCTGAATAAGTATCTCCTGATTGAAATAGTCTTATTAGTAACCTGGAAGACCTCGGGCTTGTGAGAACACGTCCCTGAATCTGGTGAGCCGCCCCGGGCTTCACCGTTGGTGTGATTTTATTGCCCAGCTGCAGCTAATTTAAGAATGTTTTTCACTCAGTCCCTCTTGGCTTTTAAGTTTTCAAACAGATTTGTTTCTCTTTCACATCAGCTAACCATGACAGAACCTTTGAGTCTGGACAGTGATCCCTGAGCTGTGTGTATGTTTATGAAGCAGCTGCTGCTTAACTGAGAACCCGCCAACATACTGGGCACCAACTACACAGCCGCAGACTTTCACAGCTCAGAGGAGAAAGAGATGCAGCCAGTTACCACACTTCAGAGCACCAGAGAACATGCTGCACTTGTCAAAGTCATTTCCTGCCTGACCTTTCCCATGGGTCTTTCTCTACTGGTGAAAAAAATCTGTCTGAAGAGAGATGCTGGATTTACCTTAAGGAAAAAAGCTTTAAATGTCTTTGCAGTGTCTCCCATCTACCTGAGCTTTACTCTACAGAAGACTGGGGCACATAGATGTACTTTCTGGCTGGTTTAAAGTGTGGATATTTTTGCTGAGTAATGCCCACAAAGGGTACAGTGATGGATGATATCCCTGTCTGTGAAATTGAATATATGAAGAGAAATTTGTCAAACTGCGAGCCACCTAATACTGACAAATGCTTCTTCTAAAAATATGTGATATTCAAAATGTATCAATTCAGAGCAACCTCCTGCTCTTTCCAAACCTCAACTTCTGTTTACTTCTTTGCATAATCATCGCAGTTATTTCATCTTCATATATTTGCAGATCGACAATAAGCTTCCTTTAAAGTGCCTGTAGCAAAGCTGTTTTTCAAAAGACGATAAAACAAAATAACCTGGCAGGTTTTCCAAATGATATACTGTTTGTTCCTAGCTAGAAATACTGAATTCTTCTTCTTTGGTTTTAAAACCGCACGTGTTGAGCGATCACAACTGCAGTGATGGGACAGGATGGGAGAAGTATTTTGACACATGGAGTGTGTCCACGCAACCAAGATAATTGAATCTAAAGTTCAATAAAAATTCAGACAGACAACAGCTGTGTGTGAAAAAAGAAAAGCCTCCTCTTCTATCCATTGAGCCCCTCTGTTGACATTGCCTGAATGCAGACAGCTCAGAAAAACATGAAGTGAATCACAGCAATACAATGTGGACCCAGGGTTAGTTTGCAGAAAAGCAAATATGTAATACTAGAACAATTTATATAGATTTTAACTTTATTTATGGCTTCTGTGTTTTAGATTTAACAGTATATACAGACTAGAATTAGGGATGCAAAAAATGTCAATTTTTATTATCAACTAAAAGACAGCAATCAGTCAACCAGTTACATCATGTTAAGTGTCGTCAGACCACTTTAATGTCTTTTATTTCACAATTGGCTTTTAAATTTAAACATAAAATAGTACTCCCTGAAACTCAAAATGAGACATTTAAAATTCATTAGAGTATGTCTTCCTTTAAACTAAATGTCCTCATTCATTAAAAGCTGGTTATTTATTGGATATGTGTTACACTGGTATAGGTTGATCAAAATGAATGCTTTCACCTGTGGTTTAACTCCATGCTTACCAACATGCTTAACTTTGGGGTCAGCAGTTGCCTGTTGTACTTGTTGCTCCATCATCCTCTTTGTATCAGTTACTTGACGACAGTCAGTGGAGAGGTTTAAAAGACTCCCAGCAGGACTGTACCTTGAAGGAGAATGTGCTGAGACTACCGGTAAAGTACACTGCTGTTAGCAGGTACAGTTATTTTGCACAATTTGGGGGTTTTAAATTAGGACAAGCCATGAAACAACTGAAAGAATGTAAAGTTGGATGAAAAATTTCAGGGATCTTTATTTTTAGTGAAGGAACTGTCTTTGTCGGGCACTTTGATGCAGCTACAGATAGTCTGGTTCAGTTTGGCTCAATACAGCACGCATTTATGGGTGTTTCCACTGCCAAATAAGGAAAAAGGTACACAAACAATAGACCCATGCTCTCCCACTGTTTCAGCTCCACCTTAAAATTTGGAGTTGAAGGCAGGGCAGTTTGTTGACTAGTCACAAAATCATCTAATTTCATCCGCAGAGACAAAAGACATAGCAACCATGTTCAGGTAAGCAGTGAACTTGGGGTGATTTGTTTGCATGAATTTCTGCATGAAACATTGCCCAATAGAATACAGGAGTGAAGGAATAAAGTTCTCCGTTATTGCTCTGTATTTAAAAACACACTTTACTTCAGACCACAGGTTTATGTCTTGACCCTATCCTCCTTGCTCACATCCCCGCCCTCAAGTCAACCTACAACTGGTTGTGGAAATGCAACCAGGACCAGTGTCAACCACTTCAAACTGATCAAACTGTAGTAAGCCAAACTACTCTGTGGAAATAAGCTTTCTTGTATGTCTTCTTGTATACATTCAAAGATATATTACTAAACTTCTCCATACATGCATATTTCAGAATTGTGATTTTATTGTTAATGTACAGTGTTATTTGCATGGAGAGCACCCAACATCCCACAGAGCAACAGAGCACTGGCAATAAAGGCTATTTTATTCTGTGCTCTCAAAGAAAGAACTTTGCTTTTCTGTTATTTTTGTGTTGAAAGAGAATTTGGACATGGCAGGGTCAGAAGAAAACCATCAAAATATTTATAAAATGAAATCAGGGGCATTTTGCTTTTTCTGTTGAACACTATGTCCAGTCTAATGCATTGTGTTTGGTAGACAGAACTTCCAGAAATAATTGGTACACTCTGCGTGCCGCTGTTAGGCCTTGTAGTTCAAAGTGCCATACGTGGGTGCTGGATGAGTAATGGTGTTAGGCAGACGGCTGTGCAGCTCTAATATTAATCTCAAATGTGTGGCAGATGTGGTCACTTCGTGAGAAGGACATGGCAGAAATGTATTTCTCGAGTGAGTAACATGACAAAACAGTGGCACAGACACACCCTACCACAATAACAAGTGGAGACGTGTTCAAGCAGGCACACATATCCTTAATCACAACATATAAAGCACACACTTCAGTGTTTACATGAAATTTGTTAATGTTGCCATCTCCAGTTTAAGTTTGTACACGTCTGACGTTCACACTGACAGCTTGCCTGAGTCAGCCTGTCCTCTTCAAAGCATACATGGGTTGAGAAGTTGTGCAAGTGTGTGTGAATGTGTGTGTTGTATCTGGTAAAGGAGGGTTGAGAGTGTCGTGCTTCCGTTCCAAGCTCCCTCGATCCCTTCATGGCACGCAAGTTGTGTCAGCAAAGTAGAACAAAAACACAGCAAGCTCCACGAGCTGCTCTGCACACTGACTTCAAAGTGGTTCCAAGGTGAGCAAAGAGCACCTAACTGTTATTAATACAAAGTCAGTTTGTTTATTTAAATGTCTGCTAAATTATTAATACCTGCTTTTAAAATTCTGTGCTCACAGGTTGGACAAAGGACATTGTCTGCACTTGAGGGTTCTTCTGCCTTCAACATTTTTCTACCAAGGCACAAATGGACAAAATGACCCTCTGCTGACTGTTTTAAATTAGTTAAAAACCTCAATTTATTATTCTTTTTTATTCAGGGGTGTATTTCTAAAGAATCTTGTAATTTAATTAAGGCCTGAACAGAACATAACAAAGATTATTGCATTGAGGCAAGAATGGGAAAAAGGAATGTAAGTTTAATCTGGAGGATTTTTTCTATTCTAAGCCAAGAATATGTCATTGGGTATTCAAACTAAATGTTTAGTTTGCCCTCTCTGAAAAAAATGTTTCCAATAAACCATTGACAGTCTTCAAAAATTGCTCTTTTTTGGCTCAATAAAGGTGTGATGACATTTAGTGTCCCTCAGCATAACACATTGTGAATACAAACAAGGGATTTTATAAAAGGGATTGTTAGAATACAGCAAAAGTTTAAAAACAGAAAATTTAGGCCCCTGTCAAATGGCTGATTCAAAACTTTTTGTGTGCTGTTTATCTGTTTTGGACATTATAAACATCAGCTGCTGACCACAGCGAGAATAAGGATCTATTAATATGTATCTTTAAAAAATTAATATCCCCTCCTCCCCCACCAAGGGCTGATGTTCTACCATTGTTTAACCCTTTAACTTCCAAACTAAAAAATAAATTAGCAGCATATTATTTGATAGTGCATTCCTGCCTCTTTATTTCGCAACATTTCAAGTTTTATTTTTCAGATTACCCTATCAGGAAGCAGATATGTTGGTCAACCCACTGGTTGACTCGCTCATTTAGGGTATACCGGGCGTTAGGGATGTATACTGCCGAATGGTACTTTAATGTACCAGCCCGTAATTGGGTCGGTACCTGAATACCGTTAAGAATCTGGAAAAACGGTACTGTTATCGGTACTTGAACGCCTCTTCAACTGTCATATAGTTCTGACACTACCGCCATTGACAGGCGATGACACAGCTGGCTCAAGCATGTTGGTGAGGGCTAAGCGCTGGAAGGTTTGGGCTCACTTTAGCAAAGTTAATGAAAACTCGACCAGATGCAATCTTTGTCAGAGAGAAGTTGCGTCCAAGGGGGGAAATACTAGCAACATCACCAAACACTTGGAGCGTGCGCATAGTAAAAAACTAAAGGAGTGCGGGCTGTGTGATTGCTATTGCAACACGAATAAAGTTAGCAGCCCGGCTACCACTACAGACTGCAGCACTGTGGCGGCAGCACCCGGTTTTGTTTCTGCTATGTCAAGTTATGGTATGTTTTTTGTCTAGTTTGTAGTCATTAAGGCTGTCACTTTTCCTGAAAGTCAAACTCGAATGGTTTTTGAATGTGCATGAGGGACAGAGAAACAGAGACTCTATTATCTGTCCCTTTGGTGAAGACCCTGCCGAAAAACACACGGTCACGCAGGGTTAAAATCTTGGTGAAGCTCCGCTGCACTTGGCAGTATAACTTGGATGAAAAGCCAACGACTGAGCTCGCAAATCTGAGGTGGAGGACTTTCACACATAGGCTTTTCACATAACACAGCCTGGTCTTTGATTTTAAGATTGCCATCAGTGGTGTAGAACCAAAAATACTTCCACACAGCTCTCATCAGATGATTCTGAGCTGTTAATGTCAGCTCGGAGCAGAAACTCTTTGTTTACTGAGGTCAAGAGAGCAGCAGATGTTTCTGAGGGTCAAGCTGCGCTCACAGCGCCCTCTGTTGGACGGAATGGTCCACTGCTCCAGGCGCCCTGATGTGCTGCTACACTCAATATTTTACAATCAAATGTTTATTTACTATTCGGTTACGGATATTTATCCCCATATTAGAACGATTATTCAAATATCTAATATAAAGTGACAGCCCTAGTAGTCATCATTACAGCACTGATTTTAGCACCGCAAGATATATGGGTCTGTCTGTAGATGCAGTCTGTTGGGCAGCACTAAGGGGCTTTGCCATCTCCTTAGCTTTCTTTTTGTCTCTGAGAAGCATTTGTAATGCGTTACTTCTATTCTGTTGAAGCTTTATTATTACCTTATGGTAATAAAAAAATGAATGAATCTTTTAATATACAAAAGTAGGTGTTGTAGTATCCATAAGTATCGATACCGATAAGGAGTATCAGTATCTGTATCGATAAAATCATAACAATATACATCACTACTGGGCGTGAATGGATTTCTTTCATCTCTGAAAGAAAATATTGTTTTTTCAAACCAAAACATTACGTAGAGCAAAATTTTGATATGTTATGGGTGACCCAGTTTTCTGAGGTATCAAGATACACTTTATATTGTCAAATTTATTTGCTTAAACTAAAATATGATTTTTAGCGAATCTAAAAATATGTTACAAAACTTTTTTCATGATTTCTGAGGAACTATACAGCAATGATTCACTGTGGCTTTTCTAGTTTACAAACATTTAAACATTTATGTACAGAAGTGTATTCACGTGCATATTAGTGTTACAAACGCTATTCAGAGGTGAATATGGAAAACAAACAAAGATGAACTTTCTAAGTTTCAAACACTGTGGTTTGACAGCAAAAAGTCAACCGAACAGCTACAGTGCCAGTCAAAGCGTTAAATCCACTGGCATGGCAAACCTTATGAAGAGCAGACGCTGGCAGCCCCATTATACACAGCAGTTTGGGCCTGCTGATCTATATTTTGCTGTTCTTGAGGACACATGATCTTAGCACAGAGCCAGGTGTATGGTGCAAACAGTAAGTGACAGAATATGTGCCTTGTTTATACATGGGTGTTATTTGTGTTTAACAGATCAAACCAATCAGAGTGTTTGCACTCATGCTCTGTATTTCAGTGTGCACCAGTAGGTTTAGCTGTTTGGTCTGAATTTAGGATGTATTATCTATTTATTTCCTCTCCTTTTATTGTGGCAGTTATACTTATGATATACACTAATGCTCAGATTAAAGTATTTTTTCATTGGAGCATTCAGAACAAAACAAACAATTCAAAAGGAGAGTCAAACCCTTCTGCATTAAAGGTAAAAGCTAAACCTCATTAATTATTTAAATCCCAGTTAAAACTATCAAGATCATGCAAGTTGATATTTTTGATCGACCTGTTCACAGTTCACCAAACAGTGTTGACTCTGAACTAGTTATTTTCCCCTTATCTGCAGGAATCCTTGGCTCTTTTTTATACTGCATGTCTAAAATACACTGGACAGCTTGTTCTATTATCTGTGATCATAATTATCTTGGGGGATCATGAAAACAAATATAATAAATGTAGCTCCATGCTTTGACAAAAATTTTAGTGTTTGTGTTCTGTCTTGTTTATGAGCATTACGCATGCTACAGCGTGCCCAGGGACTGACAGAGAAACAGACACACTGTCAGCTCTGTCCTGTTATCAACTTTAAACAGAAAAAAATTAATGAATACTCTGGTTTTTAAGAGTCGAGGTGTGCCGCTGTTCATCCCATGTAAGTGAAACAAACTCAAAAAAGTGAGTGTTTTGATCTCAAGGATTTCTGCCGTCTTTAATGTATCCTCAACTTAGCAGAAACGCTATGCCCCCACTTCAGGACACGCATGACCACTCCTCATTTTCAGACAAACACAAACCTTGGCGCGAACATGAATGAAGGATCATATCCTTTTTAAACAGCAAGAACACAAGGTATACAAATGAAATGACATCTGCATCAGGCAGAAGTTTGGGAAGACACCTGTGCTTCACACCAAAACCTTATGCACTGGGCATACAACTTAGCACTGAGCAAGGCTGAACTGACCAATTACAGCACTACAAAACAGTCTAGTCAACAAATCAGAGCTGACTGGGTCCAACAGGGAAAGGGTACCTTAAAGTGGCAGGAACTCTAACAGATCCTCTCAGACAGTAAATACAGTTAGATCAGGGTAATCGGTGTCTAAACACTAGAAGGTTCTTTTGTAATTGTGTTAGTACACTGGCAGTAATCAAAACTAAATATATGAACCAGAGTTGAGGCAAAATGTGGACTCTTGAAAGGTGGTGTGTGAGAAAGATTCATAAAAGACACTGAATGGCAATCATATCTGCATTTTTAGATTTCTACCTCTATCAGTGTTGGTCCTGAAGCAGTTGTTGTAGATTTAGTTCCTGAATTAAATGAAACACATCAAATCATCCCCTTCTGTCTAGATTTAAATTCTCCCATTCTGTTTTCTGCCAAAGCCCTGTGTCACTGTCACCTGATGTCGAGTCTATTTTGACTGCAACAGTGCAATTTTTTAAAAATGTACACATTGTCCTTTGAATAGAAAGACATGTGATATATTTCCTCTGACAACAAATTCAAAATTTTGTGCCACCATGTTCCCCTAGATGTGCAGAGGTCTAAGTCACACTGGTTTGTACTTGTATATAAGTTAGTATGATACCAGACTCCTATAGCAGGCCTCTTCTTTGGAGTGATTTCACGCTCGGCTCAAAAAAAAGAATTTGGCATGCTATTTTGTTCTGCACTCAATGAATTCACTAATTTAGTAATTGCGCACAGTTCATAAAAAGCCTGCAGAGAGTTCTGTCACAGCACACTGGAGAGGGTGACCTGCCAAACGTCTGTGCTCCGTCCCCTCAGTGCTATTTATAGATGTGTCAAAACACTTTTGAACGCCTCAGCATCTTTGCAAATTCAGCCCTCCATCTCAAGTACTGCCTCCTCAAGTTTGAGCGATAGAGAGGCAAGATGTCAGGTGAGAGCAGTGTAGGTCTGTGTCACCATTCTTATGCTCTCACACACACATTGACACGCAAGTACACCTACTGACTGTTTTGCTCAGTGAACGGCGGCTGTCACAGTGCCCACAGCGAGGCAGATGTCCGCTCATATGGACAAAGCCAAAGAAAGAAGACAGTTTAGATCTCATTAGCAAATTACTACATCAGTTCATCAGCATCCACACCACGGAGCAGCCTTGGGCTCGTCCTTCTACTCTCCATCAACAGCTTTTATCATTGTTAAGAAACTTTGTGGTTATGTTGATTTGAAGAAAATAAAGCTGAATCTTATTGACAAGATCTTTCTGCTCACATTCTAAAAACTCCTTTCTTATTATGGCCAGTGCCTTTAATTCTACGGACTCTGATTTTCTAGTTTATGACTCAGATGGTTATGGCATTTTGATTTGGAAAGATGTATTTTTACTACATAAATATTTATTGTACTACTAAAGTAAAGGAAAAAAATACACCTGTTTAATGTCTTTGGCAATTAGACTCTACTGTGATGTCTTTATGAAGATTTTGTGTAGAAAAGCAAAAGTTAAATCTGGACAGAGTTGAGCAAGTTACTTAAAAATGTAATGCATTATTTATCACTTGTTACTGTCATTTCAAAGTAATCAGTTACATTATAATTTTACTGTGTATGAAATGTAAGGCATTAAACTGTTATTTTTGTAATACTTTTAAGTTACTCTCATCAAAATAACAGGAAATATGGATTTAGCATTCTAAATGTAGCTCATTATGCTCAAAAACATTACACATCCTGTAGAAGGTGGTGTGGTGGCTATCTGACTGAGTTTGGCTTGAGGCTGGAAACAATAGAATATAATAATAAGCACATTGATGGCTCATTGCACAATAAAAGACAGGACCAGAGCAAAAACAGCTAAAAGGTAATATTCTGGTAAATTGTGTTAGAGAAACTGTAACTTAAGGCCTAGCGGTGGACTTTTCTCCCCCGCTGATCTCACAGAGTATTTGGCAAATTTTCATTTAAGCAAACAAACAAAAAAACAGCTCTTCATTTTGGGTTAAATTCAAAATGCATTGTAACTTGTTTAACTGACATTTGTCCCGAGTAAAATATTACTTTTTTTTTTTGGTAATGTCTTACATAACTACATTACAGCAAAAAGGAATGCATTACGCCAATCACATTACTTTTGTAAAACATTACTGCCAACACTGAATCAGGATACAAATGTTTGTTGCACCAGAGCCCTGATTTTCTGGACCCAAACACTGAAGGGTTTCAACTTGACACTGATGATCTAGATTTGGTCATTGATGAGCTGGATCCACACAGTTATGAACTTGATCTTGACACTGATGAACTGGACATCCACATCGATGATCCGTTCTAGAAAGTTTTGGCTTTCTTGAAATGTGGCTGGCCATCCCCAGTGCCAAGCCAAAGTCTTGGAGTTTTAATTTGACATTGGGCTGATTTGTATTGAAGTCTATGTAGGCTGTGATTCAGCAAGCAAGAAGATGCTTTCTTTGTAATATGATGTGACACATTCCTTTTTATCAGAGCTTTAAAGGGGACATATCATGCTTGTTTCTCCTTTTCATTATGCCAGACTAGGATGCCTGTAAAGCATTTCTGCCCTCAGTACAAGTCATTTAATTCCTTCATTGCCCCACAATTGCGTTCTCAAAATCCTCATTTTAGGCCATTATCAAGCTCTCGTTGAAAAGCTTGGATCTCAGGATGACCTACAGTTACCTCGCAACGTCACAGCCCTTTGTGCTCTGATTGGTCAGTTCTGTCAGAGCTGCCGAGAGGGTTGAGCCAGCCTGTCCTTCTTCTTCTACTGTATTTTCCGGCAGGCTCAAAGCAGCGACCGCGTATTGAGTCCCCCTACAGGCCAGAGCTGGTAATGAGTGAGTGTGAGCTAGGGAGCTATATACTGCTGCTGGTGGATGTGTTCCTCGGTGACGGTTTTGTGGCTAACGGACATCACAGAGGAGGAAGTGTTTTATCAGATTACTCCAATAAAAAGAAAGGTACCTCGTGTCGTCACGATGATTTAAATCTCGCGGTCATCTGGCAATGACAAATTTTCAGAGGCATCAAATCTCGTTCTAGGATATCAGGAAAAATACAATATCTAATTTTTTGAAAATCAAGGGGGTGTAAGGTCTTGTTTTCAAATTTATTATATTATATGTAAGTATTAAAAATCATGCATCAGCATGATATGTCTCCTTTAAGTATGGTTACAAATGTCTTATAGAAACACAGCATCCAACTTGGCCCTTTTAGTGACTTCTTGGAGGAAGGCAGGAGTGCAAGAAGTACTGGCCTCTCAGAGGAAGAGCTAAATATTTTTAAAAGAACCACAGCCCCATACCAATTCCTGTACACACCTCTGCATTCAAACTGCAAATGATCTTGATTCTGCTCCAAATAGTAAAAGATAAAGTATACATCCTGAGAAAAATAATAGCAATCTTCCCTTTAAGGTGTTGGCAGCAAATATTTCCAATCCCTTGGCAGCTGCAACATCAATGTATAACACCCTCTTTCATTTTTTTCCCAGGATGTATTAACTTGGGTGCATAATAAATAAAAACGACAAATCAAACTTAAGAGTAACACATTAAATAGTCATCTACCCACCAAGGCCTGTTCTCTGTCTCTAAATGTTAAATTATAAATAGTCGACTCAAATCCTTACTTTGTCAGTAATGGATTAAGAAAACAACGCGTGTTGCATTTCTTATTAGACTGACATTTCACTTGAAATTGCTTTGGAGAGGTCTTTTTTTGTAGCCTATTATGTCTGTGCAGTTATCTGAGAAATAATGAGCAGGAGAACCTGAAAATGACTAAATTTCACAAATAAAGCCCTTCAGCTTTGCACAAACAAAATCACTGTTAAAAAAAAAAAACCTCAAAAACAGGGTTTGAAATGCCAAATATAAACTGAGCCTGTAATGGTGTTTGTGCTCACATTCAGGTAGTGCAGTCACAACAGTAAACAGAACACTCTAGTTAATGCATCATGTGAAAATTTTAGTTCACTGACCAAACAAGGCACCAGTAAGAAATGTTAATGAACTAGTGTGATGCTTTGTGCTCAAGTCCACATGATTAGATAAAATTAGAATACCTGTCACTAACACTTTAATGTGTAGTTCATGAGAGTAAATCAGGATAATTAATAGCTCCATATACACGTCATCAGCTCTTTCATTCATTGAAGCATGTATACAGGGGGAAATGTCAGTGGTCGGCACAGTAATTAATATACTCAGAACTATGTTCAAGTGCTGTCATGAAGCATCTATGCTTAACTACCCCCCCACCCCCACCCCACCCTCCACCCCCCACCTCCCCCAGCCAAAATACAAAAACAGGTTGAGGTAGCACAAGCTACCTGAGCATATCACAATGGTATAAGCTTGTGTGAGACACACAAGTTCATGTGTAATATCAAACTCAATTTAAGAATTACATGGCTCACTTGTAGTCTCAGAGAAGAGAAAAACACTACCCACAATCTCAAACTGGCTTTGTGTAAATGGGTAGCATGCTAACCTGCCACTGCCTAGTCATCAGATAAACTCTTCAGCAACTGTAAATTGTTGAGTGTGCTTGTTGTCAATTGTTTGTTTTAATTCTTTTATGTTGTCTTTTATTATCTGTTTATTATCTTCTACTATTTCTGAACAGAAATGAAAGAACCTCAAAGCTTTATTAAATGCAAATTGAATAAACGGCTTACTCACAACTGCAAATAAGATCTCATCATTCACTTACAAGAGCTGTTCAAAAGACTTGACTTGTTCATGGATGTCACATCTCTCTGAAAACCACAGTGGAAGTAGGCCAATAAAACAAAGCCTCTGTTTAAGAGTAGAAGATAAAACTAAGATAACTTAGCATCAAGGAGTAAAAAACAAGTCACAACAAGCAAAAAGGACCATTTAGAGTTGCTGAAAAGTTTATACGATGACTGTAGGCAGAGGACCGTGCTACTCATTGACTCCCAGTGTTTGAGCAAAGCTAACTAGTGGTGGATAAGCTTTCTCTAACTTGTCACTGCAAGCACAGTCAAAAGAATAGTGACTATCTGCTTTTCATGGTCTTGAGAGTGAGGCAAGACACGAAAACAACAAAAATGTTGGGAGTGTTCCTTTAAAGTTATTTGTATCTAAGTATCTCATATCTGAGTACTGACTGGTCAAAATCTTGTGAGTAAGGGATGAACATATTTGAGGCTTGACCTTCAATGTCCATAATTTAATAAGTTTATACTTGTGTCAAAAAGGACATTCATGCAAAGTTCCAAAATGCATTTTAGTCACATTCACATGAAAGGTAAGATCATGACACACAATCACCACTGACTAGGGATGCACAATATTATCGGACCAATGCCGGTATCTGCACATATTTGCTTAACAAGCCAGATATTGGTATCAGTAGATATGAAAATCTTTGCCAGTACTTACTGACCATACGAATTGGCAATAGAAATCCCATAAATTGTCGATAAAATCTGTAAAATGTAAGACATGCCATTCTGTTTTACCTCATCATCACAAAATTTCAATTTTTGATTAAAAGAATAATTTATTTAACATTAAAATATTTTTTTTTCTTGCTTCACATCTGTTGATTTAAAGAATAATCTGTAACCATGAATGTAGTTGGCTAATTTCAGTGAGGTAGGGACCTTTTGATGTTGAAGCAAAATATTGGTATCAATATCTGTATCAGCTTGGAAATATTTGTATATGGGCTATCTGCAAAAAAACAGCATCCTTAAATCTGATAACCTCATACCTCAGTCAGTTGTGCGAAATCAAATCCCTAACCTCTGGTTAGCTCTTAAGTTAGCTTGTTATATACTCTCTGATATCCCTGACCACAAAAAAACAGTGTTTTGTTTTGCCTTTGCTCAAAAAGGACGACATGCCAAAAAGGGATTATTGCTTCCTCCATAGACCCAACAATGTCTCCTTATTCTTCAGTTTTCCCTCCCATTAACTTCCTGCTATGTTTATAAAGCTGTTGCTCTCTTTTTGGTGCTTGTGAGACCAATGCTGTAAGTTTTGACTAGGTTACATCATTGAACAGCACAATTGGTATAAGACAGGAGTACAGACCTGCAGGTATATTCAAAATAGTATTTGCTTTGCTCCTATGGCCAAGACCAGGGGAGACAGACTTAAGACTGCAAAAATCAAGATGCAAGACCAACTTATATTTATTGACTGCAATCATGCACCCTGTAATGCAACCTGACTCCAAAAAGACTCATTCATTACACTCTGTAGGTGTAAAAGCAGCATTAGTCAGAGTTGTTGAAAGTTTTACGAAATCCCTCAAAGAATTTTTGAGGTGGTATTTTAAGCCTCTAAAGGCTAAAAAAAAAGGCTAAAAGTACTCCACAGTTGAAGTATTATTCTGACTGGGCTATTTTCTCTTGTGGGTGGTATTTTCTTTACTGTGACTCAGGTACTAAAGATGTCACTAGATGATACTAAACCAGACAGCTGTTTGAGGGTTATACTAGGCAGACTGTAACTGTGCACATATATACTTCACACATATACTTCACATATACTTCATAGATTTTCATTAACAGTCCTTTCCCGCAGCTATGCCTCCAGACAAGAGGTGACATCGGGGAATTTGTCCTTGTTCCCATAGAAACCACTCTCAACATGTAATTTTTCAGTGTCAAAAATCACATCACGGAGTATCGCTGGATGCTGAGCTTTCTATTGACTGAGAGGAAGAATTCTGAGGAAGTGTGCCCCGTGTCACTGAGTGATGCTTCAAACAGGCTGCTTTCAATATGTCACCATCCTGAAGGACCTGGTGTCCTAATAAACAACTCTAGAGAGAAACAGACCTCTATCCTGTTTCACTGTCACCTTAAATACTCACATTTTCTGTTTATTGCCGGCATGAGGCTTTGTGAGTAGAGAGAACTGGTCGACATCGCCTCCCCACAGATTTCTAAGTGACTCTGATCCCTCAGAGATGTTTATCTTCAGCATCCAATCAAAGCCAACCATCGATTCCTGCTCCCCCATCAATGAAGCTGTGGCAGCTCGAATCGTCCTCCCCTTCAACCAATCTGCCAGGAAAAAAAAATAAACTTGTCCCCTCCCGTCAAAGAATGTCTCCAGAAGAAACGATCCCCATCTGAGACTGAGACATGGATCTGTGACAGCTTGTTTCATCCTGCAGGGTTTCTAAAAGAGATCAGTGCTCTGAGGGATTTATGTTATTGTGCACACACATCTGATGCTGAGTTTAGGGGTAAAAATGACCAGCATTAGAGGGGAGGGGAAAACTAATTTAACTTTAAGGAGTGTCATAGATCATAAAAGCTTTTTTACATCCACCAAAGGAGTAATGTTTTTGCTGGCATTTGCTAGTTTGGTTGTTATCTGACATGTCCAAAGGAAGACGCTAATAGACTTTGGTGGTAATCTGAGGATCCAAAAATGTTTTAAAGACTTTGTAATTTTTTCCACATTTTAGCTGGTCATGGCACAAGGAGAATGTGGTATGATGTTGCTATTGATCTGAATTGGATGCAGATAAAGATATTACAGTTTCTGTATTTTCCCCAAATAAAAGTCTCAATAGGTTTTCATCACATTTTCAGGAAACGTTGGTCATAGTACAAGGAAATAGTAAAACAATTTCCGAGGTAACCTACATTTGAAGAGCTTTCTAAGCAGTACATTTTTTTTAACAAGTAGTGAAATGGAAACATTTTAAAAATTCTCTGAGTTTTCCACATTTCTGGTAATAACTCATCCAATAATAACAGACATGTCCCCCCTTCGAGCACGTCATTTTTTTAAAAACTTGAATCAACATAATTATATTTGCACAATATCCTCACACTAGATACAATATGTCTGCATTTTTTTATGTATTCAAACCAGTCTAATCTTCATGTGTGTCCTTAAGGCATTAGACCACTGTCAGCCACATAGAAACACATTATTTTCTCATTTAAAAATGCATCATTAAAATGTCACCACAACCAGGTTTCATCATTTTCCATAAATCCTGTTGTTGCTCTTATTTGAAGAAAATGTCAGTTCAAGGCTTTAGTAAGTAACAATGTTTCATTTCAGTTATCTAAAGCAGCAAAACAGCCTCTTGGACTAGTTTCAAGTTTCCATTATCATCACTGTTTTTTAAAAATTGGCTTTAAAATTTGCTTGAAGCCACTTCCTCTGAGATGGAAAAATAAACACCATCTGACAATCAAATGGCAAAGCTGCCAAATCAGAAAAAAATTACATCAAATTTTCACTCACTGAAATTTTTAGGCAATACAACCCCTCGGCTATTAACCTTGTTAATATAACCCCTCATTGTGTTGGAAAGCCTAACTACCTTTTTATTGAATTTTACAATGATAAAAATCTGAATCATGGGTTAAAGAAAGGGGCATTTTGCTGGGGGGCTATTTTGAGCTGCGGAAAGGTCAGTGGTTCTCTACAAAAAGGACACACAGATGGCCACTCAGTGCCTGCTAAAAGAGGAATTTTGTTTTGACAGGAACCTTTCTTCCACCCTGGAAATTCAGGTCTGAATTAGCACACATTTCCTTGTGGCATGTTATATTTTTACCACGATTAAAAGATTTTTTTTTTTGGTTTGAGATAGTGAACCTTTCAATGTATTAAACCAAACACTGGATATAAATTAAATCACATATCAATCAATGAGTTAGTACCAAACCATACAATACCATACCATACCATACCATACCATACCATACCATACCATACAATACCATACAATACCATACCATACCATACCATACCATACCATACCATACCATACCATACCATACCATACCATACCATACCATACCATACCATACCATACCATCTTCTTCAACTTTTCTGGGGTCGGGTCACAGATGGCAGCGTCCTAGCAGGTGAGCCCAGACTGCCCTCTCCCTGGCCACTTCATCCAGCTCTACCAGGGGTTTTCTGAGGCATTCCCAGGCCAGCTGGGGAAACATGGTCCCTCAGGATGTCCTGGCTCATCTGGCTCATCTCAAAGCAGAGGAGCAGCAGCTCCAACTCAGAGCCCCTCCTGAACAACCAAGCCTCTCACCTTATCTAGAGCCCAGACACCCAGCAGAGGAAACTCATTTCAGCCGCTAGTACCTGTAATCTTGTTCTTTTGGTCTCTACCAACAGCTTTACACTCGGCTGCCAACCTATCCAGTGAGAGTTGCAGGTCACGGTCCGATGAAGCCAACAGGACAACGTCATCTGCAAAAAGCAGCGATCCGATCCTGAGGTCACCGAACCTGACCCCCTCAACGCCCTTGCTGCGCCTAAAAATTCTGTCCATCAAAGTTTTGATCACCTGGTGACAAAGGGCAGCCCAGGCAATGTCCAACCCTCACTTGAAATGAGTCTGACTAACTGCCGGCAAAGTGGACCAAGCTCTGGCACTGGTCATACAGGTAATGGAACATATCAGGGGGTCCAGTACCCCATACTCCCGGAGAACCCCCCAGAGGACTCCCCTTAGAAACATGGTCGAATGCCCCCTCCAAGTCCACGAAGCAAATGACCCCTGAAGAGACCTTACCATAGAGGCTGAGGAGTGTGATCCCCCTATAGTTAGAGCACACCCTCCGGTCCCCCTTCTTGAAAAGAGGGACCATCATCCCAGTTTGCCAATCCAGGGACATGCAATGCTGGCCACCTAATGCTGCAGAGTTGAGTCAGCCATGACAGTCCTACAACATCCAAGGCCCTGGGGAACTCTGGGTGGATCTCATCCACCCCTGGGGCCCTACCACCGGTGAGTGTTTTGACTACCTAGGTGACTTCAGCCCACCACAGAGTCCCCCAGCCCTGCTTCCTCACTGGAAGATGTGCTGGTGGGACTGAGGAGGTCTTTGAAGTATTCCCTCCACTGATCCACAACATCCCTAGTCAAGGTCAGCAGCACACCATCCCACCATAAACAGTATTGACAGTGCACTGCTCCCCCCTCCTGAGACGCTGGATGGTGCAAATGTTTCAGCTGATGATAAGATAATTATCATCCCTGAAATGATGTTTCAGAGTTGTAAAGTTTTATCTCTTTGTATTGAAAAAAATTGTGAGGTGTTTTCTTGTCACTTATCCATGACCTTGAGTGGACTTCCTTGACCACAGTCTGGGTCCTGTATTCATTCTGCACACTGGCTGATTATGTTTTTATTGGATCTCTGACATCACTACTCGGATGATTTGAGTCTGCACTACAGAGAGTATGCACATGACATCTTAGTCAGCCATGTCCAAAGAGTGGATTGAGGCCATCGAGTGGCAAAAAGTGGAGACTGGCCTCAGTAATCAGTAAGGAACAAGCACTCAAAGATCTTTTTTATCCTCCTGAAAAGTTTCAACTTCTGGGCAAATATTTTTGACAATGTTCACCACAAGCAGTTAAGACTTTAGCTTATCATATACAAATGTTTGGAACTGTGACGTCTGGGTAGTAATGAGGACAAAGCCATCATGTAGCTGTGTGCTGTCATTGCTGAGGGTGTAGATCTATGTGTGAACATAGGTGGGAAATATTTCGATAGATCACTGTTACGTCCAACAGAATCCAGCTGAGTCGCAGCAGCTTGGCTAAGTTCATATGTAGCTAAGTTTAAATGTGAGTTATTCTTTGGGACTTTTTTTTGCGTAAAGTTCTTCAAGTGAAGTAACAATTAAAAAAGTTCAACTAGAAAAGCACTCGAAGAGTGCAGACCTCTGCCAGTGCCACAGTCCTCACCCATATTGTGATTTTCACCGTAAATATTAGTCCTACCTTTATTTCATCTAAATATTTATATGCCTTGACCATGAAAACATACATATATGCACAAATGCCGAAAATGGTCCTGTCTCGCAATGTTAAAGAATCCTTTAAAAAAAATCCATCTGTCAGGATCCAGACAGTGCTCCAGATCAATCCCAAAATCTGATCATTTGTTCCTTGTCCCAATCCGGACATTTCCTGAAAATTTCCTCGAAATCCATCCTTAGCTTTTTGAGTTATGTTGTGAACAGAAAAAAACAAACAAACAGGTGCCAGCAATAACATAACCTCCTTGGTAATAATGTGGAGCATGAGGAGGAGCTGAGATTTATTTGGTATTGTTTTTCACTGTATGACTTTTGCAGTGTGTTCACAATGATAGATTACAACCCATCGTGTCCTTGGGCAAGATTCTTGAAATGATAGTTCATGTATGCTAAAGCAGGATTACTTGAGGTCAGTGGCACTGGTAGTGATCTGACTGCCAATGAAACAACAAGCAAACTGCGTCTCTTAGGGTCCTGAGCAGTTAGAGATGATAGGCATTATATGGTAGACAATGGTGCCACCAAAAGTCTTGTAATTAACCCATTTTAAGGTTTAAACTAACCCCGTTGTTTAGAATTATTTTGTGATGTGACATATGGGCTACATATCCTTCTGCCTGCATCACATTGCTTTCTTCTCAGGATGAAATTGCATTTTCACTGCATTGATTCATGTGACATAGGCCTTCACCATCTTTGGCTTGTTGTTTTGAGTATGGACATCAGGACAATCTCCTCTACTATGACAGAGCTGTAGGATTTAGCTATCATTTTGTAATATTATTCAACATACATTTTCATCTTGTAAATTAACTGTATACTAATAGTCTTTGGTGTGTCCAGCCACATAAAGTTATTTTTAATTCATATACTTCAGAAACAGCCAATGCGAGGTATGCTCCCTAATATGCAAAAAAACTTCACTTTCATAATGTGTGTGTAACCTCCTATAGTACCCTGATGATTTCAGTTTGAGTGATAAATGTAACAAAAAATGTAATGTTAAAAAAAAACTGTCCAGTTATTTTATTTCTGACAGAAATCAGATCTAATATCGAAAAGTTTTGTAGAATTTTGAAGTGAAGTTCACCAAATTTCAATGTGAAAACAACATTCAGCACTGTAGCACTGCTTAACACAAACCCACTCACCTCATTTCCCCTGTGTTACACAGGATCACTGCAAACTTTCCTCAGAATACCAATCAGCTAAAAAATGACTGTATTCTCCTCTGAATACATCAAGGTACTGAAAAAACATGGACTCTGAGCTGAAATCACGTTCAGACAAATGACTTATTAATGAGGTCTGTATCAGGTCACTGCCATCAGAGTATCAGGGACCAGCACATGGCCTGTTATTGTTGCTATCTCTGTGGGAGTCTCTGAGTTTTCCTTATAAAGCAGCTCTTTCAGTCTTTGGTTTTGAAGGGCCTCATGCATCAAACTTATTTATTAGAGGTGATACAGAGAGTTGTGTTGTAGTTATTGGCCTTGTTTATGTAGAGCAATAATCTGAATAATCTATTTTATCACTTTACTGTTGTTTAGTGGTTCTTAGATTGTCAAAACACTAGATGAATTTAAGATCAATTCAGATTTTTGCATTCATTTTTGGTTTTATGTCTTTCTGAGACAGGATAGTGGATAGACAGAGACTAGGGGGACAGTGGGGAGTGACAGGCACAGAAGGAGCCACAGGCCACACTTGGGTATGGGCTGCTTTCTCCAAGAACAACAGCCTCTAAAGGAGACATGTAAACACAATTATCAGGTTTACCTGAGAGAAGTTTTTGATGCTCATCTTTGACAAAAAGTCTAAGCGCATTACCCCTGTGCTGGCCTCCCCTCATTGGCAGCAAGGCCAGGTTAGAGCTGACATCAAGGCGCTACTGCTGTCTTGTCAAATTGTAAATGGCTTTGCACCATTTTATTTGAATGACCTTGTGCACCCACGTGTACCTTCTTGTGTTCTTCACTCCCAGGAAAACTGGTCTTTTGAGTGTTCTCAAGGTCAGAAAAAACAGCAGGTAAGCATGCTTTTTCTTTTCTCTGAAGGCACTTTATGCAAAGTGAAAGGCACATGTTTACTGTTTTATATGGTTCTTTTGTTGTTTGATGCTTTCCTGAGCCTGTGTTCAAGTTGTTTGAATCTCTTGGGTTTTTTATGTTTCTTTTTAATTGCCATGTAAAACAATTGGAAATGCTTTACAATTTGAGTTTTTATTATTATTATTATCATCATTATTATTATTGTTATTATTATTATTATTATTATTATTATTATTATTATTATCATTATTATTGTTATCATTATTATTATTATCATTATATATATATATATATATATATATATATATATATATACACATATACATATATATATATATTTTTTACAAGAATATTGGTTCCCCAGTTCTGTGCATTTTATATACTTAAGGAAGCCGGCAGTGAAACATTGAAGGCAAAACACATCACTGGCAAATCTGGACCCATGAATGTCCCTCAAAATACTTACTGTAACTTGCAACAACACCAAAAACAAAGCATTTTGTGCTTGAGAGAAGAGAAATAAACACTTTCTCCAAAAAAAAAAAAAAAAAAAACAGAACTGGTGCAAGTGAAAATGAAAATGTATTGTGCCTTTTCTATTTGTACTGAGGAGAGAATATATGAGGAAGAAAGAAAAAAAAAGGGCCATGTTACCTGCTCTGTATGCAGCTCTGCTACTTAAATTGCTCTGAAATTGCCATGAAAGAGACATGCTCATCTATTAGATGAGTTTAGAAATTTAATCACAGACCTGTCTGCTTTTGTTATGGTCATGATGCATGGATATTCCTTTATTATTAGCCACTTTTTCTGCCCTTAACTCTGTTTAACTCGGTTTTAACACCATCTGATCTGTCCCTCTGTGGAAATATAAGCAGAATAAAAGTAAAAACTGTCACATAGACATTCATGTAATTTATATCAGTGAGCAATTTCATGTCTATAGTTTTATATATATCTGTGTCTAAAAATGAATTTCTTATTGTTAAACTTTCCACTAACATTTTGAAATAACTTACATCAATTTGTCACCTCCATTCAGCTTACCCATGTTAGATACGTCACAACACTACAAGGAATTCTGGGTAATAGCCGCCAGGTAAATGAGAATTGGCACACCCTATGGTCTTGCAGATGGAGCATGCATTTGGAGTGCACAAGTGCAAATATTGAGACAGGGCAACAGTGTTGTACTGAATATGGCAACACATTTCTCCAGTTAAAAGGTTAAATGCCAGTTTAATGTGACAGCTGCTGCTGCTTCCACAACAGTGTGCTGATTCACATACAGGTATAGAGCTGGCAAAGCAGAGCCATTAAGGAGCCATTAGGTATTGGTGGGTGACTACATTAGCTCAAAGCTCTCTCAAGAAGCCTAAACTGACAGAAAATGTGAGCAATGTGCCACAAAAAAAACAGAAAACAGAATCAAAACATGATATATAGTTTATGATTGTGTTATACATGACAGACCAGCTCTCAGTGGGATATTTGCCATATTAAATGCAGGGTTACAGATTACAGAAAACAAGATACACTGTAAGCCCGGATAAGTTGAATCTACTCAAAAAACCTAAGGAAAGTGGTTGCCCTAAAAAAATTAAGTAATGTACAATGAAAACTTAAGTAAATTAAACTTAAATATGTGAAGTTCTGGAATTGTTATTTTTAAGTACAATAAACTTAATGTCAAGCTGAATTAACTTAAAATCTTGAGTATTATCAATTCCACAACTTCACATATTTAAGTTTAATTTACTTAATTTTTCATTGTACATTACTTAATTTTTTTAGGGCAACCACTTTCCTTAGGTTTTTTGAGTAGATTCAACTTATCCGGGCTCACAGTGTACTTTGTTTTAGAAGCATATTCTTTTCTTCAAAGTAAGATGTTTAAACAAATGTCTGATGTGCACCTGTGCAAAAGCTTGAGGTGGAAAAACACAGCAGATTTCTTTACAGATGTTGTCTGAGGAGAAACATTGCAGGACATCCATCCATCCATCATCTCTGCGGCTTAGCCTTTTGGGGTCACGGGGCTGGAGTCGATCCCAGATGACATTTGGCAGGAGACGGGGTTCACTGATGGGAGCAAACCCGAGTGCCCAGAGAAAATCCACACAGACACAGTGAGACCACGCAAACTCAACACAAAAAGACCCTGGCTGACACAAGGAGTCCAGCAATCTTCTTATTAGGAGGTACATGCACTAACATGGTGCACCACCCTACCGCTGATTGTATTACATACTAGCATCAGAAAAATGCAATGTATACATTTTCACAAGTCAAGGCTTCCCTACTCAGGTTGCTGCCCCAGCGACCCGATCATGGATAATGCGGAAGAAGACGGTACAGTACGGTATAGTATTATAATATTCATGGACACCAAGCATTAAAAAAAATGTCCCTTTATGCTCCAAGGTTTTCTGCTTCAATCACCTTGTCTTATCTTTTGTGATTGTTCCATTGTTCCCCATATATTGTGCTAACTGCAAAACAGAACTGCAGCTCTAAATGAAAAAAAATCAGAATGAAACCAAAGGGGTTGAGGGGTTGTCCACACAGAGGCAAGTTTGGGTGTATATACATTTTTTTTTATCATATGAGCATTTTGTCCACAAAACAAACATTTTTGAAACTGGGTCCCAAAGTGAATAAATCTCAAAACATTGCCATTGTGTTTCTGTGTGAACAACAAATACACACATTTTCAGAAGCAATGATCGCACTGCCTTGCCTCTGCCGATGCTGTGTTACCAGAAAACATATAAAAACAAACCCATTTTTGTGTCTGGGACAATAACTGTCCAAATTTTAGTTTTCAAAAGGCTACGAGTTCTTATTTTAGTGCAGCCCTGCTTCTCTCTCTGTCTCTTCTGGTACTCCCCCTCCTCTGCTGCACACCTGAGAGTAATCTGTGCTCAGGGAGGGGGAGAGGTATTCAGAGGAGCTGAGAGAGGAGCAATGGTTGGCACGCATGCAGACCTGGGGAGCAGGATGTTTCTGTGCACTCCTCCTTTGTTTTCTGGTTTCTTGGATCTACAGGTATTTTTTGTTTCTCCTTTTCCCTTTATTGTGCCTCAGCAACACTAGGCTGATGGGTTTTGTTGTTTTAGCTTGGGCTGGAGATTATCAGTTGTCCTGTTTTCTTGTTTTGATTATTCCTTGGTTTAGTTAGTTTTTGTTCAGGCAGCTTATAGAGAGGTTGGCCTGATCATTTTGTCCTGTCTTGTTCATTTTTTTCCAACAAATCCAGCTAATTTTGATTCCTTTAGTTTGGTTCTCATTTGAATATTTTACCTCAATAAAAAACATCAACTTTGTCCTTTGTGTGGCATCCTTTGATATGTTTCTGGTCTCCTTTTTTGTCAACATGAGCCAAGTATTCTTTCATCGGTAAGTCACGGACGCTGTAACATTTGTAATTAACTGGTGTAGTTGAGGTGATAGACTGTCAGGGATGTTGTAGCTTTTTGCTTAAAAGCTAAAGGTTTTCCTTCTGAGCCATTTATCCTCTTTGTTTGTTGCTACATTGACCAAAAATTGGACAAGGAGGACAATATGGCAACTACCATAAGGGGATTTAAGAACTCCAGTCAAGAACTAGCGGTTGATCCCATAGAGACTACCACAGTGATATACTACAGCTGCTGATCTGCCTGCCAATCATTATTTCTATATTTTACCATGACAAGATACACAAAAAGGAATGTTCTGTTGGACAAATCTGTCTTTAGTGGGAAATAAGGATCTGGCTGTCTTCTATGTTCATTTGCAAGACACTGTTAAAATTGTAAGTTTGTCATCTACTAGCTTGTGTTAAATGTCTACATGAAACTCACATCACCAAAATAAAACTGTTTAGTTTTAGAATCGGAACTTACAGTAGCCTTGCTCATGAAAATTCATCTAGCTCCAGATATGAGGTTAAATCAGTTCATGATGCCATCTTCTTATAGGTCATGATCCTTTGGTCTATTTCTAACTTTGACTGTTCTTATTGTCTGCACTGATGTCAGTTCAGCTTATATTTGTCGTTCATCACGTGATAAGAAACAAACCATCTAAAAAACTCACACAGGACAGTCTAGTTGATTTTGAGTAAAACGGAAGAGGACATCTCGGCGTGATCTCACACTGTGATGCTTTAAGAAACTGTCCTCTTTATGTCCACAGCTGATACTAAAAGTGTAGGATGTGCTGAGAGGCTTCAGAGATGGAATTTGACAACTCAGACAGGATCAGAGGAATGAATTATTTGCAATGATGATGCTGTGGATAAAAATAAAGCATATTTTTATGACTTACGTTTTTGGCCTTCTTAACCATTTGGGGGAGACTGTTTTCTTGCTTGAAAGGTTCAAGTGTCCTACAGTGTTTTGAGTCAGTGGATGATTCCTCTGAACAGCATGTGGGTGTTACAAACTTTGAAGGATATTTTTCTGGCAGTCTCAGATGCAACCAGAGTGCACATTTGCATGCAGGCCAATATTTGAACTCTGAAGTTATGTGTATGAGTGAAGGCTCTAAATTCCAGATACGATGGTCTGTCTTCATGTGCAACCTGCACAGGCAAAATGGTATGATGGATCAAAACCTTGGTAACCAAGTTGTGGTGGTTTTGTGCCTTCATTTAAGATGCATGATAAACAGCCTTGTAAGTAAAAACGTGATGGTCAGTTAGGTCGGTTTGGATGTCTAGTAACAATCCAAATAGCCTCTGAGTTGAATCCAAAAATTTGACAAGCTCAGTCATGTTGCTGAAAAATTCTAATGTGAAGGCCTGAGTCTGTAAATATAAATGTTTCTGTGTTCATTCAACTCTGATCTTGCAAAGCAGCTGAATAGGGGGTGAATAGAGCACTCTCTGGACTTGTTTCTAAAGAATATATTTTGTGTACCATGTTCCATATACTGTATTGACACCATATTTACAATGGTGGTTAATGTAAATAATTCACCTTATCAGAAATGTGAACATGGGTTCAGCTGAGTTTTGACTTGTGTCTGATGAAAAGTTAGCACTACAGCTACCTGTGGCTGGAGATATAATGGCTTTTGTGGATGGGAGATCTAAACAAACTCACATTTGAGCTACTGAAGGGTTGGCTTGTCATGCAGTTTTTGAATGACTTGTCTGTACCAAAAGTCGTAAGTAGGAGCTGTCTTTGTCTTTTTAGGGAGGTTTAGTCAAACTCTCTGTTGCTGTTCACCATACTTCAGTAAAAATTTGACTGGGTGCTGCTTGATACATGACATAATGCTATAGCTACATAGCAGTTCCTTAAAGATTCATAAAACTAATCGTCAAAAAACATTAATGCACCTTTTAGGAACAGAAAGTCGAACCAAATGTCATGTCTCTTATAAATTCTTCCGATATTAACTGAGCTGGTTCCAAAATGGTACTAAGAATACTGGTCATGTGTTGCTCTTGATTGAAGAGTCTCTTCAACTAAAATAGAAGTCCAGAAGAAGTAATAACTTAGCACTGATTCAATGATGCATGGTAACAACTTCATGATGAAGAAGAGTTATTTAAAAGTGACAGCCAGGTTTGTGCAGTAAAGCAGCCAAAAATTGAACGATAAGATGCATAAGAGCATTTTCACAGTGTTTTGAAGCAATACATTGCTTTACACTGGTAAACCTGGCATGTTCCCCTTTAGGGCAAGGGACAAGGTACTCAAGGTAGATCTTATGCATCATCAGTGTTGGGTAATTTATTTCAAAAATGTAATGCATTATTTAATACTTGTTACTGTTAAGTTAAGAAGTTGCATTATAATATTACTGAATTTAAAATGTAAGGCATTACTCTATTATTTTTGCATGACTTAAGTTACTCTCATCAAAATAACAAGAAATATGGATTTGTCATTCTAAATTTAGCTCATTATGCTCAAAAAGCTCATTACAGATCCAATGGAAGGTGATGTGGTAGGCTATGTGGCTGAGTTAGGCTTAAGGCTAAAAACAGTAGAATACAATAGCCACATTGATACTCATGGCACAATACAAGAAACGTTCATAACAAAAACAGACAAAAGGTTAAATTCTGGTAAATGTAACTTTAGGCCTAGCGGAGGACTTTTCTCCTTCGCTGATCTCACAGAGTAGTTGGCGAATTTGTATTCAAAAAAGCAAACAAAAAAGAAACACCTCTTCATTTCGGTGTTACTGACATTTGTACTGAGTAAAATGTTACTTTTTTTTGTAATGCCTTACATTACTATGTTACAGTAAAAAGTATCAAGCATCAGGGTAATCATATTACTTTTGGAATGCATTACTCCCGACACTGTCCATCATATATGAGGGTAAACAAAAAAATAAGCTGCTTATGTCAAGAGATTATTTTATATAGTCAACTCTTTTTGAAGAATACATTTGCTTTTTTTTTTTTTTTTTTAAAGGTAAATTAGACATAAACTCTTCAGAAAGTAATTTGTCACACAGCAGGTGGCTTAACTGGTGCTGGAAGTGTAAGAGGTAAGAATATACCTCACTGATTCTTTGATAAGCATCTTTTGGTCGCAAAATGCAGCTATTTGCAGAATTTATCACTCAACTACCAAGAAACAATTTGCAGGTCTTTTTTGAAAATACAACCCTGAGATCTGACTTGATGAAGCTTAAAGAGATTTTAAAACCTGGCAGCTAATGTATTTACATCTTCCTGGTGTTCTTACAGAGTCAAAGAGTTTAAAGCAGAAGATAATGTTCAAGCTTGAATAAGTTAAATTAGCTAATAAAGCCGAGACCCACTGGGAGACGATGAGTTATCATGTGCTTTTAAATAGCACCATCATTTCCCTGAAGCCTCTTTCAGAGTCAAACATGCCACCAAGTTTGATCTAGCACATCTTGACATGTTCCTAAATTTGTGTCTGAGGTCAGCCCCTTATCCAAAAAAAAAAAAAGCATCACTCCTGACGTCAACGCATCTGTTAAACCTTTTTTAAAGCTGAATAGCTAGAAACCAATAGTGGATTAAAGAGGGAGTATCAGAGGAGCAAGTCTCCTTAAATAAAGAAAAAACAGTTGCAGTAATGTTTGCCAGGCGTGTTGTTTTTGGAGCGATGAGCAGATGGCGGGATAACAGACAACAGGGAGATGGGATTAAGCATGAGTAATGCCTCTGATGTCAGTTATTAGAAAGGTCTAATGTTATCACTGTACATATTCAAATAGTTTTCCGATGAGATTTAATTCTTCAGTGAAGGAATTGTCTTGAAATACTCATGAAGAGACAAGTTTGCTAAAAATATTTCAGTGGAAGGCCAAAACCTACACACACAAACCACTCTGTTAGTAGCATAATCTATCCTTTCTGTCCTCATTCATAATAACCATCTTAACTACTAATAGTGAAACGTCTAAAATAAAGATTTTAGTGTGCAAAGCAACATCCTGGAAGCACAATCTTTTTGGGTTGTCGTTCCAACTCTTTTGAATACTACATCATCATCTGCACTTACGAACTGGACCTTGTAAACATAACATTTCAAACCACTAAGTGAGATTTAAACTTTGCAGAAACGTCCACTCTGAAAGGTAGCATAGTTACATCTTGAGGGTTAGAGAGCCTCATGATCACCTTTTGCTTGTGAAGAGTACATATTAAGAATAACTAATGGGATTTTCCACTTTCTCTAAAAACAGAAAATGTTGGATTTTGAAGGTCATGGGCAAAAGGTTAAGTGTTGAAGCTTCCTTATCATCTTTTGCTTTTGTGCAAGAATATGCAAAAAGTATCACACAATGTGTGAAAAGGGGTTCTCTTTAATATTCCACAAATATCTAAAGGATTAACCAGTTAGGTTTTAAGTGTCATTTAAGAGGTCAAGCTCTTTTGTGCATATTTGCTTTTTAGCCCAATCTTGTAGGTGCAATTTTGTAAGAATCCCAAGAAGTTTTTTTAAAAACTGCACAAATTCCCCTGACTTTAAGAGAAATTAACAGCATTTATAATGTTATGCAGTTTTACAGGGCAGAGTCAAACAATTAAAATTTGAACAAAAATTATTTGTGACTCATCAATGATCTGATTGTATTTTGAAGGTACACGGTCAAAGGCCAAGGCTAGTAACATCTGCCTTGCCACCACTTGGAACGAGCATGTACAGATCCTGGGTCAGTTGAGGGTGGTGTTGTGGCAACAATGGGCCATGCAGTTCATCAGGTAACTCCTCAGAAATGTAGATACTCGTCGGATAAGGAGAATCTTCACTAAGGGCTTATCTTTTCATCAGGGCACCAGTACCTTGTGTTCATATCATATGTCCATCCTTTGCTTAGAATTGTTTTACCCTAGTCCTATAACCCACCACTGTATTTTTACTGTCTGTTATATTAATACCTTGCCAAGGCACAAACCAGTGGGGGTAGTTCTAGATTTCAATGTAAAAGGTAACAGAATAGAAAACAATGTGTGAATCATTTATTTTAATGCTCCTGTGAGGAGTTTTAGCTGGTCATGTAACAATGGTAATGAAATGATTTCTCTATAAAGCTCAGAGCCATTGTGACCAGATAAATACACAAACAGTCAGTCAGATAGATGGATAGATAGATAGATAGATAGATAGAGAGATAGATAGATAGATAGATAGATAGATAGATAGATAGATAGAGAGATAGAGAGATAGAGAGATAGAGAGATAGAGAGATAGAGAGATAGATAGAGAGATAGATAGATAGATAGATAGATAGATAGATAGATAGATAGATAGATAGATAGATAGATAGATAGATAGATAGGTAGATAGGTAGATAGGTAGATAGGTAGATAGGTAGATAGGTAGATAGGTAGATAGGTAGATAGATAGATAGGTAGATAGATAGATAGATAGATAGATAGGTAGATAGATAGGTAGATAGATAGGAGAGAGATAGATAGATAGGAGAGAGAGAGGGAAAGAAATACATGAGTTACTCAGGGATTTTCCTTGTCCAGATCCTCTTAGGTTGTTTTAATCAGCCCAGTACTCCCAAGCGAGCCTGAAGCTGAGCTGTCTACCACCCAAGTTTGGTTGACAGATGAATATGAAAGTGCGTGTAGCTCTCAGGGGCCAGGTAAATTTCTTCTGTATTTCTGCCTCAAGATTTTGACGGTTTCTGGTCCAGATGAATGCCTCCAGGGTAGTCAGCAGTAAAGGTTTGAGTCAATGAGACCTGCCAAAGATTGGACATTTTCTGCTTCTTTGTTCAACACCAGATAATCAACCACTGGCTCTGGAGATTCTGCGGCTTGGGCATACATGTTTGAGTTATCACCCTGACAGGATCCACAGACAATTAGGCTCAGTTTTGGCTGAATACAGAGGAAAATCCCTGCCTGAGAGTGACACTCTCTCAGCATTGGTAGCCTGAGCAGCAGCAGCTTCAGATCTAGGCCACAAAACGGGGGAAGAATATGTCACAGCTGACAGCTTTGATTGCCAAACATTATCGCCTCAGGAGGTAATGTGAAGGAGATGCAATCTCTGATCGCAGAGCCGCTACGAAGAAGGCCCAGTGGCACATGGTCACATCAGTGCACATTAAACATTCTCAAATGCAATGGCACTGCCATTTTGAGCTGATTTCCATTCCTCTGTGGCTTTAACTGCAAGGAAATCATAACCTTTTTGTTTTCACCTTATCTGCAGTAGCATGTCCTTTTGTTTTATTATTGCACCTCAGTTTGACATGTTGAACTTGTGGAACTTTTTACCATTCATATAACACCCTTCTCCTTATTAACCTTGATCATCTCAAAATCTGGAAAAGGCTTCCAATACATAACAGTTTCTTGTAGATGTATCACGTGTTTCTGCATGAAAATAACAATGATACAAACAGTGATACTTGTTTTTCTGTGACAATGTGAAATAAACTTCATAGATTTGACTTTTGCCCCATTAAATACATTTTAAAGTACCTTTAACATTTTATTTGTGTTAATTTGGGGACTGTATTTGATGCATAACACATATCAGAAGAGTTTGTTCTATTTTAAAGACTCTTTGAAATGTGGACACAGAACTTATTTTCTTGTCCCTGATAGTCTTTAGTCTAACAGTTTTTATTAGATGTTGGCTTTCAAAAGGTAAGGAAAAGTCTGAGGGCCCTATTTTGTCTAAAATGCATGATGCTCAGCTTTTTGGGGTGTGCATATTATGTTTTTTTTAAGGACCTATTTTGGCAGCATATTTTGTGAAAATCTTTTATCCGAATGTGTTCTCTGAAGAAACCTTAAAAAGACTTTAGACCAGGTTTAAGGTGGTTTAAAGTGTTTCACTGTCTGCATCCAGAGGTAAGGAACATGCCAGCTTTGCACGTGACCACTCCTCATTTTCAGACAAATACACCCCTTTGGCTAAAACTCGAATGCGCGATTATTTCCTTATTTTTTTACAGGATGAGCACGAGATGTATAAATGACACATACATCATGCTGAAATGAGGAAAGACACCTGCTCCTCACACCAAAACACTGAACACCACATGATGGGGCCTTAAATGTTACCTGCTAGAACTTCATGGAGTAGCATCCAATATCATAGAAACCTGCTGACTGTTTGCCTTCCAAGATGGTGTGATACAGCAAAAGTAAAGTGGTAAGTCATGAAGAAATACTGGGCAATTTTTGTGGTAGTGGAGCTTGTAGGAATAATAGTTTTAAACATGAGACCTGAGGAATATGACATTGTATTGTACCTATGTGTGTACAAAAGCATTTGTGGAATCATCATCAGAAATGGAGAAATTATCTTGAGACCTGATGTATTGGATCTTTTCCCTTTCAATTTAAGGGAGTTTAATGCTCAGTTTAACAGAAATACAGGAACAGCTTCAAAGATCAGGCTGGCTAATAAACTACTGGGAGTGAACGCTGGCACATCTGGCTGCCACTGTTCACCGGTGGAGGATAATTTTTAAGTTGATGATATTTTACCATTATGCAGACAGTGATTTCCGGACTACACAATTGAGCTCAAGTGTGAAGTTTATTTATCCTGTGTATTCTGATGAGCTGTCAGTCCTTTGTGGATGGACACTGGCTTCTACACCTGACTGGCTTATCTTACAGTCTTAGTGAAGTTACCCCGAAAATAACTGTTTAACTGAAGCCATGAAATACATGTTTGCTGCTGTAATAAGGGAGAGGACATTGGAGGGGGGTTGTAAGGGTGTGAGCTGCTGCTGAAACCAAAGGTAAATCCCTCATTGACTAGAAAATCATATTTCAGTTCGCCTTTAGTGGTCCATTCAACACAGGCAATGAAAAGATCCTTAAAAAGATGCTACCCCAAAATGAAGTCAAATTACTGACTACAAGCATGGCCTCCTTGCCCATTGTTTGAAACCATACTGTATCATAAATGCTGAGTTGGAGCAAAGTCATCTGACATATGCCAGAATTCTTGAAATGTATCGAGGAGGCTACCCAAGGCTGTACAACATTCTTATAGAAACATGCATACTGTCCTCAGACTTTGAGCAATGTAGTCTATAATTGCCTCATTTTCTACTCAAGCTGTTGCTTGGATTCTCATAGGATCTTATATCATCATCATCATCATCCACTGATTGTGGTATTTCCCATCTGGACCAGCAAGAGTTCAAGGCATTTCTCTGCACAGATGTTTTCAAACATCATCCTCACAACTTGGATGTGTGTTGAGTATGTGTCATTCAACCCAATGCACAGAAGTGTGATTCTTTGTTTACTTTGAGAAGATGTGCATAATGTAACAGATACCATCTGACACAGATGGAACACCAGCCCTGGGGAGGAGGTCAGGCGCCATCAGATTGAATCAAACAATTATGGTACAACCATGTATGTGGTTTGTGTGGTTGTGTTTAGTATAAGCAAATACTCCTCTAGACAGGCTGAACCCCCTTTTCCTTCAGAACTACCATAACACATGGGCCTAGATTCAACAAGGTGCTGGAAACATTCCTCAGAGATTTGGGTCCACATTGACATGATAACATCACACAGTTCCTGCAAATTATAGTCTATTTGGTGACTCTTAATTGCCCATGGGTATGTGTATGAATATGAATGGTTGCCCTTTCCTGTGATCCTGCAATCACCTAACGACCAGTTCAGGGTGTATCCTGCATCTCCCATTATTTAAGGTGGAAAAGTATAAGCTGTATAGATGATGCTTGAATGGAAGTTAATCTACTTGAAGTAGCCATCAAATGATGAATGCACTGAGATTAAACACTGATGGATTTGCTGTGACATTTAAAATCATGCTAATGCAAAATTGAACTGAATTGTAAAAATCAAGTGAAATATCTCCCACATCCTTACACCACCACCACAAGCCCAAACTGTTTATACTAGACTTCAGGTATCAATGCTTTCATGATATTTATGCTAAATTCTGACCTAATCATCTTGATATCAGAGCAGAAAACATTTTTAAAATCTTTGATTGTCAATTTTTGATGAGCTTGGGTGAGTTATAGCCTTAGTCCCATGCCTTAGCTACGGGGAATGGCTGAATGACATTCAACAAGTTATGCAATATAACATTTTTAGTCAATCTGAGATGTTCTGATCTATTAAGAACAGTTAACAGTTTAATGTAAAAACAGTTATTGACTGGTTTAACTTTGATTTATAGTCATTTGTAACATGAAATACTTTTCAAAATATAACTGCATGCAAAATGAGTGTGGTCTCTGCAGAGAGCGGTCCGCACCACATTTGCACCTGTTATCAATTGCACATGCAATCATAGCATATCATCCTTAACACACCCTCCACTGGCACATGCAGTTTTTTCATTTGCACAGGAAATTAAGCGCATTACCTTGAATCTTAGTAGATCCGGTCCCGTATATTTTGCTTGACATTTGATTTAAACGAGAACTTTCAGGTTTTTTATATATATACACATATATATATAATTCTATTCTCTAAATTTAACTGTTTGTAGCTGATTCTTTTTTCTTCAGCTATTTCCTCATGTCACTGTCATCTCTGCCACAGCTACATTTTTGCCATAGCTGATCGGAGCCTGTTTGAGAAATTGAAATAAAGTGTCAGTTTTTCCACACAGCATACAGCAAGAAGGACTCGTGCTTTATTTGCCAGCACTCCCTGACATGTGCAAGCATGAAGGCTGTGGCATTAATGATTAAAACGAAGGGGAAAATGGAGCAGAGCAGAGGGCCAATCACAAGGATGGATAGCGTGTCTGTAACATTCAGCTTGACTACCCACCGGTCGACTCTATCAGCTATCAATAGGAGGAGAAAAAAAGACTCACACAAGCTCTCTATTGACTACCAAGCATCACCAAGGCAACGCTTAGTCTTCTTTTTCATATTCTCACTTTTTTATCCGTGTTGCAGCAAATCTTGTACGTGAGCACTTTCATTAAAATCGTATGTTATTATTGATCTCCTTAGATTGTGCTTTTTAAATGCAGCTTTCTTTTCTTCCTTTTTTCTCCTGAGTTGATAGAAAAGTGTTTCCCCCTGTTCTCTATTACTTTGCAAGGCACCTATCGTGTATTTTGTTGATCTTTGGTTGCTACTGATTAGTCACTACCATCAGGAAAACTGATGAAAATGAAAATCGTTAGTGCATTTGTATAAATGGAGCACCTTTTATACATGATACTTTGATCTATACTCTGTACAGCTCTTTGGATTGCTTAAAGGCATTAAACTCGATGACATTAGGAACATTAAAGATGCAAATTTGGCAGAAAATACATTGAAATACAAAACACTAAGATTCATGATTTAGCGGAGCACTACAAAAAGAAAAAAGATGTAACTTTAATACGAAACAACAGAAGAGATAAAAGGAAAGAAAAATAAGAGGAAGCTAAAGAAAGGTACTTTAAATAAAAAATGATGTCAGTAGCATAGAAGAGTCTAGTGGGTAAGATAAAAAAAAAGACTTGGTGAAAACAAAATAAAGTTTAGACTATTGACTGATGGAGGGACAGCATTGGTTGGTGATATCCCGGCATAATGCATCCCCCTAGTTTCTCATTATCACTTAATAGGTAGCGTTTACTCTGGAATGGAGCTCCATTTGTCTGTATAATGAACCAGCAGCAATACTGCTGAATGAACACATACATTCTATTGATTAGCACAGCACACAAGTCCTCTACACAGAACAGAACACTCTGAACTACATTTCTTACAGTATCACTAACATGCAAATTGCATGCACTGGTTTGTTTCTACAGGCGATTTGCTGAAGAGGCATAACTCGTCCTCTTGTCTAGCATCATCTCATGGGTCTTCATTAGTCTTGCTGCGTGTTCACTGACATGCTTTGTCCTAATTCTTTAATCAAATTGTGCTAGAGATAAAGTGTAAAGAAAATGGTAAGAACATGGAGAACTGGAAACTCTGACCTAAGTTGTCATCTTTGACTTGATATATATATTCATACAGATACAGTTATAACAATGAGACTCCACTAGTATATACTGTATATACTCCAGAATCAAATACATAACTGCAAAAGTACAGGCATGTCTGTTGTCAGAGCGATACAATTAACTACCAAAAACATGCATGTGCAATGTTTAAGGGTGCAATGAGGAGAATCTATTTGCTGCGACATAAAGACTCTGCTACCCATGAGCACGCGTGGCGACTGTCGTAATGCTGCGTTCCAGTAACCTTGAAACTGGCAGTGACATCATCTCCTATTTATCGGAAAAAACATGCCAATCTACCAGGCTATTGTTGGCTGTTGTTAGCACGCCCTGCGTTGTTGTTCACAAATATCTCATGAAGAATGCGATTATCACTATGGCAGCATTTTTGGAAATATAAGTCTAACAATACGATGTATACAGCTGATCTAGAGCGACACACCCCAGTCAGAAGTGCAAATAAATTGATTATTACAGGAGCTAAATAACTGTTCACACTGGGGGCATCCATCTTCAATTGTCAACTCAGGGGTGGCAAGGTTTCACCGAGTTTCCAGTAGGAAATTCTGACTTCGAGGGTCGTTTCAGCTGCAGTTTCCTACTTGGAACTCGGAAATTCCTACTTCTGACTACAACTGGAACACACCAAAAGACCAAAGCCAAAGCCCGTGTTTGTTGTGATGCTATAATAAATGCAGCTCGGACCTTCCTCAAAACTCTGCATTGCTTTACGACTTATTTGTGTACCAGCGACGAGGTAATGTATCTCTTTCTAGTTACGTAGCGGTAGTTTTGATGTGTGACAAGCAATTTTTGGAAAACTTAGTATCATAGTTTTGTAGCCGGCTATATATCGCTTCTTACAGCCCGGTGCTCTAAGACATGTCCGAATAATATAAATTTGCTCCAGTTTTAATTGTCTTGTTCCTGAAGTTGAGTATCCAGGCCAGTCCAGCCCTGTTCAACCCGACCCGACCAGAAGGCTAAGGAATAGCATTTATAGCTAACCTATTTTGATCCTATAAAACTCATCTTAAAGTGTGTATTTTTTTTTGTAATTACTTAGAAACTCCTCACAGTCCCTTTAAGGCCACAATAGTTCCTTCTGATTGTTCCATTACGCTGCATTCACATCCTGATGCTTTGGCCAACTTTATCCAACATGCTTGCAAAGGCCAGAAGAGTTGACTTCTGCATACATTCACTGCCTTCAGCTACAGGTGTATTCATTGTGGCCTGCCTGTGTGAGTTCAGTGCTCCACAGGACTGGACTCTTTTTGTGCAACTTGGGGCGCCCTTTTGGGGACAGCCTTAATTTGTACTCTAGACGTAGTGTGTGAATGCTGAGATCAGGTGATGTCGCAATACGTTTGTACAATGTTTAGAAGGGGCCAAGCTAGGTTTAGCCAAAGTTCCCCAAAGTAAAGAGTGCTAACCATCAATTACATCAACTCATGAACATTTAGAAAATCTATCTACAGTTAGTCATGCAGCTGCAAAGAAACAACATTTTCTACCGTAAACAATTCATCTCCACTTAAAATACATCAACCTGCATTGAAGACAGCAAACTTAACCCGGGAACATACTTTCACCAAATTTTGGTGTTTTCCTGACTTTGGTCAACATCAGCGAATATAAGCTAATGAGTGAATAGCAGCCTGAATAATTTATTTATTTAGAAAACCTGATATTTATTGTTAACATACAGCATAATTGTTGTGAAAACTTACTTTGATTTGTTTGTAGAAGACTTATAGTGTGTAAAACTTGATAGGATTTAATGAGATGAGATGGCTTATTTGCATTGAAAATTGTGTTACATTTTCTTTTTTACCCGGAATTACAATCTTTTATTTTGGAACAGCAAAGTTGTAGAAACTTGGAATATGCAGTTGATTCATTTATTCGTTAAGTTGAAACACATAAATACTTCAGTACTGCAGATGCTTTGCTGGCGTCAAACAGCAAATAAAATCTGACATTCAAAAAGTAATTTACCAGTGCAGCAGAATACGATCTTGCTTGAGTCTTTACAGCAAGATGTTCTTGTGTTGTTTTGGTAGAGACCCCTGCCTTTGCACTGCTGCTATGCAGTTCAACTGGCTGCATCATTTTCATTCAGGGTTAAATCAAGTCTGAACACAGCCTCAGCTCCATGAGATGGTTGAAAAGGCAGCCTCCAGCTGACTCTTATTGTTCCCAGTTGACTTAAAAGTGAGAACCCTGAAAAAAAGGCTTAGATAAACCCTTCATGACTTTTCAAATGATTCAGTGGCTCTACTGGGAAATACAGTCCAGGGCAAAAGGTCAGCATCTGCTTCACTACATTTTACATAATTAGAATGGATAATAAATAGACATATTTATACATACATATAAGAAGTATGTTAGGTTTAATCATCATGAGCATACCATTCTCAACACAAACAGGAAACAGTTCAATGTCTTGGACACAGACAGATTTAAATCAATTATTTGGTAACTGCTTCAGGGTGCTTACATCCACAACTAATTTGCTTTGCCCTATTTTTAGGATATGATAGTGTATCCAAGCATTTGTCTATTGAAATGCTTTATGTTCATGCTGTCAAATTGTAAAACTGATCAAAGCAAACGTCTCGTACTGCATTTCCCACGCACACTAATTGGTTGTGCGATGACTTGTGCATAGATGACTAGATAGATAGATAGATAGATAGATAGATAGATAGATAGATAGATAGATAGATAGATAGATAGATAGATAGATAGATAGATAGATAGATAGATAGATAGATAGATAGATAGATAGATAGATAGATAGATACTTCATTGATCACGAGGGAAATACAAATCACTAGTTAGCAAGTTAACTAACAAGATCGCTAGTTAGGTACCAAATAAGTAGTGGTCTGACTTGGAGCACTGCCTCTTTGTCGATTCAACAGACTTGCCACCACTTGGAACGAGCATGTACAGATCCTGAGTCAGTTGAGGGTGGTGTTGTGGCAACAATGGGCCATGCAGTTCATCAGGTAACTCCTCAGAAATGTAGATACTTGTCGGATAAGGAGCATCTTCATTAAGGGCTTATCTTTTCATCAGGGCACCAGTACCTTGTGTTCATATCATATGTCCATCCTTTGCTTAGAATTGTTTTACCCGAGTCCTATTTAACCCACCACTGTATTTTTACTGTCTGTTATATTAATACCTTGCCAAGGCACAAACCAGTGGGGGTAGTTCTAGATTTCAATGTAAAAGGTAACAGCATAGAAAACAATGTGTGAATCATTTATTTTTAATGCTCCTGTGAGGAGTTTTAGCTGGTCATGTAACAATGGTAATGAAATGATTTCTCTATAAAGCTCAGAGCCATTGTGACCAGATAAATACACAAACAGCCAGTCAGTCAGATAGATAGATAGATAGATAGATAGATAGATAGATAGATAGATAGATAGATAGATAGATAGATAGATAGATAGATAGATAGATAGATAGATAGATAGATAGATAGATAGATACTTCATTGATCCCGAGGTAAATACAAATCGCTAGTTAGCAAGTTAACTAACAAGATCGCTAGTTAGGCACCAAATAAGTAGTGGTCTGACTTGGAGCACTGCCTCTTTGTCGATTCAACAGACTGACGGACTGACATATTTGTTAAATGTTTGACATGACTGACAACATTAAAGTCAGCTAACCCGTGCACAAGCATGAGGGTCTTTACCATGGGCTGGTGTAGACTGTGGCAAACATGGAGGTCACGATCCAACATGGTTACCTTTTATCCCATGGCACTTGAAAGTGTTATTTGGAGGTTATAATGTGATGAAAAGGTTATATTCCCCTGGTTAAATGTGCTGGGTACATTTCTGGGAGTCAAAGGGGGGTTTTAACCCATCAGAACTGTTGAATCATGTAACTTTCTGCTGATAAGCTGTTGAGTAACTTTTGCCCATTAGCCTACTATTTTATGCTTCCAACTGCCTTAGCACCAAAATTGACCCTACTGAAAGCAAGCTATTTTCCTATCCCCTACCACCAAACAAATGATTACTTGTATTTGTAGTTTGGTAGTATTAACATAAATACTGCTGTTGCTTCTACTACTACTGCTGTGTGATGAGCTAACCCATTATTAGATTGTCTGTTGTAGTTGCTAGGTTGATTCTGCCCTCACAGAAAATAAACTGCTCAAGGGTTAGATTGGAAAAAAAGTGAAATCACCTCTTCTAAGTGATCTTGGCTCACTCATTTTGTTCTGAAACAGAATGCTATGTCCAGACCAGTGTAACACTTTCTTCAGAACTCTTCCACATAATCATATAAATCAGATAACAGAGTAACTTTTACCTTCTTTAGATCAGTCAGTTGATATCGAAAAGGTTGAGCATAGGTAGGACCGGAGGCCATTTGACAAACAGTGCCACTACACAGATGGCCTACACAGAATGGTGTTTTTACATCACATTTGCAATGTGCATGCATGCAATAGCCACATTTAAATGTTTGCAATGTTGTTCATGTGACTCAAAGCATGTCATGCGGCCATTTGTGTGTTGTTCTATTGATATCAAACCTGCCAGTTTTTTATCACTATCAGAAAGCCCAATCAGAGAACAGACTATGGTGTGTCTACACATGATGGTTGACGTGTCTTACAGTCTTACCACAGTGCTACACAACTCAAAGCTTGACAGTATCACAATGACACTTTCCCCTGTTCTCTGTTTCACCTGATCTCTGATGCTTCTGCATCCAGCTTCAAGTGCACTGTTGAGGAACTGGAGAATATGGTACATCTGACTTTTTTCTTTTAAACAATGAACATTGTTGCTTGATGCAACCCAGCTTCATCTGCCATCCTTAAGATAAAACCATAATTAACACAATAATTGTAACCTTACCCCATGCCAAGGTAAATTAGAGATATATGATTATAATGGGCTTCGATTTCTTCTTAGGCATTGTCAACATAAAGCAAAGATTAAGATGACCTGTTACATCTTGTATCTGGCATTTCATCGTTTAACCAAAACTTTTAGAGAACTGATAAAGATTTGATTGCCTGATCAAGGATCTAGAGGGGTCAGTGTCTTTTGCTCCAGAGAACACATTTTGCTGTTGTTTGAGGTGCAGCACCTGCAGTGCAACCCACCCACCCCCTGTCCACAGAAACGACAGCAGATTACAACAGAGCCTCATCCCTCTGACAAGGTTGGCAGCCTATGGTTTCTTCCTCCGATGTGCCTTCAAGATCCCCATCACCTGAGAATAAACGCAAAGGGTCTGGTGTAAAAAACAATGTTTTATATGCAATACCTGTGCAGTCGTGCAGCAATTCACATTTAGAGAGGTGTCAGGCAGAGCGGGAGCCCTGAGGGGGCTGCCTGCCATTTGCAGCAGATTCAATTAGATCAGCACATACAGTATTGTCTTTAGAGTGACGGCCTGGATGGCACAGAGCACTGTCAGCAAGATAAAGGATTGCTTTTTGTACATGTTTAGGGTTTCTGATAGCAACAGTCTATCCAGTGGGAACTGGGTATAGTCTCTCCTGCTGTGAGAAATCAAAAAGAATGATCACAGATTTATGTTTCTTGGTGGATAGAGATGAAAAATGAATTGTATAGGATATGAAAGACAGAAAGCATTATGGAACAGAGAAAATGGGCCTTACGGTTGGCTATCTTTTGAATACAGTGGTATAAAACCACTTTGACTTTGATGTTCTTGTGCAAAAGTAAAGGTTCAGCATTATCAAATCATAAGAACTTCTGTGTTTGTGGTATGCATTTAACCATCTGAAGCCTATTGCACTAAGATCTTTAAAGGGAAAGCTCAGTGTTATTTTTGAATTTCATAGAACTTTGAAGTCATATGAAGTCCATTTCATTAATAAAAAATCAGCCAGGTAACTCTGGTCTGCTCCCCTCTTTCACGAGGAAATTAAGCCATACATTTCTGCACATGGCTGAATGAATAACTAAATTTTAGGTGAAAACAAAATGAAGAGACGGTATACAGTCACTGCAACGCTCGTTAGGACAACTGTACATTGTACTGAACACAGTCTCACTGCTTTACTCGATGCAAACAAGCCCCTTTGTTTTGGCACTACAATGGAACAATGCATTGTAGAAAGCCCTATGAGGGACTGCTGTCTTAGTCCCACGCCTGCTACTGTAACATGTGTATCCAGCCTTGGCCACATCTACAGATTCTGACAATCCAAGTGAAATTCTCAGAAGAACAGAGAGATTCTGCCTCCAGTCAAAACTAGAATTGTCTGCACAATGCAGGAAACAAAGCTTAAAGAGATACAAAAAGTTTCTCCATTACAAGACATGAGCAACACAACTTTTTAAAGGTCTCAAAGTTATTCAATGTCACAAAAACATATATGGAAAAAAAAAATCATTTGTGAATATCTTTTGACTTCAGCCAACCGCATGTTAATTTATGTCTTATTGAAAAAATACCAAGCCGAAAAAGCAGAACAATGCAAAAGCACACTAAAATTAAAATTGTTATTTTTCTTCTTATGTGCTGAACATGAAAAAATCTTTATTAGGAGACAAATTGATACTTTAAGCCTAATTTGTTTTTTTTTTGAATGTTAAAAAGAGGTAGTAAGGATATGTGCATTATATATGTTTCTTCTTAAAGTATGTTAAGAAGCCTTCTAATGTTTGCATGTTTTAAAAGGAAAACACTAACCTTCCCATGTACAAAACCCAAAACCAGCAAAGTTGGCACGTTGTGTAAATCGTGAATAAAAACAGAATACAATGATTTGCAAATCCTTTTCAACTTATATTCAATTGAATACACTGCAAAAACAAGATATTTAATGTTTGGACTGAGAAACTTTATTTTCTTTTGCAAATAATCATCAACTTAGAATTTAATGGCAGCAACACGTTGCAAAAAAGTTGGCACAGGGGCATTTTTACCACTGTGTTACATCGTTACATCGGGTGGAATTCTTTCCCATTCTTGCTTGATGTACAGCTTAAGTTGTTCAACAGTCCGGGGTCTCCGTTGATGCATTTTACGCTTCATAATGCGTCACACATTTTCAATGGGGGACAGGTCTGGACTACAGGCAGGCCAGTCTAGTACCCGCTCTCTTTTACTACGAAGCCACGCTGTTGTAACACATGCAGAATGTGGCTTGGCATTGTCTTGCTGAAATAAGCAGGGGCAATGGACTAGAGAAACATTTCCATGGTGGATATATGGAACTGTCTGTCTGGTGTGTGTGCTTACAGTTTTTAAGGTGGTGTTTTTTTTTTCTGTCAAGAGACTGACAGAGGTTGTGTTGCTTTAAAACAACACTACAAAATGTTTTTTAGTGTTTAAAAACTAAGTTTCAGAATACCACAGAGGTCATGTTATGCTTTTTTGAGTTGTACATGCCCTTAAAGAGGCTATGAGGAGTTTCTAAGTAATCACAAAAAAGTGTCACTTTTAGATATATGCCTGATCGAAATACACACTTTAAGATGATTTTGAGCATCAAAATAGGTTATCTATAAATGCTATTCCTTCGCTAGTGGTCGGGTCGGACAGCCGGCTATAAACTACAGTAAGTTTTCCAAAAATTGCTTGTTGTCACTCATCAAAAACTACCGCTACGTAACTAGATAGAGATACATTACCTCGTCGCTTTGCATCCTGTAGGTTGCTGAAAAAAGAAGTTGTAAAGCAATCACAGTTAGGATCACAACAAACACACGCTTTGACTTGGGTCACGTCTTTGGTGCATTCCAGTTGTTGTCAGAAGGAGGAATTTTCGGCTTCCAAGTAGGAACTGCCCCCAAAGTCTGAATTTTCTACTGTGAACTCGGTGAAACCTCGCCACCCCCGAGTTGACAATCGAAGATGGATGCCCCCAGTGTGAACAGTTATTTAGCTCCTGTAATAATCCATTTATTTGCACTTCTGACTGGGGTGTGTCACTCTAGATCAGCTGTATACATCGTAATGTTAGACTTATATTTACAAAAATGCTGCCATAGAGATAATCACATTCTTCATGTGATATTTGTGAACAACAACGCAGGGCGTGCTAACAACAGCTAACAATAGCCTGGTAGATAGGCATTTTTTTTCTGACTTCAACTGGAAAGCCGATAAGTCGGAGATGATGTCACTGCCAGTTCCGAGGTTACTGGAACGCAGCATTACAACAGTCACCGCGCGTGCTCATGGGTAGCAGAGTCTTAATGTCTTCGGAAATAGATTCTCCTCATAGCACCTTTCACTTAATTTTACGTGTCTTGTCCAGGTGCTGGAACACTTCTACGCAACCAACAAAAAGTTCCCTGCATCTAAAACAGCACATGTAGCAAACAGCTACATTTAGACCTGCCAGTGTAATTTCCTTGCACTGTTTTGGTAATTGTTTAAGCCCATTGGCTTAAGGAGGCAAGTCAAGCACATGCAAAGACATTGCATTAAGCATAAGGCAAACTGGCGCTTATGTGGCACTGAATCGGTATCAAAGTCCGCGGGATTTTTCACTGTTTTTTTAGGTTATTGTTTATAAAATAAAAAAAAGGAGACATATTTACACCACGATAATCTTCACAAAATGAACACAGCTGTTGTCAAAGGGTAAACCTAAAAAGCTATTGTCAGGCTGTTATGGAAGAATGATGAAGTGATTAAAATTAGAAGCTCCTACATGGCTGCCAACTTAAATCTTGCACTTTTGATCAAAATAATTGATAGTTTGGATCAAACTGAATTATAGAACTGAAAGTAAAAAATTTTTAAAAAGCAAAACTTTATTTATGTAGAATTTTTAAAATGCCATGGTATGGTGTCCTTGAGAAAAATAAGGTGACACAGAACACTAAAACAAAGTCAAAAAGGGTTGAACAAAGACAAAACAAAGCAAACATACTAGTACAGAAAGAGACAGTAAGATTTACATTAAGCGTTTAATTTCTAAAAGCCTTTTGCAGCAATCTAAAGATTCTTGATCCAAGGAGGTCAGAAATTAAACAGAGGTTAAAGTCTTACAGTGCTTGATATGTTAGTAACACAATTTTATAATTTATTCCAAATTTAATTGGAAGCCAGTGGGGAGATGTAAGAAAAGGAGAGATATGGGACTGCCGGGTGATGAGCTGAGCTGCTGCATTTTGAACTAACTGTAAACGCTGCAGTGATTTTTGGCTGAGGCAAGTGCAGCAATAGTTACAGTTATCCACACCGGAGAAAATGAATGTATAAGAATTTATGAATTAAAAGTTACAGATCTGATGAAAGAATCATTTGTTTGATTCTGAAAATATTTCCGAACTGTACGGAGCAGACACGCTTTGTGATACAGAGATCAAGTGTTGGTCAACATATTATTTCTAGACTTTTAGCAGCAGGTTTGAAATTTGATTGATACGGGCCAATGAACGTTGCAACTCAGGAGGGGTCCTATTTATCAGGGTTGAGATGAAGTGAAAAAGCAGACATTCAGTTTTGGATGGTTGTTCAACAGTCATGGATAGTGGAAATTAAATTTATGGTTTGACTAAAATGCAAATCTGAGAGTAATCAGTAAAACAGTGGTATGAAATATCATATTGAGTGAGCAGATTGCCCACCGGCAGCATATTAAGCATATTGTTAATAAATACATCACAATACCAGTTGATCTAATCTGAGTTCAAGGACATTCAAGATATAGCACTCTAGTTATGTAGTCTGTCCAGTAATGGCAGATGGTGTCATAGGCTGCAGACAGATCCAGAAGGACCAACACTGACAACTTACCTTTGTCTGCTGTATGAGAACATCAGTATTGACTCTTTGTAATGCTCTCTCAGTATTGTTTTCATTGCAAAAACCCAATTAGATTTTGTGAAAGATGTTGTGCTCTCTTTGAAATTCTGTGCCCCCCGCGCTGCGCCATGAAATTAGGGCCCTATGGCTTTCAATATGAATGGTGTATATCATCTCAAATTGAGAGACAAGGGTCACCCATTACAGGTCCTTGTTGAAACTGGACCCAGTATCTTATTAAAACAGAAACATTTTGCTCTCTCTCTTCTCTGGCTTAAAAAGGTGAGTTAATTACCAGAATCAGTCCATACAAAGGTCATAATCATATCAGACAATATTTGCATCAAAGTCAGAGAGGAAGCCAGATGTGTTTAAATTACTGTCACCTTGAGCGAAGACAGCATTAAAGACTCTTCATTTGTGATGTTATCTGCACAGACATCGGGCATTAATTATGCAGGGAAACATTTGCACTGCTGATGAAAGGAGCATCTGAAGAGACGTTCATCAAGAAGACCTGATATGACCTTGGATTATCAAAAATTAGGTAAAGATGGTCTACTGTCTTTATTTGCCAGCATGTCACTGGCATTGTAAGATCTTTAATCTAAATACCAGTCTGATATTGAGTCACTGTGTACTGGCCAACTTGCCACTGTTGCTTTGACAGAGGTCCTCTTGCAGTGTTTAGTGTTTAACTTGTAAAAGAATAAAATAAATGTTTGGACAAGACCACACAAAATTTCCTGGGAAGTAATGTTTTAAAAAAGCTTGGAAATGCTGTCAGTGAGGTCATTCAGAAGTATTGAAAGCTTTCCATTGTATGGCAGGGATGTTGAAAACAGTGACAGCTTTTCAATGTCAGATTGATTGAGACAAGAGCTACTGCAACATTGAGTTCAACATTCTTATAATTATCAGAAATAAAATACTCTATTTGAGAACTTGAAAGTTTGTTTTTCAGAACAATCAGACTTAAAAATGATAGATTCACACCTCTTGTTGGGGATGCATATCTTACTTTCACATGATGATATTAAGGTCACTTCCAAACAGAGTTCAATTTAGAACTAAATTCACAACATTTTGAATTATAAATTAGATTTGTTTTTCCTTCACGCTGCTTTTTGTCAAGCAAGCCAAAGCCTGCAAAATGCTGTTTGATATAACAAAGATGGGCCTTTAGTCTCGTTGATTTATTGTGTACATGATAGTCCTCCAACCTACTCTGTCTCTGAAAAGAGGGCTTTGAATGTCCTGCATTCTTGGTCTCATCTTCAAAATCATCTTACACTGCAACTTTAGAAGACTTTCACACTAGGACTAAGGCTCAGATGACCAGCGTGTGTCCGTACGTTGTTGATGATCGCTGCAGGTTTGTTGATTGATGAAACCTAGGTTTGTTAGGGTTGGTTGTTATTGACATAAAGCTCCTTATGCTGCTGCTGTCTTGGCCAAGACTCCCAGAAGAAATTCTTGTTAAATAGAAGTTAAATGAAGTTTGAATTTTGAAAAATATGGATATGATTGAATATTTCCATCATCAGAGTTGGAGAATAAAGAGCTTATTTCCAAGGGGGATTAATGGGGATTTTTCAAAAGTTATTTCTAATAATTTGCATTTTAAATTTGTGTTTAATGTTTTTAAAGAGTTTCTTGTGTAATTTTCTAAAGTGTTTTTTTAATAACGAGGGTTTTTAAGCCTTTGTTTTTCCTTCTCATTTCTTGCAGTTGTTTATAATGTCTCTGTGCAAATAAGCACTTTAAAAAGACCACTGTATTAACTTATTTACTATACAATAGATAGTGTTTCTCAGGTTTTTTCACCAAAATATTCCTGTACACTCCTCTCACTCCTTGTCATTATCTTTATATGGTTGCATATTACTGGTTAAACTTATTAACGTGCTTTACCCTTTTGTTTTTTGTTTTTCAATTTCATTCCTACACCATTTAAGTGGGTTTGCATTATGTTTCTTGATGATCAGATGAAGGCCAAAGGCTGAAACTGATGAAGTTTGTTTCTGACCTACAGATGATGCTGGAGCTCTTTTGATTGTCTTACAAACACAGTTACATGCAGATAAAAGTCAGTAAGGGAAGAAATAAGAAAAGTGGAAGGAAGGAAGAAAGTGATCGCACAAATATTATGCTGCTCATATCCTTTAGTTTTATAGTTATTAACACCATGTACAACCAGATCATCAGGACAAAACAGCTTTGCAATACCGTCATTTATTCCATGAGAAGCTTTCACAATAAAACCCCTTAGTAGTCCTACCAAGAAGTAAAAATAATCCAGTTTTTACTTTGAATAGAACAAAAGAAGTGCTTCCATCTCTTGATAGATGTAGCAGAGACGACTTCCAAGTGCTGACATTCATCTACGTTGAAGTCCAGCTAAGTTGTCTAAGTGTGTTCACTGTTAGCTCACTTTTCAGTCTTGAACTGAACAATGAACACTCATTTAACAAAATAAATGACTGCGGTCAATGAGCACCAGTTATCTTGCAGTTAAGGCAAAATACTGAAGCATGCTCAGTTGACCATGGTCATTAGAAGCATGTTGATGTTTGGATGACCCAGGCTCATGTGTGCCTGAGGTTTAACTTTCAGTATCTAAAAAAAGTGTATTTTTTTTAGTGTTTGGCAGTGTTCACCTATGTTGCACTTTCATTTGTCAAGTACAGTGATATGCACCAATAAGATTTAGTTCTGTCGGTGGAATAAGTCGTTGCTACTTTAGCTTCTTTGAATGTTGTAAAACTGAGAAGATTGAAAGGCAAATATGAGCACAAAATCATCTGCATACAAAGATGCAGCTTTTAAATTGAAGTGCCTCTACTTAACACTGAGAAGAAAAAATATTGAAGCTCTTTGATTAAATATCAAATGCACCATGCAGTGCTGATATAGTCACCAAATACAAAATGTCTGAATCAAATTGAAGGCTTCAATAAAAATACTCTGCTTTGATACATGACCTTGTCTGCATACATCTGCAATTATTTATATTTTCCAATGTATTTCAGTTGGTTTGCTTCAGACCTAAAGGTTAGTTTTTCTGAGGGCTGTTTGGAGAAATGACTTAAAGGATGTGACAAGTAATTTAAAAAAACACTCAAGATTTTGATAAATGGCCTGTCTTTAATTCATGTTCTGAATGTTCATGTCCTCTTGGACAAATATTCCAAAGAAAATATTCTTTATGATGGTGTCTGAATAATTTATGTAATTCATACTATATCATCTACACAAGGATTTTCAAGTATCTACTGAAAAGATGGTGCTTTTATGAAATATTATGCAGGGTTATGTCACGACCTGATAATGTTTTTCAGACAGTTGTTTAAGTGAATGTTTACAATTGGCTGTGATTTCCTCCTCTGCAGTTATCGAATGTGGATGTTTCTCCACAAAAGAGACAAACATACTTGTTTTTTCGTCTCAGTCTCAGGAGAAACATCCATCTGCATTAAACAGCCCTTCGTTTCCTTCATGTACATTTGAATATAAAACAAACAGCCCACAGGACACGGTGAACACAATACACTCCATCACATTTTCAAGATAAGGACGGGATAACTGTACACACAGGCAGAAGAAAGTAAAAACAGCAGAAGTCACTGCAGACATCCTTCAAGTACACAGTTTTTATTTACACATTCCTCTTTTTTTGTATTTTCAGTTTACATTTCTGGCAAGATTATTATGATTCAAGGCCCAAATATTCTGAGCATGCAGGTTCTGGATGAAAATGATCAAGACTTGATTATCTGCTTCTTTTCCAAAGAGGATCAAACTCACCGTTGTCTTCATTGTTCAAACTGAAATAGACAGGATCACCGAGATCCAAGTGTATACTTTAAAGTTTTTCAAAATACAGAATACAGTTTCTTTAGGTTGGACTCCAATATTCAGACTTTGTCCTAGAGCAGAGATTTTACAAGGACAAATGTTACATTACCTCACAACTCCAACTTGTATTTCACTGACCTTGTTACTGAAGTAAACAACATTTCAGAGCAAACTGGGTTTCAATGTAGAGCTACCGTCTCACGGTTTTATTCCTACATGAGATTTAAAACTGCTGGACAGAGAAGGCAGAATGATAGGTCAAGGAGAAGAGCCAGGGTGTTTTAATGGTTGGGTGGTGAGTTGGAAAGTTATTTCTTGAATATGTCCTACAAGATTTGAGGTCACAGTGAGCTTGACCTATAACTATCAACATCTAATCAGTCTATCACTAAGTTTGAGATGGCATATGTGTGCAATGCTAGACTATGGAAGGACAGATAACAATCCAAAATCATAATACAAGGCATACAAATGTTAAATAATAAAAAAATAAAATAATACTTATTTTCAAATAATCAAATAATTTTCTGATATTTTGAATAAATTATCCTTTAATCACAAATAAGAGTTTTAATTCAGATTCAAGTCTGGGATAAATCACATGATCCTACACAAAAATAAAAACAACATGTCATTATTTATTTTGACTGAGATCAAAAAATCAACGTTAAGATTTGTCAGTTTGGCAGCCTCTTTCATTAAAATAGTTTTCTGACAACAAGGCTAATCTGGTATGATTTAACTAGTTAAAATTAAATTTGTTAGTGAGTGTCTCCTGTTCTAAAAACCTTCCCAGTGAGGAGAGGACACATATTCAGTGGAATAGACAAAAAGAGAAGAGACATCTTTATCAGTTTTAGCCTGATCATAACTCGCTAACATGCAGGGGCTCAAAGGGGCTCTAATATGATGTCATTTAAATGTGCAGTTTCATTAAGTGTGTACTGTGTATTATTTTGTGATCTTTGCTTAACAGTTTGTTGGCCTTATTGATGCATTGTAGAAGCACTTTGAGTTTGATTTGAGAAGTGAAATAAGATAGTGCCTCTTTCCTTTTGGTAAACTCTAAATTAAATGTTCAACACCCCCTGAATTTTGATCAACTTAAAAGTGACAGATGAAGCAAGTTTCATCTGAAAGACAGAAAATGTTGGTATTCCCTAAAGATCACCATAAAATATGACAAAATAGTTGAAGAAAGAGCGGGGGCACCATGGTGACCTTAAAAACTGGAGGACCTTCTGTCTTTGTTGTGACTTGGCAAACACCAGAGGAGTGTTTAATTTTAGCAGCAAGGACGTTTTGTTTTATATAAATTACCGTCAGACATCCAGTTTTCTAACTATTATTCAAGCTGTTTTTCAAAACAACAGTCTACCTATAAGCCATCCATCACTGAAAAGTTACTTTTCAATAGCGTTTTTGATGTGCCAGACATCTTAATTATGAGCCTTCTTTTTTCTTAGCTTGTTTGTTTTAGTGTTTCCCTGGTCTTCATAGTTCTGTAATTCAGCTCACACAACCTCTTGCTTATCAGAACTTCACCAATGTTCATTTATTCAACATGCTCTGGGGAAATTATTTTTATTTAACCTGTTCTCATATTATGTGTCTTCAGCAATTTCAGTCCCACTTCAAGTCTTTTGGTTTATAGAATTCATATAGGAATCTTGGTTATTTCTTGTGAAGTGTGAATTAACGCAAACTAAACTGAATATGAGAGTATGACTGTAAATCCTTCTGTTGTTGGATAGAATTTCACATTCATGTTAAGAAGATGTTTGAAGCCAAATGCTATGCTGATGCTCTGAGCTGATGCTCTCGCCTAAAGAAGTTATCAGAAAAAACGAAGGTCTCTAGGTCTGGAATGTCATTAAAGGAGACATATCATGCTGATGCATGATTTAATACTTACATATAATATAATAAATTTGAAAACAAGACCTTACACCCCCTTAATTTTCAAAAAATGAGATATTGTATTTTTTCTAATATCCTAGAAAGAGATTTGATGCCTCTGAAAATAGGTCATTGCGAGATGTCCGCGAGATTTCAAACGTCGTGACGACACGAGGTACCTTTCTTTATATTGGAGTAATCTGATAAAACACTTCCTCCTCTGTGATGTCTGTTAGCCACAAAACCGTCACAGAGGAACACATCCGTCCAGCAGCAGTATATAGATCCCTAGCTCACACTCACTCATTACCTGCTCTGGCCTGTAGGGGGACTCAATATGCGGTCGCTGCTTTGAGCCTGCCGGAAAATACAGTAGAAGAAGAAGGACAGGTTGGCTCTACCCCCGATAGAACTGACCAATCAGAGCACAAAGGGCTGCGACGTTGCGAGGTAACTTTAGGTCATCCTCAGATCCGAGCATTTCAACGAGAGCTTGATAATGGCCTAAAATGAGGATTTTGAGAATGCAATTGTGGGGCAATGAAGGAACTAAATGACTTGTATTGAGGGCAGAAATGCTTTACAGGCATCCTAGTCTGGCATAGTGAAAAGGAGAAACAAGCATGATATGTCTCCTTTAAACTTAAATGAAAATATTGAAAGTTTCTCATTGCTTGTTTTTTTCCTTGGATCATAAATGAATCATTTTAGGGGTTTCCACCTCTGTCTGACCCATTATGATGAACAGTTAAAGGACATGAGACCAAATGTTGTACTTCCAACAAGGTACAGCTGTCCCTTAAAATTAATAAAGCATACACTAAGAGACATTCTAAAATTTCTTAAATACATTATTATCATTTCATCCAAATTCTCTCTGGGTAATATTCTACAAGGTTAATCGAACCCATTTCTTGGTTTCATGTAAGATATCCTGTGACCCCCTCATTTGGTGTTCTATGACCCCCTGAGGTGTCAAGATCACCACTTTGGGAAACACTGCTCTAGAGGGCAAGGTGTTAACATACAGCATCTTACACACAGTAGTTCTGCCATTTTTTAAGAAGTGTTCTTCTTTATTACATTTTGGTGGTCTTGCTAAAAACTGTTTGTACTTGTATGCACATAGATCTTAATTAAGTTTTCATTCCACGTGTGACAGTGGCCATGTGGTGCAACTTAAAACACAAACCCCACCACTAAAAACTTCTATGAGGAGTCAGTGACCATTTTGTTGCTTTTCTAATTGATGAGTTGGATTAAATATTGACCCATTTTTTCCAAGCAATTACTATAATGTACAGAAATGCAGCAGAACACATTGCAAAATAAATTGCATCTTTTAGCATGTGACAAAGTGACAGTGTGTTTGACGATAAATAAGTTGTTTTTCCCCTTAACATCGCCACAATCCAATTAACTTTCCTTCCAGCAGTCCCATTTGCCAAATTTGCAGCCCAACTGCTGGCTGAAGTTTCTCAAACAGTAACTGACAGACTTTAGCACACTATGATGGATTTGCTGTATCATCGTATTAAATTCTCTGATGCCAAAATACTCAATCAGCACACAAACTCAATCCTCCCAACAGCTGCACAACAATGCCAGAGTCTTTAGCCAAAAGCTATCTGACATTTGGCTTTAATTTCACAAACATTACAGAAACAAATGAGCTATAGGGTGAACATGAGTCAGAGCCAGTTATGAGCCTCACCCAGAGCAAGGGTGATACATAGAAAATTCTAGACAAATTGACATTTATTACCATGAAAACTGTCCAGTGGTCTATCAGCATCCACATGGAAACCTGCCTCGGGTCAAAGAAACACAGATTTTTCAAACCAAGATCTCTGATGCTGTCTTGTTATCAGCAAGTGGCAAAACTAGATCCTGTCAGACAGCTCCTCCTGCCTTACAGAGCATACAAAATGCAACAGAGTCACTGTGTCTCTGTCTTCTGCTGGCCCTGCTTTGTGTCACCTCAGCAGCTCCCTGTCGGATTTCTGCTGGAGCCCGACACACAGAGGTTTTATAGCATTATTAGAAAAAGCTTGCCTTTACTATGAATGTCTGACCACTGGTGGGAAGCAGCATGTTTTCTTTACCCCTGATAGGAAACACTAGTTGATGTTGAAGATCCGCCATTCAAGGAGTGACTGAAATGCCAAAGCACCTGAAGTGAATTTAGTGCACTGTAAATGCCTGAAATAACTTCTCATAGTCCTGATAATTACTTTTAACAACCTATGCTGCCCTTATTTAAATTAATTGAATGTTGCGATATTGTTGCTGCTGGCAATTTTGATTTGCTTTTTTGTTAAGCTATGCTGAAGGTCCCTGACTGTTCTGGTCTGTATGTAAAGCTGGAAAATAAAATAATTAAACTTTAAGCTTATGTTATTTGAAGCCTGTCAGTCAAATTAACCACATAAAACAGTTTTAGTAATTCAATATAAATCCATCACCTTGCTAATGTTTTTCGCTTTTTTCATTACTGGATCCTCACATGTTTTAATTGGTAATTTGACCTTTTATGAAGCCACAGGTTCCTTAGCTAGCCCACAACTTTGATAAGCATATGCTGCATGCAGGTGAATATTAAAAATGGCTACAGGTTTTACCCTCAGAAGTCTTGATTATTCTGTAACCCCACCTTTCTGGCTCATTTACTTTTTATAGTTGAAACAGGCTGTTCAACTAAAATGCTGTTTCTCAAATAGTTACAGTACGGCAAGCCCCTTAAAGGCGGCCTGGTCAAACTATGGCTTGGGTATTATGGAGTTTAAATGACCACCCCAGCAGTCTATCCAAAATCATTAAGAGGATGCATTTCAGCCTCTTGTTTCTGTGAGCTTTTCCTGCCACTGAGTGCCCAAAGCTCATGAGCATTTGTGAAGGCTGAACTAGGAACTAGTAAGTAGTGAATATTACTGAAATGTTGAATATTGTGCTTTTTAAAGTTTAACACTCCCTTTGTGTTTTGTGATAAAGCACTTCTCTGCACAAGACAAAAAAGTTGAAAAGTCTACAGCTTTAGGACCTCCCCACCTCCTCCTGTTTACAGCACCAGTAGCTGCCTAAAACAACTTGTTCCAACAGCCCTCCCTAATAGACTTCTCACTGTGATTCCCTACCATTGTTTTATTGGAAGTTTAGGACCACAGGCTCTGGCTGGCAAGCCCAATGCAGAGCATAGACTGTCAAAAGAATACAGAATCGCTTACAACATGCACAAAAAAAATGTCCCAGACTCACACAGAGGCACGCTGATAAAGCTAATCCCGTCCTGCCTGCATTTTTGCTTAGTTTTGCTGTGGATGTGTTTGACTTTGTGATCAAAAGAGGAATTTTTCCATGTACAGACTATAGAAAATGTGTTATTTTATTTAGCTTTATATTTTTCTCATACAAATCTGTGTTTGAGATGTGTCACTCAACATCAGCTGATCTCTATGTGGGTAACGATTGTCACACACAGCCATACCATCCTGAGCACACCTGATCTCATCGTCCCAGAAGCAGGGTCAGGCCTGGTTAGAACATGGAGGGGAGACTGCCTTGGAATATGAGGTGCTGTAAGCTTCTGAAACCATAGCCAGTCTGGTCGGAGGTACTCCAGCATGGCTCTTCCTCTCCAACCACTGTACAGTTCTGGCTGATCATTCTCTAGTAAATCCTCCTGACCCTGCAGTTGTACCAGCCCCTCCTTCCCTCACAGTCCCCGTTTCTACTGAAGTAGCTCTTGGCCTTACTCCATCTCCTCAGCAAGTGCCAAGTGCTGACCGGGCTGCTCGATCAGTGGGGCTTCCTACTGGAGAAACCCCTCCACCAAGTCCAGCTGTGTGGACTCTCCACCACCATCCAACAGGCTCTGAGCAGATGGAGCGCCCGTCATCCTATGGGGAGAGATTTGTCTCAAAATGATTCACACAAATCTCTCCATGATTTTCACATGTGTTTTTCAGATCCACAAATATATCAATAATATTCACATGTGTTTTTCAGATCCACAAATATATCCATAATTTTCTCATGTGTTTTTCAGATCCACAAATATATATATGATTTTCACATGTGTTTTTCAGATTCACAAATATATATTTGATTTTCACATGTGTTTTCAAATTTTGTGAGTGCATTTATCATGACTTATCATTTGTAAATCTTCAATTCTGCTTGTGAACTGTTGGAAGTGCGTTTGTGGATCAACTGACACCTGCATTCATTTTTGAGACAAACGTAACGCAGTTTCCTAGAAATGCACACACATATTTGGAGGGATTTATCTCATTAATATGCAGACAAATATCCATGAATTTCACATGTGTTTTGCAGATCCACAAATATAAACATATTTTTTTCATGTGTTTTGGGATTCACAAAAATTTTTACGATTTTCACATGTGTTTCTCCGATCTGCAAACATATGCATGATTTTCACATGTGTTTTTAAGGTTCACAAATATATCCACGTTTTTCACATGTATTTTTAAAGTTTGTGAGAGCATTTATCATGACTTATCATTTGTAAATCTTCAGTTGTGCTTGTGAATCATTTAAAAAATGCGTTAGTGGATCAACAGAACCGTGCCTCTATTTTTGAGACAAATGTACCGCAGTTTCACAGAGATTCTCACACACACAGGTTGAGAATATTCACATGTGTCTCAAGCCCCGCCCCCTCCATCCACTAGGCGGCAGTGTTGCTGTCTTTGTTTAACAGGGGGCGTCAAACGGCCTGCTCCGGCTCGGTGCTGTTGAAGAAGAAGGAAGCCCCTTCAGGAGCAGAAAGGCGCCTCAACTTAGAAGCAAAAGCAGCCTAACCCAGTCCGCCAGTATTCATTTCTGGCGCCTCGCCATGCTCTGAAGTGTGTCTTTTATATGTGTATAATGTTTATTCATTTTTCTGAACAGAACTTTGACGATCATTAACAGATGAACGTAAACGCACCAGGCACAGCATTGCTGCAGACCGCTGACGCCTCCTCCTGCTGACTGGGCAAAGTCAGAAAGATATTCACTAATCTGACCCTCTTTTCAGTCACTGTCATGAAGACTGGAAGCTACAGCCCGCTTTTTCCTCAAAACGAGCCGTTCTCCGAGCCAGACAGCTTCTATTTGTATTCAATTGTTGTCGGTGATGCTCGACGGCTTAGGGAGCGTCGGCAATTCACCATAGCAAAGGAAAGCGGTGAATGAAAACTCAGTACTGTCACCATGAAAAACTGTAATGTCGTCAGAAACACACTACACAAGACCTTATGTTATTCATTAAAAAATGTCACAGTTTGTTAAAAAATATCAAGATATACACAGGACGTTTATGATCGGGAAAAAAGCCAGTGCCATTAAATTTATGAGCTCTACTGACATTTTCACAAATATTTGGATGTTTATCTCCTCCACCTACAGCCATATGCTTTTTCTCTTTAGAGAAATAGGTTTAAACTCAATGTCTATGATTTTTTTTTTTTTCATTTTATTTAAAGAGGACAGCGCACATCAATCATACATTACTGTAAATGTGCCAGTTTTAGCCAAAGGCTAGTTTCCAACTGAAGTCCTCTGGCATGGTGTTAAGAGCCATTGAGACATACAAGGGTCATAGTACATAATTAAAAAAAACAAACAAAGACAAACATTACAAAAAAGAGATACATAGGAGAGATAAAGATACTTAGGAGAGATCAAATTTAAATATTTACTTTGATGTTAATATGATTAGTTGATGCCTATAAAACTGCAATAACTCTACTGCTGTTAAATAGGCTATACCAAACTCAACCCAGTTATCAAATATTCTCTAGCCTTGTACTGCAGCCCTTTAGAGAAGAGAGCTTTTCATAAATTTATTTATATTAAATGCAGTTGAGCAATAAAAAATTCCTGGTTTGCCGCTATATGTTTTCCAACTATATTTTCATTAGTCTGTAATAGGCGCAAAGATCCTGATAAGGTATTTTCTACAGCATTTTTTATAGAAGAGGTTTTTATTTTTTACACATATGATCTACTATTGGGGAAGTGAAAAAAGCAACTGAAATTGAAAGCTGTGATAATTTATTTTATATTTAACACTTTCTGGTATAACAGATTAAAAGAAATGTGTGAATAAGTACTTCTATGATCTTCACACTTATAAAACTTTGAAGGATTAAAAACTAATCCCATAGAGTATGTGAAATCAAATATTTGGGATGAAATAAAAATAGAATACTTAAGATGGTTATTTAAAAAAAGAGAAAGTGAGTTTAAATGATGGAAAATGATTAAAGGCCTGTCATTGAAACTGTTAATGGGATGCTATTTATTTCACATAGTATTCCTTCCTGAAAACTTTATTGTGAAAGGATAATTTTATAAATGACCTGAAAGTCAATACTGCTTGAAAAGTATTTGCCTGAAAATATATAAACATTAAACTTTCTTTAGTGAGCCGTGAAGTAGGCTAAACCAGAGATGTTTGATCCTTAAGATAAGTTCTGCAACAGTACCGTTCAATTATTATAGTCATTACCTATTAACAGAAATTAATATTTTAAGAAATAATGTGTCCTGTGTATATCTTGATATTTTTTAACAAACTGTGACATTTTTTAATGAATAACACAAGGTCTTGTGTAGTGTGTTACAGTTTTTCATGGTGACAGTACTGAGTTTTCATTCACGCTTTCCTTTGCTATGGTGAATTGCGGCGCTCCCTAAGCCGTCGAGCATCACCGACAACACTTTGATACAAATAGAAGCTGTCTGGCTCGGAGAACGGCTCGTTTTGAGAAAAAGCGGGCTGTAGCTTCCAGTCTTCATGACAGTGACTGAAAAGAGGTCAGATTAGTGAATATCTTTCTGACTTTGCCCAGTCAGCAGGAGGCGTCAGCGGTCTGCAGCAATGCTGTGCCTGGTGCGTTTCGTTCATCTGTTAATGATCGTCAAAGTTCTGTTCAGAAAAATGAATAAACATTATACACATATAAAAGACACACTCCAGAGCATGGCGGGGGCCAGAAATGAATACTGGCGGACTGGGTTAGGCTGCTTTTGCTTCTAAGTTGAGGCGCCTTTCTGCTCCTGAAGGGGCTTCCTTCCTCTTCAACAGCACCGAGCGAGCAGGCCGTTTAGCGCCCCTGTTAAACAAAGACAGCAACACTGCCGCCTAGTGGATGGAGGGGGCGGGGCTTGAGACACATGTGAATATTCTCAACCTGTGTGTGTGAGAATCTCTGTGAAACTGCGGTACATTTGTCTCAAAAATAGAGGCACGTGTCCGTTGATCCACTAAAGGCTGTTAAATGATTCACAAGCACAACTGAAGATTTACAAATGATAAGTCATGATAAATGCTCTCACAAACTTTAAAAATACATGTGAAAAACGTGGATATATTTGTGAACCTTAAAAACACATGTGAAAATCATACATATGTTTGCAGATCGGAGAAACACATGTGAAAATCGTAAAAATATTTGTGAATCCTAAAAACACATGAGAAAATTATGTTTATATTTGTGGATCTGCAAAACACATGTGAAATTCATGGATATTTGTCTGCATATTAATGAGATAAATCCCTCCAAATATGTGTGTGCATTTCTAGGAAACTGCGTTACGTTTGTCTCAAAAATGAATGCAGGTGTCAGTTGATCCACAAACGCACTTCCAACAGTTCACAAGCAGAATTGAAGATTTACAAATGATAAGTCATGATAAATGCACTCACAAAATTTGAAAACACATGTGAAAATCAAATATATATTTGTGAATCTGAAAAACACATGTGAAAATCATATATATATTTGTGGATCTGAAAAACACATGAGAAAATTATGGATATATTTGTGGATCTGAAAAACACATGTGAATATTATTGATATATTTGTGGATCTGAAAAACACATGTGAAAATCATGAAGAGATTTGTGTGAATCATTTTGAGACAAATCTCTCCCCATATCATCCAAGCTCCACGGTAACACTCACTCTTCACCCCCTTTGTTTGTGACCAATTATATGAAACTAAGTCAGGGCAAACTGTGGGCTCTTTAAGTAATGAAGTAGCATGAGTTGGTATGTAAAATGTGAAGGAACTTCATCTCCATACATCTAGCTTGAACACAATACAAGTGTAAAACATCTGTGTCATCCCTACAACAGAGAGAGAAGACTGACTTTTAGCTGCTACCATAAAACACTTAATTGCTTTTTGGATTCTACAAAAACGAAATCTTGTTAAGATGTCTCTTACAACAAGATCACAATGTGTGAAGCTCCCCACAGATGAATCCAGGAGTATTCATGTCCCACACACTTCATTTGGCACTATAAAAATCACAGACAGCCAAAGCACTGTTCCCGACAACCATCTCATTACCTCACTGGTGATTTAAAAGCAATAGTTTGGTTATAATTATACCCCTTACTTTTGCAGGGCACATTATCTAAGCCAGGATTAAATGTCTTGCCCCGAGTCAAACTCCCTGAGACGGAGCAACAACAGGACATTATTTCCAATTTCTGCCGCAAAACAGTCTGTTCTGGGTATCTATAATTCGTCAGGGAGATGCGTTCCGTGTTACTGCAACTCCGAAATTATTCCTTTGAAGTGTTTTGTGAGGCTGTTGCTTTCCGAGTCCCCTGACAATACTCCTCTCCATCTTCGTCTCTTATTGTCTCTTTGTTTCTCGTCCTCCCTCTCATTCCCTCCCTTCACACATCATTATGTTAGAATTATTGCTCGCTGAGTACTCCGCTCCACATCTGTCCTCTCCAGTTGGGCTGGCCTACACTAGCTGTGTCTAGAATCCCAGCGGGCATTGCTGGGCCGGGGCTACATGGCTCATGGCTCAGCAGCCTCCCTTCACCCCCTCTTCCCCTTTTTCTTTCCTCCACAAAACCATCACCATCTCCCACTCTCCTGACATACACACTTCACTCATTTGAACAAAAGGAAAAACACGAGGCAGGGGTTGTTAACTGGCAAAGCATTAAATTATCAGCGAGAGCCATAAAAATTGGAATTAGCTGACTTTCACAGGGTGGTAATTAAAGCAGGAGGCTGTCATTTGAAGTTTACTATTCATTTAACTGCAGCAGCAGCACCGTCACAGAGGCTGCAGGAGACGACCAAGCAGCAGGGTGAGACACAGGCCAGAGACAACTTTATCAGACAACACAAGAGTGCAGAGGTTGAAGGAGCTGCTCCAGTTATGGTACACTACTGATCCCTCGTTGCTGAATAATAAGTAAAAATCTAAATACTATTTTGTTAAAGGATAAGTTCGGTTTCTGCAGCTTTCACATTGTTTATAGAATGAAGCAGAACAATATACTCACCCAGAAGGCTTTCCTGATCCAAACAGTGCTTCAGGAGATATTTAGATCCAAAATCGAGCGGCGGACATCCGTATCACATAGGGCATACAGCGCTGCTCCTAAAACTGCATTAATCGTCCAAAAACTCATTAGTTTCACCAATATTTCAACATGGTCCGCTCGGGCTACTCCTCCAAGACAGTCTGGGGTCGCTCCACCCATGTTTTTGTGACTGTGCTGACCTCTGAACTGGAAACTTTCTTCACGGCTGCCGCGCATGCGCAGTATGGCTTCCTCCTTTCGATGAGCTCCTCATCTGTAAACTCTGGCTCAAAACTGTAAGGACACCCATCATATTCAAAGTTCTCCTCCACAACATCTTCATCCGATAGATATTGGTCCATTTTGCACAAAACTGGAAGAAGAAAGTTATTCAGTAGCTGGTGGTCGCCGCTGAAACAATGAGCCGTACTGCGCATGCGCGGCAGCCGTAAAGAAAGTTTCCAGTTCAGAGGTCAGCACAGTCTCAAAAACATGGGTGGAGAAATATTGGTGAAACTAATGAGTTTTTGGACGATTAATGCAGTTTAGGAGCGGCGCTGTATGCCCAATGTACTGCCATTATACGGATGTCCGCCGCTCGATTTTGGATCTAAATATCTCCCGAAGCACTGTTTGGATCAGGAAAGCCTTCTGGGTGAGTATATTGTTCTGCTTCATTCTATTAACAATGTGAAAGCTGCAGAAACCAAACTTTTCCTTTAAATCCTGCTTGTAAGGGAGTTACTGAAAACTAAACTTGTTTTATTGGCAGTTAATTAACTATTGTGGTAGAATTGGAACGAAGCACATTTGTGCTGGCGTTTTAGACTATTTCACATTTACTTGTTTCACAGGTTTGCATGAATCATTGACGTGAAATGTCTGTCACATATGGGCTCCACTGTGATACCTTCATGTATTTGAAGGTGTTGTAAGGCCAGCAGCATGTTGGAATAGCTCTATTTTGGATGAATGAATGAATGCATGGCCGTCTTCCTGGTTGAACTTGTGCTTTCTTGTTGTGTTTGACTGTTAACTTCATGTCTTGGGTGTCTGTTAAGCAAAGATTTGATTTAAGTCACATAAAAAAAATGAAAAAAATTGTCTCTGTAGAGGATCAGATGTAGCATCATTTTCCCTTCACATTTCAAACGCAGGGGGCAGGGGAGGCAATGATAATGAGCTCAAAAGATGTCTGATGGGGGCAGGGGATCACAGGCTGTGAAGCTGACCCTCAAAACAGTTTTAGTATCTGCCTGTACAGAAAACACACATGTAGTTGGAGGTCTTTTAGGTACAATAAATCACAGGAAGAGAAAAGGGAGCATGGCGTTTTTCTAGCACATTTTTCTGTGAACTGAGAGTTTAGTGAAGGCATCATGTTCTTCTGCTCCTCAAGCCCCTTCTCACAACATTAAAAGCAAAGAAAGCTGATTTCACAGGACATGGCAGCTTTAAGATGTGAACATTTTTTATGCACCAGAATGAGTCTAAATACACTTTCCCTGTCAAAAAAGTTTGCTAAACTGGATATTTGTGCAAATGTTGTACATTTTAATATATGTTACAGCAGATTTTTTCATAGAAGTAGAAGAACTATAAGTTTGTAAAAACAAGAGGATCCAGCAGTGGGGCTAATGAAGGTCTGTGTATGTTTTATGAACACTACCATTCAGTCATTTGAATGTTTTCAGAGTACAGGAAGTGTACTCTGAGTTGTTCCTTGAATGATGTTTGAGTAGAGGCAGCTTTTTAATCCTAACTTAATGTTTCCACTTTCCACTTCAGAACAGCAAAATCAGTCACTTAATTAATTATTGATATGGTTAATTAAAATGTTGTCATTTTTATTGAATGTGCATTCTTAATTCAGAATTTGATGTATTGCTTCATGCATTTTTAAGCAAAGTTAAGAAATCTGGGTTGCTAAAACTGATGTAAAAGAGCATAATATATTTTAAAATAAATTCGAAGCTCAATTTCATCTTTCTGCTGTTTCTTGCTTCTACACTGTAACAATTTAATGATTTGGTCCATTGGTATTTGCTTTGTCTCTAGAGTGTAAAAGACTTAGCAAACACCTCTTAATTATTTAAAGATGGGGTGGAGGAAGTCACACTTTCTACAGAGACGTTTTTGTGCGCTTCTGATTTTAAACTGGTAAATATGTTCCCTTGAGAACTGCAGAAGCATTTTTCTTTACAGTATTCGAAAACAATCAAACATAAACTACACCGATGATCAGTAAATCTGTTGTGGACACTTTAAAGGATAACTTCGGTCCCTGCAGCTTTTACATTGTTTATAGAATGAAGAACAACAATATACTCACCCAGAAGGCTTTCCTGATGCAAACGGTGCTTCGGGAGATATTTAGATCCAAAATCGAGCAGCGGACACCGATATAATGGTAGCCTGTAGGGCATGGATCGCCGCTCCTAAAAACTGCATTAGTCGTCCAAAAACTCATGTTTTTCACCAATATTCCATCATGATTCGCGCCGAATGGACGGCCATTGCAGCCTGTGTCTCTCCACACAGCGCTGTGTGGCTGAACCAACGAGTTTGTTTACATGCTCTTCAAGCAAGATAAAGAAAATGCGCGCGCGTTTAATATATATTTCAGGGCAGCTACAAATCGACTTTCTTCTTCCAGTTTTGTGCAAAATGGACGAATATCTATGGGATGAAGATGTTGTGGAGGAGGACTTTGAATATGATGGACGTCCTTACAGTTTGGAGCCAGATTATACAGATAAGGAGCTGATAGAAATGAGGGAGCGATCTCAACGCTCCAGAGAGTACTGCGCATGCGCGAGGGGCATGCAAACAGACTCGTCTGTTTAGAGGTTAGTTCAGCCACACAGCGCTGTGTGGAGAGACACAGGCTACAATGGCCGTCCATTCGGCGCGAATCATGATGGAATATTGGTGAAAAACATGAGTTTTTGGACGATTAATGCAGGTTTTAGGAGCGGCGATCTATGCCCTACAGGCTACCATTATATTGGTGTCCGCTGCTCGATTTTGGATCTAAATATCTCCCGAAGCACCGTTTGCATCAGGAAAGCCTTCTGGGTGAGTATATTGTTGTTCTTCATTCTATAAACAATGTAAAAGCTGCAGGAACCGAAGTTATCCTTTAATATCGCCGAGTGGCATGTTGACATGACACCTTTGTCCCCTCAGCTGTCTGACTTTTGAGCCCTGCCCCATCCCAACCCCTGAGGCCCTATAATCTCTAAACCCCCAACCCCATTGCCGGTCATGTTAGTCAGTCTTCATGCACTATGCACTTTATCTACAACTCTTGGTCATTATAACTCAATAGCACTTTATCAGATCTGTGCACTTTATTAGGCAGAAACATGCAATTTGCCTTCTTGTTTGTTTGCTGCTTTTGTTTTGTTTTTGTCCTTGTGTTTTTGATGTGTGCCACTTCTGTGCCTGTTAAATTGCCCCCTTGGGGATTAATAAAGTGGCTGAAGTGGATGGAATTGACATGCTTTGTACGAACACAAAAAACTTCACTTTCTGCCTTGTCTTGATACAATGCAGTCCCATGTTTGATTTCCTGTCTTAATGTCTGGCTTCTACCAACTCCTGATTTATCTTAATAACAAACAAGATGGTTAGCTAGTGACACACACAGTTTTCCCACAAGATTACCTTATACCATTATCACAGAAACAGATACTTTCTGTTATATTCGGTTATATACGCCTTCTAGCCCCTGGGTGTTTTCTTTTTGTTTTCCAATAACAAATCCTTTGAAAAGCTTTTCAGGTGAACACAGCATGCTTTTGTTCTGATTTTGTAGAATTTTTGGAGAAGTCATGTTTTTTAAATTGGCATTTACTTAATGGTTTTCATTTTATTTTAGCTCCAAAGATTCTAACTGTAAGAGACAAACAGAAGAGCACAATTTGTTACAAAGTGATATTATAAGTTTACACAGTATTGCTGTTCTGTAGCATTTTATTCATATTATTGACAGATATGTTAATCAGCTACATTATTATAGCCTTACCCTCAATGAAGTGATCAAAGGAAAGGAGAGATATCTGACCCCACTTCTCTTTTCTCTGTGAACTTTAATCAATTAGCACAAAAATAACGCACTCACCTTAAGCGACATAATAGCATATCTCTACCCAAAAACTTTTTCCTGCTCCCCTCTGTGGTGGTGACATGACATCTTCTGAAGGGGACTGTGTTGCTCCAACCCATATCTGTGATCATGAGGTCTGGGTAGTAAGAGGAAAGAATGGGAACACAGATTATAAGCATCTAAAATGAGTTTCCTCTGAAGTCTGGATGGCTCAGTCTAAGAGACAGGGCTTGAAGCTTGGAAACCAAAAGGAGGCCACCTGTTGTCTCATCAAGGGGAGACAGTTAAACCAAGACTAACTAACACTCTAATAGAATATTTCTAGAGTTATTGTTATGGTACATCATCTTACAACAGATTGAAGGACACCTCTGTCATGGTTTGAGGGGTGCCTTCACTGGCACAGCGTGGAACACTTCCACACTAAAAAACTACACATTTTTACTGCTTTGTGCTTTACGGCATATGCCATTCCCCCTTTAAAAAAAGCTAAATGTTGTGATGTAAAGAATATAAAGCTGTGTTTAATTTTTTTTTTCTTTAACCGACTTAATGAACAGAATTTAGTATAAAGTACTGTAACTACGCACTTTTTTTCCAATTGGAAATAATGGCCTCTGGCTCACTCTCCTGCATAGTGGGTGGTGGTAATGCTCGTTGGATGCCACCAAATAATAATAATAAGAAGAAAGCTAAATGTAGAGTTGTTATCATGGCGGAAGCAGTGGAAAGTTTTATCGGAGGAGACGGAAAAAGAAACCAGGAGAGTAACCAGCTAAATGCTCAGACAAGGATAAACATTGGCCCGGCATTCACTTACTAGTGTGAGCTGAAAGAAAAGGAGGGATGTCTGACCATTGCCTATTTTGGTTTGTTTATGTTGGACTTGTACAGTACAAGTGCAAAAGAAACATGTATGTCAACAAATGCATGTTGGTGTGAGGCGCTAGAGAGTAGAAAACTGGACTCTTACATAGTTGGGCTTTAAAGGTGATTTCACTCCTTTATGTATAGTAGCTGATGTTGGTCAACACTGTGAAATAAAATAAATAAATAAAATCAGTGAAAGCACATTCCATTGGTCAATTTTGTTGTTTCCATGCAGATTGACATACCCTAGGCAGATGACTTAAGGGAACTTTGACCTAACAGACCTTGGCTCTTCTGAACGTTGCACACATGAATTGTAATGTCACTCAACAATGCAATATAAAATGGACTTATATACCATTTCACCACATGCCGCTGCTGCTGGTCTCAGTATTCCAATACCTGCCTAAAAGATGAAATACAGCAGTCTCCAAAAGGCAGCATCGTACAACAGGAGTCCAGTCCAGTCCTGCGGAGGAGGAAGCAGCTGGAGTCTACAGAGATATAAGTAGCTGTAACTGAGGGCGGCCAAGGTGAGCAGAGGCATTTACAAGCATGTTGGAACAAACATCTGAAATATATATCGGCATATTTAAATATTGCTGATGTAGCTGTAGAACATCAGGATTGCCCAGTTTTCACCAGTGCAGTTCTGCATGGTCTGACATTGTTAAACGTAGCTCAAAGTTTCCCTTTATGTCAACAAAATTTGGCCAAAAATCAATGTGAATCCAACTTATGTCTTTGGTCATTTGATTAGGATGCCTCCTGGTCTGTTCCTTTGGGTGGTCTTCTTGGCATATACAACAAGAAGGAGGCGTTAAGTCGGTAACCTTGTAGTGCAGTGGATCATCCTGGTTTAATGATTATCATCAGACATATCCACTTTGCCAAGCTCCAATCTACAACAAATGTAAGCTGCTCAAAGAGGCACGGCCCAATTATTGTTCTTAATGTTAATTATGTGTACTTAAGTTTTATTTATACCGGAAATTCTAATTCCTGCCACACTGTAAAGGTAACTTATTGTTTGTAATTTATTTATGCTGGACATTTCAACTGCTGCTTGAGTACAGTTCAATAATTTGTACAGTAGTTTATTTATGCTGGACATTCCCACTGCTGCTAGAGTGTAAAGTTTAATTATTTGTACTTGCTGTATATAGCCTGTGTTTTTATCTTTTTTATTTCTATTGTATCTGCATGTTTTTCTGCACTATGGTGTTACCTGCTGCTGGAATCCAAATTTCCTGAGGGAACCTTCCCAAGGGATAAAAAAAGTCCCTATCTATCTATCTATCTATCTATCTATCTATCTATCTATCTATCTATCTATGTATCTATCTATCTATCTATCTATCTATCTCTCTATCTATCTATCTTAAAGCAGGAAGAGGTGGGAGCCATGAGCAAGGCAAGACGGGACTGCTTGTACAGAGATTAGTCTAGATGCTAACACCTTCAGTAGCAGTTTTAGCAGATCTAGACCTCATTTCTTTATTGGATGAAAATAATACTACATATTTGTAACCCGGGGTTAAAATCCATTCCTGTAGGCCAGTCCTGGTTTTCCATCTGCTTAAGTGAATGAGGTCAATCAGTCCACTCAAATCCAGTACTAGTTCTCTCAACCCCTTTGCACACCACATGACAGGTTCACGTGTTCCCCATGAGCCAATCATGTACCTGGGAGGAAATGTTTAAGCTTCCCTGACTTCTTCCCATCAGTTGTGTGGTAGAGAAGACAAGGGACAGCAGCTAATGGTCAGTACTTTCAAACAGTTTACAAAAATTCATCCTAAGTTGGTTGAAAGTAAACAGTTCATTTAACCCACTTTCGAAACCAAACTAGCCTTCTTGTGAGTGGGGAACTTGTCGTTTGTATTGTGATCGACTGAATTGGTGCGATTGAATACTAATGAATGAAATTACATCTACCTTAGCATTACCCGTAATGCTAATGCTAACATGTTGTTTAATTGATTTGTCTTTGTATTTTGTCATGATTTTGATGTTTGCATTGGTTTTTGCTAATGCTTATGTTAGCATACTAATGCTAGCATGCTAACATGTGGCCTACTGTGTTTGATAAGTGTTTGTCTGTACTCTGAAAATTTTATGCTGTTCTCAGCTAAGCCAGTTCTAACTGTCCTCTTAGCATGTCATATTGTTACAATGTTGTGTATATGCTCGAATGGAGAAAGTTATGTTTTGAGATTTTAAAGGATCCTGTTTGTGTATACAGGCCAGGTGCCCTAGGAAGGGTTGAACCTTGATGACGAGCTAATGAAATCAGCCTGGAGCTGGCCCAGTGTCCTCTCTGCCTGCATTTATCCATGGTCTGGTAGGAGGTTCTGCTGCCTGACTTTTCTTTTCTCTAAAACTCAAAGCTACGCATCCACTCCATCTACATCTCCTCAGATACTTCTGCGATTTCGGGAAAAAACAAAATGAACAATAACCATAATGGATTAGTTTGTGGTGACGGATGTCGAGGACAAGTAATTAAGTTGATAAACTTCTTTAGCTGGTATTAACACTGCAGTATTGTAAATATTTGGGTATAGACACTGTAAGCTGTGTAATACACAACCTTATCACTCAGTAACTTGCCAATTGTCTTTATTTATTGGTACCTGTCCTGCAGCAGACATTCCTAGTCTTCCATTCCAAACCCACAATATTTATAAATTTATTACATTACTTGTACTTAAAAATAAGGAAACACATGCTTTTCTATAGAAAGGATACCATCACTCAGCTGAACACATGTTTTGGCAAGAGTTTTTTTTTTTTTATGAAGTGGCTCATGCTTTGTTCACAACACCAAGGTAGAAGTGCTTGGTTTCTTTCAAAAGGGTTCTGCCCATTCCCAAACACTATCCATGGGCTGTTTTTCCAGATGGACTAGTGAAATATATATAACAGTCCATCTGGTGTGTCAGGTCATCGAGCCAGACCCAGAGCTCACTTTGGGGATTACAAATCGTGTTTGGTCAAGGAACTACTTAAAATGTCCAAGGAGAAGGTCGAAAACATCACTGGAGAAAAAGACATAAGGGTCTGTCTGCTTAGCCTGCCACCACTGCAACCCAGCCCCAAACAATCTGAAGAAAATGGCTGAGTGGATTGACAAAACAAAAACAAGGTTTTTAAGAGCTATTTGAAACCGAGCCCACATTGGTTTTGAAATAAATCTAAACCATGACAAGGCAAAAATTCAAACATAGTTGGCACCCTGGTTGCCTTTTTCAGTCTTGCAGATATTTTTTCTTTTCTTACTGACAGCTCAACAAACCAAAATTTTCTTTGTTGTGGTTTGTTTTCTAATATAGTCGTATTGTAACAATCCATTAATAGAAACTACTCCTTGTCTCAGGTTTTTTGAGGACATCTATTCTTTAGAGGTGAGGAAATGTTTTATGCAGAGCTTTTACTTCAAATTAAGCACATTATTTGCCCACATTACAGTTGAGCTGTTTAGCCTCAGAAGTTAAGCTGAGCTGATGCACTCCTGAATGTCCCTCCCCTCTTGTATTTCGACTTCCTCTGTGGGGACAAATATTTACTTTAAAGATTTAAGACAACAGAGCGAGGAGCCGCTGGATCGGAAGACACCATTTAATGCACATGAGGCCGCTACATCGCCCCTTTGCCCTTTGTGGGAAGAGGCTGAGTGTGAAAGTTAGGGAGATGTCATCCTAGACCTGCGCTGATAAATATTTCAGGGGGAGAAGTTTGCCTCGTCTCTCTGCATTAGTTCAAAGTGGCTCCTTGTCCTCTTGCACGGTCGCACTAACAGTACAGACACAAACAGGCAAACACACTCTGCAGGATAAACTGTATTAAACAGCTGCAGTCGACAGGTAACCTTTTCCTGCTGCCTGCTGCTGTTACAGCAACTTTATACAGATGCTCCTGAGCCGCAGACACTGTCACAGCCAGAGGGGGGCATTGAGGGGGTTAAAGGGGGGGTGGGGCTGGGGGCTGGACAGCCAGCACACCAAGACTATGTGTAATACAAAGTCAATGTGGGGTTAAATAGCAGAGGACAAAAAGAGAATGTTTGAAGCAGATTTTAAAGACAAACTCTGCACCACTGACAAAGAGGGCACAAAAACTGATATTTATAAAACTGGAAGTCTTTATTTTTCTAATTTTGTTATACAACATGTTAAAGTACATTATTACATCAAACTTATCTATATTAACATGTATTCTACAAATAAATATTGTTTTGGCAGTGAAGATGTAATACCCACAATAGTGGGTTGTATATCAGTCTGGATATCAGCCATGGGGGTTAATAATTATTCAGATATTATCTTTTACATATCCAACCCTTTTTATGATGATTTTCAATCTATGACAATTTATAAAATATATATTTTTTAAGTGTGATTTGTTGTTTTACATTAAATTGACCTTGCACAGCAGTGGACATGCCTGATTCAATGTCTGTGATCAGGTAGACCCAACTTGCCAAGCTCCAATCCTACAATGATTGTGCCAAAAAGAGACATCCTTTAGGACAAAAAAGGGTGAGCTACAAGTGAGGTGACAGCAGGAGGTGACTGATGGTAGATGCTACTTACATCTGATTTAAAATGTGGCTTTCGTCAGAGCATGGGGATAAAAAAAAAAAAAAAAAACATTTTACCTTTTGCAGCCATGGTAGACGTTTGAATTGCTGTCTTGCTTAGGTTTCTTTTATAAACTAAATATATTCATATCTCTGCTGTAACCATCCAAATTCTGCATAAATATGGAAATGTCTGTTTGAATAGAACTCTATTTTTACCTCCACCAAGGAGGATTTTTGTCAGTGTTTGTTTATTTGATTGTTAAAAGGATAACTTTATATGTTAAGAACAGATTTCAGTAACAGTTTAGGGGATGTTTGCCATGTCCCACCCAAGGAAGAAGTGATTAGATAATGGTGATGATCCAAATCCAGATCCAGGAATTTTTAATAGACTTGCTGGCATTGCTAGGCAGTTTTCCACATTGTTGCTTAGAACTGAAAAAGGTATCTGATTAAATGACATTTTTTAGGAATGTTGGTCATGGCACAAGAAAGACGTTATATCATTTTAGTGGTGATCTAAATCCGGCTGAGGTCCAGGAACTTTCTAAACAAATTCTTACCAGAAGGAAATTGGGCGGTGTTTCATGTTTTTGTCAATAACTCACACAACAATGTTGGAAATGCCTATCAGCATTGTAGTTTTATTTAAAGAAATAAAGCCAAAAAAAGAGTTCAAATTTTGTCAATTTTTTCAATCCATTAATCTACCAATGTCTCAAATTGATCAACCAATCTAGTCATATTAGAGGATACTTTTTTAATACAGTTAAAGTAGTCTTGTGTAATACGGCATTTTACCTGTGTGAATTTTTTATTCAAAGATGAGTTTCACACAGAATTAACATCAAAAGAAATATGTCCAAACACAAAAAGCTACAAACAGATAAACATTATAGGTCTTACAATATATCTGTCCAAAATCCAGCATAAAACCATTTTGTTGTTATTTTTTCTTTTTCTTTTTTTTTTTTTTTTTTTTAAAAGCCATCCCTGATAGACAAAGTTCTCTTTGGATTTTTGGACAAGAGAAACTTGTACACAGCTGTTTCTTATCCAGTATGTCTGAATCCATCAACAGAAGGTGAGGGACAGCTGCTGCAGGGCTGCAGAACATCTGGATTTGTCACTGTATTTTCTTAATACTTTACGAATAAATGAAGTCACCAACATTTTGTCATCTCCCTTCTATTTCACTTGAACACTTTCATTAGATCCAGCGAGGCGTGTAAGAGCGACACAAACATTCATTTAGTCTACATCTGTTTAATTTTTTAAATCCAATTAGGAAACACAATGCTGCACGAAACACTTTATATGCACTGGCATTAATATAGCACCTCATTACATGACAGGACAACACAAACAACTTCCACACACTCATGTTTACATCATCATACAGAGAAAAACAGCCACAGTGTTGTCAGGTGCACGGTGAGTGAAATAAAATGTCTGTCAGCAATGATTTTCTTTCAACCAAAAAGTGAAATTGTATATGAAGAAATACTGCACTAAAACACAAACACTTCTTTGTCTGCATTAAACGTGATTTGTAATAGCTGATTTCCATACAACTAAATACATGGACAAAAACATGAGTTTGCATCCATTCATAAAATTAAAGACTGTGATTCTTAAAGTCAGTGGGATGCCGTCATATGTGTCAATCAATCAATCAGTCTTTATTTGTATAGCGCCAATTCAAAGCAAGTGTTATCTCAAGACACTTTACAATTGAGCAAAAGCTCTTCATTTTGTGGATACACATATATGCATAGATACATATAAAGATACGCATATACATATATATATACAAATATATACATCCAACACCCAACATGAATCCATATAGCCAATCATGAATCCCTCCATCATGGCGGCAAGAAAAAACCTTCTGTTAAGCAGCAGGAAATCTTGAATGTGGATCCCAGTCTCATGATGAACAGCAAATCCACACAATGCTGTGTTGGGTGTGAGGGCAAAGGAAGGGAGGTAAGAGGAGACAAGTGGACTACAATAAGAACTAAAGTTAGGGACAGTTTCATGAACACAGACCTGTCGTCTGATTTATCGGAGGTTGGCCTCTTGAGATGCTACTTCTCGTTTTCAGGAGGGTCCTCGTGTCTGAATGGTTGTGGTGGTCATTTTATCGTAGTATAGCCAATGATATTCTTACTGAAAATAAGAATTTATGGTAGCGACGAACTCATGGATGCCCAGACCACAAGTGCATCCCAACCGTATTTGTCTCCATTAAGTATAAATGTGTTAAAGGCCTCTTGAGGTGTGACATCCCATTTTCAAGAGGGACCTCATGCCTATGTGGTAATAAAAAATAGATACTGTTGATGTATTGATCATGGATAGAGAGATCATGCTAATATCTACATTAAGAGCCATAATGATAATGGGAATGAAATTTTCCTAATAAAATGTCCAACTATGTGTCATGTTTATAATTGTAGTTTTTGAGGCTTCGTGACTCCACAGCAGCAGGCAGTCTCCACCAAGGATCCCAGGCCACCTACAAGACAACTAACTATGAGTCTAATTTATGAACTAATCAATACACGTTTTAAGTCTAACCTTAAAGGTAGAGAGGGAGTCTGACTCCTGAACTGTGGTCGGTAAATTGTTCCAGAGAAGAGGAGCCTGATAACTGAAGGCTCTACCTCCCATAGGTCATAGTGTCATGTAACATTTGTCGCCCCTGGTGTAAGTCGATTCCTTCACTCAAATATGCACGGGTTTCTTCATCAGACTGAAAAAATGAAAGCCAATGACTGGGTAGTTTATGACAGTCCATTTATCATTTAAAGAGGTTATAATATGCCATTAATCATGTTCAACCTGCTATCCAAGCAGCAAAAAGCTTGGAAAGTCATGCAGTTTCCTGGAGCCAACAACACATGGCATGTCATTTCTGCATTATTACCCTGGACTTAGTGCAATCCTCACTATTCAGAAGTCAGAAGTGCCTCCAAATCCTGTTTTGTCTTAGCTAAGCTCGCTTAGATCCCCGCTGCAGGTGAAATGAAAAACTGTGAAAGGTCCTGGGTACAATGCCTGATGGAAAACCAAAACAACAAAGTAAAGTGGAGCAACATCAGCTTGAGCAGCTTTATCTCCTTTATCCCCTCTTTTTTGTGAGAATGCCATTGCAGTTTTGCACAATTAAGTTATGGCTGTCCCTCCTTCCTTTAAGAGGTGGTTCAGTCCATACTGCACTGGGCTAGCTACTACAAGGGGCACTAGGGGAACAGGACATTTTAAGCAGATGCTGGCTCAGCATAGAAGGAGATGTCTCAATTGTCTTGAGCTCTATCACATGGCAGAGACATGCTAAACATAGTAAATGCAATATTAATTTCATAGAAGGTAAAACATGGGGCTCTTTAAGGTATTTCATCATGGTATACCAACTGACATTTTCAACTTATCCAACTAATAAAATATGACACTTTTTTTATCTTACAACTTTTTCAGTATGTTTTTGTGTTTTCTGAAATGTTGCAAAGCAGTGAGTGAATCTGTAGCAGTGTGCAAGAGCCTGAGGCAAGGCCGTCATGTTTTTCTTTTTCTGTCTTTCTTAAGCTCAAAATGTTCAATACATAGTGATATAACAGGAGAAAGGAGCAACATGCCCTCACACTTTGATAAGTAACTGCAACATTTCCAAAAATTAAACAATAGCTGGAGACTCACATGAATTTCTCTTGTTAAGCTGCCAAAAACACAAAAGTGACAATATCTTTTGCTGCACGACGCAGCGAACTGTCCACGTCCTACTATGTAGAGGGAGAGATGACTCAGAGAGAGAGAGAGAAAAGAAAGACAGGAGCAGAAAGACACAGGTGCTGAGTCATTGTGACCTGGTGCAGCAGAGGTCATGTCAAGGAGTCACTAAAGCTGAGTGACTCCTCTGTCGCTTGGCGTGCAGACCAGGGCGACTTTGAAATCTCTTAAACAGACTTGATAGGGATTTCCTCTGCAGCCTGATGAAGCTGACACTTTTCCACCTCCATGCCATTTCTGTGAGGGCACTTTTACGCCAAGCGTCAGTCTACATCAGTGGCTTTAGCTTTTGCCAAAAAGGTCTCACCTCAACCTTTCCAATGTGTCCTGGACCATTGGTGAGTAATTGACAGAAATGTGCAAGACCAAGTCCAATGTAAGAAGAGAGAAAGCCTGCCTGGAACTCTAAATAGGTTGTCTGGGGTGAAAAAAGCAAGCTAGTGCAACACATTATTTAAAAACTGCCTCCCCTCTGGAGCCAGTTTCAGCATTTTGAACCCTGGGCTGGATTCTGAATTTGGCATACGTGGAAATACTATGAATATGCCAATAATCTGATATTCACAAGCTTCCAGACAAGATATGAATCCAGCTGACAAGCAACAACATTTATTTGGGCGCCTATGGTGTCTGTCAGACTGGATGGAGGACATTTAACTGTCCTCTACAGCTTGACCTAAAATAACTGATTTGAAATTGCGGTGAAATAATAAGAAAAACTTTGCTAAAACAAATCCACAAGAGATAGCCTTTGCATTGGAGTCACAAATTAAAAAATGCTACAACTCTGGCCTCCTCCTAGGGGTTTTGAGGATGCTACCTCTGTGCAGAGCTTTCTTTTCCTTTATGTCTGTGTACTTTTGACACAAAACTAAAAAATCTGGGTCTAGTAGAGCACAGATGTTTTCGGTGCTTTGTTTTGCGTGATGTCACACACTCACTGGACTATCAGACAAAAAAGTGCCTCTCTCTGCTATAGACTATGGAGAAATTAGCAGTCTGTTGCCACCTACATGGTTCAACCACGTTAATCTGTGTTTCAATGGTGAGAAAGGGTATTTTATAACTGAATGCCTCATCTCATAAAGAAACAAAGAGATAAAAAAGTCATGGATTAATGCTGTGAGATGCTCCACTGTGTCTGTAAGTTTTAAATAGAGTAGGGCTGTTGACATTGTTGACAACAGCCCTGAATACTAACAGGAGAATAATGCAGGGGATTTTGGCTCTATCCACTTGGTTGGCTGTGTTGCTCATTCCACAAATGCGCAATCCTTAAAAGCTGTTTTTGTCAAAAGGTGACCAATCAAGCTTTACAATGATAAACAAATAGTTCTTTTTGGTATAATTGAAAAAAATAAATATTTAACCAAAATATCATCTACAAACTTTTTTAGATGAAATGAGTATGTATTGGTGTGGACCTGGACCAATGCGCCCTGAAACACTGTGCTCCACGTTTTCAGACAATGCACTTCATGCCATCAAGGTAGGGCCCATATTCTTTACAAACAACCAAAACAGATATCCATCAGTGCTGTTCGTAACTTGTTAGTACAATATTTCACCATCATTGTCACAGAATTGTAAGGGCTTAAATGATTCCACTGCAAAGCTCACTGCCACAACAAAAAGGGTCAGGTACAGTATGCAATGAACCATAGCCCTGAGCTCTGCGGATGAGAGACAGACAAGGTCTTTCGCTTTGTTTAAAAAATGCAGTCTAACTTTGTGCATGCCTGGAGAAATATATTCATACCCTCTTTGTTTAAGAATGTATGAACTCTTAGATTCTCAGTGTTCCACTTTTTTAAGCCATTCAAGAGGGAGTTATTTTCTTTGCTGGCTCATGCAGAGAGTCATTTGCTCGCTCCCCATCTCGCAGCTTTATGTGTCGGCCTCCAGGGAGGCAGAGTTTCATTACAGCCAAAGCCCAGTTTAGCATGTTTGGAATGGCTCACATCGATCTGTTTGGCCCTGGCAGACTGCTGTCCAGTCCTTTGCATTAGAGGGTTGCAGCTTGGAGCTAAACGGTTGCACCTGTAAGATAATGAGGGTGGCTTGGATGAAGCTTACCGTGTCTTGTCAGGGCAGCCATTGTGTGAAAATGTTTTGATCCCAAGGACCTTTTGATTTCCGAATGTCTGTTTTTTTATCAGAATTCTTATCTCGCCTGAAATTTCAGCTGCTTCTAAGATATTGATTTTGTATTGCTGATGCCGAGTTATAACATGGTAAATGTGAAATAGCCTCACCTGAAAGTAACATCTGTATATATGGCCCTGAAGAAATCAAGCCTCAATGTGTTATTTCGCACATCAAATACCCTCAGCAGACATTCATAAGTATAATCCCTCTGCCTGTAAGAACAAAAAGATAATATACCGTTGAAGCAAGGCAATTTTTCAGCCTGTGTCAGAGAATCAGTATCACCAACCCCGTCAAACACTGCCCTGATGCATCCGAAAAATGGAAAGGTGCTTGACAGTTGTGCACCAGCAAGAAAACACTGTGATTGTGTCTGTCCATCACACAACACCTTGTTTCCCAGTCTCACTCGGGAGAAACAGGGAGAGCAATAGAGTCGCTGTCGAAGTGTGTTAGTAAGTGCTGCAGCTGACACGACAATGTCTCTAAATATTGGACAAGTCTATTATGTGTACTGACACAGGGAGACGACCGTGCAATGACATCTAGCACTCAGCAGATGTGGAGGTAGTTTGTATAACACACAAACATATTTTTTTCAGGGTTTATTTTATTGCATTCACTATTTCTGCGAGGGGGCAGATGCTCTCATGAGTGCCTGGAGGTTAGAAGTTAAGACTTTATGACAGTCACCAAAATTATCCTTGGACTTATTCTGGGGCCACTTTTATTCAAAATGTGTGTAAGTTGTATCACTATGTGTCTATATATGAAACAATGTTATTCTGTTTTATCAACATAAAGATGAACCGCTCAGGAAAACTGTTGCAATTGTTGTGAGGCTATCTCTACACTGCACAAACTCATATCCTAATATAAGTTCCAAGTCATCAAGCTCAGTCCTGAGTTTCTGGTAACACACAAAATTCTGACATTTTACTATTGCACTTTGAGACATTAAACATATGTGCACAACTTGAAAAGGCATCAACCTGTGACATTTTTAAAAGCACCCATTTCTATATTGTTGTGGAGTTCCAGTTTTGGGAATAGGGACAAAAGTGACATGGCTGCAGGTCCAAGTGGAGTCACTATTTGTCAGACAGCCTTTATTGCCACCTCTGACAAAGAGCCATTTTGTCTTGAGATGATGTGCTGTATGGCAGTATCCACTGATATGATCCACAATGTTCTAGAGGGTCTAAAAGGCTAACATCAAAAAGCTTTGTACTATTTTTTAAAAAAGATATACAAATATCAGTTTGAGCATGGAACACACTCAAACTGAACATACACATTTGGATTGAAAATATACAGCTCTACAGCACATAAAGATGCCAGGAGAACTGAATCACTAAACCTCACAGAGGGCAGCATAACCATCCAATTGCTCTCTTGACCTTGGCAACTGGAAAATGGAGGGGCTCCATGCCACCAAAAGCAAAATATAAAAAACATGACCGGGCTGTGAGTTGATTTTTGTAGGCAAAGTAGCAGGCTACTCCTTACCAATGACAAATTTGCAGGCCCATTTGTCAGCCTTCCACCCAGCTGTGATAGCACAGGAGTGCTCAGCAACCACATCCTGCTTGGCAGACACCCTGCCAGAGTCACAGATAAAGGACATCACAGACAACTTTGCAAGAGCCATGTCTTCAGAATGTGTTGCAGCCAGGCCAGGGTAAAGTTATGAGCCTACATGCTAAAACCAGAAGTCTTCAGTTATTAGCATGTATGCTCGAAAACCAATCAAGTCTAATTTTTGGGAAAAGGGACAACATTTAAAGAAGTGTCCCAGGAATCTATTTTGGATCCATGTATTTTGTCTGTATGACAAATTGCCATAAAAACTGAGCTTGGAAACATTTATTTCAGTAGGTATGACAATGTACTATAATGTCATCAGCATAAAAATGGACTATTAAATTTAACACTTTAAACTGGTTTAAGTATTTGATATAGTTGGATTTATGGGTTTGTATGCCTATGATGTTAAAGTACACATTTTTTCTGCATTCATATATTTTTACCAATTGTTATTTTATTGTTACACATGAAACCATTGGAAGAAAAAGTATTGGACTCAGTTTGTCTGCCCATAAAAATAATACCCAGTCCGTGCAACGGTCTGATTCTCCGCAGGGCTTAAACTATGGATCTCTAACAAGTTCCCAGTCGTTCAAGGGGTTCCCAGGCAGCAGATGTGTTTCCGAACCCCACTTAGACAGACACAGGGAGTTGATCCATGGCAGGGAGGAAAGGCCCCTTGGAGGTGATGGAGATACCTGCCACTGCAGCAGCACTGGCTGATCTGTTACTGACAAATACTCTCCCTGGGACATGAATCTCCACCTGATTCTTCCAACAGAGCCAGTGCTGGATAAAGAGAGAAAGACAGAGGGGAAATGTCCAAAAGGGATTAACATGCAGGGAAAGTAAAGAGATATCCTGATTAATCCAAAGTTTCAAGGTCAGATCTTTTTGTAACATGGATGAATCTAAGGCTAATAATGAAAAGCTTTGAACATTGCAGGGTGCACCAGAGGATTTAAATTTGTCTGTTTGTGTTGTCTTTTGTGAGAATGTTTTTGTTTTCATGTGGCTAGCTGTCTTTTCAAGAGGATTGAAAATATTGACTTTTTATTACTTTTCTTGTTTTCCCTTTGTTTTGTTTTTATGAACATCAGGAAGCAAGATGCAATAATAAGTGAGAACAATGCAATACTGGGTCAGGGAATACAGCAAAACTGAGCAGTAGTCAGGCTGCCTGCCTTTCTTGTGGGTTTGAATTTAATATTTAAACACTGCTCAAGGTTGATTTTGTTTTATTGCATAAATAAGCCCTTATGTACACTGCATGGCCCTATAATGCATACGTCTCTTCCTATTTACCCATGATAGGATAGTTTAAATAGTCAAACTGCATAATCCTGCCTATGTCAGAGGCTTAACAGGTGTTTGGTGATGTTTTTGGGCTCTGTCTAATAGGCCAAGAGAAAAACTTTGTCTGTTTCTGCCTTTTCACGTGTGATCCGCCCACGATCATTTCTGTCTGCGTAGGCCTCCTGTGTCTAATCTGACAGGATGACGAGAACTCAAATTAGACACAAAATCAAAGCGCTGCTGTAGTGAAATGGGGGAATGTTTCTTAATGATAAAATTGATTAGTCCCACAGTGTGTGAGCATTCAAAGCAGTTTCTCCTCAAGATGGATCAAGCTGACAAATTTTTCTGAAGCTAACTGGTTGATGAACATGAACACAAAACCTTTGACACCTAATCTTTGGAAAAGATGCAGTCAGTGGAGTGGGGTGCTGTCACACCTGTCAACCCTGACAATGAAGAATGGCAACTTGTTTTCCTATCATACCTAAAGGTGTGCTCGTAATTTTCTCTCAAAATGGAAACCAAAGCAACAAAATTGTAACCTTTTTTATATTGTATTTATCAGAAGCAGGTAGGTATCTATATTATAGTTCCCATCAATCATTTTATTTAAAGCCCTCTGGAAGGGTTGTTTTGAGGAAATTTCCTTTTTAAGCTGCCTAGATTAAATGATTTGATAATCTTACTCCATTCTAACAGTCTTTTTTGTGTTGATAGACACTGGTTGTGTCAAATATCACACCCATTCTCAACTCTCTAGGCTGGAGTAGTCACTTCTAAATAATCAAACTGTTTTTAAGCAACTAATACCTGAAGATATTTAAACCAACCCTTGTTGGCCCAGTTGCAACACAAGCACAATTTATTTCCACTAGATCATTTAACTATTAAACTCTCCCAGTGATGCATGACATTGCTTATGAATCTTGCAGTCTTGTCCATGATGGCCTTATTTTGTGGGGCAGACTTCCTGCTTAGGAGGACACAGTTACACAGAGCTGAGCAAATGAAGAGGGGCCACTGGACTGTGGTCAGCGTATGGATGCCTACACACCAAAAGCAAATTGAGCGTCCTCGGCAATCACTCTCCATGCAAAGTCAATGTACAGCTGTGATGGGACGGTGTTAAGCTGCCTTCGATGCGACTGTAGCATTAAAGGCGATCACCTCGCTATGTCGCTTGATGCCAAAGTTACAAAAAAGTTTATCTTTTCAGGCGATGTGTGTGACTGTGCAGCAACAGTCTATCAGCAGACAGCGGACAGTTTTTCTTTCAGACTACAGAGTAACTATGTCCGTGTGGGAAACATTAGTCAGTGAGGACATTAGTTCTGCCTAGACAGACCACAGAGAACTCACAGATGATGCTGCGGCAGCGCCATCAGCTGTTGTGTTTTGTGTTTGATAAGTGAGTGAAAAGGATACAGCTGGAATAATGTCAGCTTATACATCCTATTATATGAAATATGCAGTGGCGGCTGGCCAATAGAGGGCGCTAGGGCGCCGCCCCCCCAGTGGAGAGTGTGATATTAAATGTATTTACTTTACTTTGAAAAAATGAATATTACCAAAAATTACTTATCTAATATAACATAAATATAACATAAATATATATCCATTCAGATATAGAGTAATTCATTTTCATTAATGTAGAACAAAAGTAAGCCTTCTCGTCTCTGTCTCCGTGTCTCGGGGCGCTGAAAATATCACCCCTGAGACAGTGACGACTAGCCAATAAGGGACTGTTACTAGGGCAAGATAAGCGCCTATCAACGTGAATTTGGCCAATCAGCGTGGTTGAAAATAATCTCCGAAGGGCGATTCTTATTTCGCCCCTCGGGTTTATTCGGCTTGTGTCGGCCATGCCTGGAGTGACTAATCGGGAGAACTGGGACAATTTCCGGTGGGCCGGCCTGACGTTTGGGCCGTGATGGCCGGTGTTAATATACATTTTTTAATATTATTATAATTTTTTGGTTTGGTGTTCATTCATGGCACTGAGTGAGTATTACCTCCATGCTGTTACCGCTGTCCCTGTGGGCCGTCTCCCTCGGCAGCCTTTTTTTTTTCAGAGACATCCTGATGTAACAACACGTCCGCGCAGGCTAAAAACAGTTAGCTCCGCCAGTTGGAGTCTGTGAGATGAGCCAGATAGTAGCCGCTGTGCTAGACTGCTGACAAGATGGACTAAAAGCGCAAGGGTGGCGCGGAAAAGAGAAGAATTAAAAAGAGGAAAGCGCTTGAAAATGATGCAGCAAAATGTGCAAAATAGCGACTTTTTTAACAAAACGAGCTTGCGGTCTGAAACGAAAGAGGATGACGATGAAACTGGTAAGGGAAGGTGTTGAATAAAATGACACTTGCACCGTGTAATGATGACGCCATATAACTGGGGAAACTTTGTCTTGTAGCCCCTCAGAAGAGATGCAGCAGCACCAAGCAGCAACCATGAGCCCAGCACAGGTGCAGAGTGGGCAGGTAGGATTGTTCACTGAGTGAATGTCAGAATTAATGTCAGAGTAGGGGAGAGTGGGGTAAACTGAGCCAGTGGGTAAGTTGACCCAGCCCCTGTTTCTGGGAAACAGTAAATAATTCTTGTCATGAGGCCCTAAATTCAGAAAGCCCTGATCATTTCACCCTGCCTCTGTTGAAGAGAAGCACCTGGTACAAACAGTTGGTACTTTTAACACAAAAAACTCTTTTGGTTTGTCAGAGTAAATTTACAGCATGTCTTTGAGCTTTTTTTATCAGTTCCAATTTATCCAGGTCTAAAATGGTGTAATATACATATTTGTTATTTACCAATGTATAAAACTATATGACTCATTTGGCTACGGATGAGCCTGTAGTTTGCGTCGAATCGTAGTGGGATGGTTGTTAAAAACTGAGTGTTGCACAGTCCTGCCCCACCAAGAATATTTTTCACCAGCCGCCACTGGAAATATGATATGATCGCGGTGAAACTTGAGCAAAACTTCCACGACGTGACGTGTCATGGAAGTTTTTTCCTGGTTTCTGGTGAGGAATGAAATAGAGACTTCTTGCCAGCTGACATGGTTTTATTTTCTTTGCAAAGAAAGAAAGAAAGAAAAGGTCAGTCAACACACGAGTGGTTGGAATGAAGAGGGACCCTTACTCCAGAGAGATCAGGGTTTAAGTGCCTTAGCAGACAAAAGGAATGCCACAGATTGGATACACAAAATGGGAAGAGGGGCTCTGACCAGACATGGTAAAACAATAGCAGACAAAAGAAATACTATTTACATGGAGATGTCATTGGTCTTTGATCAAGGGCACCAGGATGGGTGGGGGTCAGCCTGAGCTGAAGGTGTCAGGAGTGGAAGCATATCTGAGGGACGCCCCCTATGGTAGGCTTCAAAACCTGTCTGCTGAGGGAGATGCCACGATTTAGGAGACAAAAGGGCAAGGTGAGGAGACAAAAGGATTTTAAGATAAAAGAAGTCTGGCAGGATATAGGGTTGGGGCAAGTTTCTGAAAAGGACCTGGTTTCATGGTGGAGGTCAGGGAGTGGGCCAAGGTGGGAAAAGAAGAGTACCTTGTATATTGGTGAGGGGAAGCAGATGGTTCAGTGTGGGGAGTTTTAAAAGTCTAGTTATCACAATTTTCCATCACAGATGCCACCGAGCCATGGCGTCAGTTGGTGGTGACCAAAATGAAGTATTTATGGACATGCGACGTGACTTCAGTAGGCAATGCGATTTTGATTGCAGAGTCGCATTGGGTGTGAATGCAGCTTAAGGCTTAAAGATGAGCATGCAGATATGTCATAGATGAGGAGTGGGCCAGCTGTTTAGCATATAATCAATCAACCCAGTCTTTATCATTTTGCCAAAGAGCTTGCTGTTGTTGTGGTCAAAACAATGAACTATTTGGTTGCACTGAGAGCATCCTCTGTTGGATAGGGCATCTTAGTACTTCAGGTACCCTAATATTCTTCAGAGCTTCATATTCTTTATTCACAATTTTATTTACCGCACGAATATGAATTTTTACCCCCATGCTTGAACGGATTTTCCAGTGTAAGATAAGAGCTTTCATCTACATTTCCACCAAACAGTCTGGTTCAGCTCAGCTTGGTACGTTGTGCAATTACAAGTGTTTTCACAGTCAGATAAGGAGAAAATGTACCGAGGGAAGTTATCCGTGCTGTTCTCACTGTTTGTCACACTGCCAGGGAAATTTCCAAACTGCCCCTGATTGACAGCCCAGATGGAAAGAAAGGACAGGGAAAAAGAATCTGTGGCAACTTCCTCTTGCATTTAAGTGCATCTTAGCTTCTCATATTTAAACAGTCAAGGTACAATTTAGCACACAAGCACCAAGCAATCATATTTCAGTTCATAGTTACACAAACATGGGTTACAACAGTGGTAATCTTTCTCATTCAGAAAGTGTGAGTTCATCTGCCTGATGTGAAGGCGAGTCCTCTGTTATCAGAGACAAGATATTATGCCTTGATTTCTCGTTTCTGGTTTCACAAAGACATTTAAAAGGATCATAGTGATAATATATATATACATTTTCTTTACACACACCCTCACAGGGATGCCAAGCATACCAAACTGACTGTTAAAAGGAGAACAGCAGCCTGTTGAGTGATCACCAAATTTCCCAATTCTCATTTAACAGTAGCTAAATGAAAACAAATGCTGCAACATGTTCAAAATGTTGTGGATTTACAGTGATTTGTTCACTGCTTTTTCTGTATGAGATATCCCTAGAAAGCAGTTCTCCACAGAGTTCTGGATTTCTGGAGGTCTTCAATTTCTGCTCTATGTTTACATTACAGGCTGCTTCACTGTGTGGTGCTGATGTGACATCGTTATCTGTCTTTCAGGGACACAGAGAGCGAGAGCCAAAGAGCAATCAAAAAGTCTTTGAATGATAACTTTATGTCGACAAAATCTGGTTTTGAGCATTCAAGGCAGTTAAGAGCCAATCATACCAGACTAAAGCTTTCAGTAAAATCTCATGTTTACCTTTTTTTTAAGGGTTTTTCTAAAAATAAAAAAAAATACACATGACTCTTCACACAAGCAGTGTTAGCCTTGTGCATGAGGGAAAGATGATCTCAGACCCTTGATCATATTTTACCCTTGTTATTTAACATTAGCATAAACTCAGCTGATTTGACAGCAGTTAGTACATAATTTCAGAGGGAGAAAAAAACTCTATTTCAGGTGCTGAAAAATATTCATACCAATTATGAATCACTTGACCAGAGAAAGGTTATTTAATCCCAGCCTTCTGTAGAGAGCCAGTTGACCAAGCAGGTGGGCCCAGACCCTCATGTTTCTCATAATGCTGTGGCTGCATATTCACTAAATAGTAAGTTGGACTAAATGGACCATATAACAAAAACTCTTCAATAGGACTGACCTAAACTGAGTACTTGCTGAAAAGATAAAAGTTTCTCCTGAATCTGTTAGATTTGGGGTTTATCAACTATACAAAATTATGACGAAAAGCCTAAACCTCAAAATCAAACCCATACTGGTGCTGAGGAGAAAATTACCAGGTCATTGAAGAGGATTTATCATTTAGTGACAAAGAGTGTCAGTACAAAATGTCAGAGTAATCCATCCTAAAGAAAAGATCTAGGCTAAGCAAATAAACAACAGATCTGTCTCAAATGAAACACTCTAAAACACAAAATTATACAGGCAGGAGGAAGCTGAGGGTCTGGAAGAAAAACAAAGACTGCTCAGTCACTTTGGTTAATGCTGGCATCAGAGCCATCATTGATGGGATCATTAAAAGAAACCAAATGAAGAGACATTTCTCTTGTAGCACAAAGGAGACAAATGCTGCCAAGTCCTCCCACAGCCAGACGGGATTATTGTTTTTCTTATTTTATCAAAAAGCTCAAAGTGTACTTCCGCCTTTTGTTTTGTTGTCACATTTCCTCACATTGTAATGGATAATGAAGTAAAAAATGTCAAGTGATATCAGCAGAGGACTCGTGCCCAATACACTCCTGTCTTTTTCACGATGGCTTCATCCTGACTTTCTCATGCCAGCCACTGAGCAAAAAGCGAAAGAAAGGCAGTCTACAAACATCTGCAAAATTAAATGAGCATGCACACTTTTGAGGGCTTCTCTGTCACTTATTGTGAATCAATGCTGCAGCAAATGTTACTGTTCATTATATTTTAAAACCATTAGGTACTTGTTCTAAGTCCAAAAGGGTACAAGTGGGCTGAGGCTGTATGTGCTGTCAAAGAAGCAGCTGCTACTCTACACTTGCTTGTTGATCTGGGCAAGCAACTGAAATTCCCATAAACAGATGTCATTATAACGCTGCAGCCCAACATGCTACATATCTCAGAGACCCTCAAGCAGATCGTTCTCCTGGAACTCACCATACCCCGGGAGGACAGTATCATGGAGACCAATTAGAGGAAAAGGGCAAAATACACTGAGGTAGAGGAGGAGTGCTGAGACAATGGATAGGGAGCGCGATGTGAGCCCACTGAGGTGGGATGCAGAGGGTTCAGTCTCTCTACAGAGCCTACAACATCCTAGGAATCAAAGGGGTCAATAAGCGAAGGGCCATCAAGGAAGTCACAGAGGCAGCAAAAGTTGCCTCAAGGTGGCTGTGGATGAGAAGAGAACCATGGGTGGAGCAGCACTACCCACACACAAGCTGGGGCCAATCAACTGGGTCACCAGGGTCTGAATGTATGACCCTTTGAAATACCTGAGACACACATGAGAGACCACAGGTAACAGCACTCAAAATGTGTCCAGGTAGCATCGAGGTGATGTATGATACAAGCCATGTCAGTTTCATTTACAAAAAAAAATCGTACACACTAAAAAATGATGAGTTATTTTGGTAACCCAATTATGTGTTGCTAGTGTTGAGTTAAATTTTTGGGTTATTTTTACAAAGAGTAACCCATTTTCTGAGTTATAGGGCTATGATTTTAACCCAATATGTCACAATCTCTGTCTCAGCCTCTGCCTGCCACACTCCAGCCTCAGCCTAATCAAGCTCAACTCCTGTCACCTGCGCTCCTGCTCACACCTGCACTTCATCTGCTGCAATCACACCACCTACTTAAACACCAGTTCCACACTTACTCGGCGTCAGATCGTCTCACTCTCATGCCAAGAACTCCACACCTGCTATCCGGACTGATCACCCGTTGCCGACCTGTTCTGTTCCTGTTTCCGCCTTTATCGCCTGATCCTTGGCTTGACTACAAGGTACCGACCTGTTTCTGTCCGTACCTACCTGCCTGCCTGATCCCTGGTTGCCGACCTTGCCTTCTGTTCCTGACGCCGAGTACCCATCTGTGAGCCTGAATCAGTGGCGGTTCTGGGGAGGGGCCAACAGGGGCCAGTGCCCCTGTAAAACTGAGCCTGGACCCTCCTGTGCCCCCCCACCCCCCACCCCCTCCACAGCATATACAATCCTTAAACGCTGTTGTGTCCCGCTGATGTGATAAGCGGAACAAATGATACGGCTCTGGGTTCCAGTCAGACCCCTTAGAGTGCTACACTGCCAGAACCTCTCGGGAGAAAGAGAATATGCCGACAGAATCATCACAGTGATACAAGAAGAATTACCACAAAGAATTAAGGTGAGTAAAGCTATGTTGTTTGTGTAATTTTTACACGGTAAGACCAGGAAATGTTGTTGACTAACTTGAGTTAATAGGAGGTTGATTAAAGCACAGAGGCAAACGTGGTCTGCCAAGTTTTACGCACCGGCTGTGATACACACTTACGCGCTCTCGCGCCACACTCACGCTGAATTTATAGGCACAAATCCCATGGGGATGCAGGGGTGTAGCATACGTGGTGCCCACTAGAAAACGCCCTGAATAATCTTTTAACCACAACAAAATGCGCAAAGATAAGCTTTGTGTGACTTGAACTTTGTCTCAGTGTCTGTGCACGCGCTCCTCTGTGTGCAGGTGAGTGTGAAGACGCAGACAGACGCGCATCACAGGGACAGTTAGGGACCGTCAGTCACTCAGTGTGTTTTTATGATTCAAACGGTGTCTTTATAGCTCATGTGCTCTGTTTAACTTAACGGAAATTCTTTAAAAATGACGAGTCGGCCTGTTGATGTATCAAAACGCAATATTGTTCATCAGTCCGGTTCTGAGCTGCTGTTTTCACTGAAGCACTGTTTTCTAAATGATAAATTCACCCAGAGGCTTTCTGCATCACTTATCCTCCATGATATAAGAACAATCTGAAAGTATTAAGCTTCAAATACCATCCACTAGTGCAGTGGTCCTCAACCTGTGGGTGGAGGCCCATAAGTGGGTCTCAGAGCTGTTTTCAGTGGACGGTGTATAAATCAGGTAAAAATGTGGCAAATATGTCTTCAGTGTATGGAGGCCCTAAGAGGACAAACACCCATCAGAGTATGTCAGAGTATACCCACTAGAATAAACCAGACTGCACCACTCATCCTTTCCCCCTTCCATAAAGTTGACCCACAAAAAATCCCCATTGTAGGCACAAATAAATGTTTTCAATAGTGTAGTTGCGTTTGGTGACTGTACAATACGAGTTAAATATGACACTGTTTCAGATTTCTCTAGTGAGATTTTTCTGTCCAGAAATCAAAAATTCATTTATGTAGGCTGTTATTACTTTTTAGTTTGGTGTTCTTTCATAGATATATTGATTTAAAAATTAAGCAGTGATAACTGTGACTTTGTTAAAAAAGTTTATTTTTGTCCTGCATGCATGTGTGTGTCCCTGTAGTATAAATGTTTTTTTTTTACTTTGATTCAGTTTGTCTTCCTCCACAGATATCAGCAAATATAAGAAGACCCATCAATGCAAAGCTGGAAGTGTCCGCAGGGAGCTTGATAAGACAGCCTGGTACCAGTCCTTTACAGTAAAATAGACTGGAGTGCTGAGACCCATTAGATTAGCCTTATAAATGGTATGGTGGATGCTCTCATTGTTTTTATTGTCCGCATTGCTGCTGAAACAATTACCATTACTGTTTAAAATTTTGTTCTGAAATAAATGTGTTCAAGGTTTGAACACTGTGTGTGGGGATTCCCCTCCCATAAATCCCTGCTTTTCCTTCACCCTCTGCTCCTCTGCTGCATGAGCAGTGGGCGTGGCTCCTGCACAGATCTTCTGCAGCTGCACACCTGAGGGGAATCAACTCCCTGCACAGATCCTCTGCAGCTGCACACCTGGTCATCATCTCATCACTCACCTACAAAACCGGCTCGTGGAGACTTCACCTTTGCCAGTGGATTTCCACATCTCCTGTGGTTTGTTGGCCCTTAAAGTAGCTTGTGATTATTTGAGCTAAGCTAACTAAATCTCTTACGCAGAGTATTTTTGCCTTTCTACTTCTTTTGTGTGTTTTTTGGGATTGTTGCCTGACTACTCATCCTGCCTCTGTTCTCTCTCTCCGCAGTGCCTCCACGAGCCTACACCACTCCAACCTTCATCATATTCATTCACCTTCAACCCTGTTCAATAAATACCTTTTCATTGCACCTTCAATCTGCCTCCGATATCAGCTTTTGGGTCCTACCCTAAAACACCTGGTTTCATACCATCACAGTAATCCACTGGCCTCTACAAATGGATCCAGCTAAATCGGACAAGATAAATGAGGCCCTCTCCAACCAAGGAGCCCTGCTGGGACAGCATGACAGCATGCTACGTAGCGTAGCCGGCTCCCTGGAGGAGCTCTCTAATCAGGTTGTTCAGCTCCACACTCGGCTCCGTGAACTCTCACTACAGATCCCTTCAGCTTCTCCTGTGAGTACTCCTGCTGCCTCTGACCCTGCTTTTCTCTCTCATACCCCCCAACCTTGTAGAGAACCTTTTGTGTCTCCACCAGAGCCTTATGCTGGGGATTTTGGGTCCTGTGGACGATTTCTGTTTAATTGTGAGTTAGTGTTTAAATTACAGCCCTCCAGTTATTCCTCTGATGAAGCTAAAATAGCCTATATGGTTAATTTGCTCAGGGGTAATGCAGCTAAATGGGCCACTGCTCTTTGGGAGGGGGGATCACCTGTGTTAAATTCTTTTTCTGAGTTTAGTTCCCATTTACGCAAGATGTTTGATCACCCCGTTCAGGGGCAGGAGGCTGCTAAACGTTTGTTGTCCCTCAATCAGGGTTCACAAACCGTAGCCTCATATGCCGTCCATTTCCAGACTTTAGCTTATGAGTGTGGGTGGGACAACCAGGCTCTCAAGGCCATTTTCATGAAGGGACTTTCTGAAAATCTTAAAGATGAATTGGCAACTCGTGATGACCCAACCTCTCTTGAGGATTTAATATCTTTAAGTATTAGGCTTGATAATAGGTTGAGAGAGAGAGCCAGAGAAAGAGCAGCAGGTCTTTGCAGGAGGGCTCCCTCTGCTGGCCGGGTTAACTCCCCTGAGAGGCTTCCTTCTGTCTCATCCTCTCCCTTTCCTCGGATGCCCCCTGCTGCCCCAGAGGAACCCATGCAGCTTGGAAAGACTCGGCTGAATCCCAAGGAGAGACAGCGATAATAATTATGGAGGAGACAACAACCCCTGTCCCACATGCTCTCATTCACTAAAAGACCAGACTCATCACTAGAGGAGAGTTTAGTGGTGAGTCAGACCTCTTCTTTTAACTCTCCACCTAGAGTTTCATTCTCTTGCACCCTTTTATGGCCCCAAAACTCTGCTCAGGTGCAGGTTTTTTTGGACTCTGGAGCAGATGATAATTTTGTTCATGAAGATTTCATCAAGGAACATAATATCCCTCTAGAGCCATTGCCACACCCCAGGAGAGTTAATGCCCTTGATGGTCGTCTCATTTCCCTGGTTACACACCAGACTATATCCCTCACACTCATTCTCTCTGGTAACCATCGTGAAGAAATTCATTTTTTTGTAATTCCCTCACCTCATTCCCCTCTGGTCCTTGGTCTCCCCTGGCTAAGACAACACAACCCCCACATTAACTGGTTTAATTCCACCATTATAAACTGGAGCACCAATTGTCATTCTTTGTGTCTTCAGTCAGCCATTCCCAGCTCGAAGTCCTCAAGTATCATCCCAACTCCTCCTGATTTATCCAATGTCCCTCAAACCTATCATGACCTGGCTCCTGTTTTCAGCAAAGACTTGGCACGCTCTCTACCCCCCCACCGACCCTATGATTGTGCCATCAATCTCCTCCCTGGTGCTCCCCTTCCCTCCAGTCGTCTGTATAATCTGTCTCATCCTGAGAAGGAGGCGATGGAGACATATCTGAAGGAGTCTCTTGCTGCTGGCCTGATCCGTCCCTCCTCATCCCCTGTTGGTGCTGGTTTCTTTTTTGTTAAAAAGAAGGACACCTCCCTCAGGCCATGCATTGATTTCCGTGGACTCAATGAGATTACCATCAAGGACAAGTCTCCACTTCCATTAATTGATCCCTCATTTGAACCACTCTGCCACGCACAGGTCTTCACTAAGTTGGACCTCCGCAATGCATACCACCTCATCAGAATTCGTGAGGGAGACGAGTGGAAGACGGCCTTCAACACACCCCTGGGGCACTTTGAGTATTTGGTGATGCCATTCGGGCTAACTAACGCCCCAGCAGTCTTCCAAAGCCTGATGAACGACATCCTGAGAGACATGCTGAACAGGTTTGTTTTTGTTTATCTTGATGATATCCTCATCTTTTCCCGCACCCTCAATGAACATCAACAACATGTTCGCCTGGTCCTTCAACGCCTTATGGAGAATCGCCTTTTCGTTAAGCCAGAGAAGTGCGACTTCCATTCCCCCTCTGTAAGCTTCCTTGGATACATCATTGAGGCTGGCCAACTTCGCCCCGACCCTGGGAAGATTCAGGCCGTGGCTGAGTGGCCCACCCCCACAACCCGAAAGGAGCTGCAGCGCTTCCTTGGCTTTGCCAATTTCTATCGGCGTTTCATCCGGGACTACAGCAAGGTGGCTTCCCCCCTCAACAGTCTCACCTCTATTAACACCCCCTTTGTCTGGACCAAGGAGGCAGACAACTCCTTCAGCAAGCTGAAAGAGCTGTTCACCAAGGCACCTGTCCTCCTACACCCTAACCCCTCCTTGCAGTTCGTGGTGGAGGTGGACGCCTCAGAGACAGGAGTGGGAGCCATCCTGTCTCAACGCAGCCCCCAGACCCAAAAGCTGCATCCCTGCGCCTTCTTTTCCCGCCGTCTTTCACAAGCAGAGAGGAACTATGATGTGGGCAACCGGGAGCTGTTGGCAGTGGTGTGGGCTCTTCAAGAGTGGAGGCACTGGCTCGAAGGATCCGAAGTCCCCTTCATCATATGGATGGATCATAAGAACCTTTCCTACCTCCGCTCAGCAAGACGACTTAACCCCCGCCAGGCCAGGTGGTCCCTCTTTCTCAGTCGGTTCAATTACACCCTTTCCTACCGTCCTGGGTCTAAGAACACGAAGCCAGATGCCCTCTCAAGGGTATTTTCTCCCCCCTCTGAGTGCACGGAGCCAGCAACTATTGTCCCCCCCTCTTGTATCCTTGGAACGGCAAGATGGGAGGTTGAGAGAGCTGTTAAAGAGGCCCAAAAGGATCAGCCTGATCCAGGTTCGGGGCCTCCTAACCGACTCTATGTGCCTGAGTCCACCCGCTCTCAGGTTCTACAGTGGGGTCACGCATCGAAGCTCACGTGTCATCCGGGGGCGAATAGGACTCTCCATTTCCTCCAGCAGAACTTTTGGTGGCCCAACATGGCCCAGGATACTCGTGAGTTTGTGGCTGCCTGCTCAGTTTGTGCCCGAGGGAAGGCTAGCCACAAGTCCCCCGCTGGTTTGCTGCGCCCCTTGCCCATCCCTAATCGCCCTTGGTCTCATATCGCTGCAGACTTCATCACTGGTCTCCCCCCATCACAGGGTAACTCTGTCATTCTAACTATTGTTGACCGATTCTCTAAGATGGTTCATTACATTCCACTGACAAAGTTACCTTCTGCTCTGGAAACAGCTAACCTCCTGGTGTTGCATGTTTTTAAACTTCATGGCATTCCCAGTGATATTGTTTCAGATCGCGGTCCCCAGTTCTCTTCACGAGTCTGGAAGGAGTTCTGCAAGGCGTTGGGCGCAGCAGCCAGCCTGTCATCTGGTTTCCATCCCCAGACCAACGGCCAGACTGAGCGGGCAAATCAGGACTTGGAGAGCGCTCTCCGCTGTGTGGCGGCTCATCATCCTGCTTCCTGGAGCGAACATCTGCCATGGATCGAGTATGCCCACAACTCCCTGACATGTTCCGCCTCAGGTATGTCCCCATTTATGGCCTGTTATGGCTATCAGCCCCCCCTTTTCCCTGAGCAGGAGGCTGAGGTAGCTGTGCCATCAGTCAAGGAGCACCTTCTGCGCATCAAAGAAGTCTGGAGGAATGTCAGGGCGGCCCTCACACGATCCGCTGAACGAAACAAGCGTCTGGCAGACCAACATCGCTCGACAGCCCCTGAGTACAAGCCAGGACAGATGGTATGGCTCTCATCTCGTGACCTTCCCCTGCAGGTGGAATCCAGGAAGCTGGCCCCTCGGTACGTCGGTCCTTTCCCTGTGGATAGAGTCCTCAATCCCACAGCGGTCAGGCTCAGGTTGCCAGCTTCTCTCAAGATCCACCCCACCTTCCATGTGTCTCTCCTGAAGCCAGTTGCCACCAGTGAGCTCAGCCCTCCGGCCGAGCCCCCTCCACCCCCCCTACTCATCGATGACCACCCAGCCTTCTCCGTCTCCAAGATTCTGGACGTCAGACCTAGGGGGCGGGGATTCCAATACCTGGTCGACTGGGAGGGTTATGGTCCAGAAGAGCGGTCCTGGGTTTCCCGAAGGCTCATCCTGGACGAGTCCCTCCTCCACGACTTCTACAGGTTGCATCCTACCAAGCCTGGGCGGACGTCAGGAGACGTCCGTCGAGGGGTACTGTGATTCCTCCCATAAATCCCTGCTTTTCCTTCACCCTCTGCTCCTCTGCTGCATGAGCAGTGGGCGTGGCTCCTGCACAGATCTTCTGCAGCTGCACACCTGAGGGGAATCAACTCCCTGCACAGATCCTCTGCAGCTGCACACCTGGTCATCATCTCATCACTCACCTACAAAACCGGCTCGTGGAGACTTCACCTTTGCCAGTGGATTTCCACATCTCCTGTGGTTTGTTGGCCCTTAAAGTAGCTTGTGATTATTTGAGCTAAGCTAACTAAATCTCTTACGCAGAGTATTTTTGCCTTTCTACTTCTTTTGTGTGTTTTTTGGGATTGTTGCCTGACTACTCATCCTGCCTCTGTTCTCTCTCTCCGCAGTGCCTCCACGAGCCTACACCACTCCAACCTTCATCATATTCATTCACCTTCAACCCTGTTCAATAAATACCTTTTCATTGCACCTTCAATCTGCCTCCGATATCAGCTTTTGGGTCCTACCCTAAAACACCTGGTTTCATACCATCACACTGTGTTGTTGATGAAGACAAAAACAATGTCTTATTTTGTTTATTTTAACAATTTCTTTGGACATATTGTTGAAAAATGCAACTAACATACAATAAATTCTCCTGCAACTGAAATACTTTTACTAGTATTTTGTGTTACTTTATTAATTAGACCAAATGTTGTGAATGGTGAACACTTCTCAATCTCTTTTGTCGGGGTTGAATGTGTCCCTCTGACAACACCCTTGGCCCCAGCCTTTTAATGTATAAAAATGCTGAGGTTAAAATAAATAAACATTTTAATGGTATTTTATTTTCCTTTTATTTCATATTAATCACAGGCATAGGGTCACTGACTGCACTGACACCACACCTCTATCACCATGGGTGCCAGCTAGAGCCCTGACAGTGTCAGACAGAAAAATATTAAAGATGCATGTTGGCGTTTTTTTCTCTTTATTCATCAGTCATTAGTAATGATAGTCATAAGGAATAGTTAACAGTAAGAAAAAGGCATACAGTGTGATATGTAGCCTATGAAATACAAATAATATAACTGTTTATGGTAACAAAGGTAAACATTAATATCACTTAGAAACATCGAATCAAACATTGGTGCTCTAAGGCGTGGAGAGATTAGAGACCCCTGGTTAGATAGAATTATTTCTATTACTTTTCCCAACTTGTGCATGGGGGATTCTGTCATGTTTTACTTTCATGTTTACAATATGTTGATTTTTGGAAATAATGTCCTTTCAAATTGACTACAGGCACTCATTACGTCACATACTATTCGACTATTTAAACTTAGAAAGTCTACTGTCTGAACTAAGGTTTAAAAATGAACTGAAATCAAATCTCCTAAAATGAGTTCATGACATTTTGGCAAACAAAGTTAAACCAAATTAAAGGGAATTAAAAACTGATGACTTATTAGTCACTTTTGACTGCATATTCTCATTACCTGTATCAATACCATTTTGTCCCTGGCACCCTTATGTGTACCTAAGTTTTCCTCAGTGCTCAGTGTGCTTGTGGCACTCATCTTTTTGTATTTTTTTTTTCTTTTCTTCATGTCGTTAGCGTCTACATGTCTGCCTGTGAGCACTCCAGCAACCGTGGGTGGCTGTGTGGGTGAGTTTAGTTATATTATCCTCAAAATAGAAAAGAAGAGTTTGGGTTCAGAAATGCAGGTTCTCAGCTTTAGATTGAGACATTGAAAGGATTACAGCCTGAGCATTTCAAGCAGCAAGCAACGCATTTCTTCAAAATACCTTTCACTGAGTTATATGATTGATATGGTAAAGAAAACTCACATGTAATGATAAAATGAGCTATTCAAAGTGGAGTGTATATATTTTAGCTAATTCTGTTTGAATAGAGAATTCAGCTGTGACTATTTCATTTCAATCAGTGGGTAACCTTCCAGGCTGAATGCTGTAAACCAAACAAGTCAAAACACATAAACCAACCATAAATGTTCTTGTCTGCATGAGTAAATGTTAGTACTCAACTCTAACAAACCGCAGAGACACAGTGTGCAACTGTGCCAGCACCAAACTCACTGCAACTACATGATTAATTGAAATAAAACTTTGATTCATATTAGGGATAGGAATTGATAAGTGTTTATTGATACCAACACAATTAATGATTCTGCTGACTGATCTGATCCTTTACCAATTCCCACCAGTTTTCTGTGTGGGAACAGTTGGCCTGTATAGCTTTAGCATCGCAATTTCAAGCACATGATGATTTTTTTGTTGAAGTGAAGACACTATTTTGATCACTTCTGTCACTGTCAGCCATAATTTTTGACCTCTTTGTTATCATTTCTACTGACTGCCTTGTTTAAGAGCTCGACATCCAGAATTTGCAAAGTATGTAGAGCAAAGTGAAAGGAGTTCAAAACAAAAAAGACTTCTTGAATCCTCTGGGAAGCTTTTATCAGTTTTCTCTCATCTCTAATCTTTGTACGCATACTGTGTGTGTGATCTAATTATAAATAAAGGCGATTTTACTCATTTGTAATTCTCCATGCAGTTAGAGCAGACTATATATCTGTGTTTGCATCCATACCTCACAATATTCAAAGTATCGATTTTGGTTAAAACCCAAACAGTAATAAAAAAAGGGCAAAGATTTACATAATTTTTCAGATCATAATGTTCTGCCATACAACCCAATCTCTGCTCTGATCCATCTTAACTTACAATGCTTTGCTACAAGTCACAGGTATACAAACCAGGCACAGGGTCATCAGTGAGCTGCGTGAAAGCAAGGAGAAAGAAAGCAGATCATTTCTGAGGTGCAGTTACAGCCAAAGTTCTTATGGGTGTATGAAAAAGAGAACACATGGTGGTGAAGGTGAAAGTAATGTTAGACTATACTGCTAAAGAAAGGACTGGGAAACACCAGTGGCCCCACGATACAAGATTATCATGATACTTGAGTCCAGATGTGATTTCATTGTTATTCTTGAAATTTTATGATATGCTGAGTATTGTGATTTTTGACTTTGTAAGGTCTCATTGGTAAACTGTAAAAAAGGCTAGTTGTTTTAACTTAAAAATATAAAAGCAATCCAATTCCAATAGTATTCACTGATGATTTTGAGCTAAATTGACTTACTGCATTTGGATTTAACTTCTTTGTCTTTAACTTTCACTCATTTTGTTCTGACTTGACACAAGTTTATAAAATAAAGTTAATATTTGCTTTAAGAAAAACAATCTTAAAAGCAGAACTAAACAATTTAAGTAGAGCTGACTTAATTGCAAGTTTATTGAACTTAAGAAGTTCACTTAATCTGAACCGTTCTTAATTCAACTGAACTTAAATTTCTAAATTCAGATAACTTACAATTTTAAGGCAGCCCTGACACTAACTTTTTTAAGTTAAAACAACTAGCCTTTTTTACAGTGTACCGTGCCATTAATGATTCTGTGTAGTGATCTGATTCTTAATCACTTTTCTTATCAATTCCTGTGGATTTTCTGCCCAAAAAGAAGCAGGTCTACAACAGGTTTTTGAGGTCAACAACACCAAAGACATGGCTCCTCTGGTATTTGGTGCTTTTCTGCATTATGCATCTGGAGTTTTCACCCTTGCTTGAAACAACACTGAGCATTTATCAGTTTATGACATATTGTAAAAGATCAAGCCACACTTTTGACATATTCTTATTGACCATGATTACCTCTTTAATGCATCAATCAATCAGTCAATCGCTATTTATAAAGCGCTTTTCATTCATAAAATGTAACTGACCTCCATTATTTGCTATAGATAAATAGAACCTGGTATAAGGAATTGATAAGGGAATTGTTAAGCATTAAGCTCAATGACATCAATCCCCAAAGCTATCTGTTATTGATTCTTGACTGGCATTATATTTTGATTCCCCTCCTTATAACACTGTAATATATTGCAGTTTAGAAATTTTCTTGGTTTCACAAAAGACAAGAAGACCAAATTATATAGAGTTCAATCAGAAACATTTCTTAGTATATTCATGTCACTTCAGTTGTAGTTAAAAACTCACAGACTGATGTCCACACAGTTAATGCAACTCACTCTGCTGTGCTTAGCCTCTCATCAACTTTTTGGTTCTCTGCTCTGAAGAGCTTCTATCCTGCTGTGTCAATGAAATAATGCCGTAATGTTTTCAACACTATGTTAAGGCACTTGGTCTTTGCAATTAGGAAAGTCATGGCTTAAGCTATTATCTTTGCTGACTCAGAGGGAGGTAACTGCAACTGACTAAGCATGTAAAGTGTTGTCTCGTTTCTCAACAGGGTTAGCATAGCATTAGCTTTGCTGTTGTTTGCTTTTGCTTTGTCTATGGTGCCAAGTAAGCTAAGGCATATTTCCACAGAATTTTAATCTTGTGAATCACCTCTTGCAAGCATACTCAAAAGCAGAGCAGCTTTCAGTGTTAAAGATGGCAAGCCTACCTACGAAAACATGACAAAATGTGCCTTTGATAACAAAGGAGGGGAATATTTAGTTGCTTGACAAAATCACAGAAGACAAAGCTTGTTTTCTCTATTTTTTATTATTTTTATTATTTCGCCCAGCCCATAAGACCATGTAATTCATCTTTTAATTTTTTTTCTCAAGATGGACCTAAAAGAGCTGCCACTCTTCACAAACAAACCTGGTGCAAACTGTGTATATGGACTGTGTTTTCATCCAAGATGTTGCATTGTAAAAAAGAAAAAAAAAGTCGAAGATTGAACATCCATCGGAAGCTTGTGTTTGAAAAAGTTGGTGCCATGTCCAGAAAGGTGGTCGGACTGACCATTTTCACCTGCGCTTTCTTCCACAGCACAATATTTTCATTGTGTAACAGTAATCTGCCAAGCTCTGAAGATGTGCAGTCTGTGGCCTCTCTGGCAGGTGTTGATGTAACCGTGAATGTCAACACTCATCTCTGATGCACTCAAACCCACAATGGATTTGTTTAATCCTCTGAGCTGTCTGACACATTCTTTGCAAGTGAAGACCAATAGAGCAGCATCTGCATGGGCTACAATTCAGCTCTCAAGGCTTTTTGTTTTCTGCTGTTTTTACCTACTCACGTTTTTTTAGTCTTAGAGGAGCTCTTGACACATGAGCTTGAATTGTTTCCTTGATTAGTTTCAATAAAGAGGAGATAAATGCAATAGTGAGAATGAAATACAAACCAAGGTCCAGAGAAATACAAAATACATTCAACTGCCTTGAATATGTTATATAAAAGGCTTAAATTAACTGAGATTTTTACGTCTTTCCCTGTGCCACTGTGTTAGGATAAAGGAATAAGTGTCAAAATTAGACAGAGACGAGTTTGCCCTTTCAGACTATGTTCCCATCAAGCACCAGTGTTGCAGACATGTCCCTGACCACCTTGTCTGGCTTCATTTTGTGCAGACGGTCTCCCAGCCATCTGTTTTTCTCTCATCAGCCTCTTTCCTGACAGGAAATGTCGAACAAAATAAGGAAAAGACCAAAAGCAAAGGCTAAAAAGCCAGCTTGTTTTTTTATGTGCTCATTATCAAGACAGAATCCAACACTTAATTTTTGTCTCTCTACACAAGCAGACACTTTACATAGACTTATGATCTGTCACTGCACACAGGCTGACATTAAATAGGGCATATAACAGGAAAGAAGTCTTAATGCTTCCAAAAGACAGCGCAGACAGCGGGAGGAGGGGGTGAGGAAAATTCTCTCTGGTGGTCTGTGATGATGAAGGTTTGAGTTTGAAGCTTAATGATCACAGTTCATGCATGTCTCTTTTAATGGTGTATGTCATATAAAAAGATACAGTTGTGATGCTGTTCAGGAGCTCCATGAGGCTATTTTCTTTTTCATCTCCTGCAGTTATGACTTCTGGTAATTGTCAAGGAGAGTGGATCAGAAATATGGTGGGTGGACTAAATAATTTAAGCACACTCGAGCCCCTTTTATCAGGAATTTTTCCAGACGTATGAGGGGGCCAATTTCAGAGAAAAAAACACATTTTAACACTGCCTGGTGTTATCAGACACCAGTTCAATGAAATAACTTGAAGGCTGAGAAACAGCCATGTGGTGCTGCAGAATGAGGCAGCTCCACAAGTGGCCACTTGAGACCACCTCTAAATGAAGAGAGTCAAAGCTCATTATCTCCTGTGTTTAAGTGCCAACATTACAGATGATTCTAAAAGTTAGACTGTAAAAAGATTTTCTTGCTTCTTTGAATAATCTTCATAGAGTTTTTACCCAGGTATATCTGTCAGGAGTGGTGGTTAAACAAAAACAAAAAAGTCACATGTGGCACAGTCCTTGGAAAAGTAAAATATCATGTCAGAATGTGTATTATATAATGAGAGAGAATCACAAATTAATTAACTCAGTTGGTAAGTGAAGTGTACTGTTTCTGAACAAATATCAGACAAACGTAACAGAAACTAAGGGGCCGTTTACACAAGGCCTAAAACGGTCTAATCTGATAAGTTTTCATTGCATTTCGTCCTTGCGTTTACATGGGAATGGTACCTGGAGTGCTTAAATCCTCAAACTTTTGAAACCTGGCTCCAGAGTGGAGAGTTTTCAATACGTTCTCCATGCAGAGCCATGTAAACCCAAATCTGAGCGTTTCAGGGTGAAACACTGACGTCTCCGCATGCGCAGTACTCTTTTACATGAAGTCTGCGTGCGCATACCAGGAAGCTTCGGCCGTCTACCAAGTATCGCGTGTGCTGCCTACCATGCTCAGGTTGTTATCCAGACAAAACAATCCAGACAGATTTGTTGTCCAAACTGATTTGTTGTCCAGAAAAGAAGCTCTTGACTCTCTGTGCGTCCACCTGCCATTGTTGTTTGTAAAAAGTTTTTCTTCTTCGTACATGTATTGTAGCAGCGCTGCCTCTCTGCAGACCCACACCACCATCTACTAAACCAGCATGCACACTACAGTGGTTTCATTCATCTCCATCTCTTCATCTCTGTCTGAGCGCAGATCCGCTCTGAATGCGCAAAGGAAAAATCTTTACGTTTTAAGTCAGAGTGTCCGTGTAAATGTAGCCTCAGTGCATTTACGCATGTCAATATGGTCAAGAAATGGCCATGGCAGCAGGCTGAGGTTGAAACTAAGCATCAGTAGTGGTGGTGGGAGTTTGATGTTGTGAAGGATGTATGTTTAGCATTCATGGGGCCCCTTACTAGCAACTGAGCATTATATATTTTCTATAGCCTACCTGCATAGTGCTAGTAGTAGTCTGAAGCTACTTCAAGGATAAAATGTCACAACGTTGTGTCACAAAGCTCAAATCAACTTAAGCTGGTTTCTTGAACCTGACAGTGAGTAAACTGTCCTCCAGGTACTTCACAGTCATCAGATCTCAATCTAACACAGCAGCTTTTGGATGTGGTGCAATTGGAGATTTGCATTATGTATCTGCAACCAGAAAGCCTCAGTAACTGTGGGCTACTGTCAAGTTAATGTGAACCAAAATCTCGGAGGAATGTTTCCAGCATGGAGTTAAATCTATGCCACAAAGAATCAGAAATAGTTGCAGGTAACAATCACAACCCAACAACTATATTTACTATGAATAGTGTATTTTAGTAGTGATCAGATTTTCTTTAAGTATTATTTTTTGCGTTTGGGCATGTAAACATCATATTCCAATTTCAGAAGCCAGGTAACAATTTCTTCTGAGTTTGAAGTAGTCTGGTTTTGCTCCCTTGAGTACTCAAACAGTACTATACCATCTCAAGCACATGCATTATACATTTTCTGATAGTTTCTGCTGCAGTTTAGTTCCCAATAATAAGCTTCACAGATCCCTGAGCAAATAAGATCCATCTCATATACAGAAAAACTGACAACCATTTTTCTGTTTTTTCATTTCAATGCCATATCCTGCATTGATCAAAACCAGGATATGGCTCTTAAAGTGGAAATTGAGTCCATGTTAACACTGACTTTGAGTTTACCCAGGGCTCAGAATCGATAACTGCAACTTCATTTGTGACCGAGGGCCAAATCCAGTCTTCAAGCAGCCTTCACATGGCCTCCAACATGGCCAGCATACACAAATCCAGTATGTGAAAAAAGGCTATACAACATACAGTGCATTTGACTAAAACTGCACTTTTACAGATGGATACAGCTTCATTCATTTTGAAGATGGAAAAATGAGTTGCTTTTTGTCTTTATCTGTGTATCCAACAGGTCAAAGCCTTTTGTGTGGTGTAATCACTCAATTTTGTTACAGGCCTAATATTAGCGTTGATAATGAAAGGCTGCATCATGTCATAAAGTCTCAGTTTTCTTGTGACTCAACGTCTAATGTTCTCACCAGCACTACTGTGATGGAGCAACCAGAAAAGACCTAATCTTTCATGACAATCTACATATTGTCCCTCCTCTGTTTGGCACAAATTTGAGAGAGCATGAGGAGGTGAGTGCAAACAGAAACCCAATTTACACTGCCATTAAAGTCATAATGTTCAATAATGTAAAACCTGAAGTCTATCTCAGCTGATATTAGGTGAGAAACAATTTCCAACTGATTGCTCAGCCACATAGAGAGATAGATAACCATTCATGCCCACACAGAAGGGCAATTTGGGGTCACCAGTCAACATAATGAGCATGTTTTTAATCAGTGGGAGGAAACTGGAATGTGCAGAGAGAATCCATGCCTGCACGGAGAGAACATGCAAACTCCACGAGCCCTGACCGACACAGGGATCCATACAGCAATCTTCTTGCTATGAGATACATGCACTACATCCACTGGTACACCCCAAATGGAGAAACAGTGAGGGCAAAACAGAGCAAGTGACAGCTTGAGGCTCACACTGGCACCCTCTCAGAATATGAACATGAAGGAACATGGTCACAAGACAATGGCCTTAGCAGCACCGCTAATGTTTTCTGGAACACAGCGAGTCAAATCAATTTAAATTTGTTTGATTTTAGGAGTGTTGTACATGGTAAGAAGAAACAAGAAATATTGTGAAGGAAAAAATAAAAATGAGAGAAAACTTACACATCCATCATTCACAAAATTCACCCACATTAAAAGGAAGTTGAAACAAACAAAAATAAGTCTAAGCCACAGGTTTCAGGATTCAAGAGCTAACAAATGTTTTGATGTTTTCAGCAACACAGCTGTCTTTAACAGCAAAGATAATATTTTTGACTACATAGCTAATGTTGTAGCACATCTTGCAGAAGATAAAAGTGCCTTGAATTGTTTGACTTCGGCATATATTTACTCAAATGGTGTTCCATCTAAAAATTAGCAGCTACTATACACATACACACTGTATGTTACTATACATTACTGTTCTGTTCCTGTGCTCCAGTCTGTTCCTCAAAAGAGGGGCCTGAGATGTGTGATTTATTTGTTTGTTCATTTAAAAAAATGGAACAGTATGCATTAATGAACACTGACATGTAAATGCATGGGATTATAGCCATGTGGATGACTTACATCAAATATATAAAGAATGTAAAAGCAACTCTTGCAACTTAAAAACTGCCAAAAATAAGTGTTTAATCAGGATTTTTTAAATCTGATATGTTTCTTTATTGTTTTGGTGGAAAGTGAACATTGAATTGTATCAAGCAGTCAGACACATGCTGTATGAATTTTAGTGTTGCTGTGTGATTTTCTGACACAGAAGACAATTAAAAAGACAAGAGTTTCTTCAGAAACAAGTTGACAACACCTCACTGTTTTGTGAACAGATGTTGTTCCTTTGTGACCTTAAAACAAAGCTTTTGTGGCTTGCAGAAACCTTGGCCTAATCACACACACTGACACAAATGTTATCTTCAGTTAGTTTGAATGCCAATTAGCAGCTTTTGTCAACAGAGGACCAGAAAGAAAAAAAGAGGAGGTCTGACACTTGGCTCTTTGATACCCAAGTTTTCAAAACAAGGTTAGACAATTAACAGAGAAGGCCACATCAACTGTGCCCAACTGCAGGAGCATCAAAATAAATCAATGAAATAAAAGTAATGACAGTGAGCTGAATACAAATAGCATGTACCAACCAAGATACGACTCTTTTCATCTCATTAATGAGGATATAATGGTGTCTGAAGTAATGGGAAATGACAGTTTGATTAAAAGCCTAAAAAATGTTCACTAATGTAATTCTCAGTGGTGGTGTTTTTTTTTCATTAATCAAACACTGTAAATACATTTAATGTTAAAGTGCTATATACTACTTGTAAATATGAAATAAACCCATATCACATTAGACATATAACTTGTAATATTTTTACTTTCATAACTAGCAAACTGTCCCAAATTGTAAACTAAGTAAAGGGAATGTAGCTGCAGAACTCACCCAAAGAGCATGAAACTTCACCTAGTGTGTGTTCCCAACACTGGACACATTGTCTTTTCGACATTAAAGGTACTTTATTTAATGCCCTCAAAAAGTCCCTTTGGACATATCTCAGAGGACTCTGAGGTTAGGACCACCAGCAAAATGCACACAGTGCTCCATTTTTCAACAGCCCACAATGGGAATGCTAAACTAAAAATCTATATTAAAGCTAGCTGTAACAAACATGGGTGGCTGACATAAGGAATTATTAACTACATTTGTACAATAGCGTCGTCTAACAGGAAAAATCCCTGGTCATTTTTTGTTCTGTGTGCTCCCCAAAAGTCATAACATTTGATGGACACCCTGCTTCTGACAAAATGGCTGTTCATGACTTTTCTTTGAGCAGCCTCAAAACTGAAGAAACAGGTACCAAAGTAAGATGCTAATATGTCTGTTATATTTTTATACTGTTTAACTCTTTGTTGTTTGCTCTCTTGCCAAGCCGACAAATCCTCCTGACAGCCGACAAGCTGAAGCAGTGGACTGGTGATCTGTAGGTCACTAAAGGTGATCACCGCTGTGTTGTTCTGAATGATCAGGACAGCCATGCATAGCAATGAGCTACTGTGCGAAATAAAGCATCAGACTAAGGGGGTCCCTCCTCCAGGAGGCACAAGTCAAGCAGCTGTCAGGGGATCCAATTATGGTCATGCTCCTCCGCCAACCCACAGTGCATGCGCCAGTGTTGTGCATTCCCCTCCAAACCTTCCATCTACACTCAAGTTGAGCCGCCTCGCCTGCAGCGTTTGTGAATATTTGAAAGTATTGCCCGAGGAGAAGACTGTGGCTGGCATTTCCTCCTTCAAGACAAGAGAACGAGTGACTGGGTGGCAGCAAAAGTCCAAAAAACAAGTTAAATACAGAGAAAGGCTAAGACCACAAAAAGCCTTGTGTCTTTGTCACCACTAAACGTTTATAAACCTCTCCTGCAGGCTGTCACATGCAGTTATAGAGAAAGGTGTATGAAAAAAATGCAAAATGCAAAAAAAAACCTTTATTAAAGATCATCTGGCATTAACATCTGGTATTTTCTGGTCTATCTCTGCGGGACAGAGCACATTAATCAACAGCGACAGCTCAGTCGAGGAGATGTAAAGACTCACGACTAACTAATGACTTTTTAAAGCCATCCCAGCTGTTATAAAAGATGTGAAACATGTCCAAATACCCAAAGAACGTTATCAAGACTCATAACATTATTATTATCAACCTAGAGTGCCTCACTCGCACTTTAAATCTTCCTCCCACAGTGCAAAGATCCCATAAAGAGGGTCCTGCCTCCAAACAAGGGGAGTTTATGAAGACCAGGGGAACCTGAAACATACACTGACAATGAGCTGCATTACTGCAGGATCCCTGTTAAAAATGACTGATGTAAAAATACCAGCTGTCAGGTTTGGCCTCAGTGAAGAAGCCCTGCAGCAGCACCAAGTAAACTGTGAAAGCACTCATTAAAGCAAGTGTAATCCCAGCATTAACCCCACAACAACACACCAGGGAGTAAATCACATACTGTACAATCATCATTAGCCATGTCCTGTTTACCTTTTATGCACCACTGGTTTAATAATGTAAAGTGCAGTCACGGAGGTAACAGCACACACTTTTTAAAGCTCATTTCCAAACAAAAGCCAAGTCATGCTTATGGTCAAAAACCAAAGATAATGATTGTTTTAAAAGACTTATATTGCACAGTGAGACCCTCTACCTCAGGATCCAGTGTGGAAGAGAGTATTATCGTAACTAACTTGTCACTTTATTTGGCCCATTCAACTGCTTGTTATCTAGCATGTCACATGGCAGCAACTCAGTGCATTTAAGCATAAAGACATAGTAAAGACAACTCGCTGAAGAAAGAAGAGAAAAAAGGAGATTTAAGTGACCTTAAATAGGGCATTGTTGTTTATATCAGACAGACTTGTCTAGAATGACAGAAACTGGCGATCTGTGATATTCAAGCATAAGCATCTCTTCGGTTTGCTGAGAGTGGTCTGAAGAATGGAGCTACTGTCAGTCATGTTGATTCAAGATGATAGAAAGGCAATAGTAACTCAGATACCCACTTGTTGCAACCAAGGTATGCAAAAGCCAAGTTGAAGCAGATTGGCTATAGCAAACGAGGACCACACAAGGTGTCAAAACATGGGCTACAATTCACATGCTCACCCAAAGAACATGGAAAAATACTGCCTGGTCTGATGAGTCTAAATTTCTGCTGCAGCATACAGATGGCAGTGTCAGAATTTGGCATAAATATCATGAAAGCATCGATCCTTCCTGCAAAGTATCAAAGGTTCAGGCAAGTGGTGACAGCATTTGGTGTGGGAAGATATTTTCTTAGTAACAACTGAGTATTGTTTGAACTCCACAGTCTACTTGAGTATTGTTTCTTACCCTGCCCACCCCTTTATGATCACAATGTACCCATCTTTTAAAGGATACTTCCAGCAGGATAATGCAACATCACAAAGCTCAAATCATCTCATACTGGTTTCTTGCACACTGCAAGGAGTTCTCTGTACTCCATTGGCCTCCTTATTAACCAGATCTCAATCCAATAGGCTTAAGTTTGGTGGAATGGGAAACTGATATCATGGTAGGTGATATGATGTCAGTTTGGATCAAAACCTCTTGGATATCCCTGCACTTTACTGAATCTATGCCATAAAGAATGACAGGTCCAAGCAGGTGCAAGCATTTGCAATTTGAAGGTAAACAGATGAACACATTTCTTGATACAGGAATCGGATGATGGCAAAAAAACATGTGTCATGATGTTGACACAATTGTGGCTCCAGACCAAGACTTAAAGGGAGAATACTTATTCAGAGTGCGAGTTTTCTAGCAGGAGTGCAAAGTCACACACTCAAGTGTTAATGTGACAGTGCTTGACCTGTTTTTGTAATCCAGCAAAGTTCTTAGTCATGCTTTAACTTTTGCAATAAAAATGTCTTAAACAGAGCTTCCTGTTTGGAAGCAAAGATATAAGTTCCTAAAATAAATTTAGGAACTTATATTAGTCAGCAACATTGTTTTAAATAAGATATCTGCTTATATCTGCATTTTCACATGTGGATGAAAATACCTGATTTGAATACTTTTACATATCCAAACTTTTTTCAAACAAAAATGCCCCCTGTTTTATTTTGAAAAGTCGCCTGTCTCTCCTTGTCTTCATAGGTTTTGCTTCCTGTCTGACATTGTCACACCTGATCCCTGATTGAGGTTCCCCAGCTGTGTCTCATCACCCCCAATCACCTCATATATTTAACCCAGTCTTGTTGCCAGATTGTTTCATTTTCCAGCATTCTTTTATAACCATTGTTTGATCATGACCCTCTTTATCTCGACCTCGCCTTTTCAGTGAGTGTTTTTGGATACCTCTGCCTGCCTTTCTGTGTACCGAACTCTGGATTGTTTTATGAACCCTGCTTTTTGTCTCATGTATTCATTTTGTCTGTATTTGAGTTTCTTTGCGTGTCCAGTGTGTGTTTCTTGACAATTTGTTTACGATGCAGCATAGCATGGCATCACTAAGTAAAGGTAGGCTCTCTATTTGGCTGTGTGTGAGGTAAGCGACCAGTATGTGAAGCTTAATTTTCTCCACACATGGGACTATTAATATTGACAGTAAACAAAACTTTAGTTTTGTCAGAGACCTATCTGGCAGGGCTTTAAAGAGAATCTTGCTATTCAAAAGACCCTTGTCTTCATCTACTTGCCATCCTCAATGCTTCTATCGCATGTGTCTGTCATTTCTCAAAGTACAGGGAATGGCAAAGTTAATTTGGGTTACAACCCATCAATTAATTTGTATTCAATTAACAAGAGCTGGGTTGCTGTGGCAGCAAATAAGCAAGTGTCCCTTCTCGTGGAACAGTCTGAGATCTTCAGCTGTGTCCCAGGGTGTATATTCCCAGTCCAGAGGGGCCATATTATCCTCCATTGAAGCATTAGGTCTTTTAGAAGCACTAAAAAGATATTCAAAGTGGGAAAAACTAGTGAGCACCCAAATGGACTGCATTCCTACAGCAGCCATGTTCTTTGGATGCTAAGTTCAGGGTCTGAATTTGTAATATTGATATAATAGCTGCTGTTTATATAATTTATCACATACTTAAATGTCAAGATTATGACAGCTACATAATTTTCCAACTAAAAAATATTTCAAATACATAGTATTTATCAAATGTATGCTATTTAAAAGTGTTGAGAGACAGAAGCATGTATGACCTTGATTTTGGGCTCTAAATTGGTACTTTCTATTATGAATGTTTGGTGTAATGGTGTTGCAGAGTTGACTGAGGCGGATGTAGATCCAATAGTACTTCTATGAAGCAGAGAAGTCCTGAAATCTACAGAGCGAAGGTAAACCACACTGTCCAAAACATGTCAACAAAATCATAAATCTAAAATAAATTGATCCTTAGGGTAATAGAGAGGAAGTTCTATTCTGTACTGCTTGAGACACGTTTTACTAACCAGTGTTTGTTCAAACAGAAGTGTCACTAAAGTTGACATAAAGAAAAGTGCAACACTGAAAACAGATTCAAAATAATATATAGCTTTTAAAGCATTTCAAGTATGCTACTCTCTTGACTGATATCTCTCTTACACATCGCAAATAAATGCTTCCACACTCCTATTCAATATGACTTTACCAATTTTCACATTTGGTTCAGGTTACTGTTGGCTTTGAGCAGATTCAACCAAGTGAGATATAAAACAGCACCATGACAAGTTCAGCACAGTACCTGCAGGACATTTCTACCTGTCAGACAGAGAAATGGGATTATTTTTCCCAAACGTGAATATCCACTAAAAGAAACTTTTATCCTTTGTAGGCTTATAGATGTGCCTGTGAATGTTACAAAGTTTTTAATCTATCATAGTTGTTGTTGAATAGAAGTTTTTGGGTAGTGGAAGATATAAAACACAGCACTCACTCACAAAAGTTGGGAGTTAAAAGATAGACCAGTCTTGTGTTCATCATTTGCCCCAAAAGGAGGCCAAATCTAGTTGAAACATACACAAGCAGGAAATCAACTTCTAACAAGAACCCCTGCCTGGTGGTTTTATGTCCCTGTAAAGTATACTTTAGCTCTTCTGTGAAGTGCAGCAATGGGTCAAGATGAGCTAGAGTGGTTGTTTCTGTGATGGTGTAATTTGTACATGGAAAAGGGATGAACCTGAGCCAAATGACTTGGGTCTTCGACATTTAACCTCCATAATGTAACAAGTTTTTGCTGAGTCAAAATGGATAATTTGTACAATGTTTGCTGAAGATCCCTAACAGAATTCTTGAGATACCATACGGACAAACAGATTATCTAAAAGCCTGAGGACATTTAACCACTGATCTCACTTTAAAAGGATTAAAACTGCAAACAAATATAGTATACAACAGTACTGTGGTAATTGGACATATATATTGTTAAGTGTTCAGTTCACCTTTAACTATAGCCCTTTCATCATATGGCAAAAGAAATCCTGGCCCTCATGCAAATGTATTCAATTAAAGAGGACATATCATGCTTGTTTCTCCTTTTCACTATGCCAGACTAGGATGCCTGTAAAGCATTTCTGCCCTCAGTACAAGTCATTTAGTTCCTTCATTGCCCCACAATTGCGTTCTCAAAATCCTCATTTTAAGCCATTATGAAGCTCTCGTTGAAAAGCTCGGATCTCAGGATGACCTACAGTTACCTCGCAACGTCACAGCCCTTTGTGCTCTGATTGGTCAGTTCTATCGGGGGTTGAGTCAGCCTGTCCTTCTGCTTCTACTGTATTTTCAGGCAGGCTCAAAGCAGGGACCGCGTATCGAGTCCCCCTACAGGCCAGAGCTGGTAATGTGAGCTAGGGACCTATATACTGCTGCTGGTGGATGTGTTCCTCGGTGACAGTTTTGTGGCTAACGGACATCACAGAGGAGAAAGTGTTTTATCAGATTACTCCAATAAAAAGAAAGGTACCTTGTGTCGTCACGACGATTTAAATCTCGCGGACATCTCGCAATGACCTATTTTCAGAGGCATCAAATCTCGTTCTAGGATATCAGAAAAAATACAATATCTCATTTTTTGAAAATTAAGGGGGTGTAAGGTCTTGTTTTCAAACATATTATATATAAGTATTAAATCATGCATCAGCATGATATGTCTCCTTTAAACCTGACCTATGAACATAAACATCATATCAGGTCAGCCTTGTGTCAGGGGGGATCTGTACAAAGTTTATTGAAAATCCCTGAAAAAGTTCATGAGATACCTATTTACAAGCAAGGTTGTACCATGAGTCCCCTACACCTTGGACTCAGGAATTTGAAACCTTAACAATATCCCTAAATGCAGATTTCCTCCAGGTTTGTTTGGGATGTCACATTTACAAGAATCAGTCAGTGCTGATGGATGGACTGTTGGATAAATAGAGGGATTACCCC